>OZ005735.1:208096054-208745796 GCA_963930755.1 Eudasyphora cyanicolor
GTTCTCCAATTGCAACTTTTCGTGCGCTAAGTCCATTTTTTTTAAATCCAAAAAAACACTTTCCAGTCGACCTACGACTTTGACACCCATGAGCAATATTTTAGCTCTCGTTAAGAGCTATCTTTTTTCCATTAGCCAATTCCCAATCCGACGTACCGTTATGGGACTAGAGAAAAAATAACCTTTCCGTTCGCATTTGAGAATTATGCTGTCCATTTTTTTTAAAAAAAATCCAAAAACCCCTTTCCGGTCGACCTATGACCTTGACACCCATGAGCAATATTTTAGCTCTCGTTAAGAGCTATCTTTTTGCTATTGACCGATTGTGGCTACGTGCCACACAGCAAATAAAACAATTGAATTGTTGCGAGAAAAGTTTGGAGATTCGATTATTTGAAGAAAATGTGATATTGAATGGCCTCCAAGAAGTTGTGATTTAACACCATTAGACTATTTCTTGCGGGGTTATTTGAAGTCATTGGTCTTTCGAAATAAACCAGACTCTCTTCAAGCTTTACAAGTCAATATTGAACGTGCCATTCATGACATACGATTTGATTTAGTGGAAAAAGTGCTCGAAAATTGAGTTCAACGAATTCGATCCTGCAGAAGAAGTCGTGGAGGCCATTTGAATGACGTTTTATTTACAACTTAATTGTATCGATTGTACTTCACATTCAATAAAAAACTTTTGAATTTCCTTAACAATAAGTGTGTTTCTTCAATGAAATCATATCACTCTTATTGGAAAACCCTGTATGTTCAGCTTATTCTTAGCTACATTATTTACAAATATAGTGAAGTGGTATCACCAAGTCTGAATTAGTTGTAGGACAAATGCTGATGACACCTTTTTCGAGGGGCCCACTGATTTTCAGAAACTTTTGAGGCGCATAAGGCGGTGTGTTTTTTTTCACTGTTGCACAGTGTAATTGATTGATTCATTTAATTTTAGAATTAAACTAAAACATTGTTTAATTCATGAAGCGATAGATTTTTTGGAATTTTCTGAAAATGCCTTTTTTGTTTGAAGTATCCTTATTTAAAAGGCTGTGATTTTTTCTCGTTCACTCGACTAACAAAAGGCACAATTGGGCCAATGACGTCACTACAGTTGGTCCTTTTATGCCAATTAAAAATTTATGGCTGCTTTTTTGGGATTGAAAAATCTGCGGAAACATTTTTCTTCTCAAATCAACAAAAGGGAAGTGTGGAGAGGGTGCGAAGGAAACCCCGGCGCCAATGTTAATGAACAAGTCGATGTTTCTGGTATTCACAGGAGAGGCGGCTATAATTTAAAGATGATGTTTTGACAATACATATCGAAAACGGGGACAACGAAAGGAATTATAATTCGTTACGGCGTCACAATGCTATTCTTATGTAAAATTTCGGTCCTTACAGCTTTAGTAATGGCAAAAATTTACAATTCACATCTTTTCGCCGGATGTAAACAAAAAATGTGTAATACATAATATTATATGGGGGGTTTTAATATCGCAAAACATAAAATATATTTTTGTGCTGTAAACAAGTGAGAATATTAGGGTAAAACGATGTACTCGTAGATTTAGATAATATTATTTTTGGAAAAATCATATCTCTTTACTACGACAAAGTCAACAAAAGCCCCAAAGGACTGTGGGACAATTACAACGAAGAATTCAAGCAGTACAAAGAAGAGTTGAAAAAGCCTAAAAATAAATCTGCAATGGCGGAAAAATGGAAAATTTTAGCGTCAACACCTTGAAGCCTTCAACACTCTGGAAGGATGGTAACTTTTGAATAAAATCCAGTAAGGAATCGCTGGGAGTGCCTCTGGAATTGGATACTTCAGTTGGAGATTCCGTTAAAGTGCAGCCACCAGAGGTCGCCAGCGTGATTGTAATCGATTCAAGAATTATTTGAACTATAAAAAGCTTTAAAAATTTTAATTCGACAGGACAAGAAAAGTTCTCGATCCTTACCTGTCGATCGAGATCTAAGATTGGTAACAGCCTAATATCCACCTAATAGCAAGGGCAAATCCACCGAAGCCGCCTGTACAGGGTGGCTGATATGTATTGCAACCAACTTCAGGTTGCTATCATTTCTAAACCGCTAGTCTGATAGCTGACAGATTTATTTCAGTGACAGTTCATTTTATTGTTTACAAGCTTACAAAAGCATTTTGATCTATTGCATTCAGAAAAAAAGTTATTCGTGATGGAATTCAAGCGTGATAGTGTGATTACTTTATATTTGGGTGGAAAAACACAAGTGGCTATCGTTAGAGCCCTCCAGCATTTAAATGTGAATAAATCTTTTGTTTCTCGTACCATTGCTCTTTACCATTGAAGTTCCAAAAATTGCAAGAGCTCACCGATGCACAAAAAAAAGTTAGAATGGAAAGAGCCAAGGAGTTGCTTCTCTTGCACGAAAGTGGCCAGTTACCGAATTTGGTTTTCTCCGATGAGAAGCCATTCCAAATTGAGCAGTTTGTGAACAAACAAAATGATCGGGTTTACTTGGCCACCAGAACTCAAGCGCCGCCGATGGTAATGGTGTGGGCCGCCGTAACGGCCGATGGTCGCTCCCCGCTCGTATTCATCGACCATAGGGTCAAAATAAATGCCGAATATTATCGGGAAAATGTCCTAAAGACAGTATTGAAGCCCTGGGCAGACAAACATTTCGGCCGCAGACCATGGACATTCCAACAGGACTCAGCACTTTACTTTGTTGCATTACATATCAGCCACCCTGTACATCTATTCAGCTTTACAGAAGGGTCTGTCTCTTTGTAAATGAATATAGAATGATAGCTTTCTTAGATAAAGAGGTAATCTTCCTATACAGGTAATCTTCCTATATAGGACCTAAGGATTTGCGGCCTATAACACTATGCAACAAATGAACACTTTTTAAAAAATACACGGACTTGACAGTATATGTTCGATTCTGCTATCAAAGGGTAGTATAACCCTATACTCGGCTTGGCGAAATTGGTAACCAATTTTTTTATGGTCCTCCAGTTTCTGAAAATGAGTGGGCCGCTCGAAAAAGGTGTAATTAGCTTTTGTTCAACAACTAATTCAGAACTTCGGTTAAGTATATTTGGCAATAATGTAGCCAAGACTATGCTGAACAAAGTTTAGAGTGGTAATTGGAAGCCTAAGCTAACAACAGTTTTTTTTTATCTGTTTATAATTTAATGTAATTTCTGTAGTTTTTAAATATAAATTATAGTATTTTTTCAATAAAAAAAATATCCCTGAAGAAGTTGGAAAAAACCAACGAAACGTCGGTGGAAAAAAACCAGTAAGGAAAGGCAGAAAGTCGGGCGGGGCCGACTATATAATACCCTACACCTCCCTAACAATGCGATAAGGGTCATTGCCATAATAATTTGGAATAATTGGTAAATGGGTAGAAACGTATTCTAATTCTGAAACGATAATCGCTAAATTAAGCAATATTCGTTTCTAAAGTGAGAAACATCTTTCTGGAAAATTTTAATGATCGGAAGTAAAATACAACTTCTATAGCGGTTTGATACCAAATCAGGAGGAACATATATATGGAGCTTTAATGTAAATCTGAACCGATCTTCCCTGAATACTTATTCATGTAAAAAGACCTCCTTCTGTCGAATTTCGTACTGATCGGATATAAAATACAGTCTCTACAGCGCTTACATGTCAAATCGGGCGTAACATATATATGGGGGCTATATCTAAATCTGAACCGATTTCTTCCAAATTTAATAGTGTTCATCCATATAATAAGAAACCTCTTTCTGCCGAATTTCATACTGATCGGATATAAAATAAAGTTTTTACAGCGCTTACATGTAAAATCGGGGCTAACATATATATGGGGGCTATATCTAAATCTGAACCGATTTTCTCCAAATTAGGCAGTATTCCTTCATGTAATAAGAAACCTCTTTCTGCCGAATTTCGTACTGATCGGATATAAAATACAGTCTCTACAGCGCTTACATGTCAAATCGGGCGTAACATATATATGGGGGCTATATCTAAATCTGAACCGATTTCTTCCAAATTTAATAGTGTTCATCCATATAATAAGAAACCTCTTTCTGCCGAATTTCATACTGATCGGATATAAAATAAAGTTTTTACAGCGCTTACATGTAAAATCGGGGCTAACATATATATGGGGGCTATATCTAAATCTGAACCGATTTTAACCAAATTCAATAGGGATCGTCCTTGGGCCAAAAAAAAGATGTGTGTAAAGTTTCGTCGAGATCGGACCATAATTGCGACCTGTACTTTGATTACAAGAATACATGCACAGACAGACGGACAGACAGACAGGCAGACAGACAGACGGACAGACGGACATAGCTAAATCAACTCAGAAAGTGATTCTAAGTCGATCGGTATAATAAACGATGGGTCTATTTCTTCTCCTTTTGGGTGTTACAAACAAATGCACAAAGTTATAATACCCTGTACCACAGTGTGGTGTAGGGTATAATGAAGTGATATACTTGCATTTTCAATTAAAAACCAGACCAAAAAAGTCTAATATCTAAAAAAAAAAATAAAAATAAAAAGTTTCTTAAAATTTTTTGCGGAAAAAAAAATTTTTCCGGTACTTTTTTTTGGAAAAAGTGAAGGAAACTAATTGTTTTCACTTTTTTCAACATAACTTCCACGGACTCGTAATTGTTTACTAACAATGCTGGGCAAAATTGTAGCTATCGTAAATCTGAACAACTTTTGCGAACATATCAATACAATCCGAATGTGTCTAGGCACCCTAAATAGCTGAAAAAACCACATTGTACCCCAAAAATTTTAGTATTTTACTATTATTTAACAAAAATATATTTTTTCGTATAGGGTATGATCAGCAAGTTTATATAAAATATTATGGCCAATATTTTAGTGAAACAAATTAACCCTCTAGCTCCCCCACATAACTGAAGTTGTTGGCCCCATTTTAACAAATCGTAAAAAAAACCCTTAAAATTGCGGAAAAAAAAATTTTTCCGGTACTTTTTTTTGGAAAAAGTGAAGGAAAAAAATAGTTGTTTTCACTTTTTTCAACATAACTTCCACGGACTCGTAATTGTTTACTAACAATGCTGGGCAAAATTGTAGCTATCGTAAATCTGAACAACTTTTGCGAACATATCAATACAATCCGAATGTGTCTAGGCACCCTAAATAGCTGAAAAAACCACATTGTACCCCAAAAATTTTAGTATTTTACTATTATTTAACAAAAATATATTTTTTCGTATAGGGTATGATCAGCAAGTTTATATAAAATATTATGGCCAATATTTTAGTGAAACAAATTAACCCTCTAGCTCCCCCACATAACTGAAGTTTTTGGCCCCATTTTAACAAATCGTAAAAAAAACCCTTAAAATTGCGGAAAAAAAAATTTTTCCGGTACTTTTTTTTGGAAAAAGTGAAGGAAAAAAATAGTTGTTTTCACTTGTTTCAACATAACTTCCAGGCACTCGTAATTGTTTACTGACAATGCTGGGCAAAATTGTAGCTATCGTAAATCTGAACAACTTTTATGAACATATCAATACAATCCGAATGTGTCTAGGAACCCTAAATAGCTCAAAAACCCGCATTGTACCCCAAAAATTTTAGTATTTTACTATTATTTAACAAAAATATATTTTTTCGTATAGGGTATGATCAGCAAGTTTATATAAAATATTATGGCCAATATTTTTGTGAAACAAATTAAACCCTCCCCCTCCCCCCACATAACTGAAATTTTTGGCCCCATTTTAACAAATCGTAAAAAATACCCTTAAATGGGGAGGGCGGAGATGAAATGTTCTACAAAAATGTTGGCCATAACATTTGTTGCCAATCATTGTTAGTGAAAAATTACGAGTCCCTGGAAGTTATGCTGAAAAAAGTGAAAAAAAATATTTTTTCCTTCACTTTTCCCACAAAAAAATTAACGGAAAAAGTGTTTTCCCGCAAAAAATGTTAAGAAAATTTGTTCAGCATATTCTTAGCTACATTATTGCCCAAAATAGTTTAGCGGTATCACCAAGTCTGAATTAGTTGTTGGACAAAAGCTGATAACACATTTTTCGAGGGGCCCACTAATTTTCAGAAACTTTGGAGGACCATAAAAAAAATTGGTCACCAATTTCGCCAAACCGAGTATAGGGTTATACAACCCCCTGATAATAGAATCGAACCTATACTGTCAAGTCCGTGTATTTTGTTCACTGTTGCACCGTGTAATCATTACTCCTTAAAACGTGGAAAAGATCGATGGTTATCTTAGAACTAAGACTGATCACAGGCTACTGTCCAGCCAAGTAGCAATGCGAATCCACCGTATCCGCGGTGCATCATGATCTAGTCAGTTTTCTTGAAGGGTCTATCTCTCTCTGTTAAGGAATATACAATGTTAGCTTTCTTAGATACGCAGGGACCTTCAATAAGGTAATCCAGATTCGGATGAGGCAAACCTGGGTGTTCATATGAAAATAGGAAGGTTAATTGAAAACTTTTTAATTAAGAGACACATATCAGATAGGTCAATTGACCTATAAATTTGATATATAGATTTGTCAGCAGAGGAACGACTCAAGAGAGGTGTTTGTTCCTTTACTAGAATTTTCAGTACAACAAGATTTTATCTTATAAATTACAGTCCGGAATTTGCATTGTTACAGATTTGACATAAATAGGTTATTTAGATATTTTAAGTTGATAGATTTAACAATATATGTATACAAAATAAATAAGTAAAATTTTAGCAATAACTATATTAGTTTACAATTAATTTGGCCGTTGTGCAAAGTATTCAAAAACACATCTCTTAAAACCTATTGCGTTGCGTTTGCATTGTATATCATTAGGAAGTAGATTCCAGAGACGGATAGTTCTAATAAAAAAACTGTTGTTCTGATATGTGTCGCCTGTGGACAATTTGGTTTATGTTATTTCCTCGATTTGATCTGGAGAATATAAGTTTTTCGAACAAGTACCTTGGTTCGGCTGTATATATGAGTTTATGCAAGAAGATTATTGATTTGAATTTTAAGTAGGTATCTAGTGGCAGTTTTAGTATTTGTATTGAATATTGGGACACCCCATCGAATTTTTTTAATCCATATATATATCTTGCCATGTTATTTAATGAGGCCTTCAATTTTTTCTTGCTGTCAGCGTTACATCCCGAAAATATTTCAGCTCCATATAAGAGCACTGGTAGAATGTAGGATTTCACCAGGAGTAATCTTATGTGAACGGGGGGAAAGGGTTAGGTGATCCATAAATTTCTGAGCATGCTATAGACTTTTCTACAAGTTGCATTTATGTGGTCAGACCAGGTTAACGATTTGTTAAAAATAATGCCAAAATTTTTAGCTTTGTCATCTATTTCAATGGGAATGCTGCCGATGCGAATTGGAACTTCGTCCGTTACGTTTATATTTCGATTACGTATCATGAGGGCTTTTGACTTATTAGGATTAAGTCGTAAGCCATTATCCGTGGCCCATTTTGAGATTCTTTTTAAATCTTCATTTAGTTTTGTTGTGCAGATGTTAAGAAGGTTGGCGTGACAGGTAAAATATAATTGTACGTCATCAGCATACATTTGTATCTGTGTAAAACGTAATTGGCTTGGAAGGTCGTTCGAGTATATGGAGTACAATAGAGGACCCAGTATAGATCCTTGCGGAACACCTCGTTTTAGTGGCAGAAGACAGGATTGGCAATCGCCATTAACTGTGTATTGTACTCTGTGTGAAAGATATGATGACATAAGTTTTACAGCAGTGGTGGAGAAATTGAAATTGCGAGAAAGTTTGTGGCAGAGAAGTGAGTGATGAACTGAATCGAAGGCTTTAGAATGATCGAGCAGTATAAGGAACGCGATCTCATTTAAGTCCAGTCCAGCTCGAATGTTCTCTACTACATCAGTTAGCGCGGTTATGCAACTGTGTTTAGGCCTGAAGCCCGACTGTCGTGGGGAAAGAAGGTTATTTTGTTTCATATAATTTTGAATTTGAATATGAACAATTCTTTCAAAGGCTTTGGACAAGTAGGGCAGTATTGCAATGGGTCTGAATTCATTACCAGTCTTCGGTATAGGAATCACTTTGGAGATTTTCCATTCGGATGGGAAAGAGCTCGTAGTTATTGCTGCGTTGAATACATGCGTTATATGCGGCAAAACAAAGGCCAGAATGAGTTTGATGAATTTCGGATTGATATCGTCATGTCCTATTGAGTTTGACTTTATGGAAGTTATGCTTTCAAGGACTTCTCTTTGAGAGACAGTGCGGAAGGCGAACTCATTTTCCCTTATTGTGGTAACGCAAGGACCTGCATATAATTGGGGCTCTACATCAATCGTATCGATGTTCACAAACTTTGAATTGAGATCATTTACATCGATTGTTGCAGTGGAACTATTTGAATCTAAAAAACCAATATTTTTTATTTCTTTCCAAGTTTGTTGGCCACTTATTGCACGATTGAATTTATTAGTATAATATTGTTTTTTGTCATGAAGTACTTTGCTTGTTACAGCCTTTCTCAATGATTTGTATATTAAGTGCTGTTCTAAAGTTCTGTATCTTTTCCATTTATTGTATGCCGTGTCACGCTGTTGTATTAACAACTTGGTGCCAGAATTAAACCATGGTTTAGTTTTAGAGCTCGTTCGGCCGTGTTTTATGTAAACGTTATTGTTATACAAATGAAGTATATTATGATTTAGTGCTCCCAATTTGTCATTAACGTCTACACAATTATATACTTCATTCCAGCTTGTAGTAGAGATTTCCTTTTCTAGTCCATGCAAGTTGATATTGTTAAAGTCACGATACGAAAATGTTGTATCAGTAGAAATAACTGACAAGTTGTATGAGAGGAAAATTATGTCGTGTTTAGAGAAAGCGGAACCACTGAGCTGATCATATTTTAAGGCGTTATTGATGTTATTAACAAAAAATACATCTAAAAGTGTGCTTGAAGTGGATGTGAAGTGTGTTGGTGTGCTTTGGTTCACTGGTATTAGATTAACAGACTCCATTGCAGATGTTAAAATGTTTTCCTTAGTAAGTTGCAGTTGAAATCGCCTGACACAATCACGTCCGTGTATTGCACCCTAACTTCCTCAAGCTTTGTAGTTAGGGATTCTATTTTAATTCTGTTATTCGGTCGGTACACACATCCTAGTAGTGCTTTGTTTCCATTGAGCATAATTTCCAGAAAGATATGCTCAATTGGATCACCAATGTCAGATTTAGAAATGATTTTCACTGGCATTGAGGCTTTCAGATATATTGGTTTTCAGATACTGCATCCTTTGCAATGGAAACTCTCCATGAACAATTTTCTGTTTTCCCCAGAGAATATGTGAGTGTTAAGGTTATTGACTATGTATGTGGATGACGTGACAGTAGCGACTAGAGAGCTTCCTTAGACACATCCTACAACAGGCCCTTCCTACCACCATAAGATAGATCTTGGTGTGAACCCGACCACGACAGAACTGATTCTTTTCAGCAGGAGATATGTGGTACCAACGGTTGAACCTGTCTCCTTGAAATGCCCCTCTCTGAAAGGGGCAACATACACAGGTATTTTACTAGACACGAAGTTAAACTTCAAACCCAACATTCTGGAATGTCTAAAAACGACTGTGGTAGCGCTACATACCTGTAAAAAGTGAAGAGAGAATTCCGGGGTCTAAACCCGAGAACAGTTTATGGGTTGTATACGTCCGATAATGCTGTAGGGAATCGTTCGTCTGGTGGACAGCACTGTAGAAATCCAACTTCTGCGCGGTACCAAACCAAGTTTATCGAATGACTGTTATTATGTATCACAGGTGCGTTGAGAACGACACCAACTGAGGCACTAAATGTTATACTTTATTTAATGCTAGGCATTATAGAAGGGCAATATAGAGCAGCTACTGCTATAATAACACTGTAACAGGGTTCTGTCAGTGGATTCTGGTAGAGGAGACCAAAAAAATATATACGTGTATCGGCGTTTTGAAAGATCACATCGGAATTTTATTTTAGGGGGGATTAAAGTTTTCCCCCCTTTGCTAGTTCGTGCAGAATATCGGTATATAAAACTATGTGTTCTGTTCATCTGAGGTGTAGGGTATCTTCAGCAACTTTGTAGCAAATGTTAAGGCCTATATTTTTGTGGAATATATTAACCCTCTAGCTTCCCCCCATAACGGTGATTTTTGCCTATATTTTAACAAATCGTAAAAAACTCCCCTAAAAATGGAGCGGGGTTGAAATGTTCTACAAAAATGTCGGCCATAAAATTTTACTATAAGTGTCAGAACACACCAAAGCCCAAAACCTAACAAAAACTACAAAAAACGCCCAAATTTAAGATAGCCTGTTAAGGGTTAATTTGTTATTCCTCGCATATGTAAGTTCTCCCAGCTCTGAAGAGAAGGTTGTTATTCAACAACTACCAAGAGTACATTTGATCTTCTTCATTATTTCTGTCATTATATTTTTGTCACTCAAAATTACCATAACGGAACTTTTGAGTGGCACGTTACTTATGAACGTTAACGTTTGACATCGTGGGTCAACCAGTTAATCTTTTTATTTTCTTACAATAGTCTACAAGGGAATTTGTAAGAATAATAATGACTGACTGTTTGGGAAAACTTGACTGGTTTTGCTACGTCTGTGGCAAGCATACCCTTATGGAACATAGGGTTTCATTTTGTACGAGTAAAGTGATATATATTAAGTTTATTTTGAACTGGAAGTTTTTCCAGATGAGCCATGGGTGCCAAAACATATATGCCGAAATTGCTATATCGGTTTGATGCTGTGGTCTAAAGGTAATACAAGTTTTGATTTATATTTGATTATACATATATATTTATATTTTGATTTTCAGTTTTCAACTGAAACTGATGAGCATGGCGAACGGTTCCATCAGATATGTCTTCCTATTGAAAAACGCTATAAAGGCAAGAGCATTTTGTCACATATAACAGATTTATGTTGGACATTGTTTGATAATGGCGTCGAATTGCCAAGAGTGAAAAAAAAGTGAATTAAAAATAAATGAACTTATGTATTTAATAAGTATTTCTCCTTGTATATGCGTTATTAATAGATTTTTTGTTTATAGTCCTGAAATATAATTTAATATAAAATAAATATTATTTAATTGTAAAATAAAATCATTATTTTTTTGGCATCTCTCACATCAACCCCGAAAAATCCAATTTTTAAAGACCTTTTTGGTACTAACACTATATAATATCTAAATTAACCCTTAACAGGAAATCTTGAATTTGGCCGGCTTTTTGGTGTTTTTGTTAAGTTTTGGGCTTTGGTGTGTTCTGACATTATAGTAAAATTTTATGGCCGACATTTTTGTAGAACATTTCAATCACGCCCCACCCATTTTTAGGGGAGTTTTTTACGATTTGTTAAAATATAGGCAAAAATCACCGTTATGGGGGGAAGCTAGAGGGTTAATATATTCCACAAAAATATAGGCCTTAACATTTGCTACAAAGTTGCTGAAGATACCCTACACCTCAGATGAACAGAACACATAGTTTTATATACCGATATTCTGCACGAACTAGCAAAGGGGGGAAAACTTTAACCCCCCTTAAAATAAAATTCCGATGTGATCTTTCAAAACGCCGATATACGTATATATTTTTTTGGTCTCCTCTACCATAATCCATTGACAGAACCCTGTTATTTTTTTTGTGTTGTACTGTGTAATTAAGGAATTTAAATCTGATCCATATAGTGTCATTCTAGACACAATGTCTCAACTTTCGGACATTGCTGATTACACCATTACTGAACCACCTTTTGAAAATACGTATATCACTCTTATTCCGGATAGATCAGAATGGCATGGTTTCCCACGACATAGGAGATTCGATAACGTCTATACAGGCGGTTCCAAACTCAACAACCAAGTGAGCTTAGGTGTCTTTTCGGAGGAACTTGAGTTATATATTGTAAAAAGACTGCCTGATAAATGTTGTTTTTACCAGGCATAAATCTTAGCTATTAAAAGGTTAGCAGTATGGCTGAAAATTAACGTTCTGGCTGTTTGCTATAAAGTCCCTGGAAACTATATTCCTGACTTCAAACTGTTCTTCACAATCGCAGATCTCTTAACAAGATGACTGAACTGTTCAATATTCTCCTCATATGGGTGCCGGGCTACAGGGACCAGGGAACTGCAAAACCGATGAACATGCAATACTAGGAACTATCTTATACACTTCTAAAACTTCCATACAGGCGGTTCCAAACTCAACAACCAAGTGAGCTTAGGTGTCTTTTCGGAGGAACTTGAGTTATATATTGTAAAAAGACTGCCTAATAAATGTAGTGTTTACCAGGCATAAATCTCAGCTATTAAAAAGGTAGCAGAATGGCTGAAAATTAACATTCTGGCTATTTGCTATAAAGTCCCTGGAAACTATATTCCTGAATTCAAACTGTTCTTCACAGTCGAAGATCTCTTAACAAGATGACTGAACTGTTCAATATTCTCCTCATATGGGTGCCGGGCTACAGGGACCAGGAAACTGCAAAACCGATGAACATGCAATACTAGGAACTACCTTATACAGCAGTACGCTACTATGTAGGCATGCCTCTAGCGACCTGCAAGCTTTTCTTAAGAGATAGTGCCCTGTTCGTCACTGCCTTAATTGACGGCAGTGACGAAAACTAGCAAGCTGTGTTAACGAAGAGAAGGAAGAATCGATGGAGCACCGTCTGTGTCTGTGCCCCGCTCACCGTAGAAGGTGTCAGACTACCATAGCTAGGCACACAATTCATTGGGGAGTTAACAAACTGGGCTGATATTAAAATCCGCCAACTCTTGAGGTTTTCAATCAAATTGGCTCCTTACGTCCCTGTGGTAGCACAATGGACTTAATAGTCTAAGTGAGCCTGTCAACTTAACTTAAACCTAACCTTGTCAGACAAAATCCATTGGAATACCCAGCAAAATCTTGGTAAGTACCTGTCATTATTCCCTGCATTACCAAATAATGACATCTCATTATTCGCTGCATTACTTTCGGCTTATTAATAATGACTTACCAATAATAACAGAAATAAGTGATTTTTGTTATCAAAATCATTTTGGCAAATTTTAATATAATGCAATTTTGGCTATATGTAGGATATTGTACAAGATTTATTTATATTTCAACATGTTCTTAAACAATACGTGCAGATTTGAATGAGAATACCAGAAATTCGAATCTGGCATGAGGAAATTGTTTGTTTCGAGAAATATGCGCGACAATATGCAAAAAATCATTTCAAATGGCCACATTTCTACATATCTACTACTTATTTTATAAATTATTGGTAATGCATTATTCAAGTACATAAAATCGAGTTACAAATAAGTACTTATTATGCTACTTTATTGTATGCTTTTGGGAAGTACTTTCCTCCAATGACATCCCCATGTTAAAATAATGAGAAAAGTGGCTAAATAATAAGTACTTACTATTATCGAACTTTGCTTACTCGTCGGATTATTTGAGAGAAATTTATTTAATGAGAAATTTTGCTGGGTAGTAGTCTAAAATACAGAATATGAAGAAATTTAGATGATTGTTACATCGGTGTTGGAGGTACCGAAGGGGGCATGCCAAATATTGTTCATATTATATCATTAATGAAACTGTAGGGACTATATAAGGAAAATATAATACAAAAATTCAGGTTTTATAAACATGTTCTGCATAAAACAAGTTGCAATCCACAGTATGTATTAAATTTTATTAAATGCACTCGTGCGAACAATACATACAAATTTGTTTTATTTTTAAAGCTGCCTTTTTTGTTGATATTCACACTTTTTTAAAAGTGAAGCAAATTGATAAAGAGATGGCCGGCCACCAGCGAAAAGTCGATTATTGGAGGTGGCCTTAAAGTTTTAAATGTATTTGGGTCAAAATTAATTAAATTCTAGAATGAAAAACATGTTTTTTTTTTTAAATAAATTGTTCATATATTTATACAAAAGGGGGGAGGGAAGACAAAAAAAATCCACACTGATATAATCACCACACCATTCATTCATCAATCAACCTTGTATTGAACGGAAGCTGGCTGGAGTGGTCCATGTGGATGTTTTTATTGACAACCTGGCGACAGACAATGTGAAGCAAACAAGGTATGCTTCATCATTCGATGATGATGATGAGGATGATGATCCTATTCATTTGGAGACATAAATCTAATCTCACTTTTTGTGTCGTTTAACATCTGCGCTTGTGTTTTATTTTCAGGGTTACATTTATGCAGACTGAAAGGCGTTCTCCTTGGATGACTTTATTTTGGAAATTTACAGAGAGAAAAATGTTTATTCCATAAGTAATATATAACAGGTCTAGCAATAAGAGGTTACATTTTGCTATTTAAAAAACGAGTATTTTTTAAGAGAAATCAGCGGGTTTATTTTTTATTTGGGTAATGTGGCCACCGTGTACAGGGTTTTCCAACAAGAGGTGTTATTTCGGTACCTGTCACTTTTGAAGCTTTTATTCTTTGACATTTGACAAGTAGAAACTACGCCATTACTAACAAGTAAAAGCGTTAAGTTCGGCCATGCCGAATCTTATATACCCTCCACCATGGATAGCATGTGACCTCACAAATAACTGAAGAAAATAACACCGAAAACACACAAAAAAAATATAGATGAGAACAGTAGGAATCACAACAAATTATATGCTATATATGGGAGCTATATCTAAATATGGACCGATATCGCCCATTTTAAATCCCAAGTTACCTGCAGCTATAAGAAGTATCTATACCAAATTTCAGCCACCTAGCTCGAGTATTATAGATTGTAGCGTGATTACAACAGACGGGCGGACATGGCTAAATCGTCATAGAATTTTACGACGATTAAGAATATATATACTTTATGGGGTCTCAGATCAATATTTAGAGGTGTTACAAACGGAGTGACAAAATGAATATACCCCCATCCTATGGTGGAGGGTATAAAAATGAAACGATACACGATTCAACAACGCATTGAAATTATTAAAATTCGAAAAATCGAAAATCATCGAAAAAACATCTTGACTGATGAGGCCCATTTCCACCTCGGTGGCTACGTCAACAAGCAAAATTGTCGCATCTGGGGCTCGGAAAACCCAAGAGTTATTGTTAAGAACCCTCTCCATTCTCAACGTGTGACTGTTTGGTGCGGTTTATGATCCGGCGGGGTCATTGGAGCTTACTTTTTCGAAAATGAGGATGGATCAACATTTACGGTGAATGGATTGCGCTAGCGAGAGATGATTAATGATTTTTTATGGTCGGAGTTGGATGGTATTGATCTGGACAACGGTTACTTTCAACAAGACGGCGCTATGTGCCACACAAGCAATGAATCCATTGCTCTGTTACAGGAAAAGTTTCCGGACCGTGTTATCTCTCGAAGTGGCTATCACAATTGGCCACCGAGATCTTGTGATTTAACACCTTGCGACTTCTTCCTTTGGGGCCACGTGAAAGATAAGGTCTACGCCAACAGCCCACCGTCGATTCGAGACCTCAAACATAGAATTCGTGAGGCTATCGAGGACATAGGGCAGCCACTTTACGATTTGGTTATGGAAAATTTCATGAAAAGGATATGGTCCTGTAAGCGTGGTCGTGGTGGCCATTTGGCTGATGTTTGTATTCATTATTAATGGCATACCTTCCTCTTTATTGTGAAATAAACATCCGATCAGTTATCTCAAAAAATTGCATTTTTCTTTGAATACCAAAATAACACCTCTTGTTGGAAAACCCTTTATCTGAAAACCCAATCTGAACTTAAATTTTCTCACACTTTTCGCTTCATTTTTGGCTGTATTTCGCCAATGTCGACAAATGACTTGACATAACCCCAAAAAAATAATACACTGAGACTGTGTGGCTTGTGGTTTCGTCCAATTGGAACCACAAGTCAGCAAGATAAATTTCAACCACTTGCGGTGCGAAAATACATGTAATCACTTCCTTATACCATTCACCGTTGAGAGTAGCATTCTATCCATCATCGTGGACCAATGACTACGCCGGCCCATAAAGCGCACCAAACAGTAATTCTCTATTGATGTAATGGTGTCTGGACAATCGCTTATGGATTATCTTCACTCCAAATTCGACAATTTTGCTTATTTACGTATCCATTCAACCAAAATTGAGATTCATCGCTGAAGTTTGACGAACAGAACTATTATATTGATAAAAAAAAATTCAACAATTTTTCAAGCAATCGAAAACCAACATAAACAAATAGCAATTATCAGCTGTTTAATCGGTTGTCAGATAAAGCAGTGTATTATTTATTAGCCGAAACTATGACAATAAGGGAAGTTGTCAAGTGGCTGAGTTGCAACATAGCGACCAACACTGGTGTCGTCATTTACTCGGAAAGTCAAACTACCATTATCCGTAAATTCCAGATATCCGTAAATTCACAAACGGACATAGACTACCTATATATATGTACCTTAACGAGATGACTGAGCAGTTTAATATATACCTCATATGTACACCCAGGGAAGCTAGGAACTACAATACAAATTTTGGAAGAATTGCGCCATTGTTCACAAGCTTTGACATAGGCAAGAGGCGGTAAGCCAGTCCAACGAGAGATGGACAGAAATCGACACCTGTAGTGTAACTACACAAATCTGGCCACGATATGATCGGACAAGGTCGAAATATCTCCCGGACTATAGAGGAAAAAACTATTTATGTTAGTGTCAGTTCCAATGGGGCATTTTCTGATCGGCAAGCACGCCAGGAGGTTGAGAATTGAGTCCAATGACTTTAGCATTGAGTACCATGTACCCCAAACTAATTGGGTACTACTGGGATAAAAATTCAAGGTATTAAAAATGGCCTCATCAGGTGGAGGGTCATAATATAATCTTTTTTGTCTATTTTTGGATTAAGCGTCTTTATTTTGCAAAAATGTCAAGGGTAACCCTGGATACGACATCAATAGATATACCGTACTAATCTCTCCCTCGTTTGATAGAAGAGTTTGTCGTATACTGATTGTAACCTGCTACTTAAACACGGGCGGTAATGTAAGGCGTCTGTCAATGGAAGAACGAGAGGGCGCGATATTTCGGAGTTCTGACAAAATATAAAGTTTTGAAAAAGTCATTAAAAAATAAATTTGGGAATGTATTTAATATACCATGACACTAACAAAATAATAAAAATTAAATTATACAAAAAATCACAGCAGTAGAAGTATGTGACGAAATTTAAAATATATATAAGTATGTTGTCCAACATTGCCATATAACAATTATTAAAGATTTTGAAAGAAGTTTCTTAAATG
Source organism: Eudasyphora cyanicolor (assembly GCA_963930755.1). Classification (NCBI taxonomy): domain Eukaryota; kingdom Metazoa; phylum Arthropoda; class Insecta; order Diptera; family Muscidae; genus Eudasyphora; species Eudasyphora cyanicolor. The sequence goes on from OZ005735.1 coordinate 208,113,436, forward strand.
CTATGAAACATTCTACGAAATATTTCATAACTTCTACGAAACATTTCATAAATACTATGAAATATTCCATAACATCTATTAAATATATAACATAAATTATATTAAGTAATTCATAAATTGTATGAACTATTTCATAAGTTGTAGGAGACATTCAATAAATTCCATGATATATTCCATAAATAATAAAATTTTTTCATAAGTTCTAAGAAACATTTAATAAATTAAAGGGTTTTCCAACAAGAGGTGTTATTTTGGTATACAAAGAAAAATGCAATTTTTTGAGATAAATGATCGGATATTTATTTCATAATAAAGAGGAAGGTATGCCGATAATAATGAAAATCAACATCAGCCAAATGGCCACCACGACCACTCTTACAGGACCATATCCTTTTCATGCAATTTTCCATAACCAAAACGCAAAGTGGCTGCCCTATGTCCTCGATAGCCTCACGAATTCTATCTTTGAGGTCTTGAATCGACGCTGGGCTGTTGGCGTAGACCTTATCTTTCACGTGGCCCCATAGGAAGATGTCGCAAGGTGTTAAATCACAAGATCTCGGTGGCCAATTGTGATCACCTCTTCGAGAGATAACACGGTCCGGAAACTTTTCCCGTAACAGAGCAATGGTTTCGTTGCTTGTGTGGCACGTAGCGCCGTCTTGTTGAAAGTAAACGTTGTCCAGATCAATACCATCCAACTCCGACCATAAAAAATTAATTAATCATTTTTCGATAGCGCAATCCATTCACCGTAACTGTTGATCCAACCTCATTTCCGAAAAAGTAAAGTCCAATGACCCCGCCGGACCATAAACCGCACCAAACAGTCAGACGTTGAGGATGGAGAGGCTTCTCAACAATAACTCTTGGGCTTTCCGAGCCCCAGATACGACAATTTTGCTTGTTGACGTAGCCACCGAGGTGCCTCATCAGTCAAGACGATTTTTCGAATTTTAATAATTTCAATGCGTTGTTGAATAGTGTATTGTTCCATTTTTAGTAATGGCGTAGTTTCTATTTGTCAAATCTCAAAGAATAAAAGCTTCAAAAGTGACAACTACCGAAATACTGGGTGATTGAAAATAACACCTCTTGTTGGAAAACCCTGTACAATAAAATTTTAGAAGAATTGCGCCATTGTTCCCAAGCTTTGACGGTAACCCAGTCCAACGAGATATGGACAGAAATCGACACCTGTAGAGTAACTTCTCAAAACTGGCCACGATATGATCGAAGAAGGTCAAAATATCTCCCGGACTATAGAGGAAAAACGGTCTACGTTAGTGCCAGTTCCAACAGGACATTGTCTGATCAGCGAACACACCAGGAGGTTGAGAATTGAGTCCAATGACTTAAGCATTGAGTACCTGCTTCGTTTCTGTTCCGCTCTGAGAAAAAACATATACCGAGGTCGGCCTTTCTGGAAATTTTAACAGATCTGGTCGGTAACGATATACGTATTATTTATAACTTTGCGTATCAAACAGGTTGGTTCCTATGAGGGGAAATTTCACCCGTGGTAGTCATAGGGACGTCAATCGGTCTATGTGAGCTTCTAACTTCATACTAACCTTGGGTACTACTGGGACAAAATCTCAAGGTATTGAAAAATGGCCTCATCTGGTGGAGGTTAAAAATATATTTATTTGCCGATTTTTAGAATAAGTGTTGTGCAATCTTTCGCAAAAATTGTCAATGGTAACGCTGGTTACGACATCAATAGATATATTGAAGAGATTGTCATATAGTGATTGCAAGCTGCTACTTAAACACGGGCGATAATGTAATGCGTCTGACAATGGAAGAACGAGAGGGCGCAACATTTCTCGGAGTCTTGACGAAAAATAATGTTTTGAAAAAGTCATTACAAAATAAATTTGGAAATGTATTTCATATACCATGACACTAACAAAATAATATTAATTGTACAATTAGTAATTATTTCCAATTAATAATTCTTTTTAACTATTAGTCCAAATTCATCCAAATTCATGAAATAAAATGACAAAATCCACAAAATGATATTGGATGTCGGTTGAAGGTTTGTGAGCTAGCGGAAGTAATAGGCTTTTCAAAAAGTGTTATACATATCATATGGACGGAAAATTTTATTATGAGAAAGCTGTGTGCAAGATGAGTGCCGCGTTTGCTCACAGTCAACACAATGCTCCAGTTCACACATCCACTATTGCGATGGCCAAAATCAATGCATTAAAGTTGGAATTGCTTCAGGTCGCACCTTATTCGCCAGATTTGGCACCTCGGATTATTCTTTCCAAACATGAAAAAATGTCTTGGCGAAAAACGATTTGCTTGCAATAAAAAGGTGGAAGTTGCGGTTGATGTCTATTTTCATGAGCTAGACTGTTCCTACTATAAACAGGGCATCGAAGCTATTGAAAATCGCTGGAAAAAGTGTATCGAGCTTAAAGGAGATCATGTTGAGAAATAAAGAAAAATGTTCCCAAAATTGTTGTGTTTTCTGTGTTAGGTCGTCTAACGTTGCACCGTTCTCGTACATGAGGAATCACTACACGCAAAGAAAAAATTCGTTTCTGAGAAACGAAATATTAGACAACTACAATTCTCGTTTACGACGACTGAAATTCATTTGGTCAGAACAAAAAATTGCTTACGCGAAATAAATTTCTGTCACAACAAACGAAATTTCAGTTCCGGCAAACGAGAATTGTAATTGTCTAATATTTCGTTTCCAGAAACGAATTTTTTCTTTGCGTGTATGAATCACAAATGGTCTCAGTGGGCGCTTGGTTTTCATTCGCCAGGCTTTACTCTCAGTCAGTCTAACCTTTGAAATATTACACACATTTCCTTGAAATACTTCATAAAATGGCATTTTATGAAAAATGTTTCATAGATATTACAAAGATGGCCAAAGACCACCTTTTAACGAAATTTTTCATTAATTTTTCTTTCAGTGTAGCAGCAAAACACATTTCCCTATCTTAACAAAATAACCCTTTATCTAAATTTTCAAACAAATTTGAATATATAACCCCCTAAATTGAAATACTCCTTCAAAATATTTTTTTTATTCTTTAGTCTATTTTTGTCATAAAAAGAATACAAATCCTTTGAATATATTATTATAAAAAAATAAATCAACAAAACGACAATGAACCCAATTTCCCCCCCCCCCCCCCCCCCCCCCAAAAGGAGTCACTTCAGCCCAAATGGCAGAGGAAATTGTTTTCTAATCAAAGTTCAATGGGTGTTGCGAAAAGTTGTTACGAACGGATATTATAGTTTAATAAGAGTTCTCACGAACATGAAAGGCAAATTGTTTCCTTGGCTGCCCTCCCACACAAACCAATGGAAAAGAAAAGAAAACTGTGCACAAGGAAACGGCTCAAAATCGTAATTATCAAGTCTACACAGAAAAAAATTAAAGACTTTGGTATTGTTTTGGCACTAAATATAACAACAAATAATAAACTCATTCCATAACACTATGCAACAAAATGTTTGTCCAAGGAATGTGGATAACAGTTTCTGGTGCAACTAGGCGTCACAAACACGAAAAAACAATATAAAAAAAAATTTTTATGGTAATTTTTTTTTTTAAATTCCAGCTTTCATGGAAAGTACATTCAGTATTTGGGGCATAATTTTCAATCAAGTATAAACCTAATTGAGCCATGTTATGTCTCAAATTAAAGGGAATTATGAGGGCTACATATGCTGCAAATATCGCTTTCAGGTAGAATCTTTGGTTTAGTAACAGTCGTCAAAAATATGAGAAAAAAATAATTTTTTTTTCCTGGTACAAAAAAAAACACAAAAAATAGAAAAAAAATTGAAAAAATTATTTTATCACATTTTTAAAAAGCCAGCATGCTAACGAAGAAAACACTGTTTATTTGAAAAATCTATGGATATATGTAAACGTTATGAGCCATTTTGTAAATGTTAGGGAAATTCAAAAAAATCTTGTTTCATATTTTTTCGTTTATAAATGATGTTTTTGCTTATATTTTGAATTCGCCATATGTGAGAGACATATATAAGAGATATTGCACTTGCATTTTATTTTATGAATATTAATGTCAGACATTATAAAATTATAGAGAGGACGAGGTTTTATGACCGTTCGTAGCCCTCCATAAAACATGATATGCAATGTGAGAGCTATATTGGATGAGATCCGCTTCTACATATTTGTGGTTTTTTTATTTATGAGGTTTCCATTCAGTTACGCCTTATAGGGGCATGGACATCCCAGTCGTATGTACAGGTAGTAAAATTATATGTACGCAATACAAAGTAGTACGCGGCAGTCTTGAAAATATTGGATTTCAACGTTCGAAGCAAACTATAGTCAGCTAAATGTACTGCAACTTATAAACCTTAAACCCGGAATTTATGAATGAAATTTCTTATTAATAAATTAGTGTAATTCAGCGCCTTAAAGAGATAAGTCGATTTTCCGAAAAATATTACAAAGTTATATTTCGAAGTATGAGTAAAAGGCAAAGAACTTTTCAATGTGTAAATGATCCCGACAATTTCTGCTACATCTGCGGAAAATATGTAATTAAAAAAATCGACGTGCGTTTAGTAAAATAATAGAAGAAATGTATGTGTAATATTTTGGTATACGAGTTAAAAATATGAACGAACCGTGGACACCTAGTATTTTGTGTAATTCGCGCCATGTAAATCTTACTCGATGGACTAGTGGAAGAATGCGGTAAGTACTTTAAAATTAATGTATTACAATGTTTTGTGGAATAAAACGTTTTAATTTTAGACTTCACGTGCAATTTGGAATGCCAATGATTTGGAGACAACCATTCATTCACGATACGGACTGCTATTTTTGTCTAAGTTAATAGATTGGAGTAGGAAGTGTCCAAGTATAGCTAACAGCATAATAACGGAAACATCATCAAGTTCAACTGAGTACTCAACTCTGAGCGATTCAAGTTTGAGTCAGAAGTCATCGCTTTTAACTCAGTTTCAACTCATTGATCTAGTGAGAGATTTGGAACTGACCAAAGATTAGGCAGAACTACTTGCATCTCGGATGAAACACTACAATATATTGGCCCCAGATGTTAACATATCATATTATAGAGTCTGTGATATAGCTTACAAACAATTTTATACAACTGTGGATAACATAGGACATTCCCGGATTGTTCGAGGAACTTAATCAAACATACAATTCAAAGGAATGGCGGTTATTTATTGACAGCAGTAAAGAAAGTTTGAAAACAGTACTTTTGCACAACGGAAATCAGAAACCGGCGATTCCCATTACTCATGCCGTCAACACTAAGGAATCATACGAAACAATGGCTAAATTGATAAAATACATAAAATATGAACTACATGACTGAAAAATTTGTTGCGATTTAAAAGTAGTTGGTATGTTATGTGGAATGCAAGGTGGATATACAAAATATAGCTGCTTTTTATGCCTCTGGGATAGCCGTGCTCGCGAAGATCATTACAGAAGAAAGAAATGGCCAACAAGAAAACACATTACATTGGGTGAAAGCAACATAAAATACACACCTCTCGTCCAAAAACGAAAACATTATTTTGCCACCACTGCATATTAAGCTGGGGCTCTTTAAACATTTTGTAAAAGCCTTAAGGAAAGATGGCAATTCATTCTCATATTTCAAAAGTTTATTTAAAAGTCTTTCATTTCAAAAAATCGAAGAAGGAGTTTTTGATGGGCCTAAAATAGGGAAACTGATGAAAGATGTGAATGTCGGATCATATTTGACGTCGGATGAAATTGCAGCATGGAGGTCGTTTAAGCTTGTAGTTTCAAATTTCCTTGGATCCAATAAAAGCCCGCAATATGAAACAATGGCTAATGATTTGTTAAAAAATTATGAAAAAATTGGTTAGAAATATATTTTTTTTATATTTATGTATATAACACATATGTATGTATTCTTCCAACTTATTTTTCGCTTTATGTATTCCAACAGGTGTAAATATGTCCCTCAAAATTCATTTCTTGCATTCTCATTTAAACTTTTTTCCCGAGAATCTTGGCGATGTAAGTGACGAACATGGCGAAAGGTTTCACCAAGAATTGAAGTCCATTGAGCGGCGTTACCAAGGGCACTAGGATGAAAGAATGATGGGAGGTTATATTTGGTTCCTCATTAGAGAAACCGATTCCGAAATCTTCAAACGTCATCATCATATGTGCAATAGTGTGTGTGTGTGTGCGTGTGTGGCAATAAAACACAATATACGTGCTATTATTTTATTTTGCTGAGGATTATATTACTAAAAATGGGTGCCTTTTAGTTCTTAAAATATACCACAGAAATATCCTTAACCACGTTCGAAGGCGACAGCCAGGCTAAAATGAAGTTAAACCAAAACGAAAACCATGGCACTTAACGGCATTTAGTATCCTGGGTTTGCTTGTGTATACTAAACCATACGTAGTCGTGGCCACATCCTTATGCGGAGATGATATGAGTGGATGCCTAGTGGGAAGGTAGGTCGTTCGGTTGGTAGGTCTGTCTCAATATGTATTATATGGTTTTCCTTTATACCGACATTATTTACATTTGCAAGTATAAATATATTAATGACCTTGTTTTGTCCATGTCTCGCACACTGTCTCCATTTTTTTTTGATATTTTGTCGTTGTTGCCATTGTTGTTGTTAAAATATTGGCATTATTAATGGATATTATTAGATGAAATTGGATTGTGCAGAGAGGGAGAGAGAGAAAAATGATAACAAAAAAAGACCAGAGTGGGCTCTTATGGGATGCAGGCGTGCCAGTTTTTATTGGTGCCGAATCCCCAAATTTTTATTTTTTATCCCCTAAATCCCCAAAAAAAAATTTCTCATCCCCAAAAATATCCCCAGATACTATTTTAACTCATGTAAATGAAGTATTTTAAAATTCAAGGTATTTTGTACTATAATTCATTTTGTTTGCAGAAAACGAACGTTTTAAATATTCATTATATCAAATATATCAGATTCAAAGTCTTCCATCTCATCTACATAATCTAATTTTTTGTACATCTTCCTGGTATTAGGTTAGGTTAGGTTGAAGAGAGGAGACGTTTAAACGTCTCATGTCCATGGACATACACTTAAGCCATGACCATGAGACGTTCTGGTATTAAAAGTTTTATAATTTCTGCCAATGGACTAAATAATTGGCAAAAAGGCTAATACTAGCGATGCCAGTTCTTAAAAATTGAGTTGGACCATCATAATCCTGATACAAGTAAACTTTAATAGAAAATGAGCTTAAATTGTTCGCAATGTCGTCTCCGAAGAATTCTTTCATTTTATAAACCACATTTTGTTTCCATTGAGATTTATAAATATCTATAGAAATACGTATTGCAATTAATTCAGGTAGTCTATCTAAGTCGTAATCTAATACACTGCGAGAGCGTTAGTCAAAGATTCTTTTTGTACGAACTTTTGACACAATTTTTAACAGAAAATACTAATTTTAACATAAATGAAGACATGTAATAATAAGAAATTGCAATCCCCACCAATTCCCCGGATCCCCAAACCAAAAAATTTATCCCCATTTACAAAGAAAAATCCTCAAATTGGGGATAAATCCCCTAAACTGGCAGCGCTGATGGGATGTTATCTAATACCAAAGGTCAGTATCTGTAATGTGGAGGTAAAAAAAACTCGTGTCTCTCATTGAGATTTAAAGAAAATATATTTATATGTTAAGTTAAAAAAATGGTTAGACCATTTTCTATCTTCGATTAACAAATGCATTGATTTGACATACTTTTTCAAGAGATTTAGTTACTCCGTTGATGTCCAATTGATTTCTTTTAATTGACTCAATCATTTTATTATCTTCTCACCTTACAGAGAGGAGGGTATATCGCGACCTAAGAGTGTAAAGGCGCTAAGTCCAATATTTAAAATTTTACAGTAGAGAGGCAAAATACTTACTATATATGAATGTTTTTATAAAGGGTATATGGACTAAGCGCCTTTACGAATCAGCTTTTAAAGATGACAAAGCATGATTTTTTTTCCATTTCGTTTTCAAATCGATGTATATCTAACTTATCTTATGTTCCGCTTCCGTTCCGTTTTGGCAAAAACTGGACTTAGCGCCTTTTCACTCTTAGGTCGCGATATATCATTTGTTCATAAGTGCAACACATCGCAGGAGTGATCTAAGACCCTAAGTATGTTAAGCGGAAATCCATTTTAGGACATTTTAAGTCACAGTGTTATACGAGGGTTGCTATATATATTTCTGACATTTCCATTGGAAAGTTTGACATGTTTTGGCATAACTTCACTCAGACCGTTTTGTCATTTGAGCGCGAATTATTTTGGTTTTTGAACGCTTCAACAGCTGCTTCAGGCGTCGAAAAACGTTGACCAAGCAGTTTTTCTTGATGTGAGTGAATAAGAAGAAGTCATTGGGTGTCAAATCAGGGCTGTACGGCGGATGACCCATCAATTCGACGTTTTGGCCGGTCAAAAAGGCGCTGGTTTCAGCCGATGTGTGAGAGCTCGCATTGTCATGGCGCACAATGTTTTCTCTTCTCTTGTTGGTTTTTCAAAGACTTCAGGCAAACAAATTGTGGTGTACCACTCAGAATTGACCGTCCTACGTTGCTCAAGCGGAACAGTCGCCACATGACCAGTTTTGCCGAAGAAACAGGCGACCATTTGCTTCGAAATGCATCTTCCACGAACAACTTTCGTTGGATTTGGCTTGTCTTCGAAGACCCACACGGTCGATTGCTGTTTTGTTTCGGGCTCATACGCATAGATCCAAGATTCGTCACCTGTGACGATCTTATAAACGTCTTATGAAGCACCGCTATCGTATTTTTTCAAAATTTCTTTGCACCAATCGACACGAGCCTTCTTTTGAGCGATTGTCAAATTGTGCGGGATCCAACGAGAACAAACCTTTTTTACGGCCAGGTGTTCCTGCAATATCGAGTGTATGCTGGTGGAAGAAATGCCCAAGGATGCCTCTATCTCACGGTATGTTACATGACGATCTTGCATTATCAGTTCACGCACGGCATCAATGTTCTCTGGCACAACGGCCGTTTTTGGACGACCTGCGTCTTCGAGCGAGCGTCGGCCACGATTGAATTCATTAAACCAGTTTTTCACAGTGCTATAGGATGGTGCTTCATCGCCATACAAATATTTAAGTTCATCGATGAAAACTTGTCGTGATAATCCACGTCGAAAGTTGTGAAAAATGATCGCACAAATGATTTTTTGCCAAATTGATTTTATCAAGTCACTGTGAACAACACAAATGATGGTCGTACGTCAAAACGTTCTGAGTACGTTTACGCTAAAAAATGTCAAACTTTCCAATGGAAATGTCAGATGGCGCCAGGCAACACTTAGTATTGCCTAGGTCAGAAATATATATAGCAACCCGGACATTGCTGTTAAAAATCGTAGTCCGGCTGGCTGGAGAGCACGATAACCCTCGAAAGGAGTAACGGATTGACATTAAATTTGGTATATGATATTTTTTTCCTATTTCAGGCTAAGTTCGAAGATGTGCCATATTGGTCCACTAATTCTAACGGATTTTCCAATAGGGATGATATGATTTTGAAGTCACTTTTCGTAATATGTCATGATCTGTCATTTATTTTTCATTGTTTTCAGTAGCGTTTACAAGTTCATCATGGAGAGATATACGCAAGAACAACGTTTACAAATTATTCAGTTTTATTATCAAAATAATCGTTCTCCAATTGCAACTTTTCGTGCGCTAAGTCAATTTTGTTTTTTTTTTATCCAAAAAAACACTTTCTAGTCGACCTACTACCTTGACACCCAATGCAATATTTTAGCACCAGTTAAGAGCTATCTTTTTGTCGTGTGGAAAAAGCTTTAAGAAATGTCAATAACAACATGTAGGTAATATTGGAATTTGACAGGAAGACGATGAAGAAAAGAGCTTTCTTACCCGAACGATAAGTGACAAAGAACCAAATTAAAAACATGATCGCTTGGGTGAGAATAAGAAGAAGAAAATTATTGCTTGGGTAGCTATCGCACGTCTGCGTTTTTGTACTTTTAGCTGAACAGGCTGTTAAACAGATTAAACTGAGGGCTTGACATTAATTTGTGTCTCTCGGTGTTAAATCTTTATTTGATATTCTTTAGTATTTTCATTTTAATCTCCCCACTGTGACTCGTGTTTTGTAATTAGCTCATTAATAAAGAATTTAATATAGCCATGAAACAAATGACGTCAAATCTGGAGAGTTTTTCGTGGAAATTATAGAAAATAAAACTTATTATCTGGGTGTGCAAAATGTGTTTTAATTTATAATGAAAACTTATTTTTATCCTGTATTTGTAGCAGAGACAAGACATTTACCACTAAAACTGAAAAAACGCACGTCATTTATAAACGCAAAAATAAACAAATTATTTTTAATTATAACAAAATAGCATACTGTATGTATGTATATGTATATATGTGTATATACCCTTTTTAATTTCGTAATTAGTTATTGTTCATTAAGAGAAACCACGCAATTTCCTGGAATAATTGCAGAACTTATACATTAATATATCACAGGACATATATGTATATCACAGATATGGTTTTTCGTGTTTCATAAATGGCCAATATTTATTTTTTTAACCAACAGTAAAAAAGGTTCATTATTTTGTATGTAATTTTCTTAACAGACAAGACAAATACTTTAATAAAAGCTTAGACGAGAATTAAGTTAAGTGATCAAGGAAAGTTGCTTATAATCATCGATTTTGATGAAATTTGATCGAAATTTTATATATGGTGCTCTGAGGTTTAGGTTAGGGTGGTAACAATTTTTTAACAGCTCACATAGACCAGTTCAAAACACTAGTGTTATAACGGACGAAAATGACCCCATCGAAACCGTCCTGTTTGATATACAGGGTTTTCCAATAACAGTGATATGATTTCTTTGAAAAAAAGCACACACTTATTGTTTAGGAACGACTTCTTCTGCAGGAGCGAATTCGATGAACCCAATTTTCGAGCACTTTTCCACTAAATCAAGTCGTATGTCATGAATGGCACGTTCAATATTGACTTGTAAAGCTTGAAGAGAGTCTGGTTTATTTCGAAAGACCAATGACTTCAAATAACCCCACAGGAAATAGTCTAATGGTGTTAAATCACAACTTCTTGGAGGTCATTGAATATCACAATTTCTTGAAATAATCGAATCTCCAAACATTTCTCGCAACAATTTCATTTCATTTGTTTCATTTGCTGTGTGGCTCGTATCCACAATCGGTCAATGGCAAAAAGATAGCTCTTAACGAGAGCTAAAATATTGCTCATGGGTGTCAAGGTCGTCGGTCGACTGGAAAGTGTTTTTTTTTTATTAAAAAAAATGGACTTAGCATCATTTTCAAATGTGAACGGAAAGTTTAATTTTGCTCTAGCTCCTTAACCCAAATAACCCCACAGGAAATAGTCTAATGGTGTTAAATCACAACTTCTTGGAGGTCATTCAATATCACAATTTCTTGATATAATCGAATCTCCAAACATTTCTCGCAACAATTTCATTTCATTTGTTTCATTTGCTGTGTGGCTCGTATCCACAATCGGTCAATGGCAAAAAGATAGCTCTTAACGAGAGCTAAAATATGGCTCATGGGTGTCAGGGCAGGCTATGAAGCCGAAGCGGCGCAAATCGGCGGCGCGCCGCAGCCGTCCATTTTTTTCCAGCCGTCGTTGCCGCCGATTTCAGCGGCTCACACCGGCTGAAACTCAGCCACCGAAGTTTATTTAGTGAGTCAAAAAGATGTATTTTATGCAACCATGAAAATTAAGAAAGTGACTACTAAGTAATGCAGTAGGGTGAGAATTTGTAATATCGACCTATGAAGTTCATTTTAGCGTTTCTGAAGTTCATAAAAGTTTCTAAATGGATCTTGCTATCATTTATTTAAAAAAATCCAAAAATGTTATGGGGATTGAAATTAAAAAATGAGTTTTTGGTTTTTAAGGAAATTGTTTGGTTTTTACGGAAATTACAATAGCTCTTGAACCGCCGAACCTATTTTCAAAAGTCGTTTTAAAGAGAACGCAGTGGGCACTTTATTTTTCACAATAAATCTCTTTCACTACAAAAACTAATAAGTAGAGGTTTATTGAGCTGATTTTCGACATTACATCAAAATTTCCATAACTTTTCCTAAGTTTTTTCCTCTAATTGTAAATATCTCAAAGCGCCATCTTTGCCGGAGAATGTCATTAGTGCGCCATCGTTAGTAGGAATTTATCGGCTCAGCCGATTGTTGAAATTTGACCGGCTCAGCCGATCAGCCGCACATCGAAGGAGTGAGCTTAGACCATAAGTAAGTTTGGCGGATATCCGTTTTGGGTTATTTTAAGTCGAATGAGCAATGTCCGTCCGTCCGTCTGTCGGTCTGCTGGCTGGTGCGCACGATAACTCTCGAAAGGAGAAATCGATTGACTTCAAATTTCGTATACGGTGATATTTTGTTCTGCCTCCGGCTAAGTTCGAAGATGGGCCATATTGGTCCACTCCTTCTGGTACCTCCCCCACAAAGGCTTAAAATGTTGCGAAATATTGATTCTTTAATAACTGCTATTATACTTATTCGAATCTTCTGAAATTTCACACATAGTATTAGTTTATTAGTTGCTATCAACTCGTGTAATGCAGTGTAATGCATTTATAGTGCCTACAGTTCAGTGAAAAATGGGCGTTATTGCCACGCCCCTTTTGGTACCTCCCAATAATACCAGTGTATAAAAATACTTAAAATGTTGTACAGTGTAATGCTTTTATAGTACCTACATTCCAGTGAAAAATGGGCGTTACTTTCAAGCCGCTTTTGGTACCTTCCACACAAAGGGACAATTTTGTACCTAAAGTTAACAGTATATAACATTAATACCAGTGTATAAAAATACTTGAAATTTTGTACAGTGTAATGCTTTTATAATGCCTATAGCCTAGTGAAAAATGGACGTTATCACCACGCCCCTTTTGGTACCTCCCACACAAAATGGCCAAATCATACCAGAATTTAATATCTCATAACGTTAATATACCAGTCCACATAAACGCTTGTAATATAAAGTATCTACTGTTCGGCGAAATATATTTGTATTTCGTATACCCCTTCTGGTACCTCCCACACAAATTGACAGAATAATTCGTGTAATATTCAATATTACATTACTCACAAAGTGAGGGTATACCTTAGTCGGTTTACCCGACTGAAACTTTCTTACTTGTTCAAAATTTTCTTGCACCAATCGACACGAGCGATTGTCAAATTGTGCGGGATCCAACGAGAACAAACCTTTGTTACGGCCAGGTGTTCATGCAATATCGAATGTATGCTGGTGGAAGAAATGTCCAAGGATGCCTCTATCTCACGGTATGTCACATGACGATCTTGCATTATCAGTTCACGCACGGCATCAATGTTTTCTGGCACAACGGACGTTTTTGGACGACCTTCACGACCTTCGTCATTGAGCGAGCGTCGGCCACAATTGAATTCATTAAACCAGTTTTTCACAGTGCTATGGGATGGTGCTTTATCGCCATACAAAGATTTAAGTTCATCGATGCACTCTTGTCGTAATAATCCACGTCGGAAGTTGTGAAAAATCATCGCACGAAAATGTTCACGAGTTAATTCCATTTTTTGCCAAATTGATTTTTGCAAGTCACTGTAAACAACACAAATGATGGTCGTACGTCAAAACGTTCTGAGTACGTTTATGCTAAAAATGTCAAACTTTCCAATGGAAATGTCAGATGGCGCCAGGCAACACTTAGTGTTGCCTAGGCCAGAAATATATATATCATTTTTAACAGCAATTTCCGTATGTCTGTCCGTCTGGCTGGAGAGCACGATAACCCTCAAAAGGAGTAACTGTCAATCAGTTAAAAATTTGGTATGTGATATTTTTTCCTATTTCAGGCTAAGTTCGAAGATGTGTCATATTGGTCCACTAATTCTAACGGATTTTCCAATAGGGATGTAATGATTTTGAAGTGACGTTTCGGCCATTTGTAATATGTCGTGATCTGTCATTTGTTTTTCATTGTATTCAGTAGTGTTTACAAGTTCATCATGGAGAGATATACACAAGAACAACGTTTACAAATTATTCAGTTTTATTATCAAAATAATCGTTCTCCAATTGCAACTTTTCGTGCGCTAAGTCAATTTTGTTTTTTTTTATCCAAAAAATACTTTCTAGTCGACCTACGACCTTGACACCCATGTATAATCTTTCCGTTCACATTTGAAAATTATGCCAAGTCCATTTTTTTAAATCCAAAAAAAAAACACTTTTCAGTCGACCTACGACCTTGACACCCATGAGCAATATTTTAGCTCTCTTTAAGAGCTATTCTTTTGCCATTGACCGATTGTGGCTACGTGCCACACAGCAAATGAAACAATTGAATTGTTGCGAGAAAAGTTTGGAGATTCGCTTATTTCAAAAAATTTTTATATTGAATGGCCTCCAAGAAGTTGTGATTTAGCACCATTAGACTATTTCTTGTGGGGATATTTGAAGTCATTGGTCTTTCGAAATAAACCAGACTTTCTTCAAGCTTTGCAAGTCAACATTGAACGTGTTATTCATGACATATGACTTGATTTAGTGGAAAAAGTTCTCGAAAATTCGGTTCATCGAATTCGTTCCTGCAGAAAAAGTCGCGGAGGCCATTTGAATGACGTTTTATCTAGAACTTAATTGTATCGATTGTACTTCACATTAAATAAAAACTTTTGAATTTCCTTAACAATAAGTGTGTTTTTTTTCAAAGAAATCATATCATTCTTATTGGAAAACCCTGTAGCATAACTTGACGACACATTTTAAATTTCAGGAAGATCGGTTGAAGCCTGACATTTAAGCGATTTATGAATTTAAAAAAAGGGAAGGGGATATGCCTAATTTATTTACTACTCCTAGCCAACTTTGGGTTCTGCCTATAGGAGAAAGTCTTAAACAGATTGACATTAATTTGTGTCTCTCGGTGTTAAATCTTTATTTGATATTCTTTAGTATTTTCATTTTAATCTCCCCACTGTGACTCGTGTTTTGTAATTAGCTCATTAATAAAGAATTTAATATAGCCATGAAACAAATGACGTCAAATCTGGAGAGTTTTTCGTGGAAATTATAGAAAATAAAACTTATTATCTGGGTGTGCAAAATGTGCTTTAATTTATAATGAAAACTTATTTGTATCCTGTGTTTGTAGCAGAGACAAGACATTTACCACTAAAACTGAAAAAACGCACGTCATTTTTAAACACAAAAATAAACAAATTATTTTTAATTATAACAAAATGGCATACTGTATGTATGTATATGTATATACAGAGATTTCTTACACGCCCTTTTTAATTTCGTAATTAGTTATTGCTCATTAAGGGAAACTACGATGGTAATTCAGTACTTACATATACATTAATATATCATAGGACATATATATCACAGATATGGATTTTCGTGTTTCATAAAAGGGACAATATTTATTTTTTAACCAACAGTAAAAAAAGGTTCATCATTTTGTATGTAATTTTCTTAACAGACAAGAAAAATACTTTAATAAAAGCTTAGACGAGAATCAAGTTAAGTGATCAAGGAAAGTTGCTTACAATCATCGATTTTGATGAAATTTGATCGAAATTTTATCTATGGTGCTCTGAGGTTTAGGTTAGGGTGGTAGCAATTTGTTAACAGCTCACATAGACCAGTTCAAAACCCTAGTGTTATAACGAGCGAAAATGTCCCCATCGAAACCCTCCTGTTTGATATGCAGGGTTTTTCAATAACAGTGATATGATTTCTTTGAAAAAAAAACACTTACTGTTAAGGAAATTCAATTCAATTCTAAATAATAAGTCATTCAAATGGCCTCCACGACTTCTTCTGCAGGAGCGAATTCGATGAACCCAATTTTCGAGCACTTTTCCACTAAATCAAGTCGTATGTCATGAATGGCACGTTCAATATTGACTTGCAAAGCTTGAAGAGAGTCTGGTTTATTTCGAAATAACCCCACAAGAAAAAGTCTAATGGTGTTAAATCACAACTTCTTGGAGGCCATTCAATATCACAATTTCTTGAAATACTCGAATCTCCAAACTTTTCTCGCAACAATTCAATTGTTTCAGAAACAATTGAATTGTTGCTGTGTGGCTCGTAGCCACAATCGGTCAATGACAAAAAGATAGCTCTTAACGAGAGCTAAAATATTGCTCATGGGTATCAAGGTCGTAGGTCGAATGCAAAGTTTTTTTTTTTATTTAAAAAAAAATGGACTTAGCATCATTTTCAAATGTGAACGGAAAGTTTATTTTTGCTCTAGCTCCTTAACGGTACGTCGGATCGGGAGACAGCTCTTTACGAGAGCTAAAATATTGCTCATGGGTGTCAAGGTCGTAGGTCGACTCGAAAGTGTTTTTTTTTTATTTAAAAAAAATGGACTTAGCGCACGAAAAGTTGCAATTGGAGAACGATTATTTTGATAATAAGACTGATAATTATTCCTAGATAGTTTGCACGTTCAGAAAAGACCAGCTCTGTTCCATTTACCCGAGGAGGGTCCACATGTGGGACCTTCTTCTTCCTAGTGAAGTTAAGCAATTGTGTCTTGTTGGATGTCTCTGAGAACTCTGAGGAATTTTGCAGCCACAACGTTCTAGATCTAATAGGACTCCACTCACCGCTACACTGAAAATATTTTTTTTGTACTATTTACGAAACATTCTTCATATTATTTACGAAGATTTTCCCAAATTTCATTAATATTATGAAGAATATTTTACGAATTTACGTCTTAAAAATTTCGTAATTTTTGTCAGAGTAACATAATTTATAAATTTTAGGGGTGTACTATATTCTGTTCCTATATCCGTATAAATTTGCTATAATTTGTAAAGCTTTCAACAAAAAAGAAGATATATGCCAAAATTTATCACCTACTTAGAGCGTTCGGAGGAAAACCTGAAAATTATTCAACAACTGTTTATGTGCTATATATGCTATACATTTCAGATACTGACAAGTTTGCTTTGCTTTGATTACAACTACAAAATTTTATCAAAATTGTTATAAATCGTAATAACTTCATTATGATACGAAATAATTTTATTATGATACGAAATAATTTCATACAAAATATATAATATAATTTCATACAAAATATGAAATAATTTCATACAAAATATGAAATAATTTCATACAAAATATGAAAGAATTTCATACAAAATATGAAATAATTTCATTCAAATATGCCAATACATTACTTCATGTGATTATTTTTGATTTGAAATAGCAGAAGTAAGGAATAATTCTTGTTCATTTGCTTTAATCCTTTCCTGATAAGAGAGAACTGCATTTCGAACCGAATTAGAGGCAAAAACGGTCTAAAACCAGAAGAATATTTGTAGACAATTTAAAAATAGTGTAGTGCATACAAAATATGAAAAATATTTCATAAAAAATATGAAATAATTTCATAAAAAATATGAAATAATTTCATAAAAAATATGAAATAATTTCATAAAAATATGAAATAATTTCATAAAAAATATGAAATAATTTCATAAAAATATGAAATAATTTCATAAAAAATATGAAATAATTTCATAAAAAATATGAAATAATTTCATAAAAAATATGAAATAATTTCATAAAAAATATGAAATAATTTCATAAAAAATATGAAATAATTTCATAAAAAATATGAAATAATTTCATAAAAAATATGAAATAATTTCATAAAAAATATGAAATAATGTCATAAAAAATATGAAATAATTTCATAAAAAATATGAATAATTTCTTAAAAAATATGAATTAATTTCTTAAAAAATATCAAATAATTTCATAAAAAATATGAAATAATTTCATTAAAAATTTAAAATAAATTCATAAAAAATATGAAATAATTTCTTAAAAATATGAATTAATTTCTTAAAAAATATGAATTAGTTTCTTTAAAAATATGAAATAATTTCATAAAAAATATGAAGTGACATAATTTCATAAAAATTATGAAATGGTTTCATAAAAAAATATGAAGAATCTTCTTCGTAATATACATATGTATATGATTTTGTTCATATATCACATGAAAAATTTCTTTGGCTGAAAAATAAGACAGATTTCGTAACATGTAAGAAACATTTCGTAATATTCACGAAGATAATATTTTCAGTGTAGGTTTCAAATTAGTGCAGACAGTACTCCTCCTCGAGGGGTCACTCTTTTCACAAACCTTGTTACAGTTGTGGACCCAAGACATGCTTTTATGCGTCTTATGTTGCGAAAGCTTTAACCCTCCGTCATGCACATGTATCTGGGTAGACATTTTACGAATTTAAATGTGATAAAATATAAATTTGAGTCTTCAGGTACCCTCTATAAATATGGTTACTTATCGTTTTATGAAAAACACATTAAAATAAAAAATAACAAAAACAATTTATGTGGATTTTTTTCATCTACACATCACATTCGTAGCACATGTGTCTGGTCAGATACACTCATATTTTGTATGAAGAATAATGCACTCTACTTGCATTTTTGATTTTTCTTTGCGTTTGTTTACTCAAATCAACTCAAACGGGATTTTATATGCACTCTGCATGTTTGTAGCTGGGAAAATCGAATGAATAACATTCACATCAGCAAACAGTTAAGCCACCACTAAATGTACGTTTGATTGATATAACATTTGCACTTGATTTCATCTCATTTTCCTCGTTTTTCTTCTTTTTAAAATAGAAAATATAAATCTGCCTGGCGTGATAACAATAAAAGAATGTAATATTATCACTAAAATATCATATTTTTCATATAAATGTATTGAAATACATAGTGTGTCTGGCCAGATAAATGTGCTACGTATGTGACTATTGGAACATGTCACTAATTTAACGGAGGGTTAAATTAGTCTAATCCACCAATATGTGACAGCGCCGCAATTACCGCATCTGAGTGAATGTTGTTAAAAGCCCCTTCTATGTCAGGGAAGGACACCATTGTGTATTCCTTGAAATTTAAGGACGATTCGAAATTGCCCACAAGTTCGTGCAGGGCAGATTCTGTAGACTTAGCTAAGGTGGAAAATATGAGCTGATTTTGTATCATTTTAATAAAGGATGGTTAAATTGTAAGGGCCGATGTTGAATGTGAACCACACTTAAACGTCAAATTTTTTCAGCATTTCATTTGACATTTCTCAATTTCAGACTAACTCAATTTGAACCATGCAACGCGCTAAAGTTTTACAAGCCTTTTACGAAAATGGGCGTTCAAATCAAAATGCGTGCACTTCGTGATGTTTTTTGATCAGCATAATCGACCAAATGTGTCCACAACAATCGTGAGAATTGTGCGCAAATTTCAGCAAACCGGGTCTGTAGGAGATGTGAAAACACCTGTGCATGCTCGCCCAGTTCGTTTGGTGCGGCTTAGGGCTGCCGACGTCATCGGGCCATACTTCCGCGAAATGAGTCCGGTCAGGCAGTTACTGTGAATGGTGTTCGCTATCGTGAGATGATAACGAACTTTTTATGGCCCGAATTGGAAGATGTGGATGTGGACCATATGTGGTTTCAACAGGGCGGTGCCACTTGCCACACAGTTAACGAAACAATGGCTCTTTTGCACAACAAATTCAATGGCCGTGTTATCTAACGTCGTGGCGATGTAAATTGGCCGCCAAGATCATGTGATTTGACACCGTTCGACGTCTTTCTTTGGGGTTATTTGAAAGAAAAGGTGTACGTCGATAAGCCAGCAACAATTCAAGAGCAAAAGGAAGAGGTAATTCGGCACATTAATGGCATAGAACCTCAATTATGCCTCAGCGTCATCGAAAATTTGGACCATCGGATGGAGGTGTGCCGCCGAGGACGCGGCGGCCATTTGGCCGATATTTTGTTCCATACATAATTGAACCATACCAATATTATCATAATAAAAAGAAATTACAATAATTTCCTAAATGATTTGTGTTTTATTCAAAATCAACATCGGCCCTTAAAATTTAACCATCCGTTACTAAACGCTTATGTCTATCTATTTTTATGAGCATATGTGTAAGTTACAAGAAATTTTATAAATATATACAACTTTAAATTAAGACATTTTGTTATTGATTTTGGCAATGGGGGTTTTTCAGACTCGCTACAGAGTTATCTCTCACAAAAAATTCCCACCAAACGAATACATTTTCCATTTTTCTTTGAAAATTATTTCAATTTTTGGCTTTTTGGGGGAAAAAAATGTAAACAAAATATAAATAACATTTCTTTTCACCTCACTGTCTATTCTGTTTTGCTAATATTGATAAAAATCAAAATAAACATTTCTATATATACAAATAATTCTCGTTTGTTCACACCTTTTCGCCAGTGGCCATTATTAATGATGATTTGCGCCAAAAAAAGAAAATAGATTGTAAGTGAGTGAAGTAATACACACACAGAGGCGGGCAGAGCAAATGGAACAACACGAACACAGCAAACAACAAAAAATAATAACTGGATTGAGACGAGCCTCGGTGCGATTATTGATGACAAATGCCGTTTACAATATGACAGTTTATTTCAGCAACGGAAGAAGCAACAACAAAACACTTAGCAGTGACGTCAGCAGCAACGTGATGGATGAGAGTAAAATAGGCAGTGTTCGATAATGTTTGATAGTTAATTGTTTTGTGGTTTAAATAGTGGCATTAAACTTTAACTGCTGCACTGAAAAAAAAACATTTACTTAATTTTAAAGATTTTGCGGTAAATACTTAAATGAAGTTAAAGATTTGTGCCAAAGACAACATTAATCTAATCTCTAAATAAGTACGTTTTATACTTAAAATTAAGAAAATGTTTTTAATATTAACGAAATTATCTATATTTTAAGTACAAAAATAACTTATTTTAATGATTAAGGGCGTCTTTGGCGCAAATATTTAATTTTAAGACACCCTTTTTTCAGTGTAAGAATAAAAACAATTCGAACATAAAAATAGGAAAAATTAACCGGTTAGAGCTAACTCACAGTTAAAAAAATACAAATTTCATACAATTTGACAGCTATAACTGTAGGTTAGCTCAAACTGTAGGATAACCGGAGATTGTGGAATTAACCGTTAGTAACTTTTCCTAATTTTAAGTATGAAATTTCCTTATTTTAAATATTAATTGTAAAAAATTAAATTTTAATTTCTTGAAGCAATATCTTTAAAACAGGGTAGTTTTATTTTTACTGTTGACATTGACATGTACAACATCTTTGTTTAAATTTGTTAAATATTAAACACTTTTTACAAATAGCAGCACCAAAACAACAACAACCAATACATCATTAACAATAGCAAATAAACACAGTAGCCGGCAGAAGCAATAATGAAATTAATACTCTCTTTCTTCGTCGATTTAGTATTTCCATATGATTGGCACATGTAAAAACAAGTGCATATGAAGTATTATTATTACCGTGACCGACCGCGATACCCGTAAAAATAAACAATCGTCGTCGCGTAACAACACAACGGCAACAACAACACTTTTATAAATGCAGTGGAGGGTCGAGTGATAAATCTGGTGAAAATTTGATACAGAACGTCTAAATATATCTATCACAATTGAAATTTTAAAAATAAAAATTAAAAAATAGGAATTAAATTGCTTGAATTAATTATTAATTAGAATATTTTCATCGATTAAAAATTAACCCATATACTAAGTTTTCCAATAGGGATGATATGATTTTGAAGTGACGTTTCGGCCATTTGTAATATGTCATGATCTGTCATTTGTTTTTCGTTGTATTCAGTAGTGTTTACAATGTCATCATGGAGAGATAAACACAAGAACAACGCTTACAAATTAATCAGTTTTATTATCGAAATAATCGTTCTCCAATTGCAACTTTTCGTGCGCTAAGTCCATTTTTTTAAATCCAAAAAAATAGTTTCCAGTCGACCTACGACCTTGACACCCATGAGCAATATTTTAGCTCTCGTTAAGATCTATCTTTTTGCCATTGACCGATTCGCGATCCGTCGTACCGTTAAGGAGCTAGAGCACAAATAAACTTTCGGTTCACATTTGAGAATGATGCTACGTCCATTTTTTAAATCAAAATAAAAACACTTTCCACTCGATCTACGACCTTGACACCCATGAGCAATACTTTAGCTCTCGTTAAGAGCTATCTTTTTGCCATTGACAGATTGTGGATTGCGAGAAATGTTTGGAGATTCGATTATTTCAAGAAATTGTGATATTGAATGACCTCCAAGAAGTTGTGATTTAACACCATTAGACTATTTATTGTGGGGTTATTTGAAGTCATTGGTCTTTCGAAATAAACCAGATTCTCTTCAAACTTTACAAGTCAATATTGAACGTGCCATTATTCATGACATACGACTTGATTTAGTAGAAAAAGTGCTCGAAAATTGGGTTCATCGAATTCGTTCCTGCAGAAGAAGTCGTCGAGGCCATTTGAATGACGTTTTATTTAGAACTTAAATGTATCGATTGTACTTCACATTAAATAAAAAAACTTTTGAATTTTCTTACAAATTATTCAGTTTTATTATCAAAATAATCGTTCTCCAATTGCAACATTTCGAGCGCTAAGTCCATTTTTTTTTAAATCCAAAAAAACACTTTCCAGTCGACCTACGACCTTGACACCCTTAAGCAATGTTTTAGCTCTCGTTAAGAGCTATCTTTTTGCCATTGACCGATTCCCGATCGGACGAACTGCTAAGGAGCAATTGAAAATGATGCTAAGTCCATTTTTTTTAAATCCAAAAAAATAGTTTCCATTCGACCTACGCCCTTGACACCCATGAGCAATATTTTAGCTCTCATTAAGATCTATCTTTTTGCCATTGACCGATTCGCGATCCGTCGTACCGTTAAGGAGCTAGAGCACAAATAAACTTTCGGTTCACATTTGAGAATGATGCTAAGTCCATTTTTTTAAATCAAAATAAAAACACTTTCCCTCGATCTACGACCTTGACACCCATGAGCAATACTTTAGCTCTCGTTAAGAGCTATCTTTTTGCCATTGACAGATTGTGGCTACGTACCACACAGCAAATGAAACAATTGAATTGTGGCGTGAAAAGTTTGTAGATTCGATTATTTCAAGAAATTGTGATATTGAATGACCTCCAAGAAGTTGGGATTTAACACCATTAGACTATTTCTTGCGGGGTTATTTGAAGTCATTGGTCCTTTGAAATAAACCAGACTCTCTTCAAGCTTTACAAGTCAATATTGAACGTGCCATTCATGACATACGACTTGATTTAGTGGAAAAAGTGCTCGAAAATTGGGTTCATCGAATTCGTTCCTGCAGAAGTCGTCGAGGCCATTTGAATGACGTTTTATGTAGAACTTAAATGTATCGATTGTACTTCACATTAAATAAAAAACTTTTGAATTTCGTTAACAATCAGGGTTGTTGTGGAATCCGATTGCTGTCGGAATCGGAATTTAAATCGAGAAAAAAAATAACTTTCTGTGACACAAAATTTATTTTTTTTCTCGTCGTGGAATTCGACTGTTGTTCGAATTGGAATTGAAATCGAAAAAAATAACATTTTGTGACACCAAAGTTATTTTCTTTCTCGGTTTCAAATCCGATTCCGACAACAATCGGATTCCACAAAAACCCTGAATAAGTGTGTTTTTTTTAAAGAAATCATATCACTCTTTTTGGAAAACCCGTTATGTATATATATACATACACCTATAGATACAAACAAATATACGTACATATAGGCTGTATTAAAGTGATCAAAAAATCCTGAACTCCTCTTCTGGGTATTTCTATGTGGCAATACCATTTTTTACGAAATATGTGACAAGGATTGTATGAACTATTGTATGAACTATAAAAATTTTTGATCATAATAATTGGAAAAGAAGCTCCCCAGTAAATGAGTTGGTAGTGTGCTCGTCTATGAGTTTGGAGGTCGTGGGTTCGATTCCCACATGAGGCTCTGGTCTGTCGCTGCAAAAATCCAGCCACATGGTGTTTGTAACCCGGCTTTTCCCTGGACCGTAAATAAGCCTGGATACACACTAAATTAAAGGAAATTATGAGGACTACAAATGCTAGTAATGAATCATACAAACACTGTTGGGAACCCTATGAAATAAAAAGTGTGTAACTCTTCAGTCCCGTTTTTACTAAAACAATAAATTGCGTTTTTCTCCGATCATACAAAATGGCGTATGGAACAAAATAGAATTGATCCGACGTTACAACATTGATTCCAGTCCATGCAAATACTTAAAATTTTGTGGAGTGCAAAATGGGCTATATTACAACGCCCTTTTTGGTACCTCCCATACAAATGGAGCATTTTGCACAAAAAGTTAATGGCTCATAACTTGGTGTCCTGCACATACTAATACCTGAAATTTTGTACTTCGTAATGTTTTTATAGTACCCATAGTATATTACAAAATGGGCGTTATTGCCACGCCCCATTCGGTACCACCCAAACAAAATTGTTGTAATAAAAAAAGAGAATTTTTTTAATTTCCCTATTTTTACAATACATATATGTAGGTCATAATGTATCCATAGATATTTTGCAAATAGGCATTGTTTTCTTCGTTAGGATAACAGCTTCCACGAAATGGAACAAAAATTTGTTGGCAAAAATTTGTTGGAAATATTTTTTGGGGTCAATCTATAAAAAAATATGTTTTACGGTCTCGGACACAAACATTTTGTTTTTGTTGCATAGTGTAATTACTGTTTGGTGCGTTTTATGGGCCGGCGGTCCATGTATGTTAAAAAAACAAGTAGGAAAGTTCAGTCGGGTAAACCGACTAACGAATCCCCTCACCTTGAGTCTCAAAAAATATTAGTAAATTTATTTATTTTTTGTTTTGTTTAAATTATTATCAATTTAATTGCATTTAATAAATTTAAAATGCAAAATTAATACAAAATGGTCCATTTGTGTGGGAGGTACCAAAAGGGGCCGGCCAATAACGTCAATTTTTCTCTGGACTCTAGGTTCTATAAAAGCATTACACCGTACAAAATTTCAAGTATCTGTATGCACTGGTATTAAAGTTATATGCTGGTAACTTTTGGTACAAAATGTTCCATTTGTGTGGGAGGTACCAAAAGGAGCGTGGGAATAATGCCCATTTTTCACTGTATTGTAGGTACTATTAAACCATTACACTGTACAAAATGTCAAGTCTTTGTATGCACTGGTAATAAGGTTATAAGCTATTAACTTTTGATTCAAAATTGTCCATTTGTGTGGGAGGTACGAAAAGTGGCGTGGCAACTTCGCCCATTTTTTTCGAGGTAATTGTGACTAATAAACGTATACTATGTGTAGAATTTCAGAGGATTCAAAAAAGTAGTATAGAAGTTACTAAATAATCAATATTTCACTAAATGTTAACCCTTTGTGGGGGAGGTACTAGAAGGAGTGGACCAATATGGCCCATCTACGAACTTAGCCGGAGATGGAAGAAAATATTACCACATACCCAATTTGAAGTCAATCGGTTACTCCTTTCGAGAATTATCGTGCGCACCAGCCAGCAGACAGACAGACAGACGGACGGACATTGCTCATTCGACTTAAAATGACCCAAAACGGATATCCTCCGAACATACTTAGGGTCTTAGGTCACTCCTTCGATGTGTTACACTTTTGGTTCGTAGCAAATGATATATACCCTCCTCTCTAAGGTGAGGGGATAATTATGATGGGTAGAATGTTACCGCCAACGGTGATTAGATAGAGGAACGATTACATTTTTTTCGCACTTTTTCGTACTACTGCCATTAATCTCGCTGAAATGTTTTTCCAACAGCACGGATCCACTTGCCACACAGCGCACGCTACAATTAATTTGCCCAAACGAATAATTTCACGGCGAATACATAATTTCGGGTAATGGTTCTGGTAATTGCCTACCTATATCGTGTGATTGTACCCCGTTGGATTATTTTCTTTGTAGCTATGTAAAGCAACTCGTCTACGCCGATAATCCATTGAACACCTGGAAATCAACATTTTATGACTTTGTGGGTATTTTTGCGATTTTTAAAGCAGTGGATGCACTTTTTTTCCTATTCAATATATACAACTTTGCGTCAGACACAAAAGAGATATTCCGTACGGTATACGGAAAACAAAACTATAAAAAAGTGCTAAAAATCACCTTGAGCAAAGAAAAATCGTATGGCCATTAAATTATTAACTGAGCCAACTTGACTAAGTAAATGATGCAGCAGTTCTTATTTTTGGAGCTACTTTCACGTCCAATTCCCAGAACTAAGTCCCAAATCAATGTGCTGAAAAATGTTGTACAGTGTTATCTATCCATTAGTTGACGACCTATGGGTTTATCTACTCCTTAGATGATGGCCATTTGCGATGATGGTAAAGGACCAGTTTGGTTATATACTCCTTTGTTGACGACAAGTTGGGTTATCTATTCCTTAGATGACGACCAGTTGGATTATCTACTATTCGGTAGACGACCCGTTGTGTTATCAATTAGTCAGTAGACGACCCGTAGGATTATCTACTACTTAGTAAAATACCAGTTAGTTTATCGATTCCTTTTTGACGAGCAGTTGTATTCTTTATTACTTAGTTGATGGCCAGTTCCTTAGTTGACGACCAAATGTGTTATCTGAAGAGTCTGGTACTATAGATATTTTTTAGACCACTTCTTCATTATGTCTCACTTTCATAATGTAGCACCTCAAATGAAAGGGCATGTTAAAGTTACAGGTTGTTTTCACATCAAAAGGACAATTCATGTCCTTAATGAACCTATCACGTGATTGGTGTAGTATCGGTCCATTTTCCCGTAGGGATTCTTCCTGTGATTTCCGATATATTTCTCAACTGTGTTAGTAGTTCATAAAAACTCGCGCAAGAATAGTAATACAAGACAAACATCCGTGCCACATCCTTTCTTAAAATTGATATTGCCACAACCTTACTGTTAAAGAGAAAACATGTTGCACACATTTTAGCAATGTAGTAAGCCATTATCCCTTTAACACTAACCTGTAAGGTGTATCTATTATTATAAACAGATTTTTACTACATTGCTGAATTGTGTATGTGAAAAATATATACCTATTTAGATTAATTGTTTCATTCTAAAGATAGTAGACTGTAAACTATTTTAGGTTATACCCAAATTCGAGTTTTCCAGATGGATTCCAATTTAACTTTTTTACTGTTCTAAATGATTGAATCGTGTTAAATACCCTTTAACCGCTGGCTTAACGATGATGGTTTTTTTTTTCGTTTATTCCCGCTTGCAGTGTTAACACAAATTCTAAATTACGTGTTAGTATAAAGAGAAAGTAATTAAAAATAGCGACAATGGCTAAAATAATAAAAAAAACCACAACAACATATACTTTGTGCTCTTTATAATTCAGTTGAGTTATTTAAAGTCACGATTTTGCTTTGTACTTTTATCACCCGTATTTCGTGTCAGTTATTACTGTTGAAACACAGGGAAAAATTAAACCCAGTTGAAATTATGAAATACATATAAAGAACATGGAAATGGTATTCTATAGTTCAACTTATTGGAATTTTTTTCACTAGTAACTACAAAGATTAATTCGAATA
This sequence comes from Eudasyphora cyanicolor, assembly GCA_963930755.1. Classification (NCBI taxonomy): domain Eukaryota; kingdom Metazoa; phylum Arthropoda; class Insecta; order Diptera; family Muscidae; genus Eudasyphora; species Eudasyphora cyanicolor. The sequence goes on from OZ005735.1 coordinate 208,141,137, forward strand.
ATCACTACATATTTATACCCTACACCACACTGTGGTACAGGGTATTATAACTTTGTGCATTTGTTTGTAACACCCAAAAGGAGAAGAAATAGACCCATCGTTTATTATACCGATCGACTTAGAATCACTTTCTGAGTCGATTAAGCTATGTCCGTCTGTCTGTCTGTCCGTCTGTGCATGTATTCTTGTAATCAAAGTGCAGGTCGCAATTATAGTCCGATCTCGACGAAACTTTACACATATCTTATTTTTGGCCCAAGGACGATCCCTATTGAATTTGGTTAAAATCGGTTCAGATTCAGATATAGCCCCCATATATATGTTACCCCCGATTTGACATGAATGCGCTGTAAAAACTGTATTTTATATCCGATCAGTGCAAAATTTGGCAGAAAGAGGTTTCTTATTACATAAAGGAATACTGCTAAATTTGGAGAAAATCGGTTCAGATTTAGATATAGCCCCCATATATACGTTACCCCCGATTTGACATGTAGGCGCTGTAGAGACTGTATTTTATATGCGATCAGTACGAAATTCGACAGAAGGAGGTCTTTTTACATGAATGAGTATTCAGGGAAGATCGGTTCAGATTTATATTGATTGTTCCTCCTGATTTGGTATCAAACCGCTATAGAAGTTGTATTTTACTTCCGATCATTAAAATTTTCCAGAAAGATGTTTCTCAATTTAGGAACGAATATTGCTTAATTTAGCGATTATCGTTTCAGAATTAGATAATATGTTTCTACCCATTTACCAATTATTCCAAATTATTATGGCAATGACCCTTATCGCATTGTTAGGGAGGTGTAGGGTATTATATAGTCGGCCACGCCGGACTTTCTGCCTTTCCTTACTGGTTTTGAAGTATTATTATTTAAAACAAATTAACCCTTATTAATTTTACAGAATTAACTTAATTTTACAGATTTTACTCCAAAAACTTCGTAGTTATTAAAATAAGGACAATTCATTCATATAATTAGAAAAATGTACTTAAAAAGGTAAGTATAAAATGTTCTTGTTTTAAATATAAGGATATACTTGGAGCAAAATCTTTAAAATTATGTATATTGTACATATTAAATACTGAAAACTAATTCACTTGATTTGAAAGACATCCTTACGACGGGTGAAATTTATATTTCGGCCCCGGCAATACTGGTGTTGCCAGATGAAAACTGGAACTTCCGTTGGAAAGTATGACATTTTTTAGCATAATTTCACTCAGACCGTTTTGTCATTTGAGCGCGAATTGTTTTGGTTACAGTGTGTTGAAAATTCACCTCCAAAACATGGTTTTTGAACGCTTCAACAGATGCTTCAGGCGTCCAAAAACGTTGACCAAGCAGTTTTTTCTTGATGTGAGTGAATAAGAAGTCATTGGGTGTCAAATGAGGGCTGTACGGCGGATGACCCATCAATTCGACGTTTTGGCCGGTCAAAAAGGCGCTGGTTTGAGCCGATGTGTGAGAGCTCGTATTGTCATGGTGCACAATGATTCGTCTTCTCTTGTTCGTTTTTCGAATTTCTCCGAAGACTTCAGGCAAACAAATTGTGGTGTACCACTCAGAATTGACCGTCCTACGTTGCTCAAGCGGAACAGTTGCCACATGATCAGTTTTGCCGAAGAAACAGACGACAATTTGCTTCGAAGTGCTTCTTCCATGAACATCTTTCGTTGGATTTGGCTCGTCTTCGAAGTCCCACACGGTCGATTGCTGTTTTGTTTCGGGCTCATACGCATAGATCCAAGATTCGTCACCTGTGACGATCTAATAAACGTCTTTTGAAGCACCACAAACCTTTTTTGAGCGATTGTCAATTTGTGCGGGATCCAACGAGAACAAACCTTTTTTATTGCCAGGTGTTCATGCAATATCGAATGTATGCTGGTGGAAGAAATGCCCAAGGACGCCTCTATCTCACGGCATGTCACATGACGATCTTGCATTATCAGTTCACGCACGTCATCAATGTTCTCTGGCACAACGGCCGTTTTTGGACGACATTCACGACCTTCGTCTTTGAGCGAGCGTCGGCCACGCTTGAATTCATTAAACCAGTTTTTCACAGTGCTATGGGATGGTGCTTTATCGCCATACAAAGATTAACATAATTTCATCGATGCACACTTGTCTTGATAATCCACGTCGAATGTTGTGAAAAATGATCGCACGAAAATGTTCACGAGTTAATTCCATTTTTTGCCAAATTGATTTTTTCAAGTCACTGTACAGATGGCGCCAGGCAACACTTAGTGTCGCCTAGGCCAGAAATATATGTATATAGCAACCCTCGTAAAATAATGGCAATATGTACATATTGTATATAATAAGAAAATTTACTTAATTTGGCGATAGAGAATTTCTTTGATTTTATGATATGGAGTCGTTAGAGCAAAATTAATATTATTATTACTCTATCTGATCTTAAAACACTGAAAACAAGTACGAAATTTCCTTAACAAAAGACACTTATTGTTAAGGAAATTCAAAAGTTTTTTATTTAATGTGAAGTACAAGCGAAACAATTAAGTTCTAAATAAAACGTCATTCAAATGGCCTCCACGATTTATTCTGCAGGAACGAATTTGATGAACCCAATTTTCGAGCACTTTTTCCACTAAATCAAGTCGTATGTCATGAATGGCACGTTCAATATTGACTTGTAAAGCTTGAAGAGAGTCTGGTTTATTTCGAAAATCCAATGACTTCAAATAACCCCACAAGAAATAGTCTAATGGTGTTAAATCCCAACTTCTTAGAGGTCATTCAATATCACAATTTCTTGAAATAATCGAATCTCCAAACTTGTCTCGCAACAGTTAAATTGTTTCATGTGCTGTGTGACATGTAGCCACAATCGGTCAATGGCAAAAAGATAGCTCTTAACGAGAGCTAAAATATTGGTAATGGGTGTCAAAGTCGTAGGTCGAATGGAAAGAGTTTTTTTTTTATTTAAAAAAATGTACTTAACGGTATCGGGAATCGGTCAATGGCAAAAATATTCCTCTTAACGAGAGCTAAAATATTGCTCATGTGTGTCAAGGTCGTAGGTAGAAAGTGTTTTTTTTTGGGGATTTAAAAAAAATGGACTTAGCGCACGAAAAGTTGCAATTGGAGAACGATTATTTTGATAATAAAACTGAATAATTTGTAAACGTTGTTCTTGCGTATATCTCTCCATGATGAAATTGTAAACACTACTGAATGCAATGAAAAACAAATGACAGGTTACTTCAAAATCATATCATCCCCATTGGAAAACCCGTTATTACAATTATTTTTATTAAATTTAACATTAAAATAAACATTTCATTGATCGAATCTTCTTTTTTGTTTCTTTTTTTTTTAGTTTTAGGGTTGCATTTTCTCTTATTTTTTATTTTTTCTGTTTTATAGTTGTTTAGGGGATATAGCACTTCGAAGACCAAAAGTATTAACATTTTCGTACAAAATAGTTTTTTTGCTTGAAATTAATTTAAATACTATTCGTACTTAATCTTTAGTAGATTTTTTGAATTTTCTGGAGTTTAAATTACCAAAAACATAAATTTCACTTCAGATTTTGTGAACGTTTTAAACCGAAATTTATTTTTCGTTTTATGTTTTCTGTAGAAGCTAAAAACGTTTTCGATTTCAAAAACGTAAATTCTTGTACGATTTTGCACTCTGTGAAATGCCTGTATACCTATAATTAAGAAAGTCTACTTAATATTAAGAAAATTGTCCTAATTCGAAGATTTAATTTTAGAATTAGGAAACTTTGTTTAGTTTGAAGTTTGAAATATCCTTCTGTTAGAGATTAGAATTTCATTGAAGCGAAATTTTTTAACTAAATTTTCAAGATTTTCGCCGAAAGATGTCCAAAATAATAACATTGAACTAGGAACATGTACTTAATATTATGTAAATTGTCTTTATTTGAAACATGCATTCTAAAATCGGAAACTTTATTTATCATTATCAAAATTGCCTTAATTTCAAATACACAGAAAAAAAGTTTACTAACATTAAAGACAATGGCAATGATTTCGAGCCAATGACAAAAAATCTTTAAAGTAAGAACATTCCACAATTAATATTAATACAATTTAATAAAAATTAAGCCGAGTTTCTTAATATGAAGTAAATTATTTTTAATTTAAGTACGAAATTTACTAAATTTAAAGCCAACTTATCATTGGCTCAAAATCATTGCCACCGCCTTTAACATTTTTTTCAGTGTATAAAATATTTTTCTTTTGAACATAACGACCTCTTATTTTAAACACTGAAAACAATTTTTTAATTTGGAAAATTTACCAAATATTAAAAAATCTTTTTAATTGGAAGTATGCATTTCAGAATTAGGAATATTATATTAAGGAATTTGTTTTAATTTTAAGCATAAAATGTCCTTGTTTTAAAAATTACAACGTCTTTAAAGCGATATCTTTCAAATTATAAACGTTTTATTTTTGTAGTAAAATTTCAGTTTTCACCAGATTTATCAGACCCGAAACCTTTTCGTAACAAAAGTAAACAATCAATCATCGAACAATAACAACAAGAGTTGCAGCAGTATAAGTAGAAAAGCAGCAGCAAAATTCACTCAAAATAACAACAAAACAAACAGTGGAACAAACAACGATCAAACAATGTGAGAGGTGATTGGCGACACAATTTTACAACAGTGGCAGTGAATGCAAACAAACACACACACGCACACACACACTCAAGCGGCGTTAGTTTTGTAATAAAACAAAGTAGAATAGATGAAGTGTTGCACATTGTATTGAAGGGTGTTTTTGGTTTAAAATTGAGCGGCGACGACGAACGAACCAGAAAAAATCGAGTATTTTTATTATTACGAGTCGAGTATTATTAGTATTGTATAACTATTCTCTGGCACAGAGTCACGAACAAACTATTGTGACCGATTTCGATTCGCATTCATCCGTTTTATTTCCCGCTTTGGACGCACACACCACTCACACGGATGGATGCATGGATGAATCGATGGATGGATGTAGGAGGTAAAACAAAACTCACTTGCATCACTCAAAACAATAACAACGCCGCCACACAGAACGAACACTAACTAAATTGTTTGGACGGACAGACGAATAGTTAATTATCTTCTTCTTTAGTTCTGCGAAACCGTATGCAAATTGTACCACAAATAAACAATTGTGTTACACACAGACAGACACTGGCACAGACAATGCAATGGAGCGAACGAGCGAGCGAGCGAAGGAGCAACGGACACCTTTTCTGCGACACCAAAGACAAGTCTTGTTTCGTTGGAATTTGATTGGCAACTAAACCGATGATGATTGCTAACTTAGTTACCAGCAGCAACGGTCTCAACGAAGGCTGCCGCGGCGGCGACGTCGGCGGTGGTCGCAGATGATGCCAAAATTCTGCCGACAACCGAATCTGAGAACTTTATTCTGCCAGCATTCCCCCTTTTTACAAGCCATGCATGCCAAGATAGGAGATGGGTGGGTGGGTGTTAAGTAAAATTAAATGCTGGCACAGTCGTCATCGCCGCCCCACTACACCAGCCCCCCCAACAGCCCCTTCTCACAACCCAGGAAAAAGCACAACAACAACAGCAGCAGCAACCTTTCGCCAACAACATGCATGTGTTTTTTTCCTTCCTCCTTCGTACTCTGACCGTTTACACTGAAAACCACCCCCACCCACGGCGACAAAGGTACGAGTATCACCGCAGAAATAGAAGAAGCATACGCCACTTGTGACGACACAATGACCTTCACCATCATTTTTTTTTTGTTTGTATATTACACACAACAATATTTTTGCTACTCCGCAAAATCACGTTAAGGCACTACTGAGCAAAGGAAATTTGTAAAAGTGTGAGAGAGAAGAATATGTACAGAGCGAGAGTATATTTCCAAGAGATAAAAGCGGAGTATAAGAAAACTTTCATCACTTGTATATCCTAAAAGCTTTTGCATATGGTTTACTATAAGCAAACAGTGTTGCCATTGTGTTTGTTTTATTAGACGGCACGTATTTGAAAGAAAGACAAGTAATAACGGGTTTTCCAATAGGGATGATATGATTTTGAAGTGTCATTTGTTTTTCATTGTATTCAGTAGCAAGAACAACGTTTACATATAGGGTTTTCCACCAAGAGGTGTTATTTTGAATCACCCGGTATTTCGGTAGATGTCACTTTTGAAGCTTTTATTCTTTGACATTTGACAAGTAGAAACTACGCCATTACAAAAAATGGAACGATACACGATCATTGAACGATACAAAACGATCGAACAACAAAAAAGATACGAACGATACAAAATCATCTTGACTGATGAGGCCCATTTCCACCTCGGTGGCTACGTCAACAAGCAAAAGCAAGAGTTATTGTTGAGAAGCCTCCCCATCCTCAACGTGTGACTGTTTGGTGCGGTTTATGGTACGGCGGGGTCATTGGACCTTACTTTTTCGAAAATGAGGTTGGATCAGCAGTTACGGTGAATGGATTGCGCTATCGAGATATGATTAATGATTTTTTATGGTCGGAGTTGGATGGTATTGATCTGGACGACGTTTACTTTCAACAAGACGGCGCTACGTGCCACACAAGCAACGAAACCATTGCTCTGTTACGGGAAAAGTTTCCGGACCGTGTTATCTCTCGAAGAGGTGATCACAATTGGCCACCGAGATCTTGTGATTTAACACCTTGCGACTTCTTCCTTTGGGGCCACGTGAAAGATAAGGTCTACGCCAACAGCCCAGTGTCGATTCAAGACCTCAAAGATAGAATTCGTGAGGCTATCGAAGACATAGATAGGGCAGCCACATTGCGATTTGGTTATGGAAAATTTCATGAAAAGGATATGATCCTGTAAGCGTGGTCGTGGTGGCCATTTGGCTGATGTTGTTTTTTATTATTAACGGTATACCTTCCTCTTTATTATGAAATAAACATCCAATCATTTATCTAAAAAAATGACATTTTTCTTTGAATACCAAAATAACACCTCTTGTTGGAAAACCCTTTATTATTCAATTTTGTTATCAAAATAATCGTTCTCCAATTGCAACGTTTCGTGCGCTAAGTCAATTTTTTTAAAATTAAAAAAAAACGCTTTCCAGTCGACCTAAGACCTTGACACCCATGAGCAATATTTTAGTTCGCGTTAAGAGCTATCTTTTTGCCATTGACTGATGCCCGATCCGACGTACCGTTAAGGAGCTAGAGTAAAAATAAACATTCCATTCACATTTGAAAATGATGTCAAGTCCATTTTTTTTAAATTCCAAAAAAACACTTTCCAGTCGACCTACGACCTAGACATCCATGAGCAATACTTAGATCTCGTTAAGAGCTATCTTTTTGCCATTGACCGATTGTGGCTACGTGCCACACAGCAAATAAAACAATTGAATTGTTGCGAGAAAAGTTTGGAGATTCGATTATTTCAAGAAATTGTGATATTAAATGGCCTTTAAGAAGTTGGGATTTAACACCATTAGACTATTTCTTGCGGGGTTATTTGAAGTCATTGATCCTTTGAAATAAACCAGACTATTTTCAAGCTTTACAAGTCAGTATTGAACGTGCCATTAATGACATACGACTTGATTTAGTGGAAAAAGTGCTCGAAAATTGGGTTCATCGAAATCGTTCCTGCAGAAGAAGTCGTTGAGGCCATTTGAATGACGTTTTATTTAGAACTTAATTGTATCGATTGTACTTCACATTAAATAACAAATTTTTAAAATTTGTTTGACTTCTTTGTTGAAATCGGTTCAGATTTAGATACAGCCCCTATATACATTATAAAATTTGGCAGAGAGAAGTTTTTTGAGACAGAAACGGAGATAGCCAACTTTGAAGAAAATCGGCTCATATATTGTTAAGAATATTTATTGTTAAGGAAATTCAAAAGTTTTTTATTTAATGTGAAGTACAATCGATACAATTAAGTTCTAAATAAAACGTCATTCAAATGGCCTCCACGACTTTTTCTGCAGGAACGAATTCGATGAACCCAATTTTCGAGCACTTTTTCCACTAAATCAAGTCGTATGTCATTAATGTCACGTTCAATATAAGAACTTTTAAAGCTTGAAGAGAGTCTGGTTTATTTCGAACGACCAATGACTTCAAATAACCCCACAAGAAATAGTCTAATGGTGTTAAATCACAACTTCTTGGAGGTCATTCAATATCACAATTTCTTGAAATAATCGAATCTCCAAACATTTCTCGCAACAATTCAATTGTTTTATTTGTTGTGCCACAATGGGTCAATGACAATAGAATAGCTCTTAACGAGAGCTAAAATATTGCTCACGGGTGTCAAGGTCGTAGGTCGACTGGAAAGTGTTTTTTGTTTGGATTTAAAATGGACTTAGCGCACGCAAAGTTGCAATTGGAGAACGATTATTTTGATAATAAAACTGAATAATTTGTAAACGTTGTTCTTGCGTATATCTCTCCAAGATGAAATTGTAAACACTACTGAATACAATGAAAAACAAATGACAGATCATATCAAAATCATATCATCCCTATTGGAAAATCCGTTATATAGGATCCGATTTTGCATCAAAGTGCTATAGAAAGTTTATTTAACATCCAATTGTTATGAAATTTGGCAGAGTGGAGTATATTCAACGAAGAACGAACGCTGCCAAATTTGGAGTCAGTGGGTTCTCATTTAGATATCGACTACAAATGTAAAATATATCTCTCAATGTTTTGAATTTGAGTCGTAGTGCACTTATTCTGATAACAAAGTGGTGTAGGGTAACATATAGAAGGCTCGCCTGAGTTTAGTCTTTCCTTACTGATTTTAGTATACTCTTACTTTAGTTTTGGTCCTTTTTGTACTTAGTAGGGACATAAATACTGTAACAACATTGAACACACCCATAACAATAGAAGAATTAAACATACTCTATTAATACCACGTGGATTGTGAAACCTAACATCTATGTATAGCGTTAGTTTGTAACCGGAATTCAAAATTGTTTAAGTTTTCACCATGGAGTGGTCAGACAATGAGAACCGCATCGCTGTTATAGCGCTTTTTAAGTGTGGAATAAAAACAGCCACATTTTCGCGCCGCCCGCTGGGGATTAGTCGTATGTTCGTCTACCGATGCATAAAACTGTTTGAGGAGACTGGACATGTCAAAGTCCCCCATCGGTCAGGACGCCCTCGTACTCTTCGAACGCCGCAGCTCATCAAAGCCGTCAAGTCAAGAATTCTGTGAAATCCACTCCGAAAACAGAAAATCATGGCCCATGAGATGAATATTACGCAAAAATCCATGAGTCGAATTATCAAAAATTACTTGCGACTTGGGGCTTTCAAACGCCATACTGGACATCTGTTGACTGCAGCTTTAAAAAAAAATAGGAAAGAAAGATGCAAACGTCTTTTGGTGAAGCACGCTGATAACTTGCATAGAAAAATCTTGTTCACTGATGAAAAAATGTTTACCATGCAAGAAAAATTAAACAAACAAAATGATAGGGTGTATGCAGGGTCGCCTAAGGAAGCATCTGAACTGGTTCCGCGGGTCGAAAAAGACCATCATCCAGCTTCAGTCATGGTTTGATGGGGTGTCTCTTACGAAGGGATCACTGACTTGCATTTCTGTGAACAAGGGGTCCAAACATCGGCCAAAGTTTACCAAGAAACCGCATTGGAAGCTGTTGTAAAGCCACTTAACTTTCCCTATTCCAAAAACAGGCATTGACTTTCCAGAAGGATACTGCGCCGGCCCATAAGGCTAAAACGACCTAGACATGGCTTCGAAACAACCTAACAGCTTTCACTTCCTCTGATGAATGGCTCTCAGGAAGCCCTGATTTAAACCCACTGGATTACAAATTGTGGACAGTTTTAGATACCCCAACATCAATTCTCTTAAGACTGCTTTGCTGCGGACACTTTCCCAATGGACGAGGTGCGTGCGGCTATTGATGATTGGCCAGTGCGACTTAAGGCATGTGTGAAGGCCAAAGGATGCTTGCTTTTTCTTTACAATATAGATCAATAATATATGCAACAAATTTGATCCAAAAGCATTCATTAATTTTAATGTTATTGCATAAAATGTGTGTAACAGTATTTATGTCCCTTCTGAGTATATAAAGGGTTTTTCAACAGGGACTCTACAAAAGTAGACCGACAGGGACAGCAAACGAAGCCATATTTTTTGCCGCTCTTTTGACATTCCTCCTCAGTAAGGATTGCCATTTCATGATGGAAAGATATACGAGCCAACAACGAGTCGAAATTATTAAAATTTACTACCGAAATTCGGAGTCAGTGGCCTCAACGTTAAGAGCGCGAAAAATGGAAAAATCATCTTCAGCGATGAGGCTCATTTCTGGCTGAATGGCTTCATCAATAAACAAAATATTCGTTATTGGTCAGACAGCAATCCACACGTACTCCATGAGTCATCATTGCATCCCGAAAAAATTACGGTTTGGTGGGGTTTATGGGCCGGCGTCATTGGGCCGTACTTCTTCCGTGATGATCAATACCGGCACGTTACTGTGAATGGGAATCGCTACCGTTCAATGATAACCGAATATTTTTGGCCCCAATTGGATGATATGGACTTGGAGGACATGTGGTTCCAACAGGACGGCGCCACAAGCCACACAGCGAATTTCATTGATATCCAAAACCGTTTTTGTTTTATTAAAAAAAAACTCTTGTAGCGCTCTTATAAAAAAAACCGTTAAAATATTATAATTTTTTTATTTTTTCACTTACTGTTTAAAATGCCTTAAAAGATAGTAGGGTGACAGACTTACCTAAAACGAAAAGAGAGGGAAATTTTTTAATTAATTGTTAATCAATTATTATGAACTAATTTCAAACGTTTGTAATAAGACTATAAATAAATTATGTTTTGAAATTGAATATTGCGTCAAGACCGAAATTTAACACAACTGACGATATATTTATTTGAATTTTTCATTCAATAATGTGTTTCCTGCTTGGCATCACTGTTTCTGTATTAATATTTCCAAGTTCAAATTCGCCATTTATTACAGAGTTTAGGCAAAAGCTTTCATTATGCTTTATGCACATATAAGCCACTATGTTACTGACAAAAGCTTTTCACTTATTTTATGAGAGAGTAAAAGCTTTCAAATGTTATTCAAATAGTTAAGGTGACCATCACTCGCAAAGTAAATAAAAAACGCTACTCGTAAATATGTACATGAATTAGTTATTCACCATAAATAGATTTTAAAAAAATAATAAAAATTATTTGTATTTCAAAATGTCTTATTTTCCTACTAAATCGAAAATTGTTTCACAAAAATATTAGCAACAACATATATAACAGCAAATGTATAATATAAAGTTCATGTTCATTCCTAAAGTTTTTAGTTTATAATGTTAGTTATTCTCCGTGCTTATATGATTCACTGTAACATTCCGCCGACAGTGAATCCGCATTCACATTCATAACATACACCACATACGAGGGTTGCTATATATGTATATATTTCTGGCCTAGGCAAAACTAAGTGTTGCCTGGCGCCATCTGACATTTCCATTGGAAAGTTTGACATTTTTAGCATAAACGTACTCAGAACATTTTGACGTACGACCATCATTTGTGTTGTTTACAGTGACTTGAAAAAATCAATTTGGCAAAAAAAATAGAATTAATTCGTGAACATTTTCCTGCGATCATTTTTCAGAACTTTCGACGTGGATTATCACGACAAAAGTGCAACGATGAACTTAAATCTTTGCACGGCGATGAAGCACCATCCTATAGCACTGTGAAAAACTCGTTTAATGAATTCAACCGTGGCCGACGCTCGCTCAAAGACGAAGGTCGTCCAAAAACGGCCGTTGTGCCAGAAAACATTGATTCCGTGCGTGAACTGATAATGCAAGATCGTCATGTGACATACCGTGAGATAGAGGCATTTTTTGTCATTTCTTCCACCAGCATACATTCGATATTGCATGAACATCTGGCCGTAAAAAAGGTTTGTTCTCGTTGGATCCCGCACAATTTGACAATCGCTCAAAAAAAGGCTCGTGTCGATTGGTGCAAAGAAATTTTAAAAAATACGATAGCGGTGCTTCAAAGGACGTTTATAAGATTTTCACAGGTGACGAATCTTGGATCTATGCATATGAGCCCGAAACAAAACAGCAATCGACCGTGTGGGTCTTCGAAGACGAGCCAAATCCAACGAAAGTTGCTCGTGGAAGAAACACTTCGAAGCAAATGGTCGCCTGTTTCTTCGGCAAAACTGGTCATGTGGCGACTGTTCCGCTTTAGCAACGTAGGACGGCCAATTCTGAGTGGTACACCACAATTTGTTTGCCTGAAGTCTTCGGAGAAATTCGAAAAACGAACAAGAGAAGACGAATCATTGTGCACCATGACAATGCGAGCTCTCACACATCGGATCAAACCAGCGCCTTTTTGACCGACCAAAACGTCGAATTGATGGGTCATCCGCCGTACAGCCCTGACTTGGCACCCAAAACTTCTATTTATTTGCGCACATCAAGAAAAAATGCGTAGTCAACGATTTTCGTCGCCAGAAGATGCTGTTTAAGCGTTCAAAAACAATGTTTTGGAGGTGTCTCAATCGGAGTGGAAAAAGTGCTTCGACAATTGGTTTGAGCGCATGCACAAGTGTATATATCAAGGTGGAGAATTCTTTGAAAAACAATAAAACCATTTTTGATGATAAATATTCGCATATTCGTTATTAGGCCAGAAATATATACAGCAGCCCTCGTAGTACATTGTACTTATACATATAGTATTCATACACGGGGAAAAATCGCCTTTTTTGATATGTTTGAATCGAAAGAAAATATATTTGGAACACAAATTTTTAAATATTATATATTTCTTATGAAATAAATGTTATTTAAAAATCAATAAAATATATTTGGAACGCATATATTAATATATTACAACAAATTATGTTTGCAAACTAATTTTCTCTAATAAATTATCTGTTTAAATACAAATAAAATAATTATTTAGGAATTTCTCCAAATATATTTTATTTGAAAAGATTTCCAAAACTTTTGCTGACGTTTTCGAATTTTAGTTTTCATTTTTCCTTGGTTTCGACTTGTACCTCCCAGTTATGATACCATATGCAACATTAACTTCTGTTGTAAATCAATCATTTCAAATTTCTGAGTATTCCAAGCCATCATTAGTTCTTAATCCTCTAAGTACCCTATATTGATACAAGATTATACGATTTCAATTATTATTATTTATTATTTTTACAAACATTTCTAAAAATTTAACTTTCAGTTACTGAAAAATGTAACACAATTTATTTATTTTATGAATACTTAAATGCAAATAAATATATGTTTCGGAAATAAAAGTCGCATTTGGATGTAAACAAATGTTTGTTTATAACAACATCTTCGCAAATACACAATTTTTGTGTGTACCAAATATTATATGTTTAGAGTGTACCCTAAACATATATATTTTCAAGCCGAATATGTTTGGGACAATATACAACAGAAGCGATTTTTTTCAGCGTGTACGCCCTATGGTACATTAACCAACACTTATTTTGTTCATGAATGGTAAGAAAGCCCTTCGATTACATATTTGGGTGAAAACAGACAACATTTACTTTTATTTCTTTTGAAAACTGCGCTGGACGCCATTCTTGTTGGAACTTTAAAATATAATTTTATAGAATTTTCGCAATCGTAATCTTTGCGAATATTTGTCATGTTCGCAAATTACAATTTTGTATTTTTGGAAATCAGATCATCTAGTAATACCGGTTTTGGCTTACACTTTTGTAATAAATTTTGTTAATCTTGAACTTGAATATTAAATAAAAAAATATTTCCTTTCCTAAATGATCTACTTTTTAACGAATTTCTTATTTTTAAGCATATCTTCAGAAGTAGTCAATATAACGATTTTATTATACAGATTTCAAAAACCTTTTAAATAGTTGTATCATAAACACCGATTTGGTAGAAGTATTGTACAGCCCAATATTCAACACAATTTTCGATTAAAATGAACAAATAAAACATTGAAAGTATAAAATATATAACGAATATTAAAAAAGAAACAAAAAAATTAGGTTTTTTGGTTTGGGAACATAATATTTGCATATATTACGTACATTTGTACTATGATTGATTAGCCCATAAATACTTAAAACAAAACAAAAATAAGAAACTTTGGTGTAATCCGGAAACTCCCAAAAATATTTAAAAAATCACAAAACTGGAATTTTTCAGTTTATTCGCTATATCTGCCTGACTAAAATCCGGGCTAAAAATGCCCTAGAGTTAATTCAAATTAAAACAAGTAAGAAATTTCAGTCGGGTAAACCGACTTATCAATCCCCTCAACTTGAGTTCCAAAATAATATTCATATTTTTTTTTTGTGTTAAATAAATTACATTATGCAACAAAAATTTTGTCCAAGGGATGTGGATAACAGTTCCTGGTGCAATTTGGAGTCACTAACACAAAAAAAATATTAAAAAAAATGTTTATGCTAATTTTTTTTTTAAGTATAAGCCTGATTGAGCCTTGTTATGCGTTAAATTAAAGGGAATATGAGTGCTACAAATGCTGCAAATATCGCTTTCACGTAGAATATTTGATTTAGTAACAGACGTCAAAAATATGAGAAAAAAATTACTTTTTTTTATAAAAACACTTTTTCCTGGTACAAAAAAAAAAAAACAAAAAATAGAAAAAGGTCGAAAAAAATATTTTATCACATTTTTAAAAAGCCAGAATGCTAACGAAGAAAACACTGTATATTTGAAAAAAAATCTATGGATAGATATAAAAGTTATGAGCCATTTTGTAAATGTTAGGGAAATTAAAAAAATCTTGCTTCATGTTTTTTCGTTTTTAAATGATGTTTTTGCTTATATTGAATTCGCCATATGTGAGAGAGACATATAAGAGACATTGCACTTGCATTTTATTTTATGAGGATTGATGTCAGACATTATAAATTTATAGAGAGGACGAGGTTTTATGGCTGTTCGTAAACCTCCAGTAAACATGATATGCAATGTGTGAGCTTTATTGGATGAGATCCGCTCAGATAGAGGGTCATTCAACAATATTTGTGGTGTTTTATTTATGAGGTTTCTATTCAGTTACGCCTTTTAGGGGCATGGACATCCCAGTCATTTTCCCAGTAAAATTATATGTACGCAATACAAAGTAGTACGCGGCAGTCTTGAAAATATTGGGTTTCTACGTTACAAACATTATTTTGCCACCACTGCATATTAAGCTGGGGCTCTTTAAAAATTTTGTAAAAGCCTTAAGGAAAGATGGCAATTCACTCTCATAATTAAAAAGTTTATTTAAAAGTCTTTCTTTTCAAAAAATCGAAGAAGGCGTTTTTGATGTGCCTAAAATAAGGAAACTGATGAAAGATGTAAATTTCGAATCATATTTGACGTCGGATGAAATTACAGCATGGAGGTCGTTTAAGCTTGTGGTTTCAAATTTCCTTGGATCCAATAAAAGCCCGCAATATGAAACAATAATTAATGATTTGTTGAAAAATTATGAAAAAATTGGTAAGAAATATATTTTTCTATATTTATGTATATAACACATATGTATGAATTCTTCTAACTTATTTTTCGCTTTATGTATTCCAACAGGTGTAAATATGTCCCTCAAAATTCTTTTCTTGTATTCTCATTTGAACTTTTTCCCCGAGAATCTTGGCGACGTAAGTGACGAACATGGCGAGAGGTTTCACCAAGAATTGAAGTCCATCGAGCGGCGTTACCGGGATGGACACTGAGATGAAAGGATGATGGGAGATTATATTTGGTTCCTCATTAGAGAAACCGATTCCGAAATCTACAAACGTCAACAAAGAACTCACAATTACTTCTAATGAAACTTGTACATGTAAATAAACTCAAATGTACATAATATAAATAAAAGTAACAAATAAAACAAATAAATAAAGATTTTTTGAAATTCTCTTACCTCTACCAAAGGGCTATAATTTTTACATTTATCCATAGGCATTATTATCTTCGCTAGGATTCAAACTTTTAAAAAATAAAATAAAATATTTTTTTTTTTATTTTTTTATATTTTTTATGTTTTTTTTTTTGAGCCAGGATTTTTTTTTTTTTTTTTTTTTTTGAAAAAAAACTACTTTTTCCAGTTTGTTTAAGTAACAACAGTTTGTTTAAGTTAAGTAACAGTAACCACTGTTTCTAAGTGAAAGAGGTATTTCCAACATTGGTAGCCCAAATTAATAGCTTCAATTTAACGTATATGTCGACCTTATCGGGTATACACGGGGCAAAATCGCCTTTTCTGATATGTTTGAATCGAAAGAAAATATATTTGGAACACAAATTTTTAAATATTATATATTTCTGAGCAAATAAATTTTATTTGAAAATCAATAAAATTTATTTGGAACTCGTATATTAATATGTTACAACATATAATATTTGCAAACTAAATTTCAAATAAAATTATTGTTTAGGAATTTCTCCAAATATATTTTATTTAAAAAATATTTTCGAAACTTTTGTTGAATTTTTCGAATTTAGGTTTAGCATTCAACCTCCCAGTTATGATACGAAATGCAGCATTAACTTCTGTTTTAAATTAATAATTTAAAATTTCTGAGTATTCCAAGCCATCATTAGTTTTCAATCCTCCAAGTAATAGATTTCGATCCAAGATTATACGATTTCAATTATTATTATTTATTATTCTTATGACATGAAAAATTTCTAAAAAAATTACTTTGAATTACTGAAAAATTTAACTCAACTTATTTTCTGAATACTTAAATGCAACTAAGTATTTGTTTCGGAAAAAAATAGTCCAAAATAAACACATATTGGGATGTGGACAAAGATTTATTTAGAACAACATCCTCCCAAATATATAATTTTTGTGTGTATCAAAAATTTTATGTTTGGAGTGTATTCTAAACATATATATGTTTCAAGCCGAATATGTTTGGGACAATATACTACAGAAGCGATTTTTTCAGCGTGTATACTCCAAAAATTATTGTTCAAATACTAAGAGTACCTTCGACGATAATAGTATTTTTTGGTTTTGATTTTATATAACAGTATGCCACAATCTATACAAAAAAATAATCTTTAGGTCTAGGAGACAAAAAAAAAATTTTTGTAGCATAGTGTTATTATCAATTTATATTCCATTTAATAACTTTAGAGTATGAACTGGTAAAAAAGTTAAAAGCCGTTTACATTTGGTACGAAATGGTTCATTTGTGTGGGAGGTGCCAAAAGGTGCGTGCCAATAACAGTCACTGTAGATACTATAAAAGCATTACACAGTACACAATTTCTAGCATTTATATTATCTGGTGTTAAAGTTAAAATCTGTTAACTTCAGGTACAAAATGGTCCATTTGTGTGGGAGATACCATAAGAGGCGTGCCAATAAGGCCTACTTTTCTGTGGACTCTAGGTGCTATAAAAGCATTACACTGTACAAAATTTCAAGTATTTATATGTACTTGTATTAAAGTTATAAGCTGTTAGCTTTTGGTGTAAAATGGTCCATTTGTGTGAAAGGTACCAAAAGGGGCGTGCCAATTACGGTCACTTTTGTCTAGACTCTAGGGACTATAAAAGCATTGCAATGTACGAAATTTCAAGTATTTGTATGCACTGGTATTAAAGTTAAAAGCTGTTAACTTTTGGTACAAAATAGTCCATTTGTGTGGGAGGTACCAAATGGAGCGTCTCAACTTCGCCCATTTTTCTTGAGGTATAGTGACTAATGAACTAATACTGTGTGTAGAATTTCAGAGGATTCAAATAAGTAGTATATAAGTTATTAAATAGTCAATATTTCACTAAATGTTAACCCTTTGTGGGGGAGGTACTAGAAGGAGTGGACCAATATCCTCTATCTTCGAACTTAGTCGGAGATAGAGGAAAATATTACCACACACCAAATTTGGAGTCAATCGGTTACTCGTTTCGAGAGTAATCGTGCGCACCAGCCAGCAGACAGACAGATAGACGGGCGGACATTGCTCATTCGACTTAAAATGACCCAAAACGGATATCCGCCGAACATACTAAGTATATACATACTAAATATCTGTTTTTAAAATCGACGAACCTTTGCTACTTGAATTTCTTAAAGAATTAGATGTATGATATTGTAAATACATTTAAAAAAAAGTCCCGTAGTATAGAAGCTATAAGGTATTCAGTATCTCACTAAAATGTTAAGCCTTTGTGGATGAAGTACCAGAAAGAGTGCAGGAATACATCGCATCTTTGAACTTATCCTGATATAGAAGAATATTGTCACATAAAAACTTTGAAGACATAAAGTCAGTCACTCCTTTCGGTAGTTATTGTGCGCAGCAGACAAACGGACTGGCATAGCTGAAATGACTTAAAATGTCCAGAAACTGATTTCAAACATACTAGTATATAGCGTCTTATGTCACTCCTTCCTTAAGTTATACTTTTTTGTAGGAAATAATATTACCCCCCACTAATGTGAGGTTATAAAGTCCCATAAAACTTCTTTTTTATTTTTCCGAATTTAGTCGTTCAATGTACCTTGAAAAAATGTGGCCACAGTTTTACAGCAACATATCTGTGAAATAGCTTACAGAAAGTATGGACATGTTTTTGATGGGTGGTATATACTTCTAAGCCACTAATAACAAAATTAATGTTATTAATTAAAAATCATAAAGATATACATTAAACAAAATAGTGTTGCCTTGAAAGGCGTAAAATAAAATGCCGGAAGCAAGGATGCATGTATGTAGAACAAAACCTAATAGCTATTAAAATCCTAATTTAATTTCAGCTCACAATCGATTACATTTTGGCACACAATTTTATTTGGAACAGAAAAGAAAACTTCACAAAAGTGACAGTAATAATCTCGGTTAAGTACATGATTTGAAAAGTTTAAACGCCCGGAAAACGACAACCATTAATTATACTTTGTCTGGCGTTATTTAAAGGATCTAAAAGCCTCGAACAAACAAAAACAAACGAAAACATGCCCTTCTGGTTGACATGTTCAAAGCGTGAGCTTATTGCTCTCACTGAAAAAGCAAATTGAACTAACTCCAAAAATTAATAATAATGATAAAAATTAAGTTGTAAAATAAAATAAAAAAAAATATAAAACTAAAAATAAAAAAAAACATAAAAATAAAAAATATAAACACCAAAATAATATAAAAATTAAAATAAAACGACCCTGGTTTTGGGACATTTTAGGTGTTTTTAACTTATGGTCGTTATAACTCAACGGAACGAAACATTGCCTTATAGAAATAAAAATTAATTTTAATCTAATAAAAATAAAATTTTAATATAATATGTCAAATCAAATAAAATAAAATAAAATAAAATAAAATAAAATAAAATAAAATAAAATAAAATAAAATAAAATAAAATAAAATAAAATAAAATAAAATAAAATAAAATAAAATAAAATAAAATAAAATAAAATAAAATAAAATAAAATAAAATAAAATAAAATAAAATAAAATAAAATAAAATAAAATAAAATAAAATAAAATAAAATAAAATAAAATAAAATAAAATAAAATAAAATAAAATAAAATAAAATAAAATAAAATAAAATAAAATAAAATAAAATAAAATAAAATAAAATAAAATAAAATAAAATAAAATAAAATAAAATAAAATAAAATAAAATAAAATAAAATAAAATAAAATAAAATAAAATAAAATAAAATAAAATAAAATAAAATAAAATAAAATAAAATAAAATAAAATAAAATAAAATAAAATAAAATAAAATAAAATAAAATAAAATAAAATAAAATAAAATAAAATAAAATAAAATAAAATAAAATAAAATAAAATAAAATAAAATAAAATAAAATAAAATAAAATAAAATAAAATAAAATAAAATAAAATAAAATAAAATAAAATAAAATAAAATAAAATAAAATAAAATAAAATAAAATAAAATAAAATAAAATAAAATAAAATAAAATAAAATAAAATAAAATAAAATAAAATAAAATAAAATAAAATAAAATAAAATAAAATAAAATAAAATAAAATAAAATAAAATAAAATAAAATAAAATAAAATAAAATAAAATAAAATAAAATAAAATAAAATAAAATAAAATAAAATAAAATAAAATAAAATAAAATAAAATAAAATAAAATAAAATAAAATAAAATAAAATAAAATAAAATAAAATAAAATAAAATAAAATAAAATAAAATAAAATAAAATAAAATAAAATAAAATAAAATAAAATAAAATAAAATAAAATAAAATAAAATAAAATAAAATAAAATAAAATAAAATAAAATAAAATAAAATAAAATAAAATAAAATAAAATAAAATAAAATAAAATAAAATAAAATAAAATAAAATAAAATAAAATAAAATAAAATAAAATAAAATAAAATAAAATAAAATAAAATAAAATAAAATAAAATAAAATAAAATAAAATAAAATAAAATAAAATAAAATAAAATAAAATAAAATAAAATAAAATAAAATAAAATAAAATAAAATAAAATAAAATAAAATAAAATAAAATAAAATAAAATAAAATAAAATAAAATAAAATAAAATAAAATAAAATAAAATAAAATAAAATAAAATAAAATAAAATAAAATAAAATAAAATAAAATAAAATAAAATAAAATAAAATAAAATAAAATAAAATAAAATAAAATAAAATAAAATAAAATAAAATAAAATAAAATAAAATAAAATAAAATAAAATAAAATAAAATAAAATAAAATAAAATAAAATAAAATAAAATAAAATAAAATAAAATAAAATAAAATAAAATAAAATAAAATAAAATAAAATAAAATAAAATAAAATAAAATAAAATAAAATAAAATAAAATAAAATAAAATAAAATAAAATAAAATAAAATAAAATAAAATAAAATAAAATAAAATAAAATAAAATAAAATAAAATAAAATAAAATAAAATAAAATAAAATAAAATAAAATAAAATAAAATAAAATAAAATAAAATAAAATAAAATAAAATAAAATAAAATAAAATAAAATAAAATAAAATAAAATAAAATAAAATAAAATAAAATAAAATAAAATAAAATAAAATAAAATAAAATAAAATAAAATAAAATAAAATAAAATAAAATAAAATAAAATAAAATAAAATAAAATAAAATAAAATAAAATAAAATAAAATAAAATAAAATAAAATAAAATAAAATAAAATAAAATAAAATAAAATAAAATAAAATAAAATAAAATAAAATAAAATAAAATAAAATAAAATAAAATAAAATAAAATAAAATAAAATAAAATAAAATAAAATAAAATAAAATAAAATAAAATAAAATAAAATAAAATAAAATAAAATAAAATAAAATAAAATAAAATAAAATAAAATAAAATAAAATAAAATAAAATAAAATAAAATAAAATAAAATAAAATAAAATAAAATAAAATAAAATAAAATAAAATAAAATAAAATAAAATAAAATAAAATAAAATAAAATAAAATAAAATAAAATAAAATAAAATAAAATAAAATAAAATAAAATAAAATAAAATAAAATAAAATAAAATAAAATAAAATAAAATAAAATAAAATAAAATAAAATAAAATAAAATAAAATAAAATAAAATAAAATAAAATAAAATAAAATAAAATAAAATAAAATAAAATAAAATAAAATAAAATAAAATAAAATAAAATAAAATAAAATAAAATAAAATAAAATAAAATAAAATAAAATAAAATAAAATAAAATAAAATAAAATAAAATAAAATAAAATAAAATAAAATAAAATAAAATAAAATAAAATAAAATAAAATAAAATAAAATAAAATAAAATAAAATAAAATAAAATAAAATAAAATAAAATAAAATAAAATAAAATAAAATAAAATAAAATAAAATAAAATAAAATAAAATAAAATAAAATAAAATAAAATAAAATAAAATAAAATAAAATAAAATAAAATAAAATAAAATAAAATAAAATAAAATAAAATAAAATAAAATAAAATAAAATAAAATAAAATAAAATAAAATAAAATAAAATAAAATAAAATAAAATAAAATAAAATAAAATAAAATAAAATAAAATAAAATAAAATAAAATAAAATAAAATAAAATAAAATAAAATAAAATAAAATAAAATAAAATAAAATAAAATAAAATAAAATAAAATAAAATAAAATAAAATAAAATAAAATAAAATAAAATAAAATAAAATAAAATAAAATAAAATAAAATAAAATAAAATAAAATAAAATAAAATAAAATAAAATAAAATAAAATAAAATAAAATAAAATAAAATAAAATAAAATAAAATAAAATAAAATAAAATAAAATAAAATAAAATAAAATAAAATAAAATAAAATAAAATAAAATAAAATAAAATAAAATAAAATAAAATAAAATAAAATAAAATAAAATAAAATAAAATAAAATAAAATAAAATAAAATAAAATAAAATAAAATAAAATAAAATAAAATAAAATAAAATAAAATAAAATAAAATAAAATAAAATAAAATAAAATAAAATAAAATAAAATAAAATAAAATAAAATAAAATAAAATAAAATAAAATAAAATAAAATAAAATAAAATAAAATAAAATAAAATAAAATAAAATAAAATAAAATAAAATAAAATAAAATAAAATAAAATAAAATAAAATAAAATAAAATAAAATAAAATAAAATAAAATAAAATAAAATAAAATAAAATAAAATAAAATAAAATAAAATAAAATAAAATAAAATAAAATAAAATAAATAAAATAAAATAAAATAAAATAAAATAAAATAAAATAAAATAAAATAAAATAAAATAAAATAAAATAAAATAAAATAAAATAAAATAAAATAAAATAAAATAAAATAAAATAAAATAAAATAAAATAAAATAAAATAAAATAAAATAAAATAAAATAAAATAAAATAAAATAAAATAAAATAAAATAAAATAAAATAAAATAAAATAAAATAAAATAAAATAAAATAAAATAAAATAAAATAAAATAAAATAAAATAAAATAAAATAAAATAAAATAAAATAAAATAAAATAAAATAAAATAAAATAAAATAAAATAAAATAAAATAAAATAAAATAAAATAAAATAAAATAAAATAAAATAAAATAAAATAAAATAAAATAAAATAAAATAAAATAAAATAAAATAAAATAAAATAAAATAAAATAAAATAAAATAAAATAAAATAAAATAAAATAAAATAAAATAAAATAAAATAAAATAAAATAAAATAAAATAAAATAAAATAAAATAAAATAAAATAAAATAAAATAAAATAAAATAAAATAAAATAAAATAAAATAAAATAAAATAAAATAAAATAAAATAAAATAAAATAAAATAAAATAAAATAAAATAAAATAAAATAAAATAAAATAAAATAAAATAAAATAAAATAAAATAAAATAAAATAAAATAAAATAAAATAAAATAAAATAAAATAAAATAAAATAAAATAAGATAAAATAAAATAAAATAAAATAAATAAAATTAAATTACATTTCCAATATTTTGCTCATTCTTTGTCAGACTCTAGTCATTGGAAAATTAGTTAATTTTTTGATACAGATGTTAGAAAAATCATTTTTTTATGAATTGGTCAGAAGAAGCAAAAAAATTACAACTTCCTAATATCAAGTGTATTTATGTTATATGTGGTAATGTTATAAACTATTTAAATAATATTACAGGTTTCTGAATCTATGTACTGGTATTAAAGTTATACAATTTGTGTGTAAGGTGCGGATGTGATAATTTCTCCCATTTTTCTCGCGCTAAAAGTGATGAAGAAATTATTACTACGTATGAAATTACTGAAGATTCGGTTAAGCAACATAGAAGATATACGGCATTCAATACGAAATTAAAATATATATAACACTTTGCGGCGGAGCTGCTAGTAGTGGAACAATATGGTCTATCTTCGAACCCAGCTTAAGATAGGAAAATATTATCACATATATAAAATTTGAAGATAACCGGTCACCTCTAAGAGGATCGACTGACGGACAGACAAAGATTCAATGAATTGAACTGTGCTGAAACGGATTTTCACAATACATACATATGATCTTAGATCACTCATTCCATTTGCTATACTGCTTTCGAAGCAAATTATATATACAGGGTGGGCATCGGCTATAAAAAAGTACTAATAATTTTGTCAAATTTCCGGTTTTATTGAAAAGGTTGAACTTTGTCATTTAATAATGAAACACACACATATCATTCATATGACTATCACGACTGGCTCGGCAGTACCTAATCCGATCAACCCAAATTATCAGTACATTTTCGATTGTTTCGGGTCGAATCTCTTCAAATCACAAAACAAAGTAATCGGTAGTTCAAATAGTTTTAAATGGCCCACCCTTTACCTTCCTCAACTAGGGAGTGGTTATTTTAATTTTTTGCGTGTCAGAGACAATAGCAATATTTGTTGGCATAGTTTTATTGAAAACAAAAAAAGCGAAGTTAGTTCGAATGTTCTCTGACTTGAACCGCATGTTATTAGGTGGTAAATGGAGCACCACCAACTGAGATGAATGCCCTCAACATACAATTTGAGGTCATGTCTGTCTTGGTGTCCAAAAAAAAACAAGGACAATCAATATTAGATTTTTTGGCACACCGACAAACAAAATGATAAATTTAATTATCTGTTTATATTTTTCTTCATTGATTCTGCAGTGGCGTGGTAATATGTAAAGGATGTCTGAGAAGAATGAACAGGAGGTGTGGGAGGAGAAGGTGGTGTATAGAATGTAGTTAGGCATTTCCACTCTGTTGTATGTTATTATAGAAGAGATTCGTTCTCTCTTCTTCTCTTCTCCTTACATTGGGAGATATGATTTTCAAAAAAAAAACAAGAGTTCTAAAAATAACTGCAATATATGTTACAACCACAGCAATCCTTTTTCACTCGTCTCAGTTGTGTTGGGGAGGGAAGAGAAGGGAAAAGAGAATAATAAAATAATTCGTTCAAAGATTTAACACTCCAATAATCTAGGGAATGTGGGAATTTAAAAACTGAGTAACATTTAATTCGTAATTATTATTGAGAGCTCTGCTGCTCTAGCACGATTTCCCGGGTTCGCATTCATGATATATGACTTATACGTCAACGGCTACTGCGTAAATGAATATTTAAGTAAAATCATCATACGCTCTGTGGTACATAGCAATTTATATTCTTCATTCGCACCCCTACACTGGTTAAGAATTTGTTGTTAGAGTGGGGAATTAACGAGGTATTAACTAATTAGTCTATTGAGTCGAGATTTTGTAAATTGATCAACACCTATGCAACTTACATTTGTGTTAAATAAAACTCTGCTACATTATCTTTAGATTAATTATTTGTTTGAAGTGGTAGTGCAATACTTGTCGTAAAAATGCTACATGTCGTATGAAATATTGGATGACCCGATAGTGATGATAGTTTTTCCACATGTATTTCGGATGCTGTCAAAGTTAATAATGTCATCCAGTTGGAAAATCGAAAATACTCATATAATAATTTCGTCATGAAGTCAATAAGTGAAAAGTGGCAACCTTCTTGTTATTTAGTTTTTTTAGTACCCGAGGTCTGTGAATTTTTAAACATGGAAATCATTGGTCACCGGTAAGTAATACAATATATTCGTTTGAAACGTCTCAGTCTAAACAATATTAAAAACGAGCTAAATTCTACTTTGGGGGAGTCTGCTCCTTCGTTTACAACTATAAAATATTGGCTGGCAGAGTTTAAACTGGGCCGTATGAGCTGCCAAGACAAACACCGTAGTGGTCGACCAATTGGGATATCCACGCCAGAAATGGTTAAAAAAATCCACAAACTGGTACGTATTAGATGACCGTCGGTTGTAGGTTCGTGAGCTAGCTGAATTCATAGGCATTTCAAAAAGTGCTATACATCGCATTTAGATGGAAAATTTGATGATGAGAAAACTGTGCGCATGATGCGTGCCCCATTTTCTCGCAATCAAGACAATGCACAGTTTACACATCCACTATTGCGATGGCCAAAATGAATGATTAAGATACGACTGGCTTCAGCTCGTACATTATACGCCAGATTTGGCACCCTCGGATTGTTTTTTGTTTCTAAACTTGAAGAGACTTATCGGAAAAAGATTTGAAGAGGTGGAGGTTGCGGTTAATGGCTATTTTAAGAAGCTAGACAGTTCTTACTATAAACTGGGTATCGAAGCTATTGCAAATCGCTGGAAAAAGTATATCTCGATAAGTTGACTATGCGATTATGTTGAGAAATGAAGAAAACTGATCCCAAATTTATTGTGTTTTATTTGTTAGGTCGGATAATTTCGGAACCCCCCACGGAGGATAGGTTAGGTTAAGAGTGGCAGACTCGATTAGAAGTAAGAGAAAACATACGTTTTCCCTATCCCCTCGCTTTGAACCAATTTGTTGGCGGATTCCAACATCAGCCAATTTAGCTAACTAACAAAGAAATAAGAGCCTAAGGTTGCAAGTCGCCTTCTAGAGAATGCAGGCCAAAGACACAGAAGGTGTTCTATTGATTCCTTCTCCTTTTCGTATCCACAGGTTCCGCGTGCCACGTAGTTCCATGTCTTGCATGTTCATTAGCCTTGCAGTTCCCTGGTATTCCCTGTGGCCGCTAAATCCGGTCTGTGGTTCCAACAAGAAGGCGTGAAGGGAAAATTTGGCGACAGGGTCATCCCACTTTGAAAGTTTATCAATTGGCTACCGCGATCATGCGACTTGACACCCCTCGATTATTTTCTCTGGGACTACGTCACGTCCTTAGTCTACACTAACGAGGCAATCACATTGGACAAGCTTGAGATGCTATTGCCGGAATAACGCGGCACATTTTGGACCGAATCATCAAAAATTGAACCGACCATTTGAAGCACTACCAGCGTAGTCGTGACTGCCTTTTATATGATGTGATATGCCATACATATTGATATAAATGACGCTTCAAAATAAATACAAATCATTCTTATCTGGTCCGCATATATTTGAAAAAATCTATTATGGGACATTTTAGGTCATTTCAGGTTATTTCCGCCTGTCGATCGACACCAAAACGGTGATCGAATAATGTGATAGTTTAGCAAAACTTATATTCGAGGATGGGCCATATACAGCTTATCTTTCTGGTGCTTACAAAAATGAACATATGACGAATGCCAGATTTTTTATATAATTATGTTGATTGATAAGATTACAATTTATATAAATGATAAGATTGCAAATTCATTGATTCCACAATTATATTTGATAATTATAACTCAATGTGATGAGGCATCGGATTGAACCTATCGGGACTATTTTTTACCACAATCCACGAATTATATGCATTTTTAAGTTTGACTAGGAAATTCAAAATTTTCATCAATATTTTGCACTTTTCATTCTACGACACTAATTTGAGGAGTTATAAGGTTTGGCAAGGGAATTTAGAAAATCTCAACACTTCACCAAAATATACATAAGTCATCACACAAATTTGACTTCTCTCGTTACGACGTTTATTTAAGAAATTATGGGCATTTTTAATTTAGCTAAGGTATTTCAAAATCTTCACCAAAAAAATAAGTTATGGTAAAATTCTGTCCTTTTCGCTTCGTTTGGCTAAAACCACATTTTCCTTCTACGACGCTTATTTGAGGAGTAAAGATTGGCTAGGGAATTATTTTTTTTTTTTTACCTAAAAATATGTTTCAAAAGAAATATGTTACAAAATAAAAATTACCAAAAAATATGTTTATATGTTAATAAGTTACACACAATCCACGAATTACAGGCATTTTAAGTTTGACTAGGAAACTTCAAATTTTCACCAATAAGAGCCCACAAAGTGTTGAACTTTTCATTCTACGACACTTATTTGAGGAGTAATAACCCCTTTAAGTTTTCCGCCTTTTTCGCTCTACCACGATTTTTAAGTTTGGCTAAGGAAATTAAACTTTTCCTTCTACGAAGTTTATTTGTGGATTTAACTATGGCGAGGGAAATTTAATTGTTTTACTAAAAAAATATGTTATCGCATGTTTTTGTACTATTCTTTCTACGAGACTTACTTAAAGAGTTATAACCATTTTATGTTTGGTAACATGTAAAGGATGTCTGAGAAGAATGAACAGGAGGTGTGGGAGGAGAAGGTGATGTATAGAATGTATGTAAATACGGCTTAATAATGACTCGGAAAAGACTGGTAGAAAATACGAATTAAAAATTACTCGAAAAGGACTCGTAAATGATACTAAATACGACTGAGAAATGACTCGAAAATGATTATAAGTACAACTGAGAAATGACTCGAAAGTGAGCAGAAAATTGGCTTATAAAAGACTCTTAAAGATGAGTCGCGGGTAGGGTACCATTTTCTCCCGACAAAACATTCTTTTATGATCAGAAAATGAGCGCATTTGTGATTATTTTAATCGCGCAGTGGGGTCGAAAAGGTCCCGAATATGATCAATATTTTCACAAAATGCTGACTGGGGAACAACATAGCCTATAAAACAAAGAATTTATTGGAATCATGTCGAAAGCTGAAGAGAAATCAATAAAAAAGGTATGTGTTTTTTTTTCATCTTAAAATTCAGATTCACAATACTAGTTATATTAAATAAATGGAAATCTATCCAAGTATTAATACGGTTGAGGATTAAACCTGTAAAAATTTTGTAGATAGTATCGAGGAACGGCAACCCTCTGTAGTTTGCTACATTATTTACGTCCCCCTTCTTATATGGGGGTATTAAGACAGACCGGCGAAAGGAATCGGGTATATCGTCGCGTAGAAAAATATTGTTAAATTGTGAGAGAATCTCGTTTGCAAAACAAGAGGTTGCATTTTTATGAAATTCATAACTAATTATATCCAGACCTGGCGCCTTTTTTGATTTAGCTGTTTTCAGCACTAAGACAAGCTCTCTCATGTCAAAAGGTGAATCAAGGAATGGATCAATAGTGTTGGTGATAGACCTCGCAATACGACGGTAACTGTCTATACTCGTATTGCATAGAAGAGATTTGAAGTGGCTATAGAATTGGAAATTATTCAAGCTATTTCCCACTTTAGGATGACAATTTTTCATCGAATTTGCCAATTTCCTCCAATCACTGCTGTTCCGAATGTAGTTTAACTTTTCTATATTCCTGAGTTTGTATCTTATCTTTTTTCTGTTCACATATTTCAGAATAATTTGACCCACTTTCTACGTAGGATCTTCTACAAGCATCCGAATTTGTCTTACGATACTCGTATATGTTGAGATGCTTGAGCATACGTTTACGGGCATTTACGCACTGAGAATCATACCATTTGTTTTTGGGGTCAAACCGTGTTTTAACAATATTATTTCCGGCAGCTGCGCGTATTTTCTCAGTGCATAAGTTAACTTTTTCTAGCGCACATACATACATTTGATTGCAAATACTCAATGTCGGAAAGACTTGCAAGTGCTGCATTATACCTATCAATATATTTTGGGATCCTAGGGAGTTTAAGTGGAAGTACCATATCTCTTGTGAATGGGTTGTTTCCTGCGCTCATCGTTACTACTGGAGGCATGTGATCTGAAAATGGTTTACTTGGAACTTGAAAGTTAAAGAACAACTTTAAAAAAATAATGCGAACAAATGCATTAATCAATTAATGAACATCCCATAAGACCACAAAATGTATTTTCACCTTCAAAGTCCCCTTCCATTCGACCATTAACTATGATACCGCCAATGTTCTCCAACCTTCACCTTTACCTTTTTTAACTGTACTGTCGACAGTCCTATCCTTTGCTATACAAGTTTCAGAGATCAGCAAATTCTCATCCAGAATTTGGGTGTCAGAAACTCTAGCATTTAAATCACCTAAAATGCAAAACGTCCTCATCCTTTAGACTGCGTATTAAATTTCAAAATCGTGTGACCAATTAGTGCAGTTAAAATAACTTGGAATGAAATGAAAACATACATCGTTAAACTTTGCATATAAAGTTACTACGTGTAGAAATTCACAAAATTTCAATGAATATTTATTTTGTAGGTTTGTTCTTGAAACCATACAACCCACCTTTAATGGCTCGACCCATACTATTATTTTTAGTTGCATCTACCCAGAAAAGAAGATAATTTAAAAAAAAACTGTATGCGTTTATCTGCTATAACATGCGTCTCAAAAAGAAAGATTATATCGAAATTATTAATGTATGTAAAAAAGTTTTCAAATTTAAATTTAGTATTAAGGTTAGCCACATTACGAGGGTTGCTATTTATATTTCGGTCCTGGCAATGCTGGTGTTGGCAGATGAAAACTGGAACTTACATTGGAAAGTATGAAATTTTTTAGCATATCTTCACTCAGACCGTTTTGTTATTTGAGCGCGAATTGTTTTGGTTACAGTGTGTTGAAAATTCACCTCCAAAACATGGTTTTTGAACGCTTCGACAGCTGCTTCAGGCGTCGAAAAACGTTGACCAAGCAGTTTTTTCTTGATGTGTGTGAATAAGAATATGTCATTGGGTCAAATCAGGGCTGTACGGCGCATGGCCCATCAATTTGACGTTTTGGCCGGTCAAAAAGGCGCAGGTTTCAGACATCAGGCAAACAAATTGTGGTGTACCACACAGAATTGACCGTCCTACGTTGCTCAAGCGGAACAGTCGCCACATGACCAGTTCTGCAGAAGAAACAGGCGAGCATTTGCTTCTAAGTGCTTCTTCCACGAACAACTTTCGTTGGATTTGGCTCGTCTTCGAAGACCCACACGGTCGATTGTTGTTTTGTTTCGGGCTCATACACATAGATCCAAGATTCGTCACCTGTGACGATCTTATAAACGTATTTTGAAGCACCGCGTTCGTATTTTTTCAAAATTTCTTTGCATCAATCGACACGAGCCTATTTTGAGCGAATCCAACGAGAACAAACCTTTTTTACGGCCAGAAATGTCCAAGGATGCCTCTATCTCACGGTATGTCACATGACGGTCTTGCATTATCAGTTCACGCACGGCATCAATGTTCTCTGGCAC
Source organism: Eudasyphora cyanicolor (assembly GCA_963930755.1). NCBI lineage: Eukaryota > Metazoa > Arthropoda > Insecta > Diptera > Muscidae > Eudasyphora > Eudasyphora cyanicolor. The sequence continues at coordinate 208,172,258 of OZ005735.1, forward strand.
AACGGCCGTTTTTGGACGACCTTCGTCTTTGAGCGAGCGTCGGCCACGATTGAATTCATTAAACCAGTTTTTCACAGTGCTAAAGGATGGTGCTTCATCGCCATACAAAGATTTAAGTTCATCGATGCACACTTGTCGTGATAATCCACGTCGAAAGTTGTGAAAAATGATCGCACGAAAATGTTCACGAGTTAATTCCATTTTTTGCCAAACTGATTTTTTCAAGTCACTGTAAATAACACAAATGATGTTCGTACGTCAAAACATTCTGAGTACGTTTATGCTAAAAAATGTCAAACTTTCCAATGGAAATGTCAGATGGCGCCAGGCAGCACTAAGTGCCAGAAATATATATAGCAACCCTCGTATAAGATACCAATCGACACACAACTGATTGCTAATTTAAGTTTGATTCCAGGGCAGGTTTAGTACTGTAATGTTGTGATTTTACATCGATAACACATTCAAAGTTATTGTAGATAACAGATTTTTTCACCTACGCAGGAGAATGTTTAGTCATTAATGAAGACTCGATGATCATCATTGCGAACTTTTGCGTGCTTGTCGGCTTTTTTGACACTTTTACCAATCTGTCGCAAAAAATAACTGTGGGAGCGTTCATCAGCTGTGAAATCTTTGACGATGTGTACATATGTTAATTTTGTGAATTTCCACACGGAGTAACTTTATATGCAAAGTTTAACGATGTAAGTATTCATTTCATTCCAAGTTATTTTAACTGTACTAATTGGTCACACGATTTTGAAAAACTGGAAAATTTAATACGCAGTCTAAAGGATGAGGACGTTTTGCTTTTTAGGTGATTTAAATGCTACGGTTTCTGTCACCCAAATTCTGGATGAGAATTTGCTGATCTCTGATAGGATAGGACTGTCGACAGTACAGGTAAAAAAGGTAAAGGTAAAGGTGAAGGTTGGAGAACATTGGTGGTATCATAGTTAATGGTCGAATGGCAGGAGACTCTGAAGGTGAAAATACATGTTGTGGTGTTATGGGATGTTCATTAATTGATTATTGCATTTGTTCGCATGATTTTTTAAAGTTGTTGTTTAACTTTCAAGTTCCAAGTAAACCATTTTCAGATCACATGCCTCCAGTAGTAACGATGAGCGCTGGAAACAACCCATTCACAAGAGATATGGTACTTCCACTTAAACTCCCTAGGATCCCAAAATATATTGATAGGTATCAGGTGGCGCAAAAGTAATCCTCCTATCAGAAAATGCTATAAATTTTGCGATTGGCCCCTAATGTCAGTTCTGTTTTGACATTTGTGTAGTAAACACATGCGAAATACACGTTAATAAACAATGTTACGCTACACTGCTCCAGAACGCGGAATATTGCTGACTATTTAATAATCGGTCGGTGACTTTGGCACAACGTGAATTTCGTCGCAGATTTCCTGGCCGTCCAATGCCTACTGGTGAAACACTGCGACGTTTAGCCGCTCGCCTCGAAGAGACTGGCACAACACGAGATGCTGTCAGGCGTGGCAGACCCCGGAGTAGCCGTTCTGCAGAGAATATTGCTGCTGTAGCCGAGGATGTCATGGAAGCGCCGTCGACATCGACCAGACGACGTGCCACGCAAATGGGTATCAGTCGACGGTCTCTACAGCGAATTTTGGTACAAGATTTGAAGATGTTTCCGTACAAAGTCCAGACGGTGCATCAGCTGTTAGCTGCTGACCGCCAATCGCGTCTAACATACGCTCGAAAGGTTACTTTTGCGCCACCTGTTATAATGCAGCACTTGCAAGTCTTTCCGACATTGAGTATTTACAATCAAATGTATGTATGTGCGCCAGAAAAAGTTAACATATGCACTGAGAAAATACGCGCAGCTGCCGTAAATAACATTGTTAAAACACGGTTTGACCCCAAAAACAAATGGTATGATTCTCAGTGCGAAAATGCCCGTAAACGTATGCTCAAGCATCTCAACATATATCGTAAGACAAATTCAGATGCTTGTAGATGATCCTACGTAGAAAGTAGGTCAAATTATTATATGTGAACAGAAAAAGATAAGATACTAACTCAGGAATATAGAAAAGTTAAACTACATTCAAAACTGCAGTGATTGGTGGAAATTGGCAAATTCGATGAAAGATGTTCATCCTAAAGTGGGAAATAGCTTGAATAATTTCCAATTCTATAGCCACTTCAAATCTCTTCTATGCAATATAGACAGTTACCGTCATATTGCGTGGTCTATCACCAACACTATTGATCCATTCCTTGATTCACCTTTTGATATGAGAGAGCTGGTCTTAGTGCTGAAAACAGCTAAATCAAATAAGGCGCCAGGTCTGGATAGAATTAGTTATGAATTTTATAAAAATGCACCCTCTTGTTTTCTAAACGAGATCCTCTCACTATTTAACAATATTTTTCTACGCGAAGATATACCCGATTCCTTTCGCCGGTCTTTCATAATACCTCCATATAAGAAGGGGACGTAAATAATGTAGCAAACTACAGAGGGTTGTCGCTCCTCGATACGATCTATACAATTTTTACAGGTTTAATTTTAACAGATATTGGTCTCATCCAGAACTTCCTATAATTGTTCATAGTCCTCATTTAGGCGATCTACTAGACCCATATATAGGATCTACAGGATGTCAAAAACTGTGATAAAACAAAGCAAATGTTGCATCATTGTATTGGACTATGAATATCCAAAATTATTCATAGTCCAGATTAAACCGATCTAATTTTCAAGTTACGTGCCATTTAATAATGCTAGACCCTATATGAGATCTATATTTGGCCCACTAGGTCAAAAACTGTACGATAAACCTTGACAATTGTTACGTCATTGGATTGTGCTCATCGATACATATCCAAAAGTATTGATAGTCCAGATTAACCCGATCTAGTTTTCGATCAATTCACACGTTGTTACTTGTGTATTTTTATTTTTATCCCCTCACCTTAGAGAGGAGGGTATATATCATTTGCTACAAACCAAAAGTGTAACACATCGAATGAGGGACATAAGACCCCAAGTATGTTCGGCGGATATCCGTTTTGGGTAATTTTTAGTCATTTGAGCAATGTCCGTCCCTCCGTCCGTCTGTCTGTCTGTCTGTCTGTGTGTCTGGCTGGTGAGCAATGTACGTCGGGCGCTATAGGCACGCCCCTTTTGGTACCTCCCAAACTAATGGACCATTTTGACCAAAAGTTAACAGCTTATAACTTTAATACCGGTGCATACACATACTTGAAATTTTGTACAGTGTAATGCTTTTGTAGTACCTAGAGTCCAGAGAAAAATTGGCGTTATTGGCACGCCCCTTTTGGTACCTCCCACCAAATGGACCATTTTGCACCAAAAGTTAACAGCTTATAACTTTATGTACTGGTATTAAAGTTAAAAGCTGTTAACTTTTGGTACAAAAAGGTCCATTTGTGTGGGAGGTAGCAAACTTAGCCTGAGATAGAAGAAAATATTACCTCATACCAAATTTGAAGTCAATCGGTTATTCCTTTCGAGAGTTGTCGTGCGCACCAGCCAGACAGACAGACAGACGGACGGACACTGCTCATTCGACTTAAAATGACCCAAAACGGATATCCGCCGAACATACTCAGGGTCTTAGGCCACACCTTCGATGTGTTACACTTTTGGCTCCTACCAAATGATATATACCCCCCCCCCCTCTAAGGTGAGGGCATAAAAATCGCAAAGTCAGCAAAGGTACGTATAACTTTTTTTTAAATAATATATATTTGGAAAATTTCTTAAACAATTAATTTATTTGTGTTTAAACACTTATTTTATTATATGCGTTCCAAACTAGATTTCTTGATTTTCAAATAAAGGTTACTTGTTTACAAATATATAATATTTAAAAATGTTGATTCCAAATATATTTTCTTTCATATGGAAAATGACGATTTTCCCCCGTGTACAAATCGCCCACATTTTTCGTTTGTATCTTCGACAAAAAAATTCCCTGGGAACAATTAATAATTCCTGGCGGAATTCCTTCGGTAATAAGAGTTAATATTGAAGATAGGTTTACCCTTTCTATTGCATTTTTATACTGACCATTACAAACACAGTGTAATCAACAGTGTAATCTTCGAAAGAGGTAGGAATTACGTGAACTCTCAACATAATTTTGGTAAATATGGGAGAAAGACTTTCACTTCAATTTATAATATAAATTCCCTGTCCATGTGACGAATTTTGTCCGAATCCGAACACTGTAAGATGACCCTCTAAATTGTCCCCAATACTTAGCTGAATCTTTTGAAATTTGTAATCTAGGAAGATTCATAGTTTCGTTGTTTCCCTCCACGCAAATTTACAAAATCATACACTGTTCTAGATATTGCTTCATCCACTTCGTGGCTCCTCCTATACAAACATTAAACATACGCACGGTGGTACATCACAATTAATATAACTTATACGACATCAGGGCATTAAACTTGCTAACATAATTTGCCACAATTAGCGCTCTTAGGTGGTGCGCACATGTAAAGTAATGCAATTTCCTTACGTCCGCTTGAATTATTGATTATACCCTCACTTTAGTGTGACGAGGGTATATATCATTTGCTACGGAAAAAAGTGTAACACATCGAAGGAGTGATCTAAGACCCTAAGTATGTTCGGAGGAAATCCGTTTTGGGTCATTTTAAGTCGAATGAGCAATGTCCGTCCGTCTGTCTGTCTGTCTGTCTGTCTGTGTGTCTGCTGGCTGGTGCGCACGATAACTCTCGAAAGGAGTAACCGATTGACTTCAAATTTGACATGTGGTAATATTTTGATCTATCTCCGGATGAGTTCGAAGATGGGCCATATTGGTCTACTCCTTCTGGTACCTCCCACACAAAGGGTTAAAATTTAGTGAAATATTGATTCTTTAATAACTTCTATACTACTTACTCGAATCTTTTGAAATTCTGCACATAATAATAGTATATTAGTCGCTATTAACTCGAGAAAAATGGGTGAAGTTGGCATGTCCCTTTTGGTACCTCCCACACAAATCGACCATTTTGCATCAAAATTTAACTGCTTATAACATTAACACAAGTGCATAAAAATGCTTGAAATTTTCTACAGTATAATGTTTTTGTAGCGCCTATAGTCCGGTAAAAAATGGGCATTATTGTACAGCCCCTTTTGGTACCTCCCACACAAATGGACCATTTCGTACCAAAAGTAAACGGCTTGTAACTTTAATACCAGTGCATACAAATACTTGAAATTTTGTACAGTGTAATGCTGTTATAGTGCCTATAGTCCTGTAAAAAGTAGGCGTTATCACCCCGCCCCTTTTTGTACCTCCCACACAAAATGACCAAATCATACCAAAATTACATAGCTCGTGCACATAAACGCTTATAGTTCAGCACAATGCAATGTATTTACCGAAAACTACGTGTTTTTGGAAAACCCCTTCTGGTACCTCCCACACAAATTGACAGATTTATTGGTGTAATGTTATATATTACATTACTCACAAAGTGAGGGTATACCTTAGTCGGTTTACCCGACTGAAACTTTCTTACTTGTTTTATCTCCCTTACCTCTCTAGCTTTCGTTCAATTATTCAGTAACTTACTAAATGAGTGCCCTTCTTCATAATTTTACGTACACTGAAAAGAAGTACTTCTTTTTAAAAATATTCCGTTGTTATATTTAACATAAAATGCACTTAATACTCAATTCAAGGAATTTCGTTATTAGTAAGTAATTTTTCCCATTCTACCTACACGCTGAAAAAATATCGCTTCTGTAGTATATTGTCCCAAACATATTCGGCTAGAAACATATATATGACACTCTAACATATAGTAATTGGTACATACAACAATTATATATTTGGGAACATGTCCTTTCAAAAAAATCTTTGTTTACATCCCAGTATGTTATTATTTGGGACGATTTTTTCCGAAACAAATATTTATTTGCATTTAAGTATTCGAAAAATACATAAATTGTGTTAAATTTTTCAGTAATTCAAAGTTAATTTTTTAGAAATGTTAAATGTTCGTAAAATAATAATAACACTATGCAAAAACTGTTTGCCCAAGGAATGTGGATAAGAGTTTCTGGTGCAATTAGGTGTCACAAACACGAAAAAAATATTTAAAAAATTTTTTATGGTAAATTTTTTTTTGTAATTTTTTTTTAAATTACAGCTTTCATGGAAAGTACATGCAGTATTTGGACCAAGCATAAGCCTGATTGAGCCTTGTTATGCCTCAAATTAAAGGGAATTATGAGGGCTACATATACTGCAAATATCGCTTTCACGTAGAATCTTAGGTTTATTAACAGTCGTCAAAAATATGAGAATTTTTTTTTTAAGAAAAAAAATTTTTTTTTATAAAACCATTTTTCCTGGTACAAAAAAAACATAAAAAAAGAAAAAAAGGTGAAAAGGTTATTTTATCACATCTTTAAAAAACCAGCATGATAACGAAGAAAACACGTCTATTTGAAAAAAATCTATCGATGGATGTAAAATTTATGAGCCATTTTGTAAATGTTGGTGAAATTAAAAAAAATCTTGTTTCATATTTTTTCGTTTTTAAATGATGTTTTTGCTTATATTGAATTCGCCATATGTGAGAGAGATATATAAGAGACATTGCACTTGCATTTTATTTTATAAGGATTGATGTCAGACATTATAAAATTATAGAGAGGACGAGGTTTTATGGCTGTTCGTAACCCTCCATAAAACATGATATGCAATGTGAGAGCTATATTGGATGAGATCCGCTCAACAATATTTGTGGTTTTTTTATTTATGAGGTTTCCATTCAGTTACGCCTTTTAGGGGCATGGACATCCCAGTCGTATATACAGGTAGTAAAATTATATGTACGCAATACAAAGTAGTACGCGGCAGTCTTCAAAATTTTGGGTGTCTACTTTCGTAGCAAACTATATGTCAGCTACAGGTACTGCAACTTATGAACATTAAACCCGGAATTTATGAATGAAATTTCTTATTAATAAATTAGTGTAATTCAGAGCCTTAAAGAGATAAGTCGATTTTCTGAAAAATATTATAAAGTTATATTTCGAAGTATGAGTAAAAGGCAAAGAACTTTTCAATGTGTAAATGATCCCGACAAAACCTGCTACATCTGCGGAAAATATGTAATTAAAAAATCGACGTGCGTTTAGTAAAATAATAGATGTGTTATACGAGTTAAAAATATGAACGAACCGTGAACACCTAGTATTTTGTGTAATTCGTGCCATGTAAATCTTACTCGATGGACTAGTGGAAGAATGCGGTAAGTACTTTAAAATTAATGTATTACAATGTCTTGTGGAATAAAACGTTTTAATTTTAGACCACGTGCAATTTGGAACGCCAATGATTTCGAGTTAATAGATTGGAGTAGGAAGTGTCCAAGTATAGCTAACAGCCTAATTACGGAAACATCATCAAGTTCATCTGAGTACTCAACTCTGAGCGATTCAAGTTTGAGTTAGAAGTCATCGCTTTTAACACAGTTTCAACTCAATGATCTAGTGAGGGATTTTGAACTGAACAAAGATAAGGCAGAACTACTTGCATCTCGGATGAAACTGTACAATATATTGGCCCCAGATGTAAACATATCATATTATAGAGTCCGTGATATACCTTACAAACAATTTTATACAACTGTGGATAACATATGACATTCCCGGATTTTTCAAGGAACTTAATCAAACATACAATTCAAAAGAATGGCGGCTATTTGTTGACAGCAGTAAAGAATGTTTGAAAGCAGTTCTTTTGCACAACGGAAATCAGAAACGTCGATTCCCATTGCTCATGCCGTCAACACTAAGGAATCATATGATACAATGGCTAAATTGATAAAATACATAAAATACTACATGACTGGAAAATTTTTTGCGATTTAAAAGTAGTTGGTATGTTATGTGGAATGCAATGTGGATATACAAAATATAGCTGTTTTTTATGCCTCTGGGATAGCCGTGCTCGCGAAGATCATAACAGAAGAAAGAAATGTCCAACAAGAAAACACATTACATTGGATGAAAGCAACATAAAATACACACCTCTCGTCCAAAAAGAAAACATTATTTTGCCACCACTGCATATTAAGCTGGGGCTCTTTAAACATTTTGTAAAAGCCTTAAGGAAAGATGGCAATTCATATTTCAAAAGTTTATTTAAAAGTCTTTCTTTTCAAAAAATCGAAGAAGGAGTTTTTGATGGGCCTAAAATAAGGAAACTGATGAATGATGTGAATTTCGAATCATATTTGACGTCGGATGAAATTGCAGCATGGAGTTCGATTAAGCTTGTAGTTTCAAATTTCCTTGGATCCAATAAAAGCCCGCAATATGAAACAATTATTAATGATTTGTTAAAAAATTATGAAAAAAATCGTTAGAGATATATTTTTTTTATATTTATGCATATAACACATATGTATGTATTCTTCCAACTTATTTTTCGCTTTATGTATTCCAACGGGTGTAAATATGTCCCTCAAAATTCATTTCTTGCATTCTCATTTATACTTTTTCCCCAAGAATCTTGGCGACGTAAGTGACGAACATGGCGAAAGGTTTGACCAAGAATTGAAGTCCATCGAGCGACGTTACCAAGGGCACTGGGATGGAAGAATGATGGGAGATTATATTTGGTTCCTCATTAGAGAAACCGATTCCGAAATCTACAAACGTCAACTAGGAACTCACAATTACTTCTAATGAAACTTGTACATGTAAATAAACTCAAATGTACATAATATAAATAAAATCGCTATTTAAACAGAAATTAAAAAAAAAGATTTTTTGAAATTCTCTTACCTCTACCAAAAGGGCTATAATTTCTACATTTATCCATAGATTTTTTTTAAATTGGCGTTATTTTCTTCGCTAGGATGCAAATTTTTAAAAAATAAAATAAAATATTTTTTTTCTATTTTTTTATGTTTTTTTGTCCCAGATTTTTTTTTTAAAACTACTTTTTCCAATTTGTTTAATGACTGTTACTAAACCACTGTTTCTAAGTGAAAGAGATATATCCAACATTGGTAGCCCACATTAATATCTTCAATTTAACGTATAAGTCGACCAGATCGGGCATATACTCCAAAAATTATAGGGCAAATACTAAGGGTACTTTCGACGATAATAGTATTTTTAATAAAATTTTTTTTTAAAACTAATGTACCCTTAAACAAATTTTTGGTTTTGATTTTATATAACAGTATGCCACAATCTATACAAAAAAATAATTTTTAGGTCTAGGACACAAAAAAAAACAGTTTTTTTTTTTGTTGCATAGTGTAATTGAAATCGTATAATCTTGGATCAAAATAAATTACTTGGAGGATTGACAACTAATGATGACTTGGAATACTCAGAAAATTTAAATGATTGATTTAAAACGGAACTTAATATGGTATGGGAGGTACAATTCGAAAACAAGGAAAAAAAATTAAAACTGAAATTCGAAAAAGTAAGTAAATGTTTTGAAAATCTTTTTAAATTAAATATATTTGGAGAAATTCCTAAACAATAATTTTATTGGTATTTACGAAACATATTTTATTTGAGAAATTTAGTTTGCAAATAAATTTTGTTGTAATATGTTAATATATGCGTTCCAAATATATTTTATTGATTTTCAAATAAAATTTATTTGCTCAGAAATATATAATTTTTAAAAATTTCTCTTCAAAATATATTTTCTTTCGATTCAAATATATCAAAAAAGGTGATTTTGCCTCGTGATATGTCTTGTCCTTATTTTAAAGCTTAGAAAGTCTTGAGAGCAAAGTCTTTAAGTGTTTTTTTTTTCAGTTTTGCACACACACATATCACTTACAATATCTTCCTCCGGTATTGTCGTACAGGATGTTCGCATATAACGTGACCTCTGCATACTATCCAAACTATAGCGATGCTCATCGAAATGGGCATGGTGTTGCGACACTCTCGGGTCCATGTGACCGCCATCGGAAAATGAACGTATGCGTATGACACCGTTATTATCTGTAGCCACGGTGTAGGCACGAAATCGATCTATTACCGCTTCCTGCAAACTACCGACATTCAAGGAGTTGCCCATAATTTTAGAAGATTTTTTTTCCCCAGCTTAAACACTAAAAACACTAGAATATCGTAGAAATCTATAAGGTCGTCTCAAAGAATCACAATAAACTATAAAGTCGTTTCACGTATCACGTTGAAATGCACTGAGAAACCAAAAACGTTTCGGAACTTCGGTAAATAAATAACAAAAGAAGACTTCCGTTCTGCGCCAGGATAAAAACAAAACTGAAACTCTAGGAGAATTTGCATGCCGAAAAGAAACAGCGTGCATATATTCAACAGGCTGACCGACTGGATGGTTGACTGGCTGGCTGGCTGGCGGCGGGCTAGCTAGCTACTACACCATCATCATCATTGTTGTCGTCGTAGTCATCGGCATTAGCATCGTCGTCATTCTCATTCTCATCAGCATTAACATAGTCGTTGTCGTCGTCAATAACGGCATCGTCATCAAGCAAACCCAACTACATTATCATCATCATTCTCGTCATCATGTTCATAGGTAGAAGTGTGTGAGTGTGTGTGTGTATCTGTGTGTGTGTTAAGTCTGTGTATCGTTTTACTTCAACTATAAACATGGACATGGATATGGATATGGCCATACGCTTTCAGCTATACATACATACATGTGTGTGTACTTACACACACATTGTCCCAAAAAAAGGGATGTATACAACCCAGCAAACAATTTGGAAGAGTTTGAGCGTTCACTCGCACACATGTGACACATTTTCCAACACTTCTCAAGAAATATTTTAGAATTATTCGTAGAATTATATAAATATACACAACTGCCTATACAGGGTGTTCCAACAAGAGGTGTTATTTTGAATCACCCGGTATTTTGGTAGTTTTTGAAGCTTTTATTCTTTGACATTTGACAAGTAGAAACTACGCCATTTCCACCTCGGTGGCTACGTCAACAAGCAAAATTGTCACATCTGGGGCTCGGAAAACCCAAGAGTTATTGTTGAGAAGCCTCTTGATCCTCAACGTGTGACTGTTTGGTGCGGTTTATGGTTCGGCGAGGTCATTGGACCTTACTTTTTCGAAAATGAGGTTGGATCAACAGTTACGGTGAATGGATTGCGCTAGCGAGAGATGATCAATGATTTTTTATGGTCGGAGTTGGATGGTATTGATCTGGACAACGTTTACTTTCAACAAGACGGCGCTACGTGCCACACAAGCTACGAAACCATTGCTCTGTTACGGGAAAAGTTTCCGGACCGTGTTATCTCTCGAAGAGGTGATCACAATTGGCCGCCGAGATCTTGTGATTTAACATTTTTTCCTGTGGGGCCACGTGAAAGATAAGGTCTACGCCAACAGCCCAGCGTCGATTCAAGACCTCAAAGATAGAAATCGTGAGGCTATCGAGGACATAGGGCAGCCACTTTGCGATTTGGTTATGGAAAATTTCATGAAAAGGATATGGTCCTGTAAGAGGGGTCGTGGTGGCCATTTGGCTGATGTTGTTTTTCATTATTAACGGCATACCTTCCTCTTTATTATGAAATAAACATCCGATCATTTATCTCAAAAATTTCATTTTTCTTTGAATACCAAAATAACACCTCTTGTTGGAAAACCCTTTAATAATAGTTAGGTTAGGTGAAGAGTGGCGGCCTGTATAACAAACGCACTTAGACTATAGTCCACACAGTGCTACCACAGGGACGTAAGGGAAAACATAAGTGATCTCTAGCCTCCCGTTGAACCACTTTGATTGCTAAAAAGCCTAAGGTTGCATGCCACCTACAGACACAGAAGGTGTTCTATTGATTCCTCCGCCTCTTCGTCTCCACAACTTCTGCAAAAGTCAATATTCAAGCCCTTCATTCTCTCTGCATGTCTTGTAATAAAGCTGTGATCCGTCATGACAAATACGATATGTTTGACACCCGGTCTCGATTAGAATTGTGTAGCTCGGGAACGAACTTCAATTGAACGGATCATTTTACTGAACGTTACGAACTAGTTCACAGGACTGCGTCATTGTAGTCGTTCCCTATTTTGTTCTCTCTTCTCAACTGTTATATGTTGTTGTCTCTTTAATTCTACCTAAACAATCGAGTTAGTATGTATTCATGTTCAGTGACATTCCTTTAATAGCAGCTGATTTGATGTGGTGATCTAATGAACGTAATGAGGTGGTGAACTAAAGAGAGCTGGTGAACTAAAGTGAGGTGGAGAACTAAAGAGAGCTGGTGAACTGAAGTGAGCTGGTGAACTAAAGTGAGCTGGTGAACTAAAGTGAGCTCACTCAGTGAGTGAGTTCACTCAACTGAACTAACGGGTGATCCAAGTAGAGTTAATTTTTTCAACAGCCTTTTTTTGACAGATCACGTGTGAATCGTGTCATGCTGTCATGTTATTTTTGTTAAGAATTGTTTGGCATTTCATCATGGAAAGACTTACGCCTGAACAACGTTTACAAATCGTTCAACTTTATTACGAAAATTCACGTTCTGTGAGGAATGTGTTTCGTGCACTTTGCTCAACTTATGGTCAACATACTGACCATACTGAGCGTACTATTCGCAACACCATCACCTATCTTGAGACCCAGCATTCATTATTTGATAATATTCGACCAAATAGACCACGTCCAGCACGCAGTAAAGAAAATGTAGCGGCCCCGTAGCTGAGAGTGTACACGAAGACCGTGAAGAGTCGATTCGGTGCCGTTCGCAGCAACTCGGACTGACGTATGGAACGACTTGGCGCATTTTATGTCGAGATCTTCAATTGAAAGCATACAAAATAGAGTTTGTGCAAGAACTGAAGCCGCCCGACCTTCCCAAGCGACATCGCTTCGCTCTATGGGCTCTTGAAAAGTTCCAAGAAGATCCGACGTTTTCGAGGCAAATTTTGTTCAGCGATGAGGCCCATTTCTGGCTCAATGGGTATGTAAACAAGCAAAATACCCGCATTTGGGACGAAGAGCAACCTGAAGAGATTCAAGAGCTTCAACTTCATCCAGAAAAAACAACGGTTTGGTGTGGTTTGTGGGCCGGTGGAATCATCGGTCCACATTTCTTCAAAAATGATGCCGGTGAGAACGTAACCGTCAATGGTGACCGTTATCGTGCCATGATAACCGATTATTTGTTGCCTGAAATTGAAGCTCGTGATCCCGGCGACATTTGGTTTCAACAAGACAATGACACTTCCCACAGATCGCATCAATCAATGGATGTATTGAGCAGATAATTTCACGTTTTGGGCCGGTCGATTGGCCACCAAGATCGTGTGATATCACACCGTTAGACTTTTTCCTGTGGGGATATGTAAAGTCTAAAGTTTATGCGGACAAACCCGCTTCGATTCAGGCGTTGGCGAATGACACACATCACGCGTGTCATTCGCCAGTTACCAGTCGAAATGCTCGAACGAGTCATCAAAAATTGGACTCAACGGATGGACCATCTGAGACGTAGCCGCAGCCAACATTTGATAGACATAATCTTCAAAAAATAAATGCCAAAGAATGTTTTTCAAAAGATAATAAACATTCCCCATTCAATTTGAAATTCTGTGTTTTTTCCTCGAAATGGATCACGCTATAGTTCACTCAATTGAACTGAACTAAAAAGAGCGATCACTTAAAAGAACTAAAGCGCCCCACTCTAGTCTCGATAATGACAGCAGTGCGTTTGCAGTTTATGCAGACCCACATCAGCCTGGAATGTATGCAGTTCCTGATTCGTGACCACCTGTCATTTGTTGCCATAAGGGCTCTATCTCCAAGAAGAGCTTGCAGGTCGCTAGAGGCATGCCCATATATTCTAGTTCCCTGGTATTACTCTGTAGCCGGCACTGATATCAGGTGAATAATGAACTGTTCAGCCATTTCGTTAAGAGATCTGGAGGAATCAGTGGGACAGGGACATGACAGCAGCCTGACTATCAGAGAAAATATTAATACCGAATTTGGTCACAACATAAATTATCAGCCATTCTGCTACCTCCTTAATAGGTAAGATTTCTTCCTGGTAAACACTACAATGATCAGGCAGCCTTTGTGCAATGAATAGCTCTAATTTTTTAGAATAGAAAGCAAATTTTACCAGGTTATTGAGAATCTTAACGAACCTTCTATGTCTGGGGATACAACCATTCCATTCTAAACTATCAGCTAAAAGAGTGAGATATTTCTTGTCAAACAGTGGTTCAGTCATAGTGTAATCAACAGTGCCCGGAAAGTAAGGCATAGTGTCTAGAAAGGCATATTGTCCGTAGCATTTCCTGACCATAGCGACAGTTCCTTATGTCTCATCACAGTACATACGACATATTGCATTGCTATAATGTCTAGCGGCATTAAATGTAGTATAACATTTAGTTAGCACCAGCTACTTCCACGACATCTGCATAGGCAATAACCTTAACACTCATCATCTCGAGAGAAAGCAGAATATTGTTCATGAAGAGAACCCATAGCAGAGGAGACAGAACAACCCCTTGGGACGTTCACCTGCTGTCAAATCTGTGGAGGCCAGTTGACCCTAAGCTAGCTGAAATGCGTCTCTTAAACAGAAGGTTGTGAATGAACCTACGTATACTGCTATCAACCCCCAGTATTGCTAGAGCTGTAATTATAGCGGCTGGATTTATGTTATTGGAGGTCCCCTCTATATCCAAGAAAGCTACCATAGTATGTATATTCCTTAACAGAGATAGAACTTTCAATAAGGCTGACTGGATCAATCAGGGCATGTTGTTGATTGGACAGTAGCCTTTGATCAATTTTAGTCCTATATATATATATTTTTGAATCGAACTAAAATATATTTGGAACACAAATTTTTAAATATTATATATTTCTGAGCAAATAAATTTTATTTGAAAATCAATAAAATTAATATTATACATATTAAATATTATGATATAACAACAAAATATATTTGCAGACTAGTTTCCTCAAATAAAATATGTGTTTATATACAAATACAATTATTGTTTAGGAATTTCTCCAAACATATTTTGTTTAAAACATACAAATTCAAAACGTTGCAGATTTCTCGAATTTAATTTCGAATTTTTCATTGATTTCGAGTTATACCTTAGAATTTTAAATGAAATAGATACAAATAATCACCAAATTTTATTTTCTATATATTCCATGTCATGATTTGTTGTCAAACCAACAAGCAATGTAATTTATGCAATATTATACCATTTCAATATTATACCATTCTACGAACTTTTAAAAATTCTGAAGGAATTGACATATTTTCTAAAAACTTAAATAAAAATAAATATTTGTGTCGTAAATAAGTCCAAAATAAAAAAATATTAGGACGGAAAAAAATATTTGTTTGGAACAACATCTACCCAAATATATAATATTTGTAGAGCCCGACCGAAGTCGGATTTTAAGGCCGAAGCCGAAGCCGTAGCCGAACTTCGGCTAAATTTACAACCTTCGGCCGATGCCGAAGCCGAATGTTTTATATTCGTTAAAGAATTGTTTACTTTGCTCCAAAAAATTGTGTTTTTAATCAGTTTATATCTACTGCTTACGTATTTATTTACTTAGACCTTGTATACTAAAGGGTGTCCCAAGAAGAACGTAATTTTTAAATCTCGCAACATTCGAAGTGTCATTGTTTGACATTTGAATAATTGTTATTGTTTGTTAGTAGAAAGTACGAGGTTAGTAAAAATGGAGAAGGACAGCGAAGGGAGTTCGTTAATTGGGTATTGGAGAGACAACATGAAAATGCTGATTTTGCCGATAAAATCATCTTCAGTGACGAGGCCCATTTTCATCTTGATGGCTTCGTCAATAGGCAGAATTGTCGCATTTGGGGTGCGGAAAATCCTCGAGTGATTCACGAGAAGCAAATGCATCCTCAACGTGTCACTGTGTGGTGTGGTTTTTGGGCTGGAGGAATCATTGGACCTTTGAGGCAGGTCAAGCGCAAACAGTCAATGGTGTTCGGTATCGTGAAATGATAACCAGTTTTTTCTTGCCTAGAATTGAAGAAATGAATGTGGAGGGCATGTGGTTCCAACAAGACGGCGCCACATGTCATACAGTCAGAGAAACAAGTCAATTGCTGCATCAGTAATTAAAAAATTGCGCTCTTCTTGGGACACCCTTTATTTCGATAATTTGAATACAGCTGCCCAGCAGCATAAACAACTGCTCTCTAGCACACAAGTACTTTTCTGCCACTATTTCCAAATTTTTGAAACATCTCGAGTTACAGTATTAAAAAATTTTAATGATTCTTGGGCTCAATGCCCCATTATTATCTATTCGTACTACTTTTACAAGAATGCTTTCACTAGTTGGAGAGCTTTTAGGTGAGGAACTGAGTCATGTTTTTCTTTGTCGTTCTTCCTTCGGAGTCCTTCCATCCTTTGGTGTCATTTCTCAAATTATTTTTGTAGTATTGTTCACTTCTGTACACTTTTATGTAGATTTCCATAATAGAATTTTCTTTTAAAAAGTCATATAATTCTATTTTTTTGTACTTTTTGAACAAAAATTCGGCCTTCGGCCAACTTCGGCTGATTTTGTGGCCGAATGTCGAGTTTTGGCCGTAGCCGTAGCCGAAGCCGAACATTCGGTCGGGCTCTAAATATTTGTGTGTGCCAAATATAATATATTTCGAGTGTACCCTAAACATTTGTATGTTTCAAGCAGAATATGTTTGGGACAATATACTACAGAAGCGATTTTTTTCGGCGTGTGGTTACTATTTATTATTCTCTCTCCGGGGTTTTAAGGAGAAAAGACGATAGACAAATCGGCCGGAAATTCGTAGCACCTGTATGGGACGGCTTTTCCTCGTTTGGGATGAAAACATCCATTTTGTTGATATATAGGCCTGAATGATACAACATGTTTACATCTCGGTGAGCCAGGGAGCAATTATATCAAGCACTGCCTGTAGCTCCGCAGGCGAAACATTGTCTGGTCTTGGTGACTTAAAATATATAAATCTATTAGTATTAAAGTGATAAAATGTTATGAAATACTCGTCTGAAGTTCAAGCTGTTGATAACGTTTATAAGAAGAAGAATTTAGTAATGAACTATCAAAAATAGTTGATCATACTAATAGATACACTAAAAAACATTAATAGTAAAATTAATGATGACACATTATTAAATTAAGTATGCGACCTTGGCATTAATTCAATCACAATATTCATTAAAATAATGAAAATGTACATGTTTTTTTACGAAATTTTCCTTAATCTAAAGTTTCTTGAATTTGAATTAATGACTATATAATAATTAGTTTTATGTACGCCTTTCTTAAAATGTAAGCCTTTAAATTAAAGTAAAAAATCAATATTTTCGTGACAGTGCGCATTATTTTAAGTAATATTTCAATACCTTTTAGGATTTTCTACATTAAAACAATGACGTAGTCACGTCATAGTTCTCAGGCCACATCGGACTTAATTGACAGTATGAGATATTTGAGTAATAAATTTAAGGAGGAGCTCCCCTTAAAGGAAAGGTTGTCTTGGTAATAAATTGTATGGCTCTTGCCATTATTTTTAAGAATACATACTTTTAAATTAACTCACTCTCTTGGAGAATTATACTTCCCTCTTTCGGAGAATTATTCTCTCTCGGAGAATCAGAAAAGTTTGTTAATGTGTGAGTCAATAATTATAATTGTTATGGAATGTTGAAGAAAATTTTAAGTAACTCAGTCGTTTGTTTTCTTTTAAGTCGTCAGTTATTGAGAAACGATGTAAGCAAACGCTTGTGTTTTTTTTTCGTCGCGGATTGTGGGAAAACGTAATTGCTGGAAGTATGTAAGTATACGTACGAGTACATACAAAAGTGTAATTTTATTTAAATATTTTTTACTTCTCCATATTATACCGAGATTAATTGTAATATGGGCTGTTAACAGTTATATTTGCTAAATGAAAACATACATATCTGAAACTAATAGAAATCTCATACCAACAACAAAGGAAATCGAAAAAGGGGATACATAAATGTATTGATTTCGTGCGTGATGTGTTCATATGTATGTGGTTGTGGCTTGATGATAAGGAAAAGGAATATAAGTTGTGCGTCTTAGTTATTTTGGCTGTGTGTCATTTATGGTTATTAACACACAATTATAAAAGAGATGTTCTTGTTAGTAAGTTCTGTGAAGAGACTTATGCGCAAACACGAAATGGGCGAACAAAATAAAATTTTAATTTAATTCAATTTAAATTAAATTTAAAATTAATTAAAATTAAAAGTAAATATTTATTAAAAATAGCGATAACAGCGCATAAATTATACAAAATTTAAATTATTTCTCGAAATATGGAAATGTGTTATAAATACGCTGGTCAACATTTTTTTTTAAAACACGGGGTTCGCAGCCGATTACGATATAGATATAGTACAGTCCTTAGCCTCAAAGGTAGTTTCTTTGAACTCCCACTAGTTCTCGCGATAAATCGCTATTTGCAAAAATAGAGAGGTTGCGACTCATATTACACTACGCAACAAAAAAAAATTTTTTTGTGTCCCAGACCTAAAAATTACTTCTTTGTATAGATTGTGGCATACTGTTATATAAAATCAAAACCAAAATTTTTTTTATGGATACATTTTTTTTAAAATTTTTTTTATTAAAAATACTATTATCGTCGAAGGTACCCTTAGTATTTGCACTATAATTTTTGGAGTATATGCCCGATCAGGTCGACTTTAAATTGAAGCTATTAATGTGGGCTACCAGTGTTGGAAATACCTCTTTCACTTAGAAGCAGTGGTTTAGTAACAGGCATTAAACAAATTGGAAAAAGTAGATTAAAAAAAAAAAACATAACAAAAAGAAAAAAAATCGGAAAAAATATTTTATTTTATTTTTAAAAGTTTGCATCCTACCGAAGAAAATAATGCCTATTTGAAAGAAATCTATGGATAAATGTAGAAATTATAGCCCTTTTGGTAGAGGTAAGAGAATTTCAAAAAATTCTTTTTTTTAATTTCTTTTTAAATAGCGATTTTATTTATTACTTTTATTTATATTATGTACATTTGAGTTTATTTACATGAACAAGTTTCATTAGAAGTAATTGTGAGTTCTTTGTTGACGTTTGTAGATTTCGGAATCGGTTTCTCTAATGAGGAACCAAATATAATCTCCCATCATTCTTTCATCCCAGAGCCCTTGGTAACGCCGCTCGATGGACTTCAATGTTCGTCACTTACGTCGAAGGAGTGGGCCATATTGGTCCACTCCTTCTGGTACCTCCCCCACAAAGGGTTAACATTTAGTGAAATATTGATTATTTAATAACTTCTATACTACTTATTTGAATCCTCTGAAATTCTACACATAGTATTATTTTATTAGTCACTATTACCTCGAGAAAAATAGGCGAAGTTGCCACGCCCCTTTGGTACCTCCCACACAAATGGACAATTTTGAACCAAAAGTTAATAGCTTACAATTTTATTACCAGTGCATACAAAGACTTGAAATTTGTACAGTGTAATGGTTTAATAGTACCTACAATACAGTGAAAAATTGGCATTATTGCCACGCTCCTTTTGGTACCTCCCACATAAATGGACCATTTTACATCAAAAGTTACCAGCTTATAACTTTAATACCAGTGCATATAAATACACAGTGTAATGCTTTTATAATACCTGGAGTCCAAAGAAAGGGGACCCTTATTGGGACGCTCCTTTTGGTATCTCTCACACAAATGGATCATTTTGTACCAACAGCCTTGAACTTTAATACCATACTTTAACGATATTAAATGCAATTTATATTGATAATAATTTAAATAAAACAAAAAAATAAATAAATCTACTAATATTTTTTTAGACTCAAGGTGAGGAGATTCATTAGTCGGTTTACCCGACTGAACTTTCTTACTTGTTTCATAATTTTTAAACAAATCATTAATCATTGTTTCATTTTGCGGGCTTTTATTGGATCCAAGGAAATTTGAAACTACAAGCTTAAACGACCTCCATGCTGCAATTTCATCCGACGTCAAATATGATTCGAAATTCACATCTTTCATCAGTTTCCTTATTTTAGGCCCATCAAAAACTCCTTCTTCGATTTTTTGAAAAGAAAGACTTTTACATAAACTTTTTAAATAGCAGAGTGAATTGTCATCTTTCCTTAAGGCTTTTACAAAATTTTTAAAGAGTCCCAGCTTAATATGCAGTGGTGCAACATAATGTTTTTTTTGGACGAGAGGTGTGTATTTTATGCTGTTTTCACCCAATGTAATGTGTTTTCTTGTTGGCCACTTCTTTCTTCTGTAATGATCTTCGCGAGCACGGCTATCCCAGAGGCATAACATACCAACTACTTTTAAATCGCAACAAATTTTCCAGTCTTGTTCATATTTTATGTATTTTATCAATTTAGCCATTGTTTCGTATGATTCCTTAGTGTTGACAGCATGAGCAATGGGAATCGACGGTCTCTGATTTCCGTTGTGTAATAGTACTGCTTCCAAACTTTCTTTACTGCTGTCAACAAGTAACCGCCACTCCTTGGAATTGTATGTTTGATTACGTTCCTCGAACAATCCGGGAATGTCCATGCAAAAGCATCTGTTATCCACAGTTGTATTAAATTGTATATAAGGTATATCACGGAAGCTATAATATGATATGTTAACATCTGGGGCCAAAATATTGTACTGTTTCATCCGAGATGCAAGTGGTTCTGCCTTATCTTTGGTCAGTTCCAAATCTCTCACTAGATCAATGACTTCTGACTCAAACTTGAATCGCTCACGAGTTGAGTAATCAGTTGAACTTGATGATGTTTCCGTTATTAGGCTGTTAGCTATACTTGGACACTTCCTACTCCAATCTTAGACTAAAAACTTAGACAAAAATAGCAGTCCGTATCGTGAATGAATGGTTGTCTCCAAATCATTGGCATTCTAAATTGCACGTGAAGTCTAAAATTGAAACGTTTTATTTCACAAAACATTATAATACAATAATTTTAAAGTACTCACCGCATTATTCCACTAGTCCATCGAGTAAGATTTACATGGCACGAATTACACAAAATACTAGGTGTCCACGGTTCGTTCATATTTTTAACTCGTATACCAAAATATTACACATATATTTCTTCTATTATTTTACTAAACGCTCGTCGATTTTTTTAATTAGATATTTTCCGCAAATGTAGCAGAAATTGTCGGGATCATTTACACATAGAAAAGTTTTTTGCCTTTTACTCATACTTCGAAATATAACTTTGAAATATTTTTCAGAAAATCGACTTATCTCTTTAAGGCGCTGAATTACACTAATTTATTAATAAGAAATTTCATTCATAAATTCCGGGTTTAAGGTTCATAAGTTGCAGTATCAGTAGCTGACATATAGTTTACTTCGAAAGTAGACACCCAATATTTTCAAGACTGCCGCGTACTACTTTGTATTGCGTACATATAATTTTACTACCTGTATATACGACTGGGATGTCCATGCCCCTAAAAGGTGTAACTGAATGGAAACCTCATAAATAAAAAACCACAAATATTGTTGAATGACCCTCTATCTGAGCGGATCTCATCCAATATAGCTCTCACATTGCATATCATGTTTTATGGAGGGTTACGAACGGCCATAAAACCTCATCCTCTCTATAATTTTATAATGTCTTACATCAAGAGATTTTTTTAATTTCCCTAACATTTACAAAATGGCTCATAATTTTTACATCTATCCATAGATTTTTTCTATTTTTTATGGATTTTTTTGTACCACGAAAGTGTTGTTTTTAGAAAAAATCATTTTTTTAGAAAAAATCATTTTTTTTTAGAAAAAATCATTTTTTTTAGAAAAAATCATTTTTTTCTCATATTTTTGACGACTGTTACTAAACCAAAGATTCTACGTGAAAGCGATATTTGCTGCATATGTAGTCGTCATAATTCCCTTTAATTTGAGGCATAGCACGGCTCAATCAGGCTTATACTTATACTTGAAATTATGGTCCAAATACTGAATGTATTATATAAAAAAAAAAAACAATACAAATTTTTTAAATATTTTTTTCGTGTTTGTGACATCTAAGTGCACCAGAAACTGTTATCCACATCCCTTGGACAAAAATTTTGTTGCATAGTGTTATTCGAAGCATGATGAGAAGTTTGGCACCAGATTACACTACACATATGTAGCTTAGTTAGCTCATTAGTTATGATATAGCTCATTAACTAACTGATACTTGGAGAGCCTATCAATAATGGCAGTAAAGGAAGTCGCCAAGTAGCTGAGTCGAAATATATTGATCAACACTAGCGTCGTCATTTTCTCGGACAGACAGACTGCAAAAAAAACTCTGTAGGCTACATTCACAAATGGCACTCGATTACCGCAGATGTTTTTACGAGATGGCAGAGCAGTTTAACTTA
Source organism: Eudasyphora cyanicolor (assembly GCA_963930755.1). Lineage (NCBI taxonomy): Eukaryota > Metazoa > Arthropoda > Insecta > Diptera > Muscidae > Eudasyphora > Eudasyphora cyanicolor. The sequence goes on from OZ005735.1 coordinate 208,194,751, forward strand.
TACCTTATATGAGTACATGGACATAAGAATATCCCGGAGAACTGCAAATCCGATGAACTTGCTAGGACGATACTCGTATTATAAATTTCCTAAGAATTAGCATTTATTGGTTGTGCCTCTGTCCACATGCATGTTATAGCTTAGACAAGAGGCATTCAGACTTTTCAATGAGATATGGACAGATATTGATAGATGTAGGGCAGCTGTATGGTAGCTTAACATATCTGACCACGATGCGATCTGAGGTCAAAATATCTCCTACCTCGATAGAGGAAAAATCTGTCTACGTTATTGTCAGTTCTGATGAGACACTGCCTGATCGGCGAATACGTCGAGAAGTTGGAAATTGCATCCAACAATTTCTGCAGAAGTTGTCGAGATGAAACAAAAGTGGGGATCTTTGAACACCTTTGGCCAAATCACGACATTCGATAACGAGTACATTGGACATTAAACATTGGAATTAATTAAAAACTATCCATATAAGCTGTGCAAGAATGTATTTAAAGAAACTACTTGAATTCAACGGAAGCTTATACTCCTTTAACGATAATAAAATACAGATTTCGGTGGTATCGTAGTCGATATCGAATGCCGTGATTTGCCCCCTGATTTGTTACTGTTCTGCATTGATTAAACGACGTCTGGATATACATATTGGGGTCGACCTTTTTTTTAGGAACTGTCACAACGACAAAGATTCAGAATAAGAAGATGATTTTAATGTTCCTGCTTTAAGAACTAGTTTCTTTGAAATATGTAATAGAAGCTACCACAAGCAAGCATGTTTGCTGGGAAATGACAAATATCAATCAGACACACACTCACCCGCAGCGAGAGACATTCAAGCCAACCTACCTATATATGTACATTTACTCCCATAAATACTGATCCATATTTACATACATACATATGTATGTATGTAGAGTGTATGTTTGGACAGAGATGCTGGGTTGTTATTGTCACAGTTTTTTTGTTGTTGTTGTTTAGCTTAGCTTTGTTGGTTTGTTCTCTTGTTTTGTCTGTCCTGCCTGTTTGTAAATATTTGGTGGTATTGAACGTAATTCGTTCCTTCATACATATGCATGTACCCATTACAGTGTGGGACAAAATAGAGGGTCGGTGTAGACTTAAGCTTAAGAATGTCAATTGTGACACCACTGAGGCGAAAAGAAAAAAGGTACGTTTTTCCTGTCCATCCCCGTTGAAACAATATGATTGAATTTATAAGCACAACAGTTGACGGATGTTAACATCGGGCAATTTAGTTAATTCCCAAAAGAAATGTGAGCCTAGGGTAGTCTGCAAACTTCTAGAATTAGCAGGACCCAGACACAGAAGATGTTATACTTTCGCAAGACCTTCAGCTCTCTGAAAGCTGTCTAAAAAGATATTGATTCGTCATGGCAGACACGATAAGTGAGATGTCCGGTCTCGACAACGAGAGCTGGTCATTTGTTGCCATAAGACTACTATCATTCAAAAAGACCTTGCAGGTCGCTAGAGCATACCCAGATATTCCAGTTCCCCTAGAGCATGTTAACGTAGTTCCAAGTCTTGCAAGATCATCTGAAGAGCTTGTACAGGGTTTTCCAATAAGAGTGATATGATTTCTTTGAAAAAAAAACACACTTATTGTTAAGGAAATTCAAAAGTTGTTTATTTAATATGAAGTACAATCGATACAATTAAGTTCTAAATAAAACATCATTCAAATGGCCTCCACGACTTCTTCTGCAGGAACGAATTCGATGAACCAACATTTTTGAGCACTTTTTCCACTAAATCAATCGTATGTCATGAATGGCACGTTCAATATTGACTTATAAAACTTGAAGAGCGTCTGGTTTATTTCGAAAGACCAGTAACTTCATATAACCCCACAAGAATTAGTCTAATGGTGTTAAATCACAACTTCTTGAAATAGCCTCCATATCACAATTTCTTGAAATAAACGAATCTCCAAACAATTCAATTGTTTCATTTGATGTGTGGCACGTAGCCACAATCGTTCAATGGCAAAAAGATAGCTCTTAACGAGAGCTAAAATATTGCTCCTGGGTGTCAAGGCCGTAGGTCGACTGGAAAGTGTTTTTTTTTGATTAAAAAAAAATGGACTTGGCATCATTTTCAAATGTGGACGGAAAGTTTATTTTTGCTCTAGCTCCTTAACGGTACGTCGGATCGGGAATCGGTCAATGGCAAAAAAATAGCTTTTAACGAGAACTAAAATATTGCTCATGGGGCTCAAGGTCGTAGGTCGACTGGAGTGTTTTTTTTTTATTTAAAAAAAATGGACTTAGCGCACGAAAAGTTGCAATTGGAGAACGATTATTTTGATAATAAAACTGAGGTTTAGGTTTAGGTTAGGGTGGCAGCCGTATTTTTTTTTATACAAGCTCACATAGACCAGTTTAGGTCCCTAGTGTTACCACGGGCTGAAATGCCCCTCATCGAAACCAACCTGTTTGATATACAAATTTATCGATAGTACGAATATCGGTACTGGAAAGATCTGTTAGGCTGCCTAGAAAGGCCGACCCCAGTATGTCCAGTCGTCGTTTACTCAGAGCGGGGCAATCGCATAGCCTGATTGCCTTTTGCCTAAGCCAAAGCTTGCACGTGGATAGTGGCGCACCAATATATGCACATTCTTCGAGAATTTGTAATGTCTTCCCTTTCCTAGTAAGTTCATCGGCTTTGCAGTTCCCCGGGATATCCCTATGCCCAGGTACCCATATGAGGTGTATATTAAACTGCTCAGTCACCTCGTTAAGAGATCTGCGGCAGTCGAGGGCTGTTTGTGAATTTAGGGATGTTGCCTCCGGAGAATTGATGGCAGCCTGGCTGTCCGAGTAAATGACAACGCCAGTGTTGGTTGTTATATTGCGTCTCAGCCACTTGGCTACTTCCGATATTGCCATTATTTCGGCTTGATAGACAGGTATCTGGTAGTCTGTGAGCTATATCCAAACTAAGCTCACACAGTGTACTCCGAAGCCAGCCTTTTCATCAAGCTTCGAACCGTTCCGTGTAAAAGTGGAGATGGTTTCTATTACCTGGTATTCTTCCAACCCATTCATCTCTGGCGGAAATCATACTGATGTAATGTCTCTCGAAGGTGTACACAGTTGGTATATAGTCCACTCGGTCGGTTAACATTGCACTACACTTTGATATCCTCAGGTGACCGTAGTTTTTGTACCTCCACAGGGATAGGCCGTTTAATCTTATTGCCGCTTTGGTTGCAGCTTCTCTCGCCACAATATTAATATGCAGTATATGGACTAGGGCTTGTAGAGACTCGGTCGCTGTAGTCCTTAAGGCACCGCTTATGCTCAGGCAGGCTGTTCTCTGAACCTTTGTTAGTCCGTATAACAGTATAGGACGAACTACTGCTATATATGTATATCCTGCTGCCATTTTGCAGGAATATAATGCGACGTTGGCCTTATTTACACGTAATAAAACTGAATAATTTGTAAACGTTTTTCTTGCTTATATCTCTCCATGATGAAATTGTAAACACTACTGAATACAATGAAAAACAAATGACAGATCATGACATATTACAAATGGCCGAAACGTCACTACAAAATAATATCATCCCTATTGGAAAGCCCGTTATATGCGTTCCAAACAAAATTTCTTGTTTTTCAAATAAAACGTATTTGTTAACAAATATATAATATTTAAAAAATTGTTTCCAAATATATTTTCTTTCAATTCAAACATATCAAAAATGGCGATATACCACCGCGTACGTATGTAATTTTTGTCCTTTTTTGTCCCACGTGCGTCTGTGTTGCTGCAATGTTGCCCAACACTGTACTCTGTATCTTTGCATAACAGTACGACCGTATTTTTGTGACACATTCTGAAGGCTGATCAAAAAAAGGCTCCACCACAAGAGTTCCTTGGTATAGAGTAAGTGTGTGTGGGTGTTGGTAAATATGTTTGTGTTGAAACAACAACCATTTACATGACAAAATTTGCTTCAACACTCTCATTTGTCGTTATTGTTGCTCTTGGCTTTTGTAGTTTTTTTTTTAAATCAGTCAACCTCGATGAGTATTTGATTGGGTGCTAATGGTTGTTCAGTTCAAAGGGTGATTAGAGTGCAAATGGGACATGATAAACATCTAAGTTTCAATTAATTTGTTAAAACACCAATTACAACACAATACAGTATTTCCTCATCCTCTAGCGAAGAATACACAAATATAATTTCGATTATAATAATAGACAGAAAAATAAGTCAAAATTGATTGCGGTCATGAAATTAGTTGAAAAACTATAATTTTTTTAATGGAAAACAAATACCCATTTTTGAAAAGGGAAAATACGAGGGTTGATATTTATATTTCTGTCCTGGCAATGCTGGTATTGCCAGATGAAAACTGGAACTTCCATTGGAAAGTATGACATTGTTTAGGATAACTTCACTCAGACGTTTTGTATTTGAGCGCGAATTGTTTTGGTTATACGAGTAGTGTGTTGAAAATTCACCTCCAAAACATGGTTTTTGAACGCTTCGACAGCTGCTTCAGGAGTCGAAAAACGTTGACCAAGCAGTTTTTTCTTGATGTGAATGAATAAGAAGAAGTCATTGGGTGTCAAATCAGGGCTGTGCGGCGGATGACCCATCATTTCGACGTTTTGGCCGGTCAAAAAGGCGCTGGTTTGAGCCGATGTGTGAGAGCTCGCATTGTCATGGTGCACAATGATTCGTCTTCTCTTGTTCGTTTTTCGAATTTCTCCGAAGACTTCAAGCAAACAAATTGTGGTGTACCACTCAGAATTGACCTCCTACGTTGCTCAAGCGGAACAGTCGCCACATGATCAGTTTTGCCGAAGAAACAGGCGACCATTTGCTTCGAAGTGCTTCTTCCACGAACAACTTTCGTTGGATTTGGCTCGTCTTCGAAGACCCACACGGTCGATTGCTGTTTAGTTTCGGGCTCATACACATAGATCCAAGATTTGTCACCTGTGACGATCTTATAAACGTATTTTGAAGCACCGCGTTCGTATTTTTTCAAAATTTCTTTGCATCAATCGACACGAGCCTATTTTGAGCGATTGTCAAATTTTGCGGAATCCAACGAGAACAAACCTTTTTTACGGCCAGGTGTTCATGCAATATCGAATGTATGCTGGTGGAAGAAATGTCCAAGGATGCCTCTATCTCACGGTATGTCACATGACGATCTTGCATTATTAGTTCACGCACGGCATCAATGTTCTCTGGCACAACGGCCGTTTTTGGACGACCTTCGTCACTGAGCGAGCGTCGGCCACGATTGAATTCATTAAACCAGTTTTTCACAGTGCTATAAGATGGTGCTTCATCGCCATACAAAGATTTAAGTTCATCGATGCACTCTTGTCGTGATAATCCACGTCGAAAGTTGTGAAAAATTATCGCACGAAAATGTTCACGAGTTAATTCCAATTTTTTGCCAAATTGATTTTTTCAAGTCACTGTAAACAACACAAATGATGGTCGTACGTCAAAACGTTCTGAGTACGTTTATGCTAAAAAATGTTAAACTTTCAAATGGAAATGTCAGATGGCGCCAGGCAACACTTATTGTTGCTTAGGCCAGAAATATATATAGCAGCCCTCGTATTACTATTTTAAACAGAACTATAATGCATACTATACTACATAAGATTTTCTGGTATAATTTGGTATCCTAAACAGGAAAAAAAATTTTAAAAAAATGTATGATACATTTATAAAAAAAGGGTTAAAAAAGGGATATTCCAAAAGGGATCTGGCAATAACACCTATTTTTCACGGGACTATAGGTAATATAAAAGCAGTACACTGCACAAAATGTTAAGGATTTGTATAGAATCAAAGTTATAGGCCTGTAACCTTTTCTGCAAAATGGTCCATTTGTGTTTGAGGTACCAGAAGGGGCCTGGCAACTTCGCCCATTTTTTTCAAGATGATAGTTACTAATATTACTATGTGTGGAATTACGGAAGATTCTGATAAGTAATATAAAGTTATAAATAATCAATATTTCAGTAAATGTTTACCCTTTGTGGTGGAGGTACTAGAAGCAGTGGCCAACATGGTTCATCTTTGATCTTAGCCTGATATAAAGCGTTTTCCAATAGGGATGATATGATTTTGAAGTGACGTTTCGGCCATTTATAATATGTCATGATCTGGCATTTGTTTTTCATTGTATTCAGTAGTGCTTACAATTTTATCATGGAGAGATATACGCAAGAACAACGTTTACAAATTATTCAGTTTTATTGACCTTGACACCCATGAGCAATATTTTGGCTCCAGTTAAGAGCTATATTTTAGCCATTGACCGATTGTGGCTACGTGTCAAAGGTTAAGAGCTATCTTTTTGCCATTGACCGATTCCCGATCCGACGTACCGTTAAGGAGCTAGAGCAAAAATAAACATTCCGGTCACATATGAAAATGATGCTAAGTCCATTTTTTTTAAATCCAAAAAAAAACTCTTTGCAGTCGACCTACGACCCTGACACCCATGAGCAATATTTTGCCTCTCGTTAGGAGCTATCTTTTTGCCATTGACCGATTGTGGCTATGTGCCACACAGCAAATGAAACAATTGAATTGTTTGGAGATTCGATTATTTCAAGAAATTGTGATATTGAATGGCCTCCAAGAAGTTGTGATTTAACACCATTAGTCTATTTCTTGTGGGGTTATTTGAAGTCATTGGTCTTTCGAAATAAACCAGACTCTCTTCAAGCTTTACAAGTCAATATTGAATGTGCCATTCATGACATACGATTGATTTAGTGGAAAATGTGTTCGAAAATTGGGTTCATCGAATTCGTTCCTGCAGAAGAAGTCGTGATGACCATTTGAATGACGTTTTATTTAGAAAATAATTGTATCGATTGTACTTCACATTAAATAAAAAACTTTTGAATTTCCTTAACAATAAGTGGGTGTTTTTTTAAAAGAAATCATATCACTCTTATTGGAAAACCCTGTAGAAAAAAAAAGATTAACATGTACTTACTTTGAATTCAATCGGTTACTCCTATCGAGAGTTATTGTGCGCAGCAGCCAGACAAACGAATGGACGTGTCTGAAATGACTTAATATGACTCAAAACTGATTTCCGCCAAATATATTTGAAGTTTTTGATCATTCCTACGTTGTGTTACACCCTTTCTTTCAATTTTTTCTACAGGGTGGGTCATTTAAAATTTTAAATTTGAATCGGCTATAAAAAATTTACCTATAATTTTCCCCAATTTCTGGTTTTATTTGAAAGGGTGAACTTCGTCATTTAATAATGGAACACAATATTAATCATATGACTGCCACGACTGGCTCGGCAATTGAGAATTTTAGGGATGGACTCAGGAACGGGTGGGCCATTTAAAATATGAAATGTGAATCGGCTATAAAACAAGTACTCATAATCTTTTCCTAAACATATCTTTCTTTCTCAAGTGTCACAGGCCAAAATTAGATCTTTCTCAAATTCTCAGAAAATGTTGCCCTAGTATGTGGGATTAATGACCCACAATATTAAAAAAATAAATGAAAATTGGAGGCAGGGGGCGAGGTCAAAGTTCAGAAAATCGATTTTTTGCCTCTGTAATGGGGTTCTCAAGTTAATTTTAATGCTACAAGGCATAAGACATTGAAAATAGAAAATATCGTGTCTTAAAGCATTTTCCGCGTAATTTTCATAAAAAATACTAATTTAATTTTTAAATTTTTTTTCGGTCACTTTTCGCGGAAACAAGAATATAAATTGCTATATCTCAGAATCGATCTAATTTTGTTACCTTAAATTTTTTATAAAAAATGGTCCATATGTACTCTACCGATGGTTTAAATTTTGGAGTGGGGCGACATAGGTTCAGAAGTTACAATAACTCAAAAACTTCAATAAATTACAAAGAACAAATATTTGTATGTGTTTTCAATTATATATTGTTTGTTGATTTTATTTTTCAAATATTTTTTTTTTGTAATTTTGTAGAGTAGGGAACCTCGAAATGGATCACGCTATATTAAGGGCCACTGATGGGACAAAAGGGTGTTAACTGGAATTTTTTTAAAATAATGAAATTTCTTCGAAATCCAATATCGATGCAATTTTCGAGAAAAATATAATTTGGATGAAATTATGAAATTTTTAAGAAATTTTTTTGAGAAATGCTATTCAACGATTTTACAGACAATTTCGACAATATTAAATTTTTCTATTTATTTATTTATATGAATTATAATACAAAGTAAATTTATATTCTAATTTTACGGTCCAGGGAGAAGCCGGGTGACAAAGGCCATGATGCTTGTTAATCTGTGTTACGACAGACCCGAGCCTCTGGTGGGAATCGAACCCACGACCCCCATACTCATAGACGAGCTCGCTACCAACACACCTACTGGGGCGCTCGAAAACTGCATATTTCTATAAAATTTCTAAATAAAATTCTATGCCGATGCAATTTTCTACAAAAAATTTAACAAAATTTTTTTGGAAAAGTGCTATCATAAAGATCTTTTTGTAAAAATGCAATTGCAACCAAATTTTGCAGAAAAAAGCAATTTCGGCGAAATTTTCAGGAAAAAATCAATGTCAATGAAATTTTGTAGAAAAATTAGAATTCAGCAACATTTTTTAGAAATATTCTAATTTAAAGAAATTTTATCGAAAAATTTATATTTTACGAAATTTTCTAAAAAAATGAATTTTTAACATTTTTGCAGAAAAATTTAATTACTATAAAATTGTCTATAAAATTTTCATTAACTTATCTAAAGTAACGTCAACGAAATTTTGTAGAAAAATACAATTTCAATATAATTTTTTAGAGACAATAAAATAAAAGTAATTTTGTTTTAAAATTTCAAATATCGGTCCTCAGAAGATTTTCAAGAACTTGTGGCTAGTAACTAGAATCGGATAGATCACGTTAAAATGTAGTTTTGCTATAAATTTGGTTGACCTAACTTTTTCCGTTTAGTCGCAATGGGCGCTTTGTTATCTGGGTACACAAAGTGCAATTAAAAAAACTGAAACTACGAAGATTTTTTGGCAAATGAGTTTACCAGATACGGATAGGATAGGGCATTATAAAAGCTAGATTTTCGTGAATATTACATCTTTCCAGACAATTTCTCTGAAATTGCATATTTCTAGAAAATTTCTTCGAAATTAAATTTTTTTAGAACTGACCGTATTAAAGATCGATGCCCGATGGGAGGATTAATTAAAATACTGAATATCGAGGACATTTTCTAGAAAAATTCAATATCGATGCAATTTTCTAGAAACGTGTAATTTAGCCAACATTTTTTTGGAAATTAAGAGATCACTCTGGAAAAAAGCAGTATTTTGCAGAAAAAAGCAATTTCGACGAAATATTTTTGGAAATTTCATCAAAATTGCATATTTAGTGGAAATTACATTTTTAAGGAAAATTTCAGCTAAATGCTATTTTTATAAAAAAAATGGAGGGGGCTAATGGCCACTGATCGTATTAAAGACCGATGGCCATTAATCCTTCGAAGACTATGTATTAAGCACCACTGATGTGACAAGGGTGTTAACTAGAAATTTTCTAAAATAGTGAAATTTCGTCGAAATTTTCTAGAAAAATTCGATATCAATGGAATTTTATAGAAAAATGTAATTTGGATGAAATAAGCAAGAAAAATTAAGTTTAAACAACATCTTCTAGAAAAAATTTAATTTCAAGAAATTTTTTTAGAAATATACAATTTTAACAAAAAAAATTTTGAGAAATGCAATTCAACAATTTTTCAAGAAAAATTCGGCAATATTAAATTTTTCCAGAAAAATTTCTCTGAAATTGCACATTTCTAGATAATTTCTTCGAAATTAAATTTTTCTGGAAAATTACCTTCATGGCCGCTGATCGATGACCGATGGGAGGATTTATTAAATACTGAATATCGACGAAAATTTCTAGAAAAATTCAATAGTGATGCAATTTTCTAGAAACATGTAATCTGGACGAAATTTTCAGGAACAAATTTTAACAAAAATTTTTAAAAAAAATTCAATTTAAAGATTTTTTGGAAAAATTCAATTGCAACCAAATTTTGCCGAATAATGCAATTTCAGCGAAATTTTGAAAACGAAATGGAAAAAGTTAGGTCTACAAATGTATAGCAAAACTAGATTTCACCGTCGTGCCTATCCGAATCTAGTAGCATCAAATTTATATTTCAAAGAATTAATACAAGATATAAAGCATGTACATTGTATGGAATTGGTTAGGCGAGCGCGGCCCCGCCTAAACAATTCCATTTTTTGAAAATGTTATATCTAGGATATTTTTGCAGCGGGCGTTCTGACATAATGCCAAATATGCGCTGAATTTGAAATGTGGAAGCTAACACGCCAAAACGAATTTTTTCGAAACATAAGCATATCCAGAGTGTTTTTACAACGCGAGTTCTGAATTGTTTCGATACATTTGGTAGCAATGTGCGATATATATCGAAGAATAGTGGTGTGTGAAACCGCGGCATTTTTTGATAGCAAAATTGTTGTCCAAGGGTTGTGGATAACAGTTTCTATTGATGTAAAAGTAACAGTATGTATTGATGTAAAAGTTATGAGCCATTTTGTAAATGTTAGGGAAATTCAAAAAAATCTTGTTTCATATTTTTTCGTTATTAAATTATGTTTTTGCTTATATTGAATTCGCCATATGTGAGAGAGACATATAAGAGACATTGCATTTGAATTTTATTTTATGAGGATTGAAATTATAAAATTATAGAGAGGACGAGGTTTTATGGCCGTTCGTAACCCTCCATAAAACATGATATGCAATGTGAGAGCTATATCGGATGAGATCCGCTCAGATAGAGGGTCATTCAACAATATTTGTGGTTTTTTATTTATGAGGTTTCCATTCAGTTACGCCTTTTAGGGGCATGGACATCCCAGTCGTATATACAGGTAGTCAAATTATATGTACGCAATACAAAGTAGTACGCGGCAGTCTTGAAAATATTGGGTGTCTACTTTCGAAGCTAACAATATCTCAGCTACAGGTACTGCAACTTATGAACCTTAAACCCGGAATTTATGAATGAAATTTCTTATTAATAAATTAGTGTAATTCAGAGCCTTAAAGAGATAAGTCGATTTTCTGAAAAATATTACAAAGTTATATTTCGAAGTATGAGTAAAATGCAAAGATCTTTCAATGTGTACATCTGCGGAAAATATGTAACTAAAAAAATCGACGTGCGTTTAGTAAAATAATAGAAGAAATATATGTGTAATATCTTGGTATACGAGTTAAAAATATGAACGAACCGTGGACACCTAGTATTTTGTGTAATTCGTGCCATGTAAATCTTACTCCATGGACTAGTGGAAGAATGCGGTAAGTACCTTAAAATTATTGTATTACAATGTTTTGTGGAATAAAACGTTTCAATTTTAGACTTCACGATGCGGACTGCTATTTTTGTTAAGTTAATAGATTGAGTAGGAAGTGTCCCAGTATAGCTAACAGCCTAATAACGGAAACATTATCAAGTTCAACTGAGTACTCAACTCTGAGCGATTGAAGTTTGGGTCAGAAGTCATCGCTTTTAACTCAGTTTCAACTCATTGATCTAGTGAGAGATTTGGAACTGACAAAAGATAAGGCAGAACTACATACATCTGGGATGAAACAGTACAATATTTTGGCCCCAGATGTTAACATATCATGTTATCGAGTCCGTGATATACCTTACAAACAATTTTATACAACTGTGGATAACAGATGCTCTTGCAAGGACATTGTTCGATTGTTCGAGGATTGTTCGAGGAACTTAAACATACAATTCAAAGGAATGGCGGTTACTTGTTGACAGCAGTAAAGAAAGTTTGAAAGCAGTACTTTTACAAAACGGAAATCAGAAACCGTCGATTCCAACTGCTCATGCTGTCAACACTAAGGAATCATACGAAACAATGGCTAAATTGAAAAAATACATAAAATATGAACATTGCTGGAAAATTTGTTGCGAAAAGTAGTGTGTGTGTATGTGTGCCTCTGGGATAGCCGATATTTTGCCACCACTGCATATTCAGCTGGGGCTCTTTAAAATTTTTGTAAAAACCTTAAGGAAAGATGGCAATTCACTCTCATATTTAAAAAGTTTATTTAAAAGTCTTTCTTTTCAAAAAAATCGAAGAAGGAGTTTTTGATGGGCCTAAAATAAGGAAACTGATGAAAGATGTGAATTTCGAATCATATTTGACGTCGGATGAAATTGCAGCATGGAGATCGTTTAAGCTTGTAGTTTCAAATTTCCATGGATCCAATAAAAGCCCGCAATATGAAACAATGATTAATGATTTGTTAAAAAATTATGAAAAAATTGGTAAGAAATATATTTTTTTTATATTTATGTACTCGTATATAACACATATGTATGTATGTATTCTTCCAACTTATTTTTCGCGTTATGTATTCCAACAGGTGTAAATATGTCCCTCAAAATTAATTTCTTGCATTCTCATTTAAACTTTTTCCCCGAGAATCTTGGCGACGTAAGTGACGAACATGGCGAAAGATTTCACCAAGAATTGAAGTCCATCCAGTGGCGTTACCAAGGGATGGACACTGGGATGAAAGAATGATGGGAGATTATATTTGGTTCCTCATTCGAGAAACCGATTCCGAAATCTTCAAACGTCAACAAAGAACTCACAATTACTTCTAATGAAACTTGTTCATGTAAATAAACTCAAATGTACATAATATAAATAAAAGTAATAAATAAAATCGCTATTTAAACAGAAATTAAAAAAACAGATTTTTTGAAATTCTCTTACCTCTACCAAAAGGGCTATAATTTCTACATTTATCCATAGATTTTATAGGCATTATTTTCTTCGCTAGGATACAAACTTTTAAAAAATAAAATAAAATATTTTTTTCTATTTTTTATGTTTTTTTTTGTCCCAGGATTTTTTTTTTTTTAATCTACTTTTTCCAATTTGTTTAATGACAGTTACTAAACCACTGTTTCTAAGTGTCATAATGTAAACATAGTATCATTGTGTTTATTCGTCGATTATTCCTATTATATGTATAATCGATATCGATTACATGCATATGGATTATTCATATTCATCACTAATAGGTGATTATCACCACTAACACTAAGAAATAAATTACTCTAATAATATTCTTCAACAAGAATGGTTGCTTTAGTTACAGCACTAAGTGAAAGAGTTATTTCCATTGGTAGCCCACATTAATAGCTTCAATTTAACGTATAAGTCGGCCTGATCGGGCATATACTCCAAAAATTATAGTGCAAATACTAAGGGTACCTTCGACGATAATAGTATTTTTAAAAAAAAATGTAGATATAAAAAAATGTTTGGTTTTGATTTTATATAACAGTTTGTCACAATCTATACAAAAAATAATAATTTTTAGGTCTAGTACACAAAAAAAAAATTTTTGTTGCGTAGTGTAATTAATATGTAAAGTAGATTTATTTTTAATATATGATAATTCCGAAAATGTGTGAAGTGAAGTTGAATTAATGTGAGTGCTCCCACCAATAAAACACAAACAATTTTAAAAACATAATACCCAGAGTACCATTTCACCAAGCATTAAAAAAATGGATGCCTCCAAGTTTGAAAACGTTATATCGGAGCACGAAAGCGGCTTAGAAATTAGCAGTAATTGTGGCGCTATCACATATAAAAGTGATCACAATAAAGCGGAGCTATATCTTCATTACATTGGAATTCAGCGCAAAATGGCATCAACTGGATTCGAAAATAGTGCATTCGCAGTATTAAGAATTCCAGCCACATAACCTCTCTCTATAATAGGTCCTGTACAATCTCCTACCCAATGTCGAAGCGGACATACAGAAAAGGTTACACAGTACAGCAGTTTTCAGTTCATTGATTTGGGAATCAATTCTGAGAATTGGACGTGAAACGAACGTATAAAGAAGCCAACGAAAGCCCACCTTGCCCTGTAGGAAATCGTTGGGGTCATTCTCCGAAAATCGTCCAGTGTACATACGCGGCAGTAGTTCGACCGTCTCTACTACATATCGACCCCTGTGCGCGGAATTATCGTATGTGCCAAAATCTAAATTGTACAGCATTTGTTCTACTTTTCTCTGCTTTCGCAAAAATGCAGTGTTACATACGATAGAGTATATAGCCAATTTATGGAGCAAATTAGAGGATTTCGCCTTCAATATTTTGCCAGGTGACGGGACTATGAATGTAGAACAAAACTGCATCAAAAACTCAATATTGGAAAAAATGGCATATACGATAATTCCACGCACAGGGGTCGTATGTATATGGTAATGTGGTGTGGAAAGATGATGGGAAAAAAAGACATCATCTTCACAAATCAGATAGTCGCAGTATTAGCGAATCATTAAGAATTCCACCCACATAACCTCTATAGGTCCTGTACAATCTCCTACCCGTTGTCGAAGCGGACATGCAGGATGCAACAAGTCACATGAAGAATGCTGAGAACTACACAGTACAGCATTTTTCAGTTCATTGATTTGGGACTCAATTCGGAGAATTGGACGTGAACGCCAAATGTATTGATAAATGCAGAGAAAAATGTGCGTTGCCTTGCTGAAAATCCAAATGCTAGTGTTATTAAAATGGGAAAAACTATGCGAAATATCGACGGAGTTGATGTTTACCCTTATTGCATTCTACGTTCCACAAAAGGAACGGGATTGGCGTTAAGAATCGGTTGAAAGAAACCTCTAATAAGCGAAGTGAACAGAAAAACAAAGACTGGCTTATGCAAAAAGCGTGAAATTAAGCTTTAAGAAGCTTCGACGTTTTTAGGTCGTGTAATTTTCACCGACGAGTGTAAATTAGATGTTTTTGACAGAGATGGGCCGGCAAAAGATTAGCAAAAACTAAATACCACACTTCAGTCAAAAAATAATTGCGCAACGGTTAAACATGGAGGCTCCGCAGATGTTAGGGAGGCATAGTGGCCAATGGCTTGAGTGAACTTCGATTTACAAAGGCTGGTTAAATTGTAATGGCCGTTGTTGAATGTGAACCACACCTAAACGTCAAGTTTTTTTCTGCATTTCATATGAGATTTCTTAATTTCGGACTAACTCAATTTGAACCATGGAAAGATACACAATCGAGCAACGCGTTAAAGCTTTTTAAGCCTTTTACGAAAATGGGCGTTCAAATCAAAATGCACTTCGTGATGTGATCGGGAGAATTGTGCGCAAATTTCAGCAAACTGGGTCAGTAGGAGATGTGAAAACACCTGTGCAGTTCGTTTGGAGCGGCTTATGGGCTGGCGACGTCATCGGGCCATACTTCTTTGAAATGAGGCCGGTCAGGCAGTTACTGTGAATGGTGTTCGCTATCGTGAGATGATAACGAACTTTTTCTGGCCCGAATTGGATGATATAGATGTGGACCATATGTGGTTTCAACAGGACGGTGCCACTTGCCACACAGCTAACGAAACAATGGCTCTTTTGCGCGGCAAATTCAATGGCCGTGTTATCTCATGTCGTGGCGATGTCAATTGGCCGCCAAGATCATGTGATTTGACACCGTTGGACTTCTTTCTTTGGGGTTATTTGAAAGAAAAGGCGTACGTTGATAAGCCAGCAACAATTCAAGAGCTAATGGATGAGATAATTCGGCACATTAACGGCATAGAACCTCAGTTATGCCTCAGCGTCATTTGGACCATCGGATGGAGTTGTTTGTCAGATATTTTGTTCCATACATAAATGAACAATACCAATATTATCATAATAAAAAGAAATGACAAATGTTTTTTTTTTCAAAATCAACATCGGCCCTTAAAGTGCGTGACCAATAGTAGAAACAACACCTTTTCCTACAATTTACATTTCGAACCTTTAGCCATATTACTAACTTTTATTAAGAAAATTGTAAATATTTTGGTATTCAAGAATTGCAATACGCTATCATTGGCCTTGAAGGCTTATTGTATTGCTTAATAAAATAAATAAAATAAAATAAATTTAACCACCCTGTAGATAGGACAATAAATCGGCACATGCATACTGATATTTTGAAACCCACTTTTGTGTCCAGAATCGAATAACTTTAACTGACTAAAAATTCGCCTAATTTCACGCCATCTACAATTACCGAAGTCATTAAAGCAACTCGTTGCCCAACATGTTATTAATGTTGAATATTTCGAGAAAATATTGTGCCGTATGTATTGTAAATTTGATTTTTTTTGTTTTCTGCAGTTTTAAAGTAGCAAATGTGACAGAATCGCGATTATTTTGCCTTTTTATACCCTACACCACACTGTGGTACAGGGTATTATGACTTTGTGCATTTGTTTGTAACACCCAAAAGGAGAAGGGATAGATCCATTGTTTATTATACCGATCGACTTGTAATCACTTTCTGAGTCGATTTAGCTATGTCCGTCTGTCTGTAGATGTATTCTTGTAATCAAAGTACAGGTCGCAATTATGGCCCGATCTTGACGAAACTTTACACATATCTTTTTTTTTGCCCAAGGACGATCCCTATTTAATTTGGTTAAAATCGATTAAGATTTGGATATAGCCCCCATATATATGTTAGCCCCGATTTGACATGTAAGCGCTGTAAAAACTTTATTTTATATCCGATCAGTATGAAGTTCAGCAAAAAGAGGTCTCTTATCATATGAATGAACACTGTTAAATTTGGAAGAAATCGGTTCAGATTTAGATATAGCCCCCATATATACGTTACCCCCGATTTCACATGTAAGCGCCGTAAAAAATTTATTTTATAACCGTTCAGTGTAAAATTCGGCAGAAAGAGGTTTCTTATTACATGAAGGAATACTGCCAAATTCGGAGAAAATCGGTTCAGATTTAGATATAGCCCCAAATATATGTTACCCCCGATTTTACATGTAAGCGCTGTAAAAAGTGTATTTTTAATCCGATCAGTACGAAATTCGGCAGAAAGAGGTTTCTTATTACATGAATTAATACTGCCAAATTTGAGGGAAATCGGTTGAGATTTAGATATAGCCCACATATATATGTTACGCCCGATTTGACATGTAAGCGCTGTAGAGACTGTATTTTATATCCGATCAGTACGAAATTCTACAGAAAGAGGTCTTTTTACATGAATGAGTATTCAGGGAAAATCGGTTCAGATTTATATATAACCTCCATATATATGTTCCTCCTGATTTGGTATCAACGCGCTATAGAAGTTGTACTTTACTTTCGATCATTAATATCTTCCGGAAAGATGTTTCTCAATTTAGGAACGAATATTGCTTAATTTTGCGATTATCGGCTCAGAATTAGACAATATTTTCCTGCCTACTTACCAATTATTCCAAATTATTTTCGCAATGACCTTTATCGCATTGTAAGGGAGGTGTAGGGTATTATATAGTCGGCCCCGCCCGACTTTTTGCCTTTCCTTACTGGTTTTTATTATTTTCAAATGAAAATTAAATATTTTGTTTCATATAAACTTTTTATTTTAATTTTTATCCCACTTTCTTGTGGATTTTGCAATCGTATGTAGACTTTTGTGACATGGTGTACGCACTGGATGCCCTTTTTATACCCTACACCACACTGTGGTACAGGGTATTATGACTTTGTGCATTTGTTTGTAACGCTCAAAAAGAGAAGAAATAGAACCATAGTTTATTATACCGATCGTCATAGAATCAATTTTTGAGTCGATTTAGCATTGTCCGTCTGTCTGTCCATCTGTCCATGTATTCTTGTAATCAAAGTGCAGGTCGTATTTATGGTCAGATTGTGATGAAATTTAGCACAGTGCTCTTTTTTGGCCCAAGGACGATCCCTATTGAAATTGGTCAAAATCGGTTCACATTTAGATATAGCCCCCATATACATATATGTTACCCCCGATTTGACATGTAAGCGCTGTAGAAACGGTTTATATCAGATCTGTACGAAATTTGGCAGAGAGAGTTCCCTTATTACATGAATGAACACTGCTAAATTCGGGGAAAATCGGTTCAGATTTAGATATAGTCCCCATATATATGTTTCACCCGATTTGACATGTTAGCGATATAGAAACCGTATTTTATATCCGGTCTGTACGAAATTCGGCAGAGAGAGTTTCCTTGTTACGTGAATGAACACTACCAAATTCGGAGAAAATCTGTTAAGATTTAGATATATATATATAACATATATATATATGTTTCACCCGATTTTACATTTAAGCGCTGCAGAAACCGTATTTTATATCCGATCAGTATGAAATTCGGCAAAAAGAGTTTTCTTTCTACATGAAGGAATACTGCCAAATTCGGAGAAAATCGGTTCAGATTTAGATATAGCCCCCATATATACAGGTTGGCTGATATGTAATGCAACAAAGTAAAGCGCTATATTTTTTATTTTTTTTTTAAATTTTATTGTTCAAAAGCAAAAAATGTCGGAAATAACATACAATTTTAGAAACAGTTTAGATTTGTTCGAATTGGCCACCTTTGGCACGAATTGTGGCCTTCAAATGGCCGGCAAAGCCATCACACCCTGCACGAAAGTGGCTCTGCGGTATTTTGGCCCATTCCCGGCGAAGCGCCGTCTTGAGATGATCGATACTTTGGTATTTTTTAGTGCGAACCTTACTCTCTAAAATGCCCCAGGCGCAAAAGTCCAACGGATTGAGATCCAGAGATCTTGGTGGCCATTGTGCGGTAGAAATGAAGCGAGGAACCTCCTTTTTAAGCCATTCTTGATTGACGCGTGCTGAGTGCGATGGTGCTGAGTCCTGTTGGAATGTCCATGGTCTGCGGCCGAAATCTTTGTCTGGCCAGGGCTTCAATACTGTCTTTAGGACATTTTCCCGATAATATTCGGCATTCATTTTGACCCCATGGTCGATGAATACGAGCGGGGAGCGACCATCGGTCGTTACGGCGGCCCAAACCATTACCATCGGCGGCGCTTGAGTTCTGGTGGCCAATCGAAGGTGTACATTTTCAGCTGACCTTTTTGGCAAGTAAACACGATCATTTTGTTTGTTTACACACTGCTCAATTTGGAATGGCTTCTCATCGGAGAAAACCAAATTCGGTAACTGGCCACTTTCGTGCAAGCGAAGCAACTCCTTGGCTCTTTCCAGTCTAACTTTTTTTTGTGCATCGGTGAGCTCTTGCACTTTTTGGAACTTCAATGGCTTTAGTCCAAGCTCATTTTTTAATATGTGTTGTATCCGTTCTCACGATATGTTCAGCTCACGAGCAATTTTTCTACCACTGCGGCGTGGATTTCGATCAAATCTGGCCTTCACTTTTCGGATCATTTCTGGTGTTGTTACCGTTTTTTTTTCGTCCACTTTTTGGACGCGATGCATCACTGCCAGTATCACGGTAACGAGCAATGGTACGAGAAACAAAAGATTTATTCACATTTAAATGCTGGAGGGCTCTAACGATAGCCACTGTCGTTTTTCCACCCAAATATAAAGCAGTCACACTATCACGCTTGAATTCCATCACGAATAACTTTTTTTCTGAATGCAATAGATCAAAATGCTTTTGTAAGCTTGTAAACAATAAAATGAACTGTCACTGAAATAAATCTGTCAGCTATCAGACTAGCGGTTTAGAAATGATAGCAACCTGAAGTTGGTTGCAATACATATCAGCCACCCTGTATGTTACCCCCGATTTGCTATGTAAGCACGGAGACTGTATTTTATATCCGATCCGTACGAAATTCGACAGTAAGAGGTCTTTTTACGTGAATGAGTATTCAGGGAAAATCGGTTCAGATTTATATACAACCTCCTTATATATGTTCCTCCTGATTTGGTTTCAAAGCGCTATAGAAGTTGTACCTTACTTCCGACCATTAAAATTTTTCAGAAAGATGTTTCTCAATTTAGGAACGAATGGTGCTTAATTTAGCGATTATCGGTTCAGAATTAGATAATACGTTCCTACCCATTCACCAATTATTACAAATTATTATCGCAATGACCTTTTGGCATTGTTAGGGAGGTGTAGGGTATTATATAGTCGGCCCCGCCCGACTTTCTGCCTTTCCTTACTGGCTTCTGTTTGCTTCAGACACAAAAGAGATATTTCGTACGGTATATCGAGAAAAATATATAGAAAAAGTGCAAAAAATCCACCTTGAGCAAAAAAAAATCGTAAGACCATTAATGGACCCAACATGACTAAACGAATGATGCAGAAGTTCTTATTTTTGGGGCTACTTTCACGTCCAATATTCAGAATTGAGTCCCAAACTAATGTGTTGTACTGTGCTAGGAAACAAAGTGAACAAATAGGCCATCCAGATATCGGAGAATAGAAGATATATTCAAATCTACAACACATATTGTTAAAAATTTTTGGTTCCGAAACTTCCCAATATTTTTCGGAGCCCCTTCCGATAGTGCAATTGTTATGCCTTCTATATAGCCGGAAGAATTCAACAGTTTCGCCTATGATACTCGTATGAAGATATGACCGCCCCTTTTTAAAGAAAAAGTCTTGACAAGCCGGATAGGCAAAACCGCTCAGCCACACTCCCACTCCAGCAAAACTACCGTCGATCTGAATCGCTGCTGTCTTCTAGGTCTATAAATAGGGAGTTTGTGAAGACTTCAATACTGCGACTAATACTGGCGAAAACTTGTATTCAGATAGGTAAACTGACCTGATGTTTACATTCCTTATATCTATAAGAATATTCACTACCGTAAATCACTTAACGAAATAGCAGATCAGTTTGATATCCACCACATCTGGGTGTCAAGGGCTAGGAAGAAGCCGTGAAACTGCGGAGTTGATTATTTCGCCCGATTTGTTCATATTCTTGAAGAGGTTGCTTTTATTCCTGTGCCAAAGTCCTCGCTTACTTACTGGGAAGTATGTGGTCTAGTCACCGCACACGTTTGATGGAATTTCAGCAATTAGATCCCAAGTACATTCGCAGATAACGTTACGAAGCAGAAGTGGTTATTAGACCCCTTGCATAAGAAAAAACATTGATATCGATTCCGATGGGACACTGTCTAATGGCTACTTATTCTAAAAAGCTGTGAATTGAAGCGGATGTTCATTGTAGACATTGCGGAAATGAATTGCATGTCCCGCTCTGAGCTAACTTCGTTGAGATATACAGGGCTCAGCTTTTAAAGTAAGCCTGGCTGAGTTCGACCTAGGCGAAATGAGTTTCATTGATCGTTTGGTGCAAATGAGCGGCAAATAAGACCGTGACGCATTGATATTGTGAAGCCAATCCTCTATGAGGAGGAATAAACATAACACCTTCTTTGTCTGTGACCCGCTATCTCTAGCGAGCTGCAAACTGTTTAACGAACTGCAAGCTTTTCAGGTGAACTTACGATACTTAGAACTACCATACATGTTCCACGGTTATAGGAGGGCATACCTCTAGCGACCTGCTTGCTAGTTCTTCTCGAGAGATAGCTAGACGAGACCTGATGTCTCACTTATCGTGTAAGTCTTGACAGATCACTGTCATATTGGAGAAAAAAATAATGACCATAGATTCGGGGCACAAAACTTTAGTGCTGCTTCTTTGAATTAGATATTTCCTCATTACTAAAATTTTTATGGCTGATATCGGAATCACATTTTAGAGTTAAATAAGCTTAATAATGAAGCGCGACGAAAAGTTTTGTAGTTTGGCAAATACTAATAATAATATCAAAAAATTAAATTCCTCAAATATGAAGGGAATCAGAATACTGCGCAATCGCTTCTCTAGATTCTATAGATTGCATTTGCACCAAAAATATCGTACATGATGTTTGCTACGGCTGACTGGTGTGATTGCAGAAAATAGTGGTGATTTCCATTAAATATGTAGAGACTGCTGGCTTTATTGTCCATTTCACATTTCTTATGAATGAGGACAGTTCAGTAATCGTTTTTATACATAGGTATTACCTCTTCCGAAAAGCAAGAAAACTATCTTGTATGTGGGCAATGAAATATGCAGAAACAAATATCTTCTTTTTTTGTTCAACCTCCCCCATCCTCCAACGCACCGCACAAATGTAACAAACAAAACAAAACAGATGAATGCCAAATAACAAAGAGAGTTCACTTACCTTTTCCAACTTTTGAAAATACTGTCTTAGAAATTGTATGGGATTTTCAGGGCGGCTAACACACAGCTGTACAATGCAATCCTTGAGGACGCGTTGTATGCCATGAGATTGAATGTAATTCTCACATTCTCGTAGACTTTGTTGCTCCTCCAATGTATTGGCCATATTTAAGCCTTGTGAAATCGACGGAAGAAACAAGACCAGATGATGGATGCACTACTAACACTCAATCAGACACTCGCGCACACACGAACAAACTAAGGCAATACCACTTTCGCTTTTTCTCAGTGGAAAAAATAATGTCACTGATTATCTGTCACCAATTGCCTAAACAAAATATCAAGTCCGAAAGGAATTCGATTTGTTGGTGGGCAAGAACGATCCTTCCTGCAATGTGAATGTCCTTTTCCAATTGGATTCTTGTGTGTGTGTGTGTATGTTGAAGGAGTAGCACCCACAACAATATTCACCACACAGCAGTGTTTTTGGCAGTCGCCTTCTTTTGCGAATTTTTCACAAGTTTGCCTTGAATTTCTAAAAAACAATTTTCAATTTTCTTTTTTACACACTGTGTTATTACGATTGATGATGCTTTTGTGTTGTATATTTGACAGTCTCTTTCTCTTTCAGTTTTTCTGCTTGCTTTATTTCTTTGTTGTAGTTAATATATAATTTGGTCGAGTTGCAAAACTATTAAATTCAATTGAAAATTCAGTTTTCGTGGATTATTTCTGGCCCGTCAATGTTAATTTTGTTTATTTGTGCTAAGAATAAACAAATTACACGATTTTTTAATAGAATCTATGAAGAGTACCAAGTCGCTGACGATTTTCGCCGACGCCGACAATTATCCGACTCACCAATATTGTCGTTTATGTCAGTAGAAATTTAAACGCCGTTGTCAGGGAACGCCTTAACGGAATGCTCACCAGAACGACGTCTGTCAAAAATGGCAGGCAAAGAAACAATTCAATTTAATATAATTCAATTGATTTATTTATTGAAATATGTACAGGCCGGATTTCAGACCGTTTTTGCCTAATTTTTTGTAATAGGCACAATTAAAAAATTAATATTAATCGATAAGTGCAAAAAAAGTTCATGCTATGTTTGCGGAAAACTGTTTTTTGCGTGTGAAAATTCATTCCTGTTCGTTGTTAAGTCTGCATTTACATGATACTTTTTTTTTAAGTATTAAGTATACTTATCGGCGTTTTGTGGGCGAGAGAGGCAGTCGGAAACGGGGGGGAAAAAAGTACTCGTACTTATCGTACTCATCGTTTTGTTTTTCGTTCGCACTTGGAAACAACAACAATTCACACAGGAAAAGCCGAAACAAAACAAATGAAAATAAGTATAAGTATTGAAAAAAAAGTACGTGTGTGAACGTAAATACTTTTCAAAAGAGAATAAGTCGATAAGTTACTTAAAAAAAAGTACCATGTAAATGGGGACTAACTGACGGATTTTGACATTCCGCCCTGAAGGAATATCTTCGTATTCGATCATTTTTGTAATGGACCGTTCATACATAAATGTGAGTACTATGATCACGAGTTCTTGCGGAATTAACGCAGAAATCTGACAAATTTGACAGCATGCGAAGTCGCTGTCTTAAGGCCGTCCGCAGTTAAACTAGAAAATTATATCCCCACTATGAGATAATCTAAAGGGTTTTCCAACAAAAGGTGTTTTTTTTTGCTATTCAAAGAAAAATGCAATTTTTTCAGATAAATGACCGGATGTTTATTTCATAATAAAGAGGAAGGTATGCCGTTAATAATGAAAAAAAAACATCAGCCAAATGGCCATCACGACCACGCTTACAGGACCATGTCCTTTTCATGAAATTTTCCATAACCAGCCACTTTGGCTGCCCTATATCCTTTATTGCCTCACGAATTCTATCTTTGAGGTCTTGAATCGACGCTGGGCTGTTGGCGTAGACCTTATCTTTCACGTGGCCCCAAAGGAAGAAGTCGCAAGGTGTTAAATCACAAGATCTCGGTGGCCAATTGTGATCACCTCTTCGAGAGATATCACGGTCCGGAAATTTTCCCGTAACAGAGCAATGGTTTCATTGCTTGTGTGGTACGTAGCGTCGTCTTGTTGAAAATAAACGTTGTCCAGATCAATACCATCCAACTCCGACCATAAAAAGTCATTAATCATCAAATCATGTTTATCCAACCTCATTTTCGAAAAAGTAAGGTCCATTGACCCCGCCGGACCATAAACCGCACCAAACAGTCACACGTTGAGGATGGAGAGGCTTCTCAACAATAACTCTTGGGTTTTCCGAGCCCCAGATGTGACAGTTTTGCCTGTTGACGTAGCCACCGAGGTGGAAATGGGCCTCGTCAGTCAAGATTATTTTGTATCGTTCGATGATGGTGTATCGTTCCATTTTCAGTAATGGCGTAGTTTCTACTTGACAACTGTCAAAGAATAAAAGCTTCAAAAGTTGGAAAATATTAAATATATCGACAAAGCATTGTAATAAGTATAAGTGAAATGTAGAAATACATACAATAACCAAAATATATATTACTTGTAAAATAATCTATGTATGTAAGTTAGGGCCTGTTTACATCATGAGATTTCGTCGCGTGATCTGTCAAAAATACATCCCATGGCGACTAATCTTTTAGGGCATCTCCTAAATACCGGTGAATGCGTCCTGCGTCTGTCAAAAAAACGCATGATGGATAATTTTTAACGCGCGCTGTACCGAAATACGCAGTAAACAAAAAACAGCTGATTTATCATCCCCATTTCAGAAAAATTTTGTTTTTCTACATTTGGAGTGGATATTCAGAGCAATATCTATATTATGGATGATTTATATGTTTTGAAAATATTCTGGACAAACCACAAAGAAGAAGGAATTTAAATATATTCCAAAACCAGGAGGCATTCGAACAGCAACTAATCATTTTCAGACAGCAATTAATTTTCAACATTCTAACTAAGTATTCTTAAGGAAAGATTGTAGAAGCTGCACTGAAGCAATTTGATAGTTTGCATTCGAGCAGTATTATTGTGTATACACCCCAATGACACAACGTTTTTTAACTACAAAATTTCCATAGCATTGTAGTTATATGTTTTAATTTGTTTGTTATGCAAAATGCTGTCTTTCATTAGAGACGAACGGAAACATTGCTAATATATCGTGGAGTATCTAAAGATGTTGATTTTGTCCACCGAATCAAATTATGTTTCTTAAACTCTTTATTGGTTGTGCAAAATGTAAAGACCTGTAATTCTCCTCCAGACTTTGTAAACGACAACCAAATCTATCGAAGCTGTCGGCACTTGCCATGTTGGGACTAAATTGTGTTTTATATCACATGGCAGTGTCGCTATTAAATCAAATTCTATCTTATAATCATGCTTCAAAGTAGAGAATTGTTTATTGGCCAGTTTCAATTGATATTTCCAAATGTCCTCGTTGAACATTGAATTCAATTGCAGCATCGTAAAGCTATGGAAATAAAAACTATTCGGAACAAGCTCGTGTCACATGCCTCATTGTAGGAAGAACAAACGCCTGGACTAACGATTTTCTTAGGTTAGATCCGACCGGAATCAAAATGTGTTCTTGAAATGGATTCCTTGCGTCCAAGCAGCATGAAAAGGTTCCCCACGTTTCTGTTGAATTAATAAACATTAATACAAAAATGCTGGTACATATTTTAAAGTTTTTACTTGGTGTTGACAACTCCAGAGAAATTGCTTGCCTTGTGCCCTTCTTGATTTTTAGACATTTGTGGAGAGGCTCCTTTGTATTCCATAAGTGGGCAGTGTCCCAGCTATTTCAATCATTTCTTCGCTGTTAATCTGAAAAACACATTTTGATATAAATTATAACAGTAAAATATTAAATTCTTACCAGTTTCTATTTGGTATTTCCAGCAAATTCAATATTTAAAATTTTTCTACTTCGTGTTCCAAGATAAAAAATAAAATGCTGCTTGTCATCTGTTTGTGTTTATGTTTTCTTTTGTTGTTGTTTTGTTTTCTTTCCTTGTATGTGTAAGCGCACTGTCAAATTCGGATTTTTTGAAATTATCCGGCGTATCCGTGTGCGTATTTCGGTAGCTGTAGTTCATTTTCATATATTTGAAATCGAGTTTGACAGACGCAGGACGCATTCACCGGTATTTAGGAGATGCCCTTAGGTGTAAACGAGGATCGCGCGATTTTGAAAGAGGATCGCACGACAAAATTGACATCCAATTACAAGCAGGGATGGAAAATTTATTTTTTGGAAAGTACTAAACTAATACTTTGTAAGCTCAAGAGGTACTAATTGAATTAATTTAGGAAACATAATTTATGTAGTATGAAATTGCTTCTTTTTTCGTGAAAATCTTCAAGATATGTTAGATGATTTAAAAAAAAAAAATTATGTTCACACGGTTGTAAGTTCAAAGGGTGACATTATTCCGTAATTTGCCTGACAATATTAGATGTTCGGACAATATTAGATGACAATATTAGATCACGTTCTGTCGCTACTTAGTGCTGCTACACACGACGCAATTTTTTCCAAGCAAGTGTCAAAGTTTTTAGGAGAGAGAGGCAGAGAGCTCTTTCCGCCTGCCTCTCTCTTGCGTGAATCTGGACTTGTTTATTCCTAGGGGGAAATTCCGCCTCCAACAGCTTTTCATAATTTTTGGGATTACCACGAGTATGCATGAACCCAACACATCCAACGCCTCAGTGCACAGCTGACACCGATTTTTTCCGAGGCTGCCCAAATCTGTCAAATTTATTGTTGACACCAGAAGTATGTTTTTTGTCATCAAGTAAAAATGAACAATTGTAAATTTTATTGCATTAAATTAAGCGTATTGATACGCTTGTTGTTCCAATAAGTTGATAAATGGAATTGTCAATAATATATGTGAAAAAAGATTATACATATTGAAATATTGGCTTAATTTAATTGAATCTGATTGAGATTTCAAAAACTTATTTATTTTCCATTTTTAATTTTGGCAATGCATGCAGGAAATTTTTAATCAGCTGATCGATGTACTTTACCTTCTTTATTGTATCAAGACACTGTCGCCATTTTTATCGTATAAGAGTTTTTGAGTTGCCAACTTATACAATTATTAATAAAAGAATAAACTTCTCGTGTTTGCAGCGAAAAATTAAGTGGATAATAGAGACGAAGATTTTGTGAAATAAGAACCAAAAAATAAGCATAGCTTCAATCAATAGACAGGCGGACAATTTTCTTGCAAAAGTTTAACATAAAAGGTAACTTATTTACATGATTGATGAAAATATGAGTTGTTTGAATGAAGAAGTAGTCGATGAAAGAAAATTAATAGATTTTTTCACGGCATCCTTCCGGACGCCGGGCGCACAATAGATACACACACTTTAATAGTCCCGACAACATATATAGGTTAAAAGCTACTCAAATTCAACTATATTTCATTTTGATTAATTTGCCTAATTGAATTTGTTCCTATTATGTATTTATTTCTCTTCAGATATGGCTCGCGGATTTAGTAGGGGTTATGGAGGCAACCGCGGTGGCGGAAGCTCAAGCAATCGGGGCTCTTATCGTTCATCGAACTATAGCAGTGGTCGTATGCAATCGTCCGGAGGACGTTCCTCAGATCGTTATGGCAGTGGTGGAGGATCTAGTCGCTACAATTCCAGCAGTAATAGTGGCGGTCGCTATGATTCCCGCAGGGACCGTTTCAACAATTCCAGCACCAGCAGCCGTCATGATTCCGGGCATAAAAGAAACTACAATAGGGTGAGTAGTAAAGGCTGAAATATAACTGTTTATATTGATAAAAGACACTTCTCGCTGCGTTTCCCATCCCATAGTCGGGACATTTATCCCCCTTAGAAAAAATCGTAGCTACACTAATGCATTTGCATGAATATAACTTGGGGTTTTTTTGGAACGGTTGAGGGGTATTCTTTGGCATTGGGGTTACAAAGCTGATGCGATTAAATTCATCCAGAATAATTTGACTGTTAAGGAAAAATGTACTTTAAATATTGGCTGTTTCGTGTTTTGGGGCATACATAATTATGTATGTACATATGTGCATCATTATCGCAAGGGATTTCAAAGCATTATTTTTTCGTTTTCGGTAGTATTCTTGATTCGATTAGAAATATATTACAAAATGCTTTTAGCTTTCTTGACTACCACAATACACAATTATACAATTTTGTAGTACATTTTAGGCTTATAAAATATTACTACCTACCTATTATATATATATAGGCTTGCAAAACTAATCGGCCATAGATTTAATTCATATGTAAATATATGCATAAGATTTTTTTTCAAAATAGTTTCATTTATTCGAGTTATTGATGTTTGTATCACTTTCGTTTTCTGGTAACAATTGTTTGTGAGATTATAAATCTAATATGTTCTGTCGATGGAATTTACTATACACAATTTATCTGCTTCAATTGGAAACCAATGCGGTGCGTTGAAATTAACATATTAGGTCAGTTTTTATTCCCTACACCACACTGTGGTACAGAGTATTATAACTGAACATTTGTTTGTATATTATACCTACCCGATTAGAATCACTTTCTGTGTCGAGTTAGCTATGTCCGCCTGTCAGTTTGATCGCGATGGAATTTGGCACGTATATCTTGTTTGGCTTAAGGACGAACCCTATTGAAATCAGTGAAAATAGGTTCAGATTTAGTTATATCCTCTATATATAAGTTCCTTCCGATGTGATCATAACAAAATTTAGCAGAAAGAAGATTCTTAACTGAGGAACGAATACCGCTAAATTTGGGGAATATCGGTTCTCAGATTTTTTATCAAAACTATAGAATCTGTACTTTACTCTCTATCGTTACGAATTTTGGTAGAAATTTCTTAACTTAGGAAGGAAACTGCTAAATTTGAGGAAATTGGTTCATATTTAGATATAGCCCCATACATATACATATTTCTATCATTTCAGTATATAAAGTATATAAAGCCATTTAAAATTTTAAATTTGAATAAACTTTAAAGAGGAAAGTACTGATAATTCATGGTTTTATTTGAAAGGTTGAACTTTGTCATTTAATAATGGAACAAAATATCATTCATATGACTACCACGACTGGCCTGGCAGTACCTAATCCGAACAACCCTATTTTTCAGTACATTTTCGATTGATTCGGATCGAATCTCTTTAATGGCAACTTCGATATCACGTTTCAACGCTTCAAGTGTCTCTGGATACTTTGCGTAACATTTATCCCTAATAGCTCTCCGTATAAAATAATCCAAAAGGCTCAAATCACAAGTGAAAGTAATCGGTTATGTAAATTTAGAATTTTAAATGGCCCACCCTTTACATATAAGCTCTATTGAAATAGAATTTTGTTTTAGATCATACATTTTCCTTCCGATTATTGATCTATAAAGGAATACTGCGCCTTTTATGGTTATCGTCTCAGATCTAGTTTATAATGATCATCATCTTCAACTTCTTGGAATAAGCCTTGATGAAACCTTGGAGCTAAGTACATTCTTAACCGAAATGAAATAAATTATTTCAAATTATTATTAACGCAAAGCCCCTTTGCGCGTTTTTAGGGAAGTGTAGGATATTATATACTCAAGCCCGGCCGATTTTCAGTCTTTCCTTACTGTTTTTTTTTTATATAAATGAAGCTCACCAGATTTTGTAGTGATAATTACTCGATTCTTTCTTCTGTTTCAATCACATAAGAATATTTTAGTCGATTAAGCCGACTAAAGATACCCTCAATTTGTGACATGGAATTTGGTAGTTTCTTTATGAGATCCTAGAACGGTGCGCACGTACCACAAACTTTTTGGTTATATTTTATCACATTTTTCTAAGACATTTCTACAACCATCCGATATTTAAATACTTATCTGTATTACATTATATTCCCGTTTAAATGTATACTTAGTAGGGACATGAATACTGTTACACACATTTTATGCTATAACATTTATTGACATATAGTCTATACAAAAAGCAAGCACTCATTCGAAATGTCCGCCTTTGGCTTTCACACATGCCTTAAGTCACACTGACCAATCATCAATAGCCGCACGCACCTCGTCCCTTTGGGAAAGTGCGCACAGCATGAATCAAAGCAGTCTTAAGAGAAGAGTCCTCTAAAACTGTCCACAATTTGTAATCCAGTGGGTTTAAATCAGGGCTGCCAGAGAACCATTCATCAGAAGAAATGAAAGCTGGCAAATTGTTTTAAAGTTATTTCTAGGACATTTTAGCATTATGTGCCGGCGCAGAATCCTACAGGAAAATCTCTGCCTGGTTTTGGAATAGGGAATGGTTAAGAGGTTTCACAGCAGCTTCCAAAGCGGTTTCTTGGTAATGTTTGGACTCCTTGTTCAGAGAAATGCAAGTCAGTGACTCCATCGTAAGATACACCCCATCAAACCACGGTTGAAGCTGTATGAAGGACCTGTGTGCAAGTTATCAGCGTGCATTTTTCTTTCCTATTTTTTATAAAGCTAAAGTCAACAAATGTCCATTTAGCATTTGAAAGCCCCAAGTCTCAAGTGTTTTTTCCCACGGGCCACGATTTTTTGTCTTCGGAGCGGAATTCGCAGAATTCTTAATTTGATGACCTGTGGCGTTCGAACAGTACGAGGTCGTCCCGACCGGTGGCGGTCTTTGACATCTCCAGTCTCCTCAAATGTTGAAAATGTTGTTTTTTTCATTCCACATTTAAAAAGCGATATAACATCGATATGGTTCTCATTATCTGACCACTCCAGTAAGTTTGAATTCCCGTTACAAACTAACGCTACAGAGGTTAGTTTTCATAATCCAACGTGGTAATGTTAGGGTATGTTCAAGTCCACTAGTGTAATGGGTGTGTTCAATTTTGTAACAGTATTTATGTCCCTTACTCTGAAAATTATGTTGTACTAACCAGAATGAAAACACTCACAGAAACCACAACATATTTATTAAAAATATTATAAAAAAAATTGGCAACGCTATGTTGTGGTAGACGTATTAAATTACCCCTCTTGATTGGAAATTAAAAAAAGTTAACTTTGCGGTGTGCTAGTGATCCCGTTCAGTGCTAAACATACAAAAGACCAAGTTGCCTTCTCCGGACACATGAAGTTTTTCTGAAAATACTCATTTAAGAGTAGAAAATTGTTCGTTAACACTGTGTGCATTTGCGTTCTCGTTGTTAGTGCAAAATCTTTGCCATAGCTATTAACTACAAAGCCGCTAAAAATCTCAAATTGTTAAGCCGCTGCTGCTGATGTCGATCAATTCTCTTTGAGCTGTTATAGTTTCCGAAGTGAAACGCTTGACGCCGACGTTTTTCACCAGTTACCACGACCGTCGCCACAATTGTGTTTTTCTTACCGCCGTCGTTAGCTACTTGTGCTTGGCCTGGTCTTCTGATACGTAACAGCTGATCATTACAAAGCTAGTAAACAATAACAAAATAATTTTTCTGCTTTTTGATCGCAGTAAATTTGTTGTTGCTGAAAAAAACAAAATGTCCTTTCCTTGCGGAATTTGTAAGCTTGAAACCTCTGGAACCAGATGCTTGTTGTGCAGGTCCTGTAATACTTGGCTCCATGCTGATTGTGAAAATGTTTCGAAGACATTATTTAGCACATTAGACAAAAATCGCAACTTGGCCTATACATGTACACGTTGTATGGAAAATCCACCAGATAATTCTGACCTTGCATTCAAAGCCGAAATACGGAAGGAATTTGCCAATCTTAAAGAGAGTCTCCGTGTTCATGCTGATGAAATAAGGAAGGAAAACATCGAAATAAAATCTAAATTTGAGTCTTTTGTTGCTGATATACGGGCTGAACTGTCTAGAAGTGTCGAGGAATTAAAGAAAGATGTCGCAAACTGTAAAACTGTTGTGTTTGACCATGAAGCAGCTTGCAAAGCCAAATTTTTGGAGCTAGACTTGTTTAATCATGCTCTACAGCACCGGCAAAATAGATCCGACATCATAATAACTGGTCTTTCCGACAAGTTGGACAGCCTCAATGAGATGGTTGTGTTTTTGTGTGCCCATCTGAAAGTGGACATTACTCCTACAGATATACTTAAAGTTATGTATGTAAAAAATCATCATGCAGTCCTTGTCAAGTTTAGCGATGTTTACAAGCGCGACAAATTGATGTCTGCATACTTTAAATCCAAGAGTCTTACTGTTTCTGATGTTCTTGGTGGCAATGATGGTAGTCGGGTGTACTTAAACGACAATTATTCTACACTAGCTAATAAATTGCTAAGAGTTTGCTGGAAGTTTAAACATGAGGGCAAAATAAAGGGTTACAGTATTATTAACCGTGAAATTTTGAAAACTAAGATAATTATGATCAACAATGAAATTAAAATTCTCAATTATCAGGAATGTATTGATTTGTTTAAAACTAACTCTCAACCTACATAACCGTTGTCTTTTCTGATGTATTCTTTTTGCTTTCCTTATACTTTGATCTCATCACCCGCTTTTTTTTAATATCTCTTGATTACCAATCAAGTGGGAACCTCATTTAATGAATTTGTATTTCATATTGAAAATGTTAAAATTGAATTATTTTATAATATATATTGTTAATGATATTAATTGGCTCCCCTTTAAATATGAATATTGCTTAAAATATAGTGATCCATAATTACAATCTTGGTCCTATAGCCAGTAATAACTGCTTATTGAAGAACAATTTATCCTCTTTTTCTGAAAACTTAAATATTGGACACATTAATGCTCAAAGCTTGAGTCCCTCAAATTCAAATGTAAAACTTGAGGAATTCAAAAACACCTTCTTTGATTCAGGTCTAGATATAATCGGGGTTTCAGAAACATGGTTTAAATCTGATATGTATTCTAGTTCCTTGACTATGCCCTACTATAATTTGGTTAGGAATGATCGTCCTAGTGATGTAAATCGATATGGAAATGTTCACCCAAGAAGAGCTGGTGGTGTTTGTTTATATATCTCTAGCAAATTACGTTATAGAGTAGTCTATCATGGAATGCAGTATGGTGTATGCGAGTCACTATTTGTAGAAGTTTTTGGTAGAGGTACTTCTGTGATTGTTGGAGTTGTTTATCTACCCACAGGCTGTGTTGATGCATTTGAGGATCTACATAGCAATCTATTTGACCGTTACTCAAATATAGTTGTTATGGGGGATTTCAACTACAATCTTTTTGATACCATTAAATCTTCACATTTCCGATCTCTTGCTTCCAGGTGTGGTCTTGAGTGTGTCCACAACTGTCTGCCGACTCATCTTCATTTACCTAACAATAGCACTTCCTTGTTGGACTTTTTTCTATTAAGTCAACCTTCTGAACTTGCCTATAAAGGTCAGCTTCAATTTCCTTTTTTCTCCTCTCACCACAGTTTTATATTTATTTCTTATCAATTTTCTTCTGAATCACAACAATTTGAAACAGAGTATAAAGATTACGAACGCTTAGATATTGATAATCTAATTGTGCATTATAATATGATTAATGTATCTCCAATTTTTTCTACAAATGATGTCGATTTTCAGTTATCTACCCTTAATGATGTTGTTGATACACTGCATACCTTTGTACCCACATCTAGAACTAGTTCTAATATTACCAATAATCGATGGATGAACTCTAGACTGATTGTTCAGGCTAGAAGAGATAGAGATATTGCATATGGTTCATATCTTAGAAATCGTACTAGTGAAACTTGGAAGGAATACTGTCGCTTAAGGAACAAAGCCAAATCTGTTATTAGGAAAGAACGTTTGAAGTATGGAGTTAATGTGTTTGCAGGTGCCAGTAGTTCTCAGATGTGGAAACAAATTCGAAGACTTGGATGTATTGATTCTAATAACCTAGATCTTGATGGAGATGATGTAGAGTCTATAGCAGCCACATTCCTAGCCAATCTAAATCCTAATAATAATCAATCTTATAATTTCGATGATTTCTGGGAAAATTCAAATTCTTTCTCATTTCATCCAATCACTGAGCATGACCTCATTCAGGCAGTAAGCTCGATAAAATCAAATGCTTCAGGTTATGATAAAGTTCCGATTAAGTTTTTAAAAATTATTTTTCCCCTTATTTCACCGCTGCTCCTCCACCTAATAAATACGGTTTTTATGGTTTCTAAGTTTCCAGTTGCTTGGAAGTTGGGCCGGGTTATACCAATTTTAAAAAAAGGCAATCAAGGAAATAATGATTTGAGACCTATAACTATACTTCCTGCTATGTCAAAAATTCTTGAAAACTTGATGAAGATTCAGATTTTGGAGCACTGTGAGGGTTTCTCTCTTTTTCACCCAAATCAATTCGCTTTCCGAAAAAACCATAATACTACCTCAGCCTTGCTTTCTCTTACAGATTCCATAAGACAAGAATTGGATACTCATGAAAGTTGTAATTTAGTTTCGCTGGACCTTTCTAAGGCTTTTGACCGCATTAATCATACTGTCCTGATAGAAAAATTACGTGATAGATTCAACTTCTCCAAAACAGCTTGCAAACTAGTTTACTCTTATTTAAGTGATCGATCTCAGTACGTTTCTTTTAATGGATTCAGTTCCAGTATTGGTGTTGTTACTTCAGGGGTTCCTCAGGGGTCAGCTTTGGGTCCTATCCTTTTTTTGGTTTATATTAATGATATTGTTTCACAAATGGAATCTAGTGTTTGTCGACCCTATGTATTTGCAGATGATATTTTACTTTTATATAGATCAAATACTGAAGAAAATTGTATTAATATACATCTTGATTTCGTAGCTAATTTGATGTGTGCAGATAATCTTTTGATCAACCCAAACAAGACAAAGGCTATAAGTTTCCATTTGCGAAATCGCAATATTTCATGCCCGCGACTCTTCGTTAATGACCAATCAATAGAGTTCGTTTATTCCCTTAAATGCCTTGGAGTTACTCTTGATTCCAATCTTAATTTTGGAAGTCATATTGATAATCTTACAAATAGAGTCTGCCTTACTTTAAGAAGGTTATACTCTTTGAAAGCATATACACCGAGACATGTAAGATATCGTTTGGGTCATTCTTTATTAATGTCTCTGTTGAATTACGGAATTGAAGTCTATTCTGGGACTTGGTCCTATAATCATGATAGAATTGAGAGGATTTTTAGAAAGATCGTACGCTATGTCTATGATTTGAGAATACGTGACCATTACCGTGTTACTGAACTAACTCAGACATTTCTAGGATGTTCATTTCGTGACTATCTTAACTTACGAACAGTACTTCATTTTTATAAAATCATGAAATCAACACAACCCCAAATTCTAGTTAATCAGTTTTCATTCATAAATTCGACGCGCAATGTACAAATTGATATCCCTCTCGTGCACACATCGATATATGAGCATTCATTTTTAGTAAGGGTCTATCGATTTTGGAACCATTTGCCTAATATACTAAAACTATTCTCTTACTCCTATTCTTCATACAAGAGAAAAGTTATAAACTACTTAAATGACATTTCGACTTAATATTTTATATTGTACATAATTTTCTATTTTATCGTCTGATTGCTATGGGACCCTAATTATTTATACTTTTATTTTCTGCAATGTTCATATGGCTGGGGAGCCATTTAAATATTATTCTTTATTAATAATTTTTAAAATATTTTGAATTTTGTTATTTTTATACATAGTATTAACCTCACAGTACATGCATAATTGGCCTTTTTGGGCTTTCTATGTATTGATATTAAATAAATAAATAAATAAATAAATAAATAAATAATAAAAAATAATTTATAAAACTAACTTTTTATTCTCTCCTTTTTTAGGACTCATCTCGTGATCGTTCCTCGGATCATAAAAGATCCCGTCAAGACGTAAGTACACTAACGCTCGTCACATTCGTGGCAAACTAATTCAGATTCGAAAAAAAACTTCAAAAAAGAAGAAAAAATGTTATGTTTTTTGTAACAACTCACCATAACAAAATACTGTAAACAATCATTTTATATTTAATTTCTCAAAACTAAAAGATATACAAAATGTTCATATAATAACTATTAACTATTTTACATGTATTTGTTGTAACGAAAAACGAAAACCCATAGAGTTTTATTTAGAATGAAAATTGCTGTTGAGTTTCCAAGAAGAAACATTCAAAGAAACTGGTACACTCTACTACTCCACGAAAATGCTCTGATCTACATCTACGATAGTGGCATGTAAGAAAATAACCATATATATATGTTAACTATACGGAAAGAGCATTGTGTTGGGAATAACAAGATAACCCAACTGAGAAGCGTCCGATAACACACACACACAGTTGATCAATCCGTCAGTGATTTAATCAAGCCTTTAAGGACATTATAAACCAAGAAAGAAACAAACAGTTGAATGTGAAAACTAAGCATATATACAACGCACAGAAAAGGATACAATTGTTGGGTGTGGTACATCCTAATTGTACTTTCATTTGATGATATCTGAAGAGTATAGAAACTGAAGGCATTTGATTGAATGAACATTACCTAATCCTCCTTATCAACCATTGTGTATTTTTGTAGACTACTTGATACGATTGTGCCTTGCAAGGAAGAAAAAGAATACAGCTCTTAAATGTTGTTATCATTTGTTCAATGCTGTTTCAAACAAGTCCAATTTGATTACAGAAACTCATTCACTCACTCTCTACTGCAGATATAAATTGAACCAAAACGGCTTTATGAAGCTCCTCTCTCTCTCTCTCTACACCTCTTTTGTGTTATACTCAATCAGAATCTGAAATATAACCGAAATGAAAACCATAATATCAGTTCAGTTGAGCGCATTATCATATAGAAAGAAATCGAAAAGACTGAATATGAATATTATTTGTTGTCTCTGCATCTCTAGAAATTCTGGCCAAGTTGAATGAAAATGACTGATAACTTACAAAACTATACAAACCAAACAAATAAACTAAAATTACCTATAGCTTTAAAAAAAACTCCTCTACAAATCTGTTCTCATCATCGCCAATATAGGATTATAGACGCACCTCTTCATCGACTGGGCGAGGTAATCGTACACCTCCGCCACCACCACCGCCTATGGTGACATCGAATAGCTCGTCGTCCAGCTACAGAGGTGGAAATTCCTCGCGACACAACGATCGCGACGATTCGTCTAAATCTAGACATCGTTCCGACATGGGACCACCAACCAAAAGACCACCGGTACGCAGCAGCTTTGTCTCACGCATACGTGGTTCCAGCAGTCGCGTTGGAGTGCGCACTATCCGTGGAGGCGGTTCCGGTCGCATTGTACGCCGTGAATCCAACGACTTGAAAATTATGCGGCGTAAATTAATGTATGCCCAACAGAAAGATCGTGCTCGTCTAATGAAAATTGCACGTTTAACGAGGTAAATACTTGAATTGCATAGAATTGAACAAAATTAAACGTTTTATACAAGTCAAAAACGACTGTCAGACAATCAGTTACAAATCATAAGAAACTGGGAAGATATTCGATATTCTGAGACAATTGCCGATCAATCGATATTTCTACTTTTACTCCAATTGCAAATTAGTAGCGTGAGTGGGTTTTCGAACAAACGCCTAATTCCCCCGAGAGAAGGATTGATTCTTCGCGAGACATTAGGTAAATGTTTGGAGAATATTCCCCCGCCCGCCCAGTGCAACAAAGACTAGAATGAATAGAAAACTTCTCTCTCAAAATTGAAATCTATTTGAATAATATCTATGTAAAGGCTGAAGTGGAAAGCCGTTTTGATGATGACAGCAATTGATCTCGCAATTGAATGATAGATAATTTTTATAATTTCTTGACATTCTTCTATATACATATTTCTTTTGATCTAACTACTACTCAACCACATCTTAAAAAATTGATCTAAACAAATATTTTTCCTCCTCCTTGATTACAAACTTTCCCATGAACGAATGAATGTTTGTAACACAAATCAAAAACCAAATAATCATCCTTAGCTCACTTAGACGTCGTCGCTTTGATCGACGTTCTTCGAAGAGTCCACGCCGTTCATCGAGGAGTGGTAAAAAGTCAGGATCTGGTTCCAGTGATGAGGATGATGGCAAGGAAAAGTCCAAACAAAAGGACAGTGATGACGACGACGACGAGGATGAGAACAATGATGATGAGGATAAAGAGGGCAGCGATGACAAAAAGGAGAAGCGTAGCAAATCAAAGCGTTCAAAGACTTCAGATAAATCTAACGCCGACGAGGATGAGGAGGAAGACGAGGAGGCAGATGAGGAGAATAGTGCTTCAGCCGCAAAAGACGATGTTGGGGGCGACCACGACGAAGATGAGGAAGACATCGATGAAGGTGTTGAGAAAAAGTCGCAAGCCGATGACAACGATCAT
This sequence comes from Eudasyphora cyanicolor, assembly GCA_963930755.1. Taxonomy (NCBI): domain Eukaryota; kingdom Metazoa; phylum Arthropoda; class Insecta; order Diptera; family Muscidae; genus Eudasyphora; species Eudasyphora cyanicolor. Next base: position 208,233,284 of record OZ005735.1, read on the forward strand.
GTAGAGGGTGATGATGAATCAGCCGAGAAAGCCGAAGACGGAGATGAGGCCAAGAGCGCCGATAAATCAGCGAATGATGGTTCTGCCGAAAAGGGGGATAAAAAAGAAGGTAAGAAGAGTAAGGAAAGTTCAGGGAAATCAAAAGAGAAATCTTCGAGCACCAAGAAGACCACTTCATCATCATCGGGCAAGAAGGATGACAAATCCAAAGACGATAAGGATAGAAAGTCCAAGAAGACTTCTCGCAGCGACGATGACGATGGCTCCAAAGAACGTAAAGTTCGTTCCTCTCGTCGTGGTGACAGTCCCTCGCGTAGTGGTGACACTGCTTCGCGTTACATTAAATTGACTTGCATACATTGTCACATGAAATGTGTGACATTTAAGGTGAGTTCTCGTTCAATAAATAATAATATGCAAAAATAATAATAGAAACAAATCTTATCACCCAAAACTACTAACATATTTTGATTCCGTTACCCACAACAAAATTTTAATTATTTTCTTGTAACTGTTGATTTTTAATAGACGAAATAAGAAAAATCTGATACTAAAATAATGTTAGATGTTCATCAGATGCATTTTGATGTTATTTCATGTGTGTGAGAAAAAATTATTTCCAAATGAAAAAGAAGTAATAGCTTCTTGACAAAAATCATTTATTTGATTTTAAAAAAATGTATTTAAAGCGAATACCTGGTGGGAAGATGTTTTTCTTTTGTCCACGTGAACAATTTCAAGATGATTCCAAAGACTGGTAAAAACTTGCAAATATTTCTTTCAAGTGATTTTACTAGTGGTAAAACTACACCTTTTCCAGTTTGCAATGAGAACATGTAAATTTATATTTGTAATTGTAAATTTGTATTGATAGGATATAAAATCATATTGGAAAATGTAAATTTGTAATGAGAACATGTAAATTCCTAGTAAGAGGTGTAAATTCATATTGGAAAATGTAAATTTCAATGAGAAAATATAAATTCATATTGCGAAATGTAAATTTGTAATGAGAACATAGAAATATATATTGAGAAATATAAATTCGTAATGAGAAAATGACGAAGAATATAAACTCGTAATGAGAATTTGTAAATTCATATTGACAAATGTAAAATTGCAATGAGAACATATAACGCATAATGAGACAATGTAAATTCGAAATAAGAAAACATAAACTCATAATGAGAAACTGTTAACTAAATTTATCGAATATTATAAAATTCGTTCGGGGAAGCACTTGTTTTATGGTTAGGTCCTTATTCTCCAATGCTTAAGCCCATATATTTGGTCTAACCCCACATATTTGGACTGTTAGGAGAAAACTTCGTGTTCCTACGGTACAGTGTTGGGCTGAATGCGAAAAAATAATTCAATATCTCAAGCACATTTTGAATGAGTCCTGGTCAAAAATGAATGACGGAGATTGAGCAAGAGATTAAGTTTAAATGATATGCACATTGGACAATACTCAATTGGAGTTTTTAATCTACTATTTTTATGTATTTTTTCTTAATTCTCAATATCTTATCAGTAACTGAATTAAATGTTATCAATATAAATTTATATTTTCTCATTAATCTTTCTATAAATTTACATTTTTCAATATGATTTTATATTCTCTCAATACAATTTTACATTTGTCAACATAAATTTACACGTTCTCATTACGAGTTTATATTTTACGTTATTTTCTCATTTCGAATTCTAAATATAAATTTCTATGTTCTCATTACGATTTTACATTTCGCAATATGAATTTATATTTTCTCATTGTAATTTATATTTTCTCATTGCAAACTTGAAAAGGTGTAGTACCTTGTGGTAGGTAAAGGAGCAAAGGAATTATTTCGTCTATCTTGTTAAACTCTTCAACTATTGAAAATCTGATATTAACAAAAGTATAATGAATATTAATATCAGAAACTGACAAATGGTTTTCCACTTATGTTAATATTTTTATAGAACAGTTTATCTCGAGAACCATAGTCAATAGAATGGTACTAATTTATTTGCCAAGAAGACCATCATTTAAAGTATCTAAATGAATTTAGTAAACTTATGCCGCAATAAGAACATATTTTTTGCTGCTCTTTCTTATTCTTGTTTAAGATAACCATTAGTAATTATGGGAGATAACATTTCTTTCAATTTTGTTGCATAGTACAGTCTTCGATTTCGAATAAAAATTTAATTCGTCAAACTTTCATATACTCCAGGAATATTCCTATCACTTGACTTCACGCGTTCACAAGTCAGCCTTAAAACATATTGCTGAACTTCAAAGAGACAACCTAAGGAGATTAAGGGCCCGACAGCGTGCCGCCCAAAAGGAGATTGAGGTCAAATCGAAAGAGACTTATGAGCCGAAATTCTGTCATTTATGCCGTTTGCATTATCGGCAACCCAAGGCCAAGCATCAACTTTCCGAACATCATAAGATAATAAAAAAATTCCTAATGCCATATTGCTCGACATGCCATTTAGCTTTCAAAAGTCCAATACTGTATGAGACCCATCGCTGTTCATTGGATCACATAATTGTAAGTCAACCATCTAATGGTGTGGAATGAAAAATTCTTAAATTATCTTAATTTTCTTTTCTTTTTTAGAAAAAGGCCAGCAAGCGTGATTCCGATTCGGATAATAGCGGCGACGAAGAAATGGGTGAAATTGATTTGAATAAATTCATGACGGTCGATTCGGTAGGAGAAATTGATGATGAAATGGATGCAGACGTCGAGGCTCTACTGAATACTGAGGATACAGAAGATGAAAATGAAGAAAAAGAGCGTATACCAGTGGGAGGAGACTATGTCAAAGAAGTCACAGCCATATATTGTGAATTGTGTCAACAGTTCTCCTCCGCAGAGAAATCTACTTTGGAAGAGCTTTCCAAGAAACATTGCTTGCAAAGATCTCATCTGAAAGCTTTTCTACGAAACAAAGAAGAGGAAAAGAATGCACAGAAACGTAAAGAAGACAAGGAAAATATGAAATCAGAGTCCGATAAAGCGGAGGAAGAGGAGGGCGAAGGCGAAAAGAAGACCGAAAATGTAGCAGAGGCAGAAAACGACGAAGATAAACCTACTGAACAAGAGGCGGAGGCAGAGGAGGAACCAGAAAATGAAGTTGATGACGAAACCCAGGCAGATGAACAATTATGGGAAGATGTAGACAAAGATTTGGGAGATTTGCTTAGACACGTAGAACCCGAAGAACGCGATGAAGATGAAGAAAACGATTCTGTGCTTAACATAGATATTGAAAGGTATTATTAACAGTTTTGTTTGTCTACCATTTATTCAAAGGCATCCCAATTACACGAATGCTTTGTTACTTACAGTGAAAAACACAAGAACAAAGATGTAAATGGCAAAAAGGAAGAGGAAGCCACTGATGATGGTGAAGAAAGCACAAAAAAGACAACCGAAAAAGAGGAGGACACTTCAAATGCCACCTCCACAACTACCAGCACCACCACCGAAAAGGTTACTGCCCCAGCAACTGCAACTAAAGCCAAGCCCCAACGAACCCAGAGGACAACGTCGAGTGCTGCTAAAACTGCAGCGGCAGCTAAAGAGACCACTGCAGCTGAGGCTGAAGCCAAAGAATAAACCAACGGAGGCAAACTGATTTTGCTTGATACTCTGAAAGTCTCAAACGATTTTTTCCCAAATATATTTTGAGTCCTAAGAAAAGCAAAAAAAACATTGAATTCTTAGATTTTAATTCTAATGTATAGTAACTCTCACTCCTAACATTTAAATTTCCCCTATCATCCTTTCCAACTTTTTCATTTCTTAATTTCATTCGGTTATTTCCATGCATTTTATCGAAATATCTATCTAGGTACAAGTCGTTGGCATGGATATTATACGTTAATAGGTAATTCGTGACTACCTAATAACTGACCGCCCCTGCTATTCACTTCTATTAAAATCTAAACTCAACATGCATGCAGCCATACATACCTACATACATATAAACATACTTACATTTATTGCTACATATATATTAAATCTTTTAAAAATGAACAGCAAATAAAAGTCAACAATGTGGATATACATTTGAAACAATATACAAGTTTGTGCTGTTTCGGGGTTCCTTTTTTGAAAGCAGAAGAAAATTGGCAGAATTTTAACCAAATAGCGTTATATGGAAAACATAAAATTTGGAAATTTTATAATAATTAGGAATATTTAGAATTTAAAAATGTCGGTCGACTTAACGCACTGAGGGGGAGTATATATCTGGTACCAAGTATTTGGATAGAGAAGAAAAAAGTGACATCTTATTGATATCTCGCATAGTTTATCAGTTATTGTACGTAAGGTTTAAAACAAGTAAGAAAATGTCAGTCGGGATACCCGCACTCTGTGAGTAATGTAATATGAAAAACGTTGAAAATATTGTTCATTCTTTTTCAGGGCTGTAAGGTCGAGCCAAAACTACTCGACTCCGACTCCCGGAGTCGAATTTTAAAATCATTCGACTCCGGCAGTTAAATAACATAAATTTGTGAAATTATATTTCTACTAAGACCAGAGTTCATGTTATTGAAAATAAGATATAGATTTGTTTGTTTAAATAAAATTGTATTATTTATTTATCGACGCTTTACCTAAAAGTTCCAAATTATATGATAATTGTTTCAACATGGAATCTTGATAAAATTTTCATCAATCACTGCCTCTGTTTTAAATATACCACAATTTTTGGAAATTATGTTCGCTTCGGCAGATTTGTAGAAAATACTACAGCTATACACACCTTAAAATACACCGTTCTACTCACAATCACTAGCTGTCCGTCTGTCCATCCTAAGATGTTCGTTAAGTACAGGCCGAAGTTTCACTACGATCCTATTAAAAATTGACAATAAGAACTCTTTCACACCTATTGGAATTGATGAAAATCGGTTCAGGTTGATATCGCCCCCAGATATAAATGTTTCTTTAGATCTGGTCTTGTAACGCTATGGAAGCTGTATTTCACATTCAATATTTTTTTAATTTAGCAGGGTTTAATTTATTTACCAAAGAACGCATATTGTCGAATTTTAACAAATTCTGTTTAGATTTAGAAGGTAATTATCTCATATTTATAGAGCCCGGCCGAAGTCGGATTTTAAGGCCGAAGTCGGATTTTAAGGCCGAAGCCGTAGCCGAACTTCGGCTAAATTTACAACCTTCGGCCGAATGTTTTATATTTGTTAAAGAAATGTTTATTTTGCACCAAAAAATTGTGTTTTAATCAGTTTATGTCTACTGCTTGCGTATTTATTTACACATATAATTTTTTTTACACATATAATTTTTTTTTTTTCTCCTTCTTTAAATGGCGCAGCTCAGGCTGCAAACTGCCAGGCAGGGTTGCCAGAAAAAAATTGCTGATGTCCCCAAATTTTCCCAAGAAAATCCCCAACTTAACCCCAAATAAACAAGTCAAAACTACAAATATCACCAAATGAATCGAAAAACACAATTTAGAAAACTATCCCTTTTGATTTAATAAAGTTTGACACAATAATTCTAGTACATACGAATTTTTTGGCGTTTTAATTTCTTTAAAATTCGTTGTAGTTTTGTTGGTACTGATCTCCAAAGCTACCTATTTCAGTAATTGTTTAAAAATACCATTAGTTAAAATTGTCATCTTCTGAACAGTTTCACGTACTATTTATTGTGTTTGAGGAGGTCAGAATATAGAAAACATTCTTTATCCTTGAAGAGTATCAATTCAGGTCCTTAATTTTGGAATAAAGGGTCAAACTATTAAGAACTGTTCATGAAAAACTCCAAATAGAGCCTTGATTGACCATAAAAATATAGCTACTAGTGTAACTTCTAATAATTTAAAATGATAACACAGTGCGACAAAATAAACTCAAGTTGAGAAGCAAATGACGCGATACTATTTTTCCTGTATGTCTTATCGAGTAAAACAAGAATCTTTTTTGGGAATTGCCCGGACACCCCCAAAATCCGGATTTACGGGCAAAAAACCGATTTTCTTGCCTTTTTTCACTTGAACTCCTATAACTTTGTTAGTTATTAACCGAAAGAAACTTTAATAACTCCGTCAATTGCAACCGGATTTTCAAGAGACTGGTTTCATTTTTTTTAATCGCACGGTTATCTCACAATATAATTGGTAAAAACATTGCCTAAACTAGAAAATGACGGAAGAAAATGTAAAAAATGTGTTGTAGGACAAATAAACCTATACTCCTACAGCTTCAAATAAACAAAATATACATCGTTCGAAAGGTCTAATTCTCTTCTTTCCAAATTCTTTAAGAGATTGAAAATCGGTTAATAATAAACAAAGTTATAGGCGTTCATGTGAAAAAAGGCAAGAAAATCGGGTTTTTACCCGTTAATCCGGATTTTGGGGGTGTCCGGCAAATTTCGTAAACAAACATTGTTCTACTCGCCAAGACCTACCCGAAAAATAGTATCGTGGTTTTTGGACTGTCGCGCTGTGTAATGCATGGCAACTATGTATATTGCAATGTAGTAATGGATACAGTTATTTAAAATTTCATTTGATGACTATTTATACTTAATGGTGCAAATGCTCGGACTATATTTTAATATGATCACAATTTAAACTTAGTAAGAGCCTTAAAAGGCTCGTACTATTTTTTAAAAGAAAATCCTCGTTAAAATGGTTCAATAAATTATATTTTCAAGAAAGTGTTTCGGGTACTAAGGACTTTAAATATCCAAAAGATTTTAACAGAATCAAATCTACTATCAATTACAAATTCGTTTTCTCGTATAAATTCTTAGCAACTTATTCCTATTCAGTCTTTTTTATTGCAAACTTAACGTTAACGAAAATCTTTCTATTGCTTAAAAAACCCCCAAGAACCCCAATAAAATTTACAGAAACCCCTAAGAAAAACCCCATCCCCAAATTATTTTTTTTTATCCCAATTTGCATTGACAAAACCCCAGTATTGGGGTCAAAACCCCAGTTCTGGCAACCCTGCTGCCAGGGTGAAACGTTTGTTGTCTTCGGACCAACCATGATACAATAATTGTAAAGGTAGTCTTATAAGCCCAACAACAAAAAGTCCGGTACAACCCTGCGTATTTTTGCCATTTTGGTTGTCAAATTGAACTGACAGATAGACGTCAGCATGATACAATAATTGTAAAGGTAGTCTCAAGCTAACAGCTGATTACAATTTTTTTATTTTGGCGTGTTTGACAGCATTTTGGTTGTCAATCTCATTGTTTACATTCCAAATGTTTGTTTACATTTTTTGACAGCAGTGGAGAGCGAAAAAAGGAAACGTATGAGTTTAAATTGATATTGGAAAAAAGTAATAGGAAGTGAAAAAAATAAGACTGAGTGAAAAAATATAATATAAAGTGGGGAAAACAATAAAAAACTATTGTTGTTTTAAAATTATATTGTGTGTTTGTTTTTATTTTAAAAAATATATACTTTTCTAATAAGAAAAAATGCACAAGTGTCGCATTTGTGACAAACGTGATGACCATGGAAATGGATCGTTTTTCATAATACCGAAAGATGGACGGCTCCGATGGAAGTGGTGCTAGTGGTATTGCATTAGAAAGCGGTCAGTTCATCTGCGACGATCATTTTTTGCCCTCGGATATTGTAAGAGGAGCAAAAAAGAGCGTGCTATTTACTAATGCAATACCATTTGTTGTGTCTGATCGGATATTGTAATAGGAGCAAAAAAGAGCGTGCTATTGACTAATGCAATACCATTTGTTGTGTCTGATCTGTGTCAAACGCCACCTCTAGAGTAAGTAACTCCAGTATTGGAAGCAATGAATATTTATGTCCTTTTTCTAATTTAGTGTCAGTTTTCTATCGATAAGCTCCGACATTAATTTTAATGACGAGATGGATATGTCCTTTGGGTTAGTAAGAAACATATCAGTATAAATAAATTTTTTAAATTTTTATTTACAAATCTTTTTCTAGTATTCTTCCTGAAAATCCCTTGGAATACACAGATATGCGAACAGAAACAGAGTAAGATTATAAAATTAAATACTTCCTTCATCACTCTATGGCGGCACATATTGTACATTCGTTATTAATTATCAATTACGGCTTTAATTTTCTAATAAATATTAATATTGACCACAGTTGCTCGTTCATTAAATTTATTTTATTGTATATGTATACTATTTAACACTACCTCTAGATGCATCGATTTTGAATACACTGTAGAACTCGTAGAAAATGAGACACAGACAGAGTAAGTTTTCAAAATCGTAATTTCAAACCATTTTGTACATAAAAATTTAAACTCCGCCTAGACACATTACAATTTATTCGGAAATGAAGAGACAAGCGTCAGGGAACAAAAAATTAATTAGAAAACTTCAAATGGAAGTCGAGGATTTGAAAATCCAACTGGAACAAGCAAACCGAGTAGTTACTTGTATGCGTTCTGTATTCACGGAAGGGCAAGTCCGAAAAATAATGTCCCCTGGAACTCTGCGCTGGACATGGAATGACATTTCGAATGCCATTTGTTTACACGCAGCCGGGCCCAGAGCATACAGACACCTCTACAATAAGGGGTTTCCACTTCCTTCACTCGCCACATTACACCGGTGGAGCCAAAAATGCGGTACACGGTCACGTTGCTTAGGCTGTTGAATGGTTTGCATGGTTTCTCCTGTGGCCGTCGTTTCTCTATTTACACTCGATAAGGGGGAGGAGAACCGTTGTCTTTAGTACTCGTTGTTTTCTTGCAAAAAATTCCTTTTCGTTGCCTTTGTGGTTTTTGCATTGCTGTAGCCCAAGATTCCAAATTCTTGGCGAAGAATCTAGCTGCTACTGCAACTGCAACTGCCACATCACATCTCAAACTACTGCACTTTTTACGTCTTCTCTTCGATGAGGTACCTTGGCCAGTACCACCGGAGGGTGTCACATTAAGATAACAAAAATCAAAATCGAGATTTTATGACATTTTTATTTTACTTCACTAACTTTTGTTATTTAACAAACAAAATTCCGAGTTTGTTGTTGAATTGTTATTGTTGTGCTCACTCTGTCACTGACGTCTATCTGTCAGTTCAATTTGACAACCAAAATGGCAAAAATACGCAGGGTTGTACCGGACTTTTTGTTGTTGGGCTTATGAGACTACCTTTACAATTATTGTATCATGGACGTCAGTGACAGAGTGAGCACAACAATAACAATTCAACAACAAACTCGGAATTTTGTTTGTTAAATAACAAAAGTTAGTGAAGTAAAATAAAAATGTCATAAAATCTCGATTTTGATTTTTGTTATCTTAAGGCCCAGTTAGGCAAACTTAACCGTAACGCCCCCGTAGCGTAACGAATCAGCTGATTCAATCTGTCATATGGAAGTCGGTGTAAACGATTAGCCAACGGAAACGAAACGTAAACGGACGGCTGAATCTGTTGAAATTAGAATTGGACGTTCCGTTTACGTACAATTTGACAACAGCTGATACTACATGTTGTTTACAATTACAATTGTATGTTCACCGAGAAAAGCAACGAAAATAATTTATTAATTATTTGTTGTTTAAAAGTGCAAATAAACATGAAAGGCGAAGATTTGATTCATTGGTGCAGTTGCACGAGCATTTATACAATAAATATAACCCAGCATATAGGATATCTGAAAAAAAGCGAGAAGCTTGGAAGCAAAGTGGCAAGGAGCTGGGCGTCACAGGTGAGTTTTATGAAGATCGCGGCTGATTCCATTAAAAATTAAATTTATAATCTGCTTCAGGATTCCTTTGGCGACAGTACGAGACAATCATTGCGCCAATCTTCTTCATTGTGGGTGAATTTGACAGCAATATAAGCGTCGCTACAAATGTGGACTTATTTATAGATAGAGATTGGATTGGATTTGGCTGAGTACCTCTTCAATGGAAATAGACATAGGTAAAAGTATTAATAAAACACAGAATATTTTAGATATTGAGTTAAAATTTATTCCAGGTGTAGTGCAAATGTTACATTTTAAGAATGAAATTCAATTTCGGTCATATGACTACCACGAGCCCGTCAACAGCGACATTTCGACCGGAACGTTGGCAATTTCGCGTTGGCTGTTGTCTCTGAGCTCGTCTATAGTTGTTGACTTAGACCAAGGATATTCCTCAGGGGAAACGCCGCATCGCCAATAAAAAAATGAGGAAAGGCTTCAGAGGATGCTGACGATAATGGTTTACTAGGAGGTACAGGTGCTGCACCTAAAATAACTGATTGGCCAAACGGAGAGTACTGGAATATAGCTGTATTTAATTTAAATTAAGAAATGGAAATTATTTGTTTTAAAATAGATTATAATTAAATAGAAGTTTAATGGACATACCCCCATCGTGTTGGCTGCCATAACTTCCAACATTAACTGATATGAATGTATAGTTAGCATCGCAGATTCCCACACAATTCGGCATATCCCACATTCGTTGAAAATCATTGGCAATGTTTTGTACTGCTGTGTAGTTGGTTCACTTAATTAAATAGGAGAAAGCAAGCGCCACAACACTTCACTGTATTCTAAAACAATATTTCGCATTGTTGTTTTCCCCAGCCTGTGACTCCATGCAATCGATTGTATGGAACAACCGTGACCCAAATATCTACAATTTTAAAGAATAGAATGTTAATATTTCCCAACTTGGAATCATAGGATAAAGCTATATTTGACATACAGTATTGCTATTGTTATATCTCTGCCGGTCTAATCCGTTGCTTTGGCGTAGTTAACTCAGTCATTGTTTATAGGACGATATTTTCTTGATTTACTTTAATTGTAAATTCTGCACAGATTTAAAAACACACAAATTTATAAACAATCTTTTTAACTTCATTTTTAATAAACCTAAACAAAAAGAAATCGCTGCTTTTTTGTTTACTTATGTGTTGTTGTTGTCAGACCATATGACTCGTTATCTCAACGTTGGCTAATCGCTCAAACGGGCAACGTTACGGCAACGGTAAAGATAAATTACGGTTACGTATGCCTAACCCGGCCTTTAATGTGACACCCTCCGGTGGTACTGGCCAAGGTACCTCATCGAAGAGAAGACGTAAAAAGTGCAGTAGTTTGAGATGTGATGTGGCAGTTGCAGTTGCAGTAGCAGCTAGATTCTTCGCCAAGAATTTGGAATCTTGGGCTACAGCAATGCAAAAACCACAAAGGCAACGAAAAGGAATTTTTTGCAAGAAAACAACGAGTACTAAAGACAACGGTTCTCCTCCCCCTTATCGAGTGTAAATAGAGAAACGACGGCCACAGGAGAAACCATGCAAACCATTCAACAGCCTAAGCAACGTGACCGTGTACCGCATTTTTGGCTCCACCGGTGTAATGTGGCGAGTGAAGGAAGTGGAAACCCCTTATTGTAGAGGTGTCTGTATGCTCTGGGCCCGGCTGCGTGTAAACAAATGGCATTCGAAATGTCATTCCATGTCCAGCGCAGAGTTCCAGGGGACATTATTTTTCGGACTTGCCCTTCCGTGAATACAGAACGCATACAAGTAACTACTCGGTTTGCTTGTTCCAGTTGGATTTTCAAATCCTCGACTTCCATTTGAAGTTTTCTAATTAATTTTTTGTTCCCTGACGCTTGTCTCTTCATTTCCGAATAAATTGTAATGTGTCTAGGCGGAGTTTAAATTTTTATGTACAAAATGGTTTGAAATTACGATTTTGAAAACTTACTCTGTCTGTGTCTCATTTTCTACGAGTTCTACAGTGTATTCAAAATCGATGCATCTAGAGGTAGTGTTAAATAGTATACATATACAATAAAATAAATTTAATGAACGAGCAACTGTGGTCAATATTAATATTTATTAGAAAATTAAAGCCGTAATTGATAATTAATAACGAATGTACAATATGTGCCGCCATAGAGTGATGAAGGAAGTATTTAATTTTATAATCTTACTCTGTTTCTGTTCGCATATCTGTGTATTCCAAGGGATTTTCAGGAAGAATACTAGAAAAAGATTTGTAAATAAAAATTTAAAAAATTTATTTATACTGATATGTTTCTTACTAACCCAAAGGACATATCCATCTCGTCATTAAAATTAATGTCGGAGCTTATCGATAGAAAACTGACACTAAATTAGAAAAAGGACATAAATATTCATTGCTTCCAATACTGGAGTTACTTACTCTAGAGGTGGCGTTTGACACAGATCAGACACAACAAATGGTATTGCATTAGTCAATAGCACGCTCTTTTTTGCTCCTATTACAATATCCGATCAGACACAACAAATGGTATTGCATTAGTAAATAGCACGCTCTTTTTTGCTCCTCTTACAATATCCGAGGGCAAAAAATGATCGTCGCAGATGAACTGACCGCTTTCTAATGCAATACCACTAGCACCACTTCCATCGGAGCCGTCCATCTTTCGGTATTATGAAAAACGATCCATTTCCATGGTCATCACGTTTGTCACAAATGCGACACTTGTGCATTTTTTCTTATTAGAAAAGTATATATTTTTTAAAATAAAAACAAACACACAATATAATTTTAAAACAACAATAGTTTTTTATTGTTTTCCCCACTTTATATTATATTTTTTCACTCAGTCTTATTTTTTTCACTTCCTATTACTTTTTTCCAATATCAATTTAAACTCATACGTTTCCTTTTTTCGCTCTCCACTGCTGTCAAAAAATGTAAACAAACATTTGGAATGTAAACAATGAGATTGACAACCAAAATGCTGTCAAACACGCCAAAATAAAAAAATTGTAATCAGCTGTTAGCTTGAGACTACCTTTACAATTATTGTATCATGGGACCAACTGTTTAGGTGTCAAAAGCGAGTTTCGCTGTAGTTATAAGGGTATCTCTTAAATACCAGTGAACGCGTCCGGCGTCTGTCAAACTCAAATTTCATCCTATTGTTTTCTGTGCATACAACAACACTTTGACAGACGCCGGACGCAATTCACCGGTATTTAAGAGATGCCCTAATGTTGTATATTATGTATCTTTCTTTTATGCGAGGGTTGTTAGCTGAGGGTGGGAAAAAATAAATTAAATCTAGCTTGAAGTTTTCTTCCTTAATTGGTACGGGCGAGAAAGTAATGGGTATCTAGACCTTCCTAGTAGTGGGGTTAATGATGATTGATATTCACTTGATGAGTATGCGAATGGTATGATATATAAATAGATGATTTGGTTGTATGAAATATAATCAAATGAAGTGATATGATTGTGAGAACATATATTATTATATATGTTTGTGAAACGAGCGTGCATAACATATATGCACATTTAAACATTAATGTTGTTAAATTCAATAAAAGTAAGTATTTCTCGATACGACGATATATTTCTAGATGCCATAATGTCGGCTATGCATTGGTGATTTTCGAAAATTCGAAAACCGCTTCTTCCACGATTTTTTTTGCAATGAAACACCTGGTGTTCATTGGAATCAGGTATGTTGCAAATATCACATAAGTTGGATTGGCTTGCACCAATCCTATGGATGTATTTGGCATCATATGTATGACCAGTTAGTAGTCTGTTTATAATTTAAATCTCTTTAGGTTTCCAGTTTAAACCTTTATACCAAGGTTTGTCTGGAATATCTGAATATACCATGGCAAATTTTCTGCCTTTTTCAGCAGATATTTGTTTATAGTCATCATTCCATGATTTTGTTAACTCCATTTTAATTGCTCTAAGAGCTTCTTCCGGAGTGTACTCAATAGTGAGAGTAGCACCCACTTCGCAAGCATATTTAGCTATAGTGTCAACAGTTTCATTAAAATCGATTCCCTTATGTGCAGGGGTCCATACCACATGACACATCTCGACTGATGAGGATTGCAATAAATTGTGTATTGCAGCTACCACATAATTATTTGATTCATTCTTCTTCAAGAGTTTACAGGCATTAAGGCTGTCGGTAAAAATGACAATTTTCGTGTCCTTATCTTCTATGGCAATTTCTATTGCCTTACGTATTGCCCATAGTTCACCTAAGAGGCTTGAGGTTTTAAAAGGGATTTTAAAAAGAAATTTATGATCACGCAACACATTATACACTCCACAGCCTGTGGCTGTATCGGATATAGATGCGTCAGTTGCAAATATGGAAAAATTTTGTTCTTTGTACCAATTCTTTTCTACTTGATAAGTCTTTACAATCATTTCTTTGGGCAAATCCTCCTTCTTCCCTTCAATGACCTTTGTTCTTACAACCAGACTCCGTTGTTGGGTATATTTTGTATTTACGTTAATGTTTTTAAAAATGTTGACAAACTGCACCCCAAAAAAATTGTTTGCTGTTAATAACAAACAACGTCTGCTAATTTTTAGCAACCATTTTTTCTGCTAATACAGCACATTTTCTGCTGTAATAGCAAAAAGTTTGCAGTTTTGCATTAGCAAACGCACTGCTGAAAAATTTGCAGTTTGCTGAAAATTTTTGCTGTTAATCAAAATATGTGAAAATAATTCAAAAGTTGCAATAATTTACATGATAAAGTTCAACTACCATTGAAAATCAAAAAGGTTAAGGTCATTCGTGAGATAAGACAAGTATATTTAAAAAAAAAATTAAATAATTATTCGGCGATATCTGTTTTCGAGTTACGGTTCTCAATATTTTTATTTTTTCATTAGATTTTAAAAATATTGAAAATAGGAGTCGATTAAACCTGCAAAAAGTAAAACACAAATCGATAACGAATATGATTTGACGATTTCAAAATCTTAGTTCCGGACATACAATTAAAATTAATCTATTGTGTTTAGATTTTAGTTTCTAATTTTTTATACATATTTTAATAAACCAAAGCTAAACATTAATATTTTATGTGCGATTTGTAAAAATGTTTATAAAGTCTGATTCACACAACGCAATTTTATTTCAAGCAAGTGTCAAAGTTTGTAGGAAAGATACAGAGAGCACCTTCCGCTTGGAAGAAATTGCCTCGTGTGATCTAGGACTAAGTATTGTGTATGCAAAAAAAGTTAAAAACGAGAGAATTTCTAAAGGCTTAGGGTGAGTATTAAGAGAAAATTTCGCAAGATTGTATCATTCTGTGCAAAGACGATTTTTATACGGTTTCCACGGCTATTCCTGTGTGTATTGTTGTTGTTTCAAAGTGCGAATAAAAAACAAAACGTTCAATCGAGTACGAGAGTTTTTTCCCCTCCCTTTCCAACTTCCTCCCCTACAAACACCATTAAACCGCTGATAAAATTGCCTCGTGTAAATTGGGACGAACATAGACACCTCAACACACCCGGTAATTCGGCGTCTGTCTCTGTCAAACTTTGACACTTGCTTGGAAAAGTTGCGGAGTGTGAATATGGACAATGGGGAAAGTAGTTTCTTGTACTGGCAATCCGTTTTGTGTTTTTCATTCGCACTTTGTTGCGTGTGAATCGGGACATAGACATGCTTTATGACGGAAAAAAGAAAGGAAAAAGCGGCGTTTAATTTATATTCCTTACCACTGAAACCAATTTTTTCCATTAAAATGTGCTTGCGATAAGTTACACATATATTCATATTTGTGCAGATGACAAAATCTCATATAAAATGTTTATTTCGCTTATCAAAAAATATTGACAGACGTAATATGCTTTCACTAGCATTCAAGATTGCCTCTTAGACAGACATCGTGCGCCGACGACGGCTATTTAAGTAACACACTTTGAAGAATAAAATATTTTACGCCGAACAAATTGAATTGGATTGAAATTTTCGTTCTGTTTGTTAATTCGCATTAAAAAAGCATTCCGCGAAGATAATGCAAATGATTTTAATAAGTAAAACGGTTCCGGGACAGCTTCGACAACACTTACAAATGGCTAAAGAAAAAAAGGCGAAATTGTGTATGCCTTGGAGGATCAATTAATCAAGTTGCAACAGGTAAGTGTACACAAATTGGAAATTTCTCTATGATTGTGTAAGTCTTATTTCTGGTTGTTTTCATGATTCTCAGCAAGCTCTATGGCTCTGGACATGTACAATTACCGTGTATATAGGGTGCACCCAATTGGCTAACGCGTAGGAGTCACTGATCATCATACGGTCTTGGAGAACATCAAATATAACCAAAGGTCGTACGATGTATGTTCTTTATTGTTATCATTCGGACAAAAAGAAGATAGTTATAATGCCAGTGACCGGTAAGTATTGTGTGTAGATGCTCCTATTTAATTTTCTAAATGATTATATTTTTTGATCAAGCGTACACAAATGCACATAAAGGACCATGTTATCAATTAATCTAGACGCAACAGGTAAGCGTACACAAATTAAAAATTAAATGTACTATGATTATAAGACTTAATTCTGTTTGTTTTCAAGATTCTCACCAAGCAGTGTCCTATTAAAATACGGGTATAAAAGTTGATCTGAAATTTCGTAGCAACTACAATGTATAAATTCAGATAACTTGTGTCATGGATGGACTAACCATTTATTTCCTTGTCTACTTTTCCAAATCGCATACAACTCTTGGAAGTGTGACCCTAATGATAATACCTGCAACAACTCGTAAGTATTTTTTTCCTTTTTGGGATTTGTTTTCCGAAATGGCAACATTGATTATTTTCTCTATATGTTCCAACGATGGTCGCTAATATCCGAATCACGAAGCAACCTTTTGGCTCCAAAAATATTAGGATAATTTAGTCTAATTTGGATGTAATCCATGGATAAGATCATTTTGTCCAATGATATGGCTCTGGACATGTACAATTAGATACCGTGTCCATAGAGTAAAACCAACACATTGGCCAATATTGACAGAGTTCGCGTCGATGTCGTACGATTTATGTTCTTTATATTTATCCTTCGGACAAAAAGAAGATAATTGTTAATGCCAGTGACCGGTAAGTATTGTTTGTAGATACTCCTATTGCTATTCAATTTTATTAAATGATTTATTTTTCGTTTATATTTTTAGATTAAGCATACATACAGATTTCACAGTTCGAAACGCTTATCAATACATGGGCTGAATAACTTCAGGTTGGAGTCCTGGTTGATATACTATTCTCAAATATTAGGAAAATATAAAATTTGTATTTCTTTTATTAAAATAAAAAAGAAAGAAACGTATGCTAGAATAACAAAAACAGTTTGTTCTCCCAGCCGCTTTTTTCTGTTAAATAATAGCAAAATTGTTTGCTAAAATGACTGTTCTAGTTTGCTACAGTAGCAGGCAAATTTATGTGCTAAAATAACAACCATAGGGTTGCTAAAATAACAGACGAAGTCTGCTTTCCTTTTTTCAGCAGACACAGACTGTTGAAACAACAAACATTTTTGCTAATGATACTCACAAAATTCTTTGAGTGTGGTGGAAAGTAGCACTGTAGCTCGATTTGATTCTAGGATACTCTGCAACCAGCGCGTAGACTTTTGGGTTGTGCATTTTTTGATTTATTATTTCCTTAGCTGTCAGGTAAAAACCACGTTGTCTAATTGGCATCTCATCTGCCAGGGCATATATCACATGCACTGGAGTTGAAGGAGTTACCCCCAGACATCTCCTTAAGGCACAGTTTTGAAAAGTTGTGATTGCTTTTTCAATGCTGCTCGGAACGTGTGCGGTTGATGTTCTTGCGTATTCCAGTTTAGACCGAATAAGGCTCTTATAAAGATTCAAGGATGTTATGGGGCTTAACCCTGTTTTGACGGAGGTAAGCATTTTAAAAGCATTAGTCCTGCTTGTTGTTGTTTCGAAAGCATTTTCGTAATGGTCTTTGACTGAGAGTGACTGCATTATAGTCCTTCCCAGATACTTAAGACATTTCACTTGCTCTATTCTGGTACCATTAATATTGATATTTACTTCCTTCCTACTACCTTTCGCCAGGTACATTACACTCATTTTGTTAGGGTTGAATTCAAGATTTAAAGAAGAGCAAGCTGCAGCAAATTTACGTATTTTGACTTTTAGATTTTCCACCACGATATCAAAGTCCTTATCATAACACATTAGTAAAAAATCATCAGCATATTGGAAAACCTTTGTACCATTGTCATCCACCGAGTGTAGCTTAGATGTATATAAATTAAACAATATTGGTGAAAGGCAACTTCCCTGTGGGAGGCCATCATTCACTTCTATAGACTCTTTCCCCAGTTTCAGGAAACGTTGAGAGAGAAAACTTGATATCCAGGCACTTAAACCCTCATGAAAACTCAATTTTGCTGACCTTAACGCAATTGTAAGCGTTACTTATGTCAATGGTCATAATTATTACTTTGTATCCTTGGTTTTTCAACATTGCGGTCCTATGTAGAACCTCATTAATGCACGTAGCCGTTGATTTCCGTTTTCTGTACGCAAAACATCTTTCTTCCAACAAATTATTACTTTCCAGGAAATCAGATAAGCGTTTTTTATCATCAAATTAATAATTTTTATAAAAACATTGATCAAAGAAATGGGTCTAAAATTGCTGAAGTCTTGCAAGTCTTTATTTGGTTTAGGTATTGGCACAATCTGGATTTCCCTCCAGGTCTCCTCAATTTTATTATTCGTAACCGCGTTGTTCATTGCTGTTAATAGAGCTCTTCCAGATATATCATTTTAAGCTTTTGCCATAGCGTATGTGATGCCATCGCTACCACTAGCTGCCGACTTATTTTTATTTTTGAGTACTTCGTCCAGTTCTTCAAAACTAAAACCTTCGAAATTGCTCCTTTGTACTATGTTCGTTGGTGTATTTGAGTCAGAAGGAACTTGGCTTTTAAGCAAAGCAAGAAAGTTCGCATCATTTGCACTATTCCATGGGTTTCTTGTGGTCTTCTTACTGGTTTCCATCACGTTCTTAACAAATCTCCATGCATTTTTGCTTGAGGGGTTTTCGTTAAGTTCCACGAGCTTGGCTAAATATGATTCTTTTTTAGAATTTGTCATGACCGTCTTCTATTCTTTCATTCTTGCTTCTGCTTCTTGTATGTTCTCAAAAGATGGATATTTGTTACATTTGCTCCAACTTGCTCTAAAACGTCTATATACGGATTCGGTGACATCACTCCACCAACATTTTGGTACTGTATTTGATTTGCTTTCGTATGTGGCATCTTTCTGCTCTGTTCTGATGATTGTTGAAATATTTTCAAAATCTGGTTCTAAATGTATAGTTTTCAAACTATTCATTAGTTTGTTTTTAGCAACATATTTTTGATTCCTCACCGTCCTCGCCGTAAATCTGACATCAATAGGATAGTGGTGGCTCCCTCCCAGCCGAAAGGGAAGCACCTTCCAATCAAACGTCAAACCAGAATTAGTAAAGGTTAGATCCAAAACAGTGCCTTAATTGTCACAAAGACTTCTTTTGAATGTACTGGTACCATTATTGAGACAATTGAAATTCGAGTTCTGAATTATGATTTCTAGCAATCTACCTCTGCCACCGTTATTCCGGATTTTGTCACCCCAACAACTATTTCTTGCATTGAAATCTCCTAGCATTACAACATTGTTCATTGTTCCAAGAAAATCAACAAATCGTAACATTTCATCTTGAAAGGCGTCCAAATTAATTGATTGCGGGAAATATACGGCACAAATTGTTATATTGCAGTCCAAATTGGTAGTCTTAACAATAATAATATCATTGTTAATCCTATAATCTATTGTATTAAATTTAATATATTTTTTGATGCCTATGGCCACTCCTCCATAGTTGCCTTCCCTCGTTTTCTCAATTATGTTGTAATTTACAATTTTGTTTTTTAATTTTTTGTCTTCATTTGTAAAAGTTTCTGCTAAACAAAAAAGTCATACTTTTCTTTGTTTAAAATATATTCTAGATACATTTTATTTTTATTAAATGACTGTATATTATACTGTAACAACTTCAGTTCCATCTTTTTTTAGTGTTTGTTTAATTTGCTGGTGATCATTATGGACTAAGATTTTGTTTACTCTATCTGTAAAGTGTTTCACGGCATCAAGGCCAAAGGAATTTTCAGTTTGTCTAAAATGGTCCCTCATAAACTTAAGGAGCTCTTGCATCACCCTTTCCAGCTCCGTCACCGTCTCGTAAGATTGATATTGATAAACAGGTCTCGATGGCTCTACCGTTGGGAACATGCGTTCACTCCTCTGCAACTGCTGCGTCGCTGGCTGTGGAGCTCTGATACTCTTAGCTTGATTTGCTTGATTTGCCACATTGTTGTATCTATATGGAGTTAAAATTTTATTTGTCTCTGCAACTCTGTTTCTTGTATTAACTGCTCTGTTTGGCAACTGTGGAAAGCTCTCGTTTTCGCTTAAAATTTCAAATCTATTCGTATTCATTTGCGTGAATGTGTCTAGTACCTCTGATCGAGACATCTTGTTCTCCGTCATTATTTTGCTTATTTGTTCTTCTTTCTGCCACATGGTACACTCTCCTGCACAGAACACACCTTACCGTCTCACATTGTCCTCCACAGCCATTCTCATCACCGCATTTAAGGCATCTTTCTTTGAATCTACATCCTTTTTCAGTGTGACCAATACGTCCACATCTCTTACATTGGCGCAAAGCCGGATAAAAGGTAAAAACATGTGTGTTTACATAGTTTACTTTTACTGTTGGGGGTAATTCTTCTCCGAGGAAACCAACCTTTACCGTTCCGATTGGGTCGAATTTATTGTGGTCAAAATCATTTCGCCTAGAGAATCTCTCCACCGATGCCACCTTAATCTCACTCTTCTGCTTTATTAAGTTCGCCTGAATATCATCCATAATCTCCTGATTTGACAAGCTCACTGGGACCTCCTCTATAATACCATAAGTTTCAACAAAAGTCTTGGGGATGAACGCCCTGATGCCTTTTTTAACCAACTGATCATTTTTAATAAATTTGTTTGCATGTGCAGCCGTCTTAAATACCACCTTGTATAATGTAACACCCGCATCTTTTATTTAATCTATACCGTGGTCAGTCTCTAGAATGTCTTTGATTTTCTCATACAAATACATGCCCCTTTTTCTTCTGGCATTAGTAAAAATTTCAGATTTTGACGTGTCTACGAGCACCGCATGGACCCCGACATGTCCCACTGGGTATAGAATTTCCTCCTTCTCCGTTCTCATACGTTTATTATTCGTGTCCGTTCCGTCCGCCTCCCTCTGTCTAGATACCCCATTACCTGTACTCCGAGTTTCCGCAATCGCCTCCACAACTTTTTTCCCACAATTAATCCGCTCCGGCCTGTTGATTTCACCACCCACAGCACCCAAATTCGCCATAACCTCCAAATCCATCTCCATTACACCCGCATCTTTCACGTTGTCCTCGAACGTTCTGTTAGCGTCAAAAGTTATATTCTTGCTTCTCGTTGTCGCCTTCTCACTGACAATATGCGCCAAAATGAGCGGCTTAGCCGCCATCTTGTCGCCCTTAGGCCTCGTGCCCGACAGCCTGGCACTTTTATCTTCACAATAAATTCCAAAAGAAATTTGCCTTTTCGATGGAAAAAACAAAATTTTCGCTTATAAAAATCTAAGCACAAAGGGCTGCGTCTTCCTCGTTCCAAAGGTGTTAAAAACTCTTTATTTTACTTTTTCTACCACAAGTTATTGGATCCGTACACAATGACGTATAAAACCGCAATGACACATATAATTAAAAACCTTAATGTTAAAATGACAAAGAAAGTACTTTTCTGCATTGAGACCATGTATACTATTTCCTTAATTTGAATACAGCAGCCCAGCAGCATAAACAACTGCTCTCTAGCACACTTTGGTACAAGTACTATTCTGCCACCATTTCCAAATTTTTGAAACATTTCGATTTACAGTATTAAACAATTTTAATGATTCTTGGACTCAGTGGCTCGTTATTATCTATTCGTACTACTTTTACAAGAATGCTTTCACTAGTTGGAGAGCTTTTAGGTGAGGAACTGAGTCATGTTTTTCTTTGTCCTTCTTCCTTTGGTGTCCTTTCTCAAATTATTTTTGTAGTATTGTTCACTTCTGTACACTTCTATGAAGATTTCATAATAGAATTTTCTTTAAAAAGTCATATAATTCTATTTTTTTTTTGTTCTTTTTGAACAAAAAATCGGCCTTCGGCTGATTTTGTGGCCGAATGCCGAATATCGAGTTTTGGCCGTAGCCGAAGCCGAACATTCGGTCGGGCTCTACATATTTATATTTACAATATCTGTACTTATTCTGCTGTTGGCTTCGCTCGGCCTTTTATTACTTGTTTTGTTCTCCCCTAAGAATAGTTTATAGTCTTGCAAAAATACTTTTGTTAGCGAAATAACGGGTGATCTAAGTAGATATACTTTTTTCAATAGCCTTTTTTGACAGATCACGTGTGAGTCGTGTCATGATGTCATGTTATTTTTGTTAAGTATTGTTTGGCATTTCATCATGGAAAGACTTACGCCTGAACAACGTTTACAAATTATTCAGTTTTATTATCAAAATAATCGTCCGCCAATTGCGCTAATTCCATTTTTTTAAATAAAAAAAACACTTTCCAGTCGGACCACGACCTTGACACCCATGGGCAATATTTTAGCTCTCATTAAGAGCTATCTTTTTCCCATTGACCGATTCCCGATCCCACGTACCTGAATCATCGGTCCATATTTCTTCAAAAATGATGCCGGTGAGAGCGTAACCGTCAATGGCGACCGTTATTGTGCCATGATAACCGACTATTTGATGCTCGTGATCTCGGCGACATTTGGTTTCAACAAGACGGCGCCACTTCCCACACATCGCATCAATCAATGGATTTATTGAGATAACACTTCGGTGAGCAGATAATTTCACGTTTTGGGCCGGTCGATTGGCCACCAAGAT
Source organism: Eudasyphora cyanicolor (assembly GCA_963930755.1). NCBI lineage: Eukaryota > Metazoa > Arthropoda > Insecta > Diptera > Muscidae > Eudasyphora > Eudasyphora cyanicolor. The sequence goes on from OZ005735.1 coordinate 208,256,117, forward strand.
CGTATGATATACACCGTTAGACTTTTTCCTGTGGGGATATGTAAAGTCTAAAGTTTACGCGGACAAACCCGCTTCGATACAGGCCTTGGAGCAAAACATCACGCGTGTCATTCGCCAGTTACCAGTCGAAATGCTCAAACGAGTCATCGAAAATTGGACTCAACGGATGGACCATCCGAGACGTAGCCGCGGCCAACATTTGATAGACATAATCTTCAAAAAATAAATGCCAACGAATGTTCTTTCAAATGATAATAAACATTCCCCATTCAATTTGAATTTTCTGTTTTATCTTTAAAAAAGTAGGGAACCTCGAAATGGATCACGCTATATAATAAGAGCTTTCCTTAAACTGTTTTACATAAAATCTCGTTAGTTTGTTCTATCACATAATTGATACATTTTGCACAATACATCTTGGAGTCGAGCATAATTTTTCGACTCCGACTCCCCGCAAATTTCCTAGACTCCGACTCCACAGCCCTGTTCTTTTTCAGTCTATATGAAAACATTTAGATGATTGCTGCAAATGATCGTCCAAATGTGTCCACAATCGGGAGAATTTCAGCAAACCGGGTCTGTAGGAGATGTGAAAACACCTGTATGCTCGCCCAGTTCGATTGGTGCGGCTTATGGGCTGGCGACGTCATCGGGCCATACTTCTTCGAAATGAGGACGGTCAGGCAGTTACTGTGAATGCTGTTCCCTATCGTGAGATGATATAGAACTCTTTTTGGCCCGAATTGGAAGATATGGATGTGGACAATATGTGGTTTCAACAGGACGGTGCCATTTGCCATACAGCTAACGAAACCATGGCTCTTTTGCGCAAATTATATCACGTTGGGCGATGTCAATTGGCCGCCAAGATCATGTGATTTGACACCGTTGGACTTCTTTCTTTGGGGTAATTTGAAAGAAACGTTGTACGTCGATAAACAAGCAACAATTCAAGAGCCAAAGGAATGAGATAATTCGGCACATTAATGGCATAGAACCTCAATTATGCCTCAGCGTTATCGAAAATTTGGACCATCGGATGGAGGTGTGCCGCCGAGGTCGCGGGGTCCATTTGGCCGATATTTTGTTCCATACATAATTGAACCATACCAATATTATCATAATAAAAAGAAATGACAATAATTTCCTAAATAATTTGTGTTTTATTCAAAATCAACATCGGCCCTTGAAATTTAAACACCCTTTATATAAATTCACACAAACATGATTTATGTATAACTTGTTTGTGAAATTTGCTGGAATAGGATTTTTTTAATATTTGTCACGATGTATATTTTGATGCAGTGTATCGAAATCCATCAAAAAACTCCATTTCTATTTTTTAAATTTTTTGGAAAGTATATTTTAAGTTATCTCTTTCTTGTTATGGAATCATTGAGAAACGTTAACGTTAAAGTTGAAAGAAAAATCAATTTTTTTTCGCTCATATCGGCTCAAAATAATTCGATTCCCAAAATACTTTTTCCGCGTAGCTTTGGACATACATCAGAGGAAAATCCTGGCCGGCAAACCAATGACACATTGGTCCGCGTAGCCTGCTTTGGACATATCCCAGAGGAGAAAATCTTTAATCCCGGCTTTGGACATATCGATTACTTGAAAGTTATCGAACAATTGTATCCGACTTATTAAAGTAATAAAAAGTGGAAATTTTTTTATAAATTTTTATAACTAATTATGTTATCCATTTTTATTTTTGATAACTAAGTTATGGAAATATTTTGTTTTATTATAATTTTTTTCTAATATTGAGCTCATTTTGCAAAAAAATCTTAGATTTTTTCAAACTTATTGTCCGATAACTAAGCGAGTTATCAAAAAATTCACATAATTTATTTTTATTTTGAGGTGCTCTATCCAAATATTAATTCAGATTGAGGGGCCTCGGATATCATACTCTTGTCGAGTTACCAATTATTCCTTGTAAGTTCAGATTCACACTTGCAATTTTTTTCTGCTGAATTGCAGTGTTTGTGGGAGAGGGACGCAGTCGGTAAGGGGGGAGAAAAAAATCTTCCGTACTCGCAATTTTTTTGCAATGCGTTTTGCGTTTTCTTTCGCTGTAAAGTTTTTCGACATTTCCACACTGCTTTTCATTTAATATTCGTTGTTTTGTGCTCGGTTCAACATATGTAAATTTGTGCGACATACATTTTAATAAAATTTAATGAGTTTTAATGTACGGTGAAAATAAAAAATTGTCGAAACAGAATACATTGTCTGAACGCAAATGCAATTTCAAAAGAGAATTTCAGAAAAAAATTGCATGTGTGAATCTGGACAATTATCCGAGGGGAAAATTGCAAGGTGAATATGGAAATACAACTACATGTTGTACGATAAATTTGTTAAAATCACGGTCGGTCGCTACTGAGGTTTATTATCGCCGCCAACGCTTTTACATCCTGTTTAGGTTTCGCAAGATCTGTACGAAAACAACTCTTTATTGTCGCCATTTTTTAATGGAACAATAGTTTCTGAGTTGGTAACTCCCAACAACAATTTATAATAGGAGATTTGTTTCTTAACAGTGAAAAATTAAGTGGATAATAAAATAATAAAAAATAAAAAAATTTTAGCCGAAACATAAGCATAGCTTCAATCAATAGACTGGCGGACAATTTTCCTGTACAAGTTTAACATAAAAGGTAATTTATTTACATACATATGTATGTATATGGTTAAAGATTCTGAAACGTTTTTGCCTGAAGACAGAAAAAAGAAAAAAAAGTGTAAGAAAAAATAAATCGATTTTTCAAGGCATCCTTCCGGACGCCAGGCTCACAATAGATACACACACTTTAGTAGCCCCGACAACATATATAGGTCTTTATACATACATATAATTTATCTATTGTTGATCGATTTCTCCAATTGAATTTCTTATACTTTTCTTTTTCAGTTATGGCTCGAGGATTTAGTAGGGGTTATGGAGGCAACCGCGGTGGCGGGAGCTCCAGGGGCTCTTATCGTTCATCGAACTATAGCAGCGGTCGTATGCAATCTGGAGGACGTTCTTCAGATCGTTATGGCAGTGGTGGAGGATCTAGTCGATACAATACCAGCAGTAATAGTGGCGGTCGCTATGATTCACGCAGGGATCGTTTCAATATTTCCAGCACCAGCAGTCGTCACGATTCCGGACATAAACGAAACTACAATAGGGTGAGTAAAGGAGCAGAAATATACAGCTATGTACAGAGAAATAGCTCGCTCTTCAATATTTTTGTAAGTCAGTTTTTTCATATTTTAAATTTTGTTTTGGTTAAATAATTGAAAACACATATGTACATATTTTTAATTTAAGATTAAAAAAAATCGAAAAACTTAAATATTTCATCTCCATGTTGTTGCGTTTAAGCAATTTTAGCGAACGCTGGTACGAATTTGGCTGGACGCCGAAATAGCACGCATGAAAAGACCTTAAAAAAAGAAGAATTTATTGAAAAACTTACTCTTTTATATCTTATATTTATTTACCACGTTAGTATTTTTTAGCGCGACCACGATTGTTGACAGTTTCTTGGCATCTGTGATGTAAGCTCTCTACCAATCTTTGAAATCTACTTTGTGGGATTGAGTACCAAGCTTCTTGGATACCCGTCCAAAGTTCACCCGCATTTTTATATTTTTGCTGTCGGACCTGAACATTACCATCATCCAAAGATTTTCTATTGGGTTAAGATGTGGACTTTGAGCTGGCCAGCTCAGAACCTCAACTTTTTCAGTCATTAGCCAATTTTTGACAACCTTAGCTGTATGTTTCGGATCATTGTCCTGAAAAAATATCCAGTTTAATGGCATGGATTTAAACACAAATGGTTTCATTGTATTCTGGAGTATGTTTTAATATAAATTTTTGTCCATCCTGCCATCAATTCTAAACAATGGCTCAACTCCACGCCAAGAAAATGCACCCCACACCATATGGAGTGCATGCTTAAAAGTTTTCGTGGTGTATTTTGAATTAAATTGTTGGCGTTTTGACCGACGCACAAATGTTTTTCCATCAGGTCCAATTTGATTTATCTTCGTTTCGTTGCTCCATAGTACTCTTTTCCAAAATTTAGCATCCTTAGCACAATGAGCCTTTGCAAAATTAAGCCGGTCTTTTATTTTTTTTACATTAGTGTTTTTTCTTGCTAGTGCGTCCAAACAGTCCAGCATCTTTGAGTCGTTTTCTTACTAGTCGTTTTCTCACAATCGAAATGTTTATCCCATATTCCTCATTTATTTCAGTCATTATTATACGCGAGGACTTGAAAGGATCGAGGGTGGATTTTCTCACATTGTCTCTGTCGACTCGGTTCGTGGTTTTACGTGGAGCAGTTTTGCTATCTTTATTTGTGTTAAATAAATCTGGGTTTCTCTTTATCGAATTGATGGCATTGTACACCATTTTTCCAGAACTATCCACAATTTTTGGTAATTTGAGACTGATTTTTGCCCTTTTCGAATAAGGCGAAAATACCCTTTCATATTTTTATTTTTATTAAAGAACGCACTAAAACTGTATCAATGCAACTTTCAATGTTTGACTGAAGAATAATTACTGATCATGAAATCAAATTGCTCTATTTCTCTGTCCAACTACAAAACCGATACAATCTTCTGCAGGAATTCGATAAACCCAATTTTCGAACACTTTTTCCACTAAATCAAGTCGTAAGTCATGAATAGCACGTTCATGTTGACTTGTAAACCTTGAAGAGAGTCTGGTTTATTTCGAAAGACCAATGACTTCAAATAACCCCACAAGAAATAGTCTAATTGTGTTAAATCACAACTTCTTGGAGGCCATTCAATATAACAATTTCTTGAAATAATCGAATCTCCAAACTTTTCTCGCAATAATTCAATTGTTTCATTCGCTGTGTGGCACGTAGCCACAATCGTACAATGGCAAAAAGATAGCTCTTAACGAGAGCTAAAATATTGTCAAGGTCGTAGGACGACTGGAGTGTTTTTTTGGATTAAAAAAAAATGAAAAATTAGCGCACAAAAAGTTGCAATTGGAGAACGATTATTTTGATAATAAAACTGAATAATTTGTAAACATTGTTCTTCGGTCTATTTCTCCATGATGAAATTGTAAACACTACTGAATACAATTAAAAACAAATGACAGATCATGAAATATTACAAATGGCCGAAACGTCACTTCAAAATCGTATCATCCCTATTGGAAACCCCGTTATTTGTTTCTGGTATTCGGATGAACTGAGGAGGTACTTTTCAAAACTTGACTATTCCACTTTTTGTGTTTTTGCACAATTTGAGAAAATACTATGGCCCTATGCATTTTACCCGAAATTTTGATGCATTATTAAAAATGTCAAGATTAGTTATACAGACTCCGCACAATTTTATTTTCTCTGAGTATTGAATTCAATGCTACCAAACAAAATCAAAAAATCAGTTCTGTCAAAAGTGGTATAGTCATGTTTTGAAAAGTACCTCCTCAACTGTGTTGAATTTTGTAGAAATCGGTTCGGCTTTAGAAATAGCTCTAATATATACATATGTCCCATCCGATTTCACTTTTATCATCACTTATGTGAAATTAGGTGCTTTGTGTGGGTAAGCCGGAACACTACATTGAAAAGTACACTAAAATACCGAAAAAGAAGCTATTTAGATTATTGCTACAGAAGTTATTGGGGAATTTTTACGTATTAATTTGTAAATGTTTGTTCTTCTGGTGCCCAAACAATACGAGGGTTGCTATATATATTTCCATTGGAAAGTTTGACATTTTTAGCATAAACGTACTCAGAATGTTTTGACGTACGACCATCATTTGTGTTGTTTACAGTGACTTGAAAAAATCAATTGGCAAAAAATTTAATTAACTCGTGAACATTTTCGTGCGATAATTTTTCACAACTTTCGATGTGGATTATCACGACAAGAGTGCATCGATGAACTTAAATCTATGAAGCACCATCCTATAGCACTGTGAAAAACTGGTTTAATGAATTCAATCGTGGCCGACGCTTGCTCAAAGACGAAGGTCGTGAAGGTCGTCCAAAAACGGCCGTTGTGCCAGAGAACATTGAGCCAAATCCATCGAAAGTTGTTCGTGGAAGAAGCAATTGTCGCCTGTTTCTTCGGCAAAACTGGTCATGTGGCGACTGCTCCGCTTGAGCAACGTAGGAGGTCAATTCTGAGTGGTACACCACAATTTGTTTGTCTGAAGTCTTCGGAGAAATTCGAAAAACGAACAAGAGAAGACGAATCATTGTGCACCATGACAATGCTAGCTCTCACATATCGGCTCAAACCAGCGCCTTTTTGACCGGCTAAAACGTCGAATTGATGGGTCATCCGCCGTACAGCCCTGATTTGACACCCAATGACTTATTCTTATTCACTCGCATCAAGAAAAAACTGCTTGGTCAACGTTTTTGACGCCTGAAGCAGATGTCGAAGCGTTCAAAAACCATGTATTGGAGGTGAATTTTCAACCCACTGTAACCGAAAACAATTCGCGCTCAAATGACAAAACGGTCTGAGTGAAGTTATGCTAAAAAATGTCAAACTTTCCAATGGATATGTCAGATGGCGCCAGGCAACACTTAGTGTTGCCTAGGCCAGAAATATATATAGCAACCTTTCGTATTACAAATACGATCATAAGTGGTTTTAGTTGTTTGTGTGTAATGCCATTCAAGTTATGAGTTGTATAAATAGTAAAGAAGATATACGAGATTTAATATAAAAGCAAAATTTTCTTATATATTCCGCGAATCTTGAATATATCACTTAACAAATTTTTTTCGAGGCTCATTATTTTTTTTGCAAATGCTATTCCAGTTTTCTTTGAGTACAGGGTTGCCCATATTCGACGGACCCATCTGGCAACGCCATAACTTTTGACAGAGATGTCAGATCGCTTAATGACATACCGCGTTTGAAGCGTCAGTCCAAGCAGATTTTTACCATGGAACAATACAGTCCACGCGAGCGCTCTGAAATAGTTGAAATTTACATTCAACAGAAGAAGTCAATTGTGAAAACTCAAAAAAAAAAAATTATCATGTCCGATGAAGCCCATTTCACATTGAATGGGACCGTAAATAAGCAAAATTGCCGTATTTACGCCACTGAAAATCCTCAGGAGATTCAAGAATTGCCTCTTCATGACGAAAAAGTCACAGTTTGGTGCGGCGTTAGTGCGAAAACGGTCATTGGGCCGTTTTTCTTCCAAAACGAAAATGGCCATGCTGTTACCATCAACCAGGAGCGTTATCGCGACATGATGACCAATTTTGTGATGCCAATTATTCGTCGAAAGCGTATGAGGCAGTTCTGGTTTCAACAAGACGGCGCTCCACCGCACACAAGTCGCATAACAATCGATTTTCTGAAGAATTTGTTTCCGGGCCGTTTGATGTCGAAAAGTGGTGATTTGGACTGGCCACCGCGTTCGCCCGATTTGACGCCGCCTGACTTCTTCTTGTGGGGATATTTGAAGTCAAAGGTTTACGTTAACAAGCCAAGGACCGTAGAAGAGCTCAAGGACAACATTCGTGAAGAAATAGCCGCTATTCCGGCCGAAATGTTGGCGAAAACGATGGAAAATGCTGCAAAAAGGGCACAATACGCCATCAACGCCAGAGGCGGCCATTTGAGAGATATCATATTCAAAAATTGATGTAAACAAATCTACTTGGAACAAATTAAATGATTAAGATTGCCAACCGCCAAATTTTTATTTTTTTCTTTGATTTTTTTTTAAAAAAACATGGGTCCGTCGAATATGGGCAACCCTGTATATTAATTTTACTACAAGTACTTCTGAAAATTTTCTTGTACTTCACAGAATGGAAAGACTCACATATACAGCCAAATCAAACTTTTACAACATGTTCACTGAATTTCAAAACACATTTCTTAATAAACAATAATTAATATAACTAATTTCTTACCTTTCCCTCTTTTAGAACTCATCTCGTGATCGTTCCTCGGATCATAAAAGATCCCGACAAGATGTAAGTACACTAACGCTAGACACATTCGTGGCAATCTACATCAGATTCGTCAGAAACTTGAAAAAAGAAGAAAAAATATTGTAATTTTTTTATATATGTTTACTCACTACAAAAATATACTAAAAAATCATTTTATTTTATTTTTCAAAAAGAAACAGATATACAACACCTAAAAGTTCATATAATAACTATTAACTATTTTACATGTATTTGTTGTAACGAAAAAACCCAAAACCCATAGAGTTTTATTTAGAGTGACAATTGCTGTTGAGTTTCCAAGAAGAAAAATTCAAAGAAACAACTACACTCTACTACTCCACGAGAATGCTTTGATCCACATCTACATTTGTGGCATGTAAGCCAATACCGATTGTGCATTGTGTTGAGAAATAACAAGATAATCCAAATGCGAAGCGTCAGATAACACACACACAGTTGATCAATCCGTCAGGGATTTAATCAAGCCTTTAAGGATATTATAAATCAAGAAAGAAACAAACATATGAATATGAAAGCTAAGAATATATACAACACACAGAAAAGGCTACAATTGTTGGGTGTGGTACATCCTAATTGTACTTTCACTTGATGATATCTGAAGAGTATACAAACTGAAAGCATTTAATTGAATGAGCATGACCCATTCCTCCTTATCCAACATTGTGTATTTTTGTAGACTACTTGATACGATTGTGCTATGAAAGGAAGAAAAATATTACAGCTCTCAAATGTTGTTATCATTTATGTTCAATGGTGTTTGAGGCAAGTCTAATTCGATTATAGAAACTCATGCACTCACTCTCTACTGCAGATGAAAATTGCCCAAAGTGGCTTTATGAAGCTACTCTCTCTCTACACCTCTTTTGTGTTATACTCAATCAGAAACTGAAATATAATCGAAATGAAAGCCAAAATATCAGTACAGTTGAGCGCATTATAATAAAGAAATAAATCGGATAAACTGAATATGAATATTATTTGTTGTCTCTGCATCTCTAGAAATTCTGGCCAAGTTGAATGAAAAATGACTGATAACTTACAAAACTATACAAACCAAACAAATAAACAAAAATTACCTATAGCTTTAAACAAAACTCTCCTCTACAAATCTGTTCTCGTCATCGCCAATATAGGATTATAGACGTACCTCTTCATCGACTGGACGAGGTAATCGTACACCTCCGCCACCACCACCGCCGATGGTGACATCGAATAGCTCGTCGTCCAGCTACAGAGGTGGAAATTCATCGCGACACAACAATCGTGACGATTCGTCTAAATCTAGACATCGTTCCGACATGGGACCACCAACCAAAAGACCACCGGTACGCAGCAGCTTTGTCTCACGCATACGTGGTTCCAGCAGTCGCGTTGGAGTGCGCACTATCCGTGGAGGCGGTTCCGGCCGCATTGTACGCCGTGAATCGAACGACTTAGTAATTATGCGGCGTAAATTAATGTTTGCCCAACAGAAAGATCGTGCACGTCTAATGAAAATTGCACGCTTAACGAGGTAAATACTTGAATTGCATAGAATTGAATTGAAAACTGGGACGATATTCTGAGACAATTGCCGATCGATCGATATTTCTTCTACTACTACTCCAATTGCCAATTAGCAGCAGGAGTGGGTTTTCGAACAAACGCCTAATTCCACCGAGAGAAATATTAATTCTTCTCGAGACATTAGGTAAATGTTTGGAGGATATTCTCCCGCCCGCACAGTGCAACAAAGAACAGAATGAATAGAAAATTCTCTCACAAAATTGAAATCTTTTTGAAATTTAGATCTACATAATATCTATGTAAAGGCTGAAGTGGAAAACCGTTTTGATGATGACAGCAATTGATCTCACAATTGAATGATAGATAATTTTTATAATTTCTTGACATTCTTCTATATACATATTTCTTTTGATCTCACTACTACCAACCACATCTAAATAAAATTGATCTAAACAAATATTTTTCCTCCTCCTTGATTACAATCTTTCGCCTATAAATGAATGAATGTTTGTAACACAAATCACAAACCAAATAATCATCCTTAGCTCACTTAGACGTCGTCGCTTCGATCGACGTTCTTCGAAGAGTCCACGCCGTTCATCGAGGAGTGGTAAAAAGTCAGCATCTGGTTCCAGTGATGAGGATGATGGCAAGAAAAAGTCCAAACAAAAGGACAGTGATGACGACGACGACGAGGATGAGAACAATGATGATGAGGATAAAGAGGGCAGCGATGACAAAAAGGAGAAGCGTAGCAAATCAAAGCGTTCAAAGACTTCAGAAAAATCTAACGCCGGCGAGGATGAGGAGGAAGACGGGGAGGCAGGTGAGGAGAATAGTGCTTCAGCCGCAAAAGATGATGTTGGGGGCGACCACGATGAAGATGAGGAAGACATCGATGAAGGTGTTGAGAAAAAGTCGAAAGCCGATGACAACGAACATGTAGAGGGTGAAGAAGAATCTGCTGAGAAAGCCGAAGATGGAGATGAGGCCAAGAGCGCCGTTAAATCGGCGAAGGATGGTTCTGCCGAAAAGGGGGATAAAAAAGAAGGTAAGAAGAGTAAGGAAAGTTCGGGGAAATCAAAAGAGAAATCTTCGAGCACCAAGAAGACAACCACCACTTCGTCATCATCATCGGGCAAGAAAGATGACAAATCCAAAGACGATAAGGATAGAAAGTCCAAGAAGACTTCTCGCAGCGACGATGACGACGGTTCCAAAGAACGTAAAGGTCGTTCGTCACGTCGTGGTGACAGTCCCTCGCGTAGAGGCGACGCTGCTTCGCGTTTCATTAAATTGACTTGTGCACAGTGTCGCATGCAATGTGTGACATTTAAGGTGAGTTCTTGTTCAAAATTACTATGCAACATGCAAAATTGGCAAAAATCTTATCACCCACAAAAAATTTACACTATTTTCTATTGTTGAAGAAGTGCAGTTCACTTCACTTCTACAATTTAAATAATTTTTTGATCAAAAACAATTTTTGTATTTGAAATTCATTTGAATTTTGAATCACAAAACATTTGCCCACCAGAGTAATATCAACGTTAATTTCAAAGAGGGAAAAATTTGCAAAAATGTACATCGGGTAGATCTGTTAAAATGGCTATAAAATTTTATTTGTTAATGTATATCCCGCTGATGGGTTTTTTTGATTAATAAGTAAATAAATAATCATAAAACGGATTTTTTGGTTAAATATGGAGAATTTCTTGGCTTCCTTAATGTCTTTATGACAACTTTATTTTAAATGACGAGTTAATTTTTTCGTCAACTTGTTAGGCTTCTTAACTACTGAACGAATCAACAACGAATTTGTCAGATTCTTCTTATATTTATATGTTAAAATATATGGAGCAACCTCACTATTTTTTATAGAACGAATAAAACGAATAAACTAACTTATAGACTAAGAACTACGAGTACATTATCCAACTTACATCCACAATCCACAAATCGTATTTCGCATCAAACCCCCTTTTGTCGCCCAGCGTTTTCATTATTTAAAATACTATTAGTAATTCTGGGAGATTTTTTAAATTTTGTTGAATATTATATTTTAACTCAAATAAAAATTTAATTTATAACACTTTCGATATATTCCAGGAATATTCCTATCACTTGACTTCAAGCGTTCACAAGTTTGCCATGAGACAAATGATTGGAACACAGAAAGCCACCATAAGGAGATTAAGGGCCAGGCAACGTGCTGCCCAGAAGGAGGTTGAGGACAAATCCAAAGAGACTTATGAGCCGAAATTCTGTCATTTGTGCCGTTTGCATTATCGGCAACCAAAGGCCATGCATCAACTATCCGAACACCATAAGACAATAAAAAAATTCCTAATGTCATATTGCTCCACGTGCCATTTAGCTTTCAAGGGTCCTATTCAGTATGAGATTCATCGCTGTTCTTTGGAACACATAAGGGTAAGAAAACCTTCTAATAGTACGCAAAGACAAATTCTCAGATTGTCTTTATTTTTTAGAAAAAAGCCCGCAAGCAGGAATCCGATACGGATAATAGCGCCGACGAAGAAATGCGTGAAATTGATTTGAATAAATTCTTGACAGTCGATTCGGTGGGAGAAATTGACGATGAAATGGATGCTGATGTCGAGGCTCTGTTGAATACAGAGGATACAGAAGATGAACATGAAGATAAAGAACGTACACCAGTGGGAGGAGACTATGTTAAAAAAGGCACAGCCTTCTATTGTGAATTGTGTGATCAGTTCGCCTCCGCTGAAAAAACTACATTGGAGGAATTCTCCAAAAAACATTGCTTGCAAAGATCTCATCTGAAGGCTTTTCTACGCAACAAAGAAGACGAGAAGAAAGCCCAGAAACTTATAGAAGCCAAGGAGAAAAATAAATCAGAATCCGATAAAGCGGAGGAAGAGGAGGATGGCGATGTTGAAAAGAAACCCGAAAATGAAACAGAAGCAGAAAACGACGAAGAGAAACCTACTGAAAACGTGGCGGAGGCAGAGGAGGAACAAGAAAATGAAGTTCATGACGAAGCCCAGGCGGACGAACAGTTATGGGAAGATGTGGACAAAGATTTGGGAGATTTGCTTAGACAAGTAGAGCCCGAAGAACGCGATGAAGACGAAGAAAATGATTCCGTGTTAAACATAGATATTGAAAGGTATTCTGTTTTTGTCTAGTACACATTATAAGGCATTTCAATTACATGAATCGTTTGTTAATTATAGTGAAAAACACAAGAACAAAGAAGTAAATGGCAAAAAGGAAGAGGAAGTCGCCGAAGAAGGTGAAGAAACCACTAAAAAGTCGACCGCTAAAGAAGAGGACACCACAATCGTCACATCTAAAAACACCAGCACCACCGAAAAGGTTGCTGCCACAGCAACTGCAACTAAAGCCAGGCCACAACGAACCCAGAGAACAAAAGCTAGTGCTACTAAAGCTGCTGCGGCAGCGAAAGAGTCCAATGCAACTGAGGCGGAAGCCAAAGAATAAACCAGTAGAATCAACTGATTTTTAGATTTTGATTGATGCTCATTGGAAGGCTTAAACCGTTTTCTAGAAATCTACTCTTCCCCTCAAATATATATCATGAGTCATTAAGTAAAGAAATATAGCAAAAAGCTACGAATTCTTATATTTTAATTCTAATGTATAGTCTCTCTCATTTCTAAGTGTTAAATTTCCCTATCATCCTTTCCCACATTTTCATTTCTTTGTGGTTATTTCCATGCATTTTATCGATATATTTAGGTGATACATTCCCGCACATGTTGTTGGCATGATTATATTATGCTAATAGGTAATTCATGATTACCTAATAACCGACCGCCGCTGCTATTCACTTCTATTAAACCCTAAACCCCACCTTCATACCTACATATAAACTTACTTACTACCACTACAAACTTACTTGCTACATATGTATTCAAACTTTTAAAAATGAACGGAAAATAAAAAAAGTCTACAATGTGGATATACAATGTAAACAATAAACAATTTATGCAGTTTTTGTTTCTCTTTCAAATATAGTCCAGTCCTTTTTTCCCAAATAGCCTTTTCCCGAAAACAGATAATAGGCGGTATCTTTTTGTTGATGCAGTGAGAGTCATTAAATGTACTATTTAATTACTGTCTATCTACATGATGATTTTGGGCAAAAAATAAACCATCACAAGTGGTTGGTTGCCCGCTTCTTTCTTTCCTTTTCACATACTTCCGTTGCACATCGGTTTGGCAACATATGAAAATCTTATTTAATAAGCCCACTATTATAAAGTTCAAATAAAGTTCATATTTGGCTTTTAATAATTGCCTCAAAACAACAACATAGAGCTCATAGCAATGATGGCTTTGTTGTGGTCTGTTCCTATTATTGCTGGTGCAGTCGCAACATTAAAGCTAACATTCACTTTTCACTTGAACGTTTGACCGGCATTTTGGTGGAATATGTTGGGCATTTTTGTGTGGTGCATTTAATTTCCACTTTATTTAGGTAATATATGCTGATGTCTGTCTGTCTGCCAGGAGACTGTATATTACGAAATATATTAGGACTTTTACTATTTTATTTTTGCTTTGCACACTGCGCTACTGATAATCGCAGTCTAATTAGGTTACGTTGGGCAGACCGAATCAATTGATATTTTATGCAGAGATTTAAAAACAAATTGAAAGTGTATGCAGTTGTTTTTTTAAAAAAATATGTAGTTATCAACTCGAAAACGTCAGAGGATTTTCGGTTATCATATCTGAAGGAAAATCCATGGTAAAATAAAGAAGTCATAGGTATTCTTCTATGGATTTACTAATTTTAACATTTTGGATTCATGAAGTACAAATTAATATTTACAAAATATGAAAAAAATACCCTCTGGTAGAGTTTGTTTCATAGCAGATGTTTGTATCATCTAGAAATTCTACAGATACACACACCTTAAAGTATACCTATCGACTCAGAATCACTAGCCAAGTCGATTTAACCATGTCTGTGCGTCCGTCTGTTCATCTTATATTGTTCGTTGAGTACAGAGCGCATTTTCACTCCGATCATGGATTTTCAGAATTAGATATACAGAGGTCCCGATTGTCTTGAAAATTTGTGTATGCGTTTTACTATGGAAATGAATCATCTTGTAATCTGCAATTTTTTGGCGAGAAAAAACAAACATTTTTTTCACTTGTTATAAGCATCTGAAAAATTTGAGAAAATATCAGAAAAGCTGTATTTTGGAAGTAAGTAGACGTGGATGGAATTTTACAAATGAAGACTCGTTTGTAAGTCGTGACTTGTACTTTCATGTACATATAATAATGATGGTTAATTTAGATTTATGAAATGCATCAGTTGCATATCGTCATCAGAAACGAAATAGGGCGTAACAACAAGAAAAATGGAAACTCAGTTTTTGACGGATTTCGGTACCCTGCATTAAAATACACATCCTGACAAATTTTTAGCGGCGTAATATTAAAAATGGCGAATTTAATAACGAAATTCAAAAGGGCCTAGCAACAAATTATTTCTTTTTTCATAGTTGAAAGATACTATTTCACGCAATTTTCACAAACAAGTTATAAATTATGTTTGTGTGATTTTATATATGCATCATTATGTTTAGACATTATCCTGAAAACTACGTTTTTCTCTGTAAAATTTTCAAACATGATGATAGGCCCTTTTTCGTTTCTGATGACGATATGCAACTTTATTTTGCATACTGCACAATAATGACACCAACTTCAAATTCTGAGAAAAATATAGTCATGTAGCCCCATTGATCCTAAGTTGAATAAAGCTCAAAGATACTAAAGCTAATAAATTTGAGCGAATGGCCTAAAAATTGCACATTAGGTTCATTTCAGGGTCATCTGTGTTTTAGAATTATTTTGACCGCGATAAATGGCAGAGTGGTCACGTGATTTGCGAAATCCGGATTTCCAGAGAGATTTAACTGAAATTTAAAATGTATGTGTGGTTTGCAATGGTAACAGTTTGTATGAATGATTCTAAACAGCAGATTGCGCCTTGGTGGACATATGTCCAAAATAAATTTGTATGGTTCAATGAATAAATAACAAACCAATACTTCCCAGAGAGAGCGGGCAGTACAACTTCTGCTAGGGTCAGCTAGTTTTATATAAATTTGAAAAACAAAACATGAGTCTTAATAGTGATTAGAACATATCAGTGATAGATCCTGAGGCTCAGATATCTTTATGACATCGTTGTATTTAATTATTATGTGATTTCTTATACGTAATAGCTCAACTATTTGTTTTATATTTAAAAACCAGCATCGTCATTCTCTTCTTCTTCTGGTGGATCGAAATCTTGCACCTTGACATCGGCATCTTCACCGTATTGTTGTTGTTGTTGTTGTTGTAGCAGTATATGTGTTTGTTATCCATTAGTTGTTTTTCATTCGCCTTGTATAGTGGTTTCTGCTGTATTGGTTTCCAGGCCGAGGAAGATGGCTGCTTCCACTGGTTGGGTCCAAAGAGACCTGGGAACAAGTTGAGTAGGTTTGGCAGGGCAGTTAAAGAGGTGTAGTGTGTCGTGTGGTCCCTGGTTACAGGCGGGACATATGTTCGACGTGGTGCCATCAATCCTTGCCCAGTATGAATTGAGGCGGCTACACCAGCCAGATCTTAATTGGGCCAAAAGTACTCTTGTCTGTCGTGTTAATTCCTCTTCCTCTGAGGCCACTGATGGAGGGTGGTCTCCTAGTACGACATTGACTCTGTAGTTATTCACGGCTTCAGCGACTGCGTCAGAGTGTATGTCAGCCAGACCTGCCTTGAAAGCTCTTTGGTCTAGAGGTTCTCTCTTGTAGCGTTGGACCTCGCGCTCTAGATCATGAAGGTCTTTCCTGATCTGCCTGGGAGGTGGGCGCCTATCCACTAGATGGTGATTGGGATGGCTGGGACGGTAGCAACCAAGCAGATACTGCTTCGACAGCAAAAAATTGTGTCGTCGCACGGTTATGATCTTCGTCTCCTCATGTAAGTGGTCCACAGAAGACATGAGGAGGCACCCTGTCGCAGTTCTCAGGGCGGCATTTTGGCAGGTCTGTATATTCTTCCACTGCGTCTCGCTCACATTCGGTGACCACACTGGTGCTGCATAGTTTACCACAGACCGACCTATCGCTTTGTAAGAGGTCAACAAGGTTTCTTTATCTGTGCCCCAAGTGCTGCCGGCTAGCGACTTGAGGACCTTGTTCCTACTTCTCATTTTATTGCAGATAGCTGTGGCATGCGCGTTAGACCTGAAGAGGCTATCAAATGTGACACCAAGAACCTTAGGGTAGTTGGTGGTCGGAATTCTTGTGCCATCGACTATCACATTGAGTTGCTCCTTCACTTGCGCTGTCCATGCAGTAAAAAGGGTGGCCGATGATTTGGTGGCGGATATTTTTAAGTTCCTCGCAGCGAAGAAATTGGCAATCTCAGCGAGGTAGACGTTCAGCCTTCCACATATGTCATCGATTAGAGGGCCCGACGCCAGAATCGTACAGTCATCAGCATATGATACGATTTCAACGCCGTCAGGTGGGGGTGGAATTGCAGAAAGGTAGAGGTTAAACAGTGCCGGAGATATCACCCCACCTTGGGGAACTCCCTGTTTCACTCTACGGGGTTTGGACTTCTTGTTTCTGAATTCCACATACGACTGGCGTCCACACATGTAATTGACGGTCCAACGTTTCAAACTATTCGGGAGGGACGTGTTGGCTATGTCCTCAAAAAGCGTGGCGTGGCTGACAGTATCGAAGGCCTTCGATAGGTCTAGCGCCACGAGGACGGTCCTGTCACCGGGCTTGTTCTGGTTAAGACCGCGGCTCACATGCGTGGATATGGCGTGTAAAGCAGTAGTCGTACTATGCTGCTTTCGGAATCCGTGTTGATGATTAGCAATTGGAAAATGTCCAATAAGGCTCGGGAGGATTAACGCCTCAAGCGTCTTTGCTACTGGCGAGAGAAGGGAGATAGGCCTGTACGATTCTCCCTTGCTCGCATCTTTGCCCGGTTTCAGTAGCGGGACCACTCTACCCATTTTCCAGGCTTCGGGTATTATCAGAGTGGCCAACGACAGATTGAGGACCCTAGTCAGGTACTCAACTCCCGGTATGTCCAATTGCTTCAACATCAGCATCGAAATTCCGTCGGGGCCGAGCGCTTTGGATGACTTAGCGCTACGGATGACATCTGCAACTTCTCCAACTGTAAACTGTGGTGGTACTTCTTCAGCTCGGAGAGCATGGATACGACGCATTACTCTCCTTTTCGCTCTGTCACTCACGGGGTGCTCTATAAATTGTCGGTTAAAATAACGCGCGCACCTCTTCGGGTCAGTCACAGTGGTGGCACCAAATGTGACTGCCGTCCGGTCGTCTTTCCTGCCTGGATTCGAGAGTGACTTAACCGTTGCCCACAATTTACTAATACCGGAACTTAAGTTGCATTGCTTCAGTTGATCTAGCCATTTATTCCGCTTATATTCGTCGACTTTCCTACTGATTTCTAGATTCAGTTCCCTGATTCTAGGATCAGCAGGATTAGAACGACGAATTTCATCACGCACGTCTGCTAGTCCCGCTGCATCTGCTGGGAAATTAGGTCGTATCTCGGGTATTCGACCAGCAGGGATAAAGCGAGCGGCTGCTGCGTTGATGATGCCTCGGAATTTCTTCTCAGCTACCCGAACATCTGAGGGGATGGGTAGTTCACTGAAGCTGCGGTTGGTGAATTCTCTGAACCCGTTCCAGTCCGCTTTCCTTTGATTCAGGAAAGTACGGCGTTCAGAGATAATAAAATCGGCTGGTCTGTCTATGGAGAGGATTATGGGGAGGTGGTCTGATCCCAATGAAATGACGGGCTGCCAGGTGACGTCATTTATCAGACCAGGCGACACGATGGTGATATCTGGCGAGCTGCTGCAATCACCCATAATCCGTGTGGGGGCGTCCTCATTCACTGTGCAGAACGTAGAGCCATCTATCTGCTCAGCCAAAGCTATGCCTCTATGGTCATTAGCTAGGAGAGAATGCCAAAGCTCATGATGGGCATTAAAGTCTCCTAGGACCACGCGATTATTGCCTTGCAGTAACGGACTGATGTCCGGCAAATAACGCGGAGAACAGCTACCAATAGGCGGTATATATACGTTGTACAGCTCTATCTCGGCAGTCCCGGACTTAACTGCTACCCCCATACATTCAATCACCGTATTGTATTACACTATCGACTTGTAACAGCAGATCTTGAATACTTTCTTCGTCGTCAACATTCATGGGTACAAAACGGACCAAGCTGCAAGAAATACGGAAAAATGTCCAATAATAAGAATGAAAAATTTGATCTTAATTTTTTTGTTCACTAATTTTCACATTTGGCAGAATTGTAGCCACGATAAATCTGAACAACTTTGTTAAAATATTTGCTATCTCACGAAGTGGATCGGTCCAGCTGGTGTCACCATAATATTATGTTCGGATCCACAATACTTACTCTCGGGTCTTTCCATTAGGAGCCGTCGTCTTTCCGCTGCTTTGCCCACCAGCATATCTATCAACGCCCACCAGCATATCCATAATGCTCTCATCATCGTCGTCCATTGTGATGATTTATGTTTCGCCAATTTCGCGATTAACAAATTTTAATTTCGAACGTACAAAATTTTGGTTTTGGTTCTTACATTTTTACTGTTTGACAATTGTAGCTATAAAATTTGTAATATTGACAATTGTAGCTATAAAATTTTTATAGCTAATATTGACAAATAAAATTAAAAAATTCAAATAATGATTTTAATAATTGTAATATTGACAATTGTAGCTATAAAATTTTAATAGCTAATATTGATTAAAAATTTCAAATTATGATTTTAAAATTTTCTTTGTTTGTGTTTGGGAAAGTGAGAAAGGAAGAAGTCAACAAGATTTGCCAATCCGACAACGAAAGTTCGATCAAAGTCCACAGTTAGGACCAGAGATGTAACGAATATTCGCATATGCGAATTATTCGCATCATTATAACATTCGCTTTCGCAAAACCATCTTTGGATTTTTCGCATTAACTTTCGCAAAAATATATTTCAGTATTCGCTTCCATTTGTTAAAAGTGTTATATCATCTTATTCGCTTCACACAATTTGAAGATATTAATACCAATGAAAACCTCTGCCTCTTCTCTTCAAAACAGTTGAAAAAATATGTTTGTCCTTGTAGTAACAGGTGGTAAAAATATGGAAAACATTCTTAATACTTGAATATCCTGGAAAAGTATCAATTCAGTTCCTTCAATTTGTTGGTACTAAAGGATCAAACCATTATTCGCATTCGCTTTCTCAAAAATGCATATTTAGCTATTCGCATTCGCAAGAAATATATTTCAATATTCGCTTTCGCTAAAGTCACTTTCGTTACATCCCTAGTTAGGACTACATGCTTATATATGTTGGTGTTTTCCTGGTCCAGCATGCAAATTAAAATTTAAGATGAAACCTAAAAAACGCGATATGCTAATATTGGCGAATTTTCGCATATATCGAGGATGTCCTAGTCAAGATCTTCAAGAAGATCTTTAATTTGTATAAATCCTCAAATGGGTTTGGGTGATCAAAGTAAAGGTACTTTTTTCAATAGCCTTTTTTTGACAGATCACGTGTGAGTCGTGTCATGCTGTCATGTTATTTGTGTTAAGTATTGTTTGGCATTTCATCATGGAAAGACTTAGGCCTGGACAACGTTTACAAATCGTTCAACTTTATTACGAAAATTCACGTTCGGTGAGGAATGTGTTTCGTGCACTTCGCTCAACTTACGGCCAACATAATCGGCCTACTGAGCGTACTATTCGCAACACCATCACCCATCTTGAGACGCAGCATTAATTATTGGATTGAATATTCGACCAAATAGACCACGTCCAGCACGCAGTAAAGAAAATGTAGCGGTCGTAGCTGAGAGTGCACACGAAGACCGTGAAGAGTCGATTCGGCGCCGTTCGCAGCAACTTGGACTGACGTATGGAACGACTTGGCGCATTTTACGTCGAGATCTTCAATTGAAAGTATACAAAATACAGCTTGTGCAAGAACTGAAGCCACCCGACCTTCCCAAGCGACATCGCTTCGCTCTATGGGCTCTTGAAAAGTTCCAAGAAGATCCGACGTTTTCGAGCCAAATTTTGTTCAGCGTTACATAACCATTTCTGGCTCAAAGAGATTCAAGAGCTGCCACTTCATCCAGAAAAAACAACGGTTTGTTGTGGTTTGTGGGGCCGGTGGAATCATCGGTCCATATTTCTTCAAAAATGATGCCGGTGAGAACGTAACCGTCAATGGCGACCGTTATCGTGCCATGATAACCGACTATTTAATGCCTGAAATTGAAGCTCGTGATCTCGGCGACATTTGGTTCCAACAAGACGGCGCCACTTCCCACACATCGCATTAATCAATGGATTTATTGTGAAGACACTTCGGTGAGCAGATAATTTCACGTTTTGGGCCGGTCGATTTGCCACCAAGATCGTGTGATATCACACCGTTAGACTTTTTCCTGTGGTGATATGTAAAGTCTAAAGTTTATGCAGACGAACCCGCTTCGATTCAGGCCTTGGAGCAAAATATCACGCGTGTCATTCGCCAGTTACCAGTCGAAATGCTCGAACGAGTCATCGAAAATTGAACTCAACGGATGGACCATTTGATAGACATAGGGCCGTATTCATAATAATTTAATGAATGTTTGAGAAACGTTTTAACACTGCTAAAATGTTCCTCAAACCTTTATTAAGTTTTTATGAATAAGGCCCATAATCTTTAAAAAATAAATGCCAAAGAATGTTCTTTCAAATGATAATAAACATTCCCCACTCAATTTGAATTTTCTGTTTTTTCTTTAAAAAAGTAGGGAACCTCGAAATGGATCACGCTATATAACAAATGCAATATTCACATCTCAGGAATTTTTAATAATTTTTTTTTTAGAAAATTAATCCCTGTTATAAAAAGATCAACTTACAACCTTTAAAATGAGCCTTCATTTGTAAAAATCCATCCACGTTCCTAAAATACATTACTTTTGAGAATACTGTAGAGGCTCGGAAAAGTTAAGACGCGAAAAAGTTAAGAATACGGAAAAGTTAAGCAGCTTTTAGTCATCACACGGGACTCCAAAAAGTTAAGTGATGCTTAACATTTTCGAGTCTCCTTTGTTTCCAATTAATTTTTTATTTCTAAATTCATTTTGACTCCTTTTATGTAGCTATTTATATAAGTGTGTGTAGTGCTGCACACATGGGTAGCAAAAAAATGTAACGACCTTTACCGTTATAAAATGCTAGTGAATACATACATACGTAAATATCTTTGTTCACATCAGTTGCTTGTTTAAGAGAACAGTCGGATTAGTTTTGTTTTGATCGCAACAATGTCAACAGCACGTAAGCAAAAAAGGTTAACAGTCGCCGAAAAATGCAAGATTTTAAAGAAATTAGATGCAGGCGTTTTAGCTAATCGATTAGCCATGGATTTTCATGTTTCTGAGACACAACAGTTGTTGACAAGACTGGCGCCTGATTGTACTCTCTCAGCTGAAGATATTAATGCATGGAATGCCGATTCGCTTGATGAGAATGAATCGGACACAGGTATTGGTCAAGATGAAGACAATGTTTCCGAAGCTCCAGAGCTTGTACCATACAATGATGCAATATGCGCGGTGAATACGCTGATAAAATGGAATGAGTACAATACGAATTTCTCCAACAAACATATTTCACATCTTCTCGAACTACTTGTATTTACACAATGTGTAAATACAAGTACATATAATCACATTAAGTTTTCATATCACGGAAAAGTTAAGAATTCAAAAAAGTTAAGCACCCCTGAAACAAACTACTTAACTTTTTCGAGCCTCTACTGTATTGTCCTATATTCATCTGGAAATTTTTTTCGCCAACTATAAATGTTTTATTTTGAGCAGAGAATCGATATGCAAATTTATTTTGAAATCGGGAATGTTGACCCAAAAAAGTTGTTCGGTTTGATATGGAATGAACGATATACGTTTCGTACGATTTGGCCCTTTAGCCCTATAGAAGCTATAGTTTACATCCAATTGTTTTGAAATTTAGTGTGGTAGAGTTTAATGATCTCCGGACCAACATTGCCGAATTTGAAGAAAATTGGTTCAGATTTAGCTATAGCCCCCATATGTATGTTTCGTCCGACTTGGCTACAGACACAGAGACGTACCAAATGTAAATTGTGTAAACAAATTTTAGTTTAAGTAACATTGGATATTTAATTACACTATGCAACAAAATTTTTTTTTTGTGTCCTAGACCTACAAATTATTTTTTGTATAGATTGTGGCATACTGTTATATAAAATCAAAACCAAAAATTTTTTTATGGATAAATTTTTTTTAAAAATTTTTTTATTAAAAATACTATTATTGTCGAAGGTACCCTTAGTATTTGCCCTATAATTTTTGGAGTATATGTCCGATCAGGTCGACTTATACGTTAAATTGAAGCTATTAATGTGGGCTACCAATGGAAATAACTCTTTCACTTAGAAACAATGGTTTAGTAACAGACATTAAACAAATTGGAAAAAGTAGATTTTTCAACAAAAAAAATCTTGGGAAAAAAAAAACATAAAAAATAGAAGAAAAAATCGAAAAAAAATATTTTATTTTATTTTTTAAAAGCTTGCATCCTAGCGCAGAAAATAATGCCTATTTGAAAAAAATCTATGGATAAATGTAGACATTTTGGTAGAGGTAAGAGAATTTCAAAAAATCTTTTTTTTTTAAATTTCTGTTTAAATAGCGAGGTAAGAGAATTTCAAATAATCTTTTTTTTTAATTTCTGTTTAATAGCGATTTTATTTATTACTTTTATTTATACTATGTACATTTGAGTTTATTTACATGAACAAGATTCATTAGACTAATTGTAAGTCTCTCTAATGAGGAACCAAATATAATCTCCCATCATTCTTTCATCCCAGTGCACTTGGTAACGCCGCTCGATGGACTTCAATTATTGGTGAAACCTTTCGCCATGTTCGTCACTTACGTCGCCAAGATTCTCGGCGAAAAACTCGGACTGACGTATAGAACGACTTGGCGCAGTTTACGTCGAGATCTTTAATTGAAAGCATACAAAATAAAGCTTGTGCAAGAACTGAAGCCGCCCGACCTTCCCATTAGAGAATGCAAGAAATGAATTTTGAGGGACATATTTACACCTGTTGGAATACATAAAGCGAAAAAAAAGTTGGAAGAATACATATGTATGTATTGTGTGTTATATACGAGTACATAAATATAAAAAAATATATTTCTAACCAATTTCTTCATCATTTTTTAAGAAATCATTAATCGTTGTTTCATATTGCGGGCTTTTATTGGATCCAAGGAAATTTAAAACTACAAGCTTAAACGACCTCCATGCTGCAATTTCATCCGACGTCAAATATGATTCGAAATTCACATCTTTCATCAGTTTCCTCATTTTAGGCCCATCAAAAACTCTTTCTTCGATTTTTTTGAAAAGAAAGACTTTTAAATAAACTTTTTAAATATGAGAGTGAATTGCCATCTTTCCTTAAGGCTTTTTTAAAGAGCCCCAGCTTAATACGCAGTGGTGGCAAAATATCGGCAATCCCAGAGGCATAACATACCAACAACTTTTAAATCGCAACAAATTTTCCAGTCATGTTCATATTTTATGTATTTTATCAATTTAGCCATTGTTTCGTATGATTCCTTAGTGTTGACAGCATGAGCAATGGGAATCGACGGTTTCTGATTTCCGCTGTGTAAAAGTACTACTTTCAAACTTTCTTTACTGCTGTCAACAAGTAACCGCCATTCCTTTGAATTGTATGTTTGATTAAGTTCCTCGAACAATCCGGAAATTCCTTGCAAAAGCATCTGTTATCCACAGTTGTATAAAATTGTTTGTAAGGTATATCACGGACTCTATAATATGATATGTTAACATCTGGGGCCAAAATATTCTACTGTTTCATCCGAGATGCATGTAGTTCTGCCTTATCTTTGGTCAGTTCCAAATCTCTCACTAGATCAATGAGTTGAAACTGAGTTAAAAGCGATGACCTCTGACTCAAACTTGAATCGCTCAGAGTTGAGTACTCAGTTGAACTTGATGATGTTTCCGTAATTAGGCTGTTAGCTATACTTGGACACTTGGGAATTGGTATTGTTTCCGAATGTGCAACTGGCAAATTGACAGATTTTACTTCACCGTAATTCCAGAAAATGCTCCTTCCTACTCCAATTAGACAAAAATAGCATACTGAATGAATGGTTGTCTCCAAATTAAAACGTTTTTTACACAAAACATTGTAATACATTCATTTTAAAGTACTTACCGCATTCTTCCACTAGTCCATCGATTGAGATTTACATGTCACGAATTACACAAAATACTAGGTGTCCACGGTTCGTTCATATTTTTAACTCGTATACTAAAATATTACACATATACTTCATCTATTATTTTACTAAACGCACGTCGATTTTTTTAATTACATATTTTCCGCAGATGTAGCAGAAATTGTCGGGTTCATTTACACATTGCAAAGTTCTTTGCCTTTTACTCATACTTGGAAATATAACTTTGTAATATTTTTCAAAAAATCGATTATCTCTTTAAGGCGCTGAATTACACTAATTTATTAATAAGAAATTTCATTCATAAATTCCGGGTTCATAAGTTGCAGTACCTGTAGCTGACATAGTTTGCTTCGAAAGTAGACACCCAATATTTTCGAGACTGCCGCGTACTACTTTGTATTGCGTACATATAATTTGAATACCTGTATATACGACTGGGATGTCCATGCCCCTAAAAGGCGTAACTGAATGGAAACCTCATAAATAAAATACCACAAATATTGTTGAATGACCCTCTATCTGAGCGGATCTCATCCAATATAGCTCTCACATTGCATATCATGTTTTATGGAGGGTTACGAACGACCATAAAACCTCGTCCTCTCTATAATTTTATAATGTCTGACATCAATCCTCATAAAATAAAATGCAAGTACAATGTCTCTTATATGTCTCTCTCACATATGGCGAATTCAATATAAGCAAAAACATCATTTAAAGACGAAAAAATATGAAACAAGATTTGTTTGAATTTCCCTAACATTTATAAAATGGCTCATAACTTTAACATCTATCCACAGATTTTAGACAGTGTTTTCTTCGTTAGCATGCTGGCTTTTTAAAAATGTGATAAAATAATTTTTTAAATTTTTTTTTCTATTTTTTGTATTTTTTTGTACCACGAAAAAGTGTTTTTTTAAAAAAATCATTTTTTTTCTCATATTTTTGACGACTGTTATTCTACATTAAAGCGATATTTGCAGCATATGTATCCCTCATAATTCGCTTTAATTTGAGGCATAACACGGCTCAATCAGGCTTATACTTGAACAATTATGGTCCAAATACTGAATGTACTTTCCATGAAAGCTGGAATTTAAAAGGTTAGGTTAGGTTAGGTTGAAGAGAGGAGACGTTTAAACGTCTCATGTCCATGGACATACACTTAAGCCAGTGGTTCGGCCTGTTGTGCGCTCCTTATTTATGATCTTTTTATACCTCACGAGTTACAGAAAATCGGTACTAGACACGAATTTTCTCAGTATCTTCCAGTCATATTCTCTGAGATGAGTCAAGTCTGGTAATATGTCGGACCCGAAATGTTGGGATCTTGCATGTGTGAAAGCCGGGCAGTGACACAGAAAATGTTCCATCGTTTCGATGTTTTCTCTGCATGCCCTGCATTCGTCGTTTCCTGCTAGTCCTATGCGATGAAGATGTGCTTGTAAGCTTGAGTGTCCCGTTAGAACACTCATCATCTTACTAATATCGATCTTGTTTAGTTTCAGAAGACTTCTTGTTTTCTTTTCATTTGGGTCACCCCATAGTATCTTTGCAGTTGCTCCTACTGTTGCGCTATTCCACACAGTTTTATGAGCCATCACTGCCCAGTGCTTCAACTCATTTTTCGTGGCTTCGAAAGATTTCCAATTTTTCAAGTTTATTACTCGAAGTTCTCTGCCGTTTGAAGCCAAGTTGTTTGCCCGTTCATTTCCAATCACTCCGTTGTGTCCTGGTACCCAGCAAATACGGAATTGACCATGGGCTGAGTAATCATTTATCGTTCTTTTACAGTCCAACACAGTTCTGGATTTGACCCTTTCCGATGTTATTGCTTGAATCGCCATTTGGCTATCTGTGAAGATGTTGGCATATTTAGGCTTTGTCGTGTTACTGAGCCAGTTCACACACTCCGTGATTGCTCGAACTTCTGCTTGAAATACCGTGTTATGGTCAGGGAGGCGGAAGTGAAGTTCGACTTCTGGTTCATCAATAAAAAGTCCCAGACCCGTCCTTCCTCCTCGCTTGGACCCATCCGTGTAGCAGCTGGTTCCCACTGGCACATGGGCCAAAGTTCCATTTTCCCAGGAGCGTCTGTCTGGCACAAACGTATCACAGGTAGCTTTAAGCCGCACTTCAGGAATGCGGTCCGAGATTTCTGGCGTTTGAATGTGACCAACTAGATATTCTAAAATCTTCTGATGGTACGACTTGTGGTCTCGATTTATCCATTCACCCATCACTTGTAGACGTCTTGCTGTGAGGGCTGCCTCATACTTTATACGGATGTCTATTGGTTGGATGTGCAGTATAGTCTTCAACGCTTTTGTTGGTGCAGTTCTAAATGCCCCGCTTATGCCTAGACAGCACATACGTTGAATTTTTTGCAAAGGCATTACGTTGCACTTCTTGTCCATTGATGTCCACCACACTACAGAGGCGTAGGTGATTATTGGTCTAATCACGCTCATGTTGGAATTTAAAAAAAAAATGAAAAAAAAAATTACCATAAAATTTTTTTATATTTTTTTCGTGTTTGTGACACCTAATTGCACCAGAAACTGTTATCAACATACCTTGGACAAAAATTTTGTTGCATAGTGTTATTATCCAATCTTACTAGAGTGGTGTAGGGTATCATATAGTCGTCACCGCCCGACTTTAGGCTTTCCTAGCTGGTTTTAGTTTAATTTTACTTAGAACCTATTGCACCAGCAATGGTGTTTATAGCTACAAAATTTTATATAGGGTGATCCATTTCGAGGTTCCCTACTTTTTTAAAGAAAAAATACACAGAAAATTCAAATTGAATAGTTAATGTTTATTATCATTTGAAAGAACATTCTTTGGCATTTATTTTTTGAAGATTATGTCTATCAAATGTTGGCCGCGGTTACGTCTCAGATGGTCCATCCGTTGAGTCCAATTTCCAATGACTCGATTATGTTGACCATAAGTTGAGCGAAGTGCACGAAACGCATTCCTCACAGAACGTGAATTTTCGTAATAAAGTTGAACGATTTGTAAACGTTGTTCACGCGTAAGTCTTTCCATGATGAAATGCCAAACAACACTTAACAAAAATAACATGACAGCATGACACGACTCACACGTGATCTGTCAAAAAAAAGGCTAATGAAAAAAGTATCTCTACTTGGATCACCTGTTATAACTGCTTGGCCCTACATAATACTTTTTAATTTCCACAGATTGGTCTGAAATTTGGCAGTTTGTGTTCAATTTTAACTAGATCCATTTCAACCAAAAATGTTCGTCATTGGTTTAAGTCATACGAATGAGCCTCCTGATTTTGTTTCTTGATGCTATAGAACTCGCAAATTTCCACCGGTTTTGATGAAATTGTGTTTAGATGCATTTTCAGGAAATCGTAATCATTGGTCCACGTTTTAATGCAGCCCACAAGGTTTAGGTTTAGGTTAGGGTGGCAGCCGTTTTTTTTTTTTCTTCAGCTCACATATACCAGTTTTGGTCCCTAGTGGTACCACGGGCTAAAATGCCCTTCATCGAAACCAACCTGTTTAATATACAAATGTATCGATAGCACGAATATTGGTACTGGAAAGATCTGTTAGGCTGCCTAGAAAGGCGACCCCAGTAGGTCCAGTCGTCGTTTACTCAAAGCGGGACAGTCGCACAGCTTCTGCAGAAGTCATTGGAGTTAATACCCAATCTTCTGGCGTGTTCGCCGATCAGGCAGTGTCCCGTCAGAACTGATACTAACGTAGACAATCTTTTCCTTTCTAGTGCGAGGAGATATTTTGACCTTCTCAGGTCATACCTTGGCCAGATTTGTCTAGCTACCCTACGAGTCCCGATATGTGTCCATCTTTCGTTGGACTGCCTGATTGCATCTTGCCTAAGCCAAATCTTGCACGTGGATAGTGGCGCACCAATATATGCAAATTCTTCGAGAATTTGTAAAGTCGTCCCTTTCCTAGCAAGTTCATCGGCTTTGCAGTTCTCCGGGATATCCCTATGCGCAGGCACTCATATGAGGTGTATATTAAACTGCTCAGCCATCTCGTTAAGAGATCTGCGGCAGTCGAGGGCTATTTGTGAATTTAGGGATGTGGCCTCCAGAGAATTGATGGCAGCCTGGCTGTCCGAGTAAATGACAACGCCAGTGTTGGTTACTATGTTCCGACTCAGCCACTTGACGACTTCCCATATTGCCATTATTTCGGCTTGATAGACACTGCAGGTATCTGCTGGTCTGTGAGCTATATCCAAATTAAGTTCTTCACAGTGTACTCCGAAGCCAACATTTTCATCAAGCTTCGAACCATCCGTATAGAAGTGGATATGGTTTCTATTTCGGGGTATTCTGCCATCCCATTCATCCCTGGCTGGTATCATAGTGATGTACATAGTTCCTCTCAAAGGTGCGCACCGTTGATATATAGTCCACTTGGTCGGTTACCATAGCACTACACTTTGATATCCTCATGTGACCGTAGTTCTTGTACCTCCATATTGATAGGCAGTTTAATCTTAGTGCCGCTTTGGTTGCAACTTCTCTCGCCACAACATTAATCGGCAGTATATGGAGAAGGGTTTGTAGAGACTCAGTCGCTGTAGTCCTTAACGCTCCGCTTATGCACATACAGGCAGTTCTCTGAACTCTTGATAGCAGGTTTGTGATGGTTAGTTTGTCAGTTGCCGTCCACCATACCACAATGCCATATAAGAGTATTGGACGAACCACTGCTATATATATCCAATGGACAATTTTTGGAGAGAGGCCCCACCGCGACCCTACAGCCTTCCTGCAGGAATATAGGGCGATGTTGGCCTTCTTTACACGTTCCAGTACGTTTAGTCTGAATGACAGTTTCCTATCCAAAATTATTCCTAAAAATTTTGCACTTTCAGAAAAGACTAGATCTGTTCCATTTATCCGAGGAGTAGGGTCCACATGAGGGATATTATTCATCCTAGTAAAGAGAACCAATTCTGTCTTGTTTGGGTTAACACCCAAACCGCTGCATCTGGCCCATCTAGCCAACTTGTTCAGAGCCACCTGTAGGATATCTCTGAGGACGTTTACGAATTTGTCACTCACTGCGATTGCCACGTCGTCCGCATATGCCACGACCTTGCAGCCACAACGTTCTAGATCTAGCAGGATTTCATTCACCGCTAGGTTCCAAATTAGGGAAGGCAGTACTCCTCCTTGTGGGGTCCCTCTGTTTACAAACCTTGTTAGAGTTGTGGACCCTAGACATTCTGTTATGCGTCTTCTGTTTAGTAGTCTTTGAATTAGTCTAATCAAGCTAGAATTCACCTTTAGATGTGACAATGCCGCGATTTCTGCATCTGGGTGTATGTTGTTAAAAGCCCCTTCTATGTCAAGAAATGCCACCATGGTGAATTCTTTGAAATGTAGGGACGATTCGATAGTGCTCACAAGTTCGTGCAGGGCTGATTCTGTAGACTTTCCCTTATTGTAGGCATGTTGGTTCCCCGACAGGAGTTTTGTATCCAGGTTTTGCCTAATGAAATAATCTAAAAGTCTTTCCAGACTTTTCAATAGGAAGGGAATAGACTAATTGGTCTGAAGTCTTTTGGCCTAGTGTGCGATATCTTCCCCGCTTTGGGTATGAATACCACTTTGGTATCCCTCCATCGATTCGGGATGTATGAAAGCCTAATACAGCCTACATAAATTTTCTGCAGCCAGGGGATAATGTACTTTAACATTTTCTGCATTTCTGCCGGAGTGATGCCGTCTGGTCCAGGTGACTTGAAGGGCTCAAAGCTGTTTATAGCCCAGCTTATTCTAGATCTCTCAGACAACAAGCTAGCGACGATCGCAGTCCACTCGCACTCTTGTTGGTCCTGTTGATCCTCGGGCTCTGTTGATGAGTTCCCCGGGAAATGCGTGTCGAGCAGTACACTTAGCGATTGCTCGCTGTTTTTTGTCCAGTTGTTTGCCTCATCCTGCAAATACCCCACTGTACAAGGACAAGTGGATAGTACCTTTCCCAGCCTTGCGGCGTCGGAGACCTATTCCACTTCGCCACAGAAGGAATACCAAGAGCGTCTTTGCGCCTTTCTAAGCTCCTTCTTATAGCTCTTGAGTTGCCCTTTATATGCATCCCAATCATTAAAGGCTCCATTAAATTTCGCCTTGTTGAATAGCTTGTTGCGGGTCTTTTTTCTTGCCGTTAGATCAGAAGTCCACCATTGAGGTTTAGTTTTACCCTTGTACCTTGTTTTTGGACAGGCTTCTTCAAGGGAACTATTGAATGATGTGGTGATATGCTCGACCAGATTATCCAGACCGGCTTTGTCATTCAGTTCATAAAGATGTTTAGAGTTGAGGATCTTTTTAAAATTCTTCTCATACAGGTGCCACTTTGTCTTCCTCACATTTCTGTGGACAGCAGTTTATGGAGTCGCTTTTTCGGTGAGTTTGAACTCTACATATATAATGGTGATCTGAGAATGAGTGGTCGGCCCACAAACAACGGACTGTAATGTCTTGATTTCGTGTCGTTATAGAAATCAAAACCACAGACCTTAAATTATACAGATGTGCCGTCAGCGAGAAACGTCAAAATCTATCAGTTACGAACGAATAGGAATGAAATGTCACACGCGAAAAAACACTTTTCCGCGAACATAGTTTGAACTTTCTTTGCACTAATCAATTAATATTAATTTTTTAATTGTGACAATTACAAAAAATTCGGGAAAATCGGTCCGAAATCCGCGGAAAAACTCACTCTTTGAACAACTACTCGTTGAAATTTCTATTCGTTCGTACCTGATAACTTACTCGCTCCGGGATGACATATCTTATTATTCATTATTTTTGATCAAAACAATCAAATATGGCATATTTCCTTAATAGGGACATAAATAATGTTACAAAATTTAACACACCCTATACAATAGTGGAATTGAACATACCCTACCACATGGATTATGAAGCCTAACCTCTGTAGTGTTAGTTTGTAACGGGAATTCAAAATTGCTTCACTCTGGAGTGTTCAGATAATGAGAACCGTATCGCTGTTGTAGCGCTTTTTATACTCTACATCACACTGTAGTACAGGGTATTATGACATTGTGCATTTGTTTGTAACACCCAAAAGGAGAAGAGATAGACCCATTGTTTATTATACCGATCGACTTGTAATCACTTTCTGAGTCGATATAGCTATGTCCGTTTGTCTGTAGATGTATTCTTGTAATCAAAGTACAGGTCGCAATTATGGTCAGATCTCAACGAAACTTTGCACATATCTTTCTTTAGGCCCAAGGACGCTTGAATTTCGACGAATGAATTTTCGCCCATATATATGTATGTACCTCCGATTTGACATGTATGCGCTGTAGAAACCGTATTTTACACCCGATCTGTTCGAAATTCGGCAGAGAGAGTTTTCTTATAACGTGAATGAACGCTACCAAATTCGGAGATAATCCTTTCAGACTTAGATATAGCCCCTCATATATATGTTTCATCCGATTTGATATGTAAGCGCTGTAGAACCCGTATTTTATTTCCGATCCTTACGAAATTCAACAGAGAGAGTTTTCTTATTACACGTATTAACGCTGCAAAATTCAGGGAAAATCAGTTCAGATTTAGATATAGCCCCCATATATATGTTTCACCCGATTTGACATGTAAGCGCTGCAGAAACCGTGTTTTATATCCGATCAGTACGGAATTCGACAGAGAGAGTTTTCTTATTACATGTATGTGGCCGGTCAAAAAGATGCTGGTTTGAGTCGATGTGTGAGAGCTCGCATTGGCATGGTGCACAATGATTCGTCTTCTCTTGTTCGTTTTTCGAATTTCACCGAAGACTTCAGGCAAACAAATTGTGGTGTACCACTCAGAATTGACCGTCCTACGTTGCTCAAGCGGAACAGTCGCCACATGACCAGTGCTTCGAAGAGCTTCTTCCACGAACAACTTTCGTTAGATTTGGCTCGTCTTCGAAGACCCACACGGTCGATTGCTGTTTTGTTTCGGGCTCATACGCATAGATCCAAGATTCGTCACCTGTGACGATCTTATAAAGGTCTTTTGAAGCACCGCGATCGTATTTTTTCAAAATTTCTTTGCACCAATCGACACGAGCCTGTTTTTGAGCGATTGTCAAATTGTGCGGTATCCAACGAGAACAAACCTTTTTTACGGCCAGGTATTCATGCAATATCGAATGTATGCTGGTGGAAGAAATGCCCAAGGATGCCTCTATCTCACGGTATGTCATGATCTTGCATTATCAGTCCACGCATGGCCTCAATGTTCTCTGGCACAACGGCCGGTTTTGGACGACCTTCGTCTTAGAGCGAGCGTCGGCCACGATTGAATTCATTAAACCAGTTTTTCACAGTGCTGTAGGATGGTGCTTTATCGCCATACAAAGATTAAAGTTCATCGATGCACTCTTGTCGTGATAATCCACGTCGAAAGTTGTGATAAATGATCGCACGAAAATGTTCACGAGTTAATTCAATTTTTTTGCCAAATTGATTTTTTCAAGTCACTGTAAACAACACAAATGATGGTCGTACGTCAAAACGTTCTGAGAACGTTTATCCTAAAGAATGTCAAACTTTCTAATGAAAATGTCAGATGGCGCCAGGCAACACTTAGTGTTGCCTAGGCCAGAAATATATATGGCAACCCTCGTAATGTACTTCAACATTTTCTGCATTTCTGCTGGAGTAATGCCGTCTGGTCCAGGTGATTTAAAGGGCTCAACGCTGTTAATAGCCCAACTGATTCTGGATTTTTCAGTCAATAACATAGCGTCCTGCTGTTCCTCGAGTTCTGTCGGTGAGTTCCCCGGGAAATGTGTGTCGAGTAGTAGTTTTTGCGACTGCTCACTGGTTTTTTCCAGTTGTTGACCTCATTCTGTTAGTGGAGACGGTACTCCTCTTCTGTTCACAAACCTTGTTAGAGTTGTGGACCCAAGACATGCTGTTATGCGTCTTCTGTTGAGCAGACTTTGAATTAGTCCAATCAAGCAAGAGTTCATTCTTAGATGTGACAGCGCCGCAATTACCGCATCTGAGTGAATGTTGTTAAAAGTCCCATCTATGTCAAGAAAGGCCACCATAGTATATTGTTCCTTGAAATGTAGGGACGATTCGATAGTTCGTGCAGGGCGGATTCTGTTGATTTGCCCTTGCTGTAAACATGCTGGTTCCCCGACAGGAGTTTTGTATGCAGGTTTTCTCTAATGAATCTAAAAGTCTTTCCAGAACTTTCAGGAGGAAGAAATGAGGATTGGCTGATTGGCCGGAAGTCCTTTGGCCTAGTGTGCGATATCTTTCCCGCTTTGGGTTTGAATATCACTTTGGTGTTCATCCATCGATTGTGGATATATAAGAGAGCCTGATATAGCCTTCAGAAATTTTCTCCAGCCAGTGGTAAATATACGTTAACATTTTCTGCTGCAGTAATACCATTTGATCCGGGTAATTTAAAGAGCTCAAAACTGCTAATCACCCAGTTGATTCTGGATTTCTCAGTCAAGAACATAGCGTTCTGCTATTCCTCGAGTTCTGTCGGTGAGTTTCCCGGGAAATGTTTGTCGAGCAGCAGTTTCAGCGACTTCCACCCATTTTTTTTTCCAGTTGGTGCCCTCATCCTGCAGGTAACCCACGTTAAAGGGTTTAGCGGATTTTGTTGTGGTTTAGCTTTACCCTTGAACCTTAGTTTGGGAAAGGCTTGTTCAAAGGAACTATTGAATGATGTTACATCAACATATTCTGCATTTCTGCTAAAGTAATACCATCTGATCCAGGTGATTTAAAGGGCTCAAAGCTGTTAATCGCCCAACTGATTTTGGATTTCTCAGTCAACAACTTAGCGTCCTGCTATTCCTCGAGTTCTCCAGTTGTTGGCCTCATCCTGCAGGTAACCCACGTTACAGGGTTTAGCGGATTTTGTTGTGGTTTAGCTTTACCTTTGAACCTTGGTTTGGGATAGGCTTCTTCAAGGGAATAAATACTGAATGATGTAGTGATGTGCTCGACCAGATTATCCAAACCGTCTTTCTCATTCAGTTCGTATAGAAGTTTAAAATTGAGGACTTTTTTAATCTTTTTCTTATACAGATGTCACTTTGTCTTCCTCAACACATATTTCCTCACACTTCTGTGGTTTAAGTACGTACTTTTTCAGCGAGTTTGTATCCTGAGAACGAATGGCCAAACTTAATGGCATTGTTACTGATCTTTGAACTTTAATTTAATTTACACATTCACAGTCCAATCCCAGAATTTTCTTCAAATTGTTGGGCAATAAAGGGCGAACAACCAAATTTGTTTGAATAAAATATTGCCCATCAAGGGAAATGTTGACAATGGGGCGGATGTGGCCATAAAAACTTTAAATAAGCTCGTGGTGGAGCAGTTGCGACAAAATGAAAATGAATATTATAACAGTTACACCCTGAACATCGTGTAGATATTAAATTAAATAATAACTAATAATTTAAATAATAACAAATGCCGTCAACTTTAGTCTAGTCGTAAATTACAACTTAATTGTTGGGCAATGTCTATGTTTTGGTGTCCAATTTAAACTGTTTCATAATTATGCAAAAAAAAAAAAACAAATAACTACAAATTGCTAGCTAGTCAGTCACTAAATAGTCTAGTCTATTGTGGATATTTCCTGGGATCGTGGCATAATCACATGGCACCATCTGCTGCTACTTACTTCACTGATTCATTCATGCATTCATTCGTTCGTTCGCAGTGGTCTACTTCTTCTCCAAAGTCGTATAACACTTTTTCCCACAAAGAAAGTCACACGCCCGCCCCCCAACTTCGAAATATTTATTGCAAATATCCACAACAATGTAAAACGATGTTAGTTATGCCACATCGCTTCGTAAAGGGTGTGTTTGCTTGAGTATACTCGTATGCTGCGGGAACCATAAGAACTAGCCTTTATTAGCATGTCTAACAAGTAAAAACGATGTTAGGGT
The DNA here is from genome assembly GCA_963930755.1 of Eudasyphora cyanicolor. NCBI lineage: Eukaryota > Metazoa > Arthropoda > Insecta > Diptera > Muscidae > Eudasyphora > Eudasyphora cyanicolor. Next base: position 208,292,066 of record OZ005735.1, read on the forward strand.
TGGACAGGTCGCATCTTATATAACCTTCATAATGGATCGCAATCCACAGAGCATATAATAACGAAAATTGAAATTTATTTAAATTATTAAATAATGAAGGATCTTCAGAAGGTGAACCAACAGAAACACTTTTACAATAGAAAGGATTTGAACAAAATCATTCGATTCAAATTTGTGGCTTTTATGGGGTCAGTGAGTCAAATTTTATAGAAATACAGGTAAAATAAAATTGCCAGCGGCAAAATGATAAGTTGGGAGGGCATTTCTTACCTATTTTTCTTGCATACCTACAAGGCCCTGCCTAAACTCCAAACGAACCAACGCCCTGCTGTCATTACCGAAGAAGACATCAGAAGTCGAATCTAGTAGAGAGGAAGGCCACAATGGTCGACTCTAGTATAGATGAAGACCACAGTGGTCGATTCTAGTATAGAAGAAGACCACAGTGGTCGACTCTAGTATAGAGGAAGATCACAGTGAACGACTCTAGTATAGAGGAAGACCACAGTGGTCGACTCTAGTATAGAGGAAGACCACAGTGGTCGACTCTAGTTGAGAGGATGGAGGAAGACCACTAGTATAGAGGAAGACCACAGTGGTCGACTCTAGTATAGAGGAAGACCACAGTGGTCGACTCTAGTATAGAGGAAGACCACAGTGGTCGACTATAGTATAGAGGAAGACCACAGTGGTCGACTCTAGTATAGAGGAAGACCACAGTGGTCGACTCTAGTATAGAGGAAGACCACAGTGGTCGACTCTAGTATAGAGGAAGACCACAGTGGTCGACTCTAGTATAGAGGAAGACCACAGTGGTCGACTCTAGTATAGAGGAAGACCACAGTGGTCGACTCTAGTTGAGAGGATGACCAGAGTGGTCGACTCTAGTTGAGAGGAAGACCACAGTGGCCGACTCTAGTTGAGAGGAAGACCACAGTGGCCGACTCTAGTTGAGAGGAAGACCACAATGGTCGACTCTAGTTGAGAGGAAGACCAGAGTGGTCGACTCTAGTTGAGAGGAAGACCACAGTGGCCGACTCTAGTTGAGAGGAAGACTACAGTGGTCGACTCTAGTTGAGAGGAAGACCACAGTGGTCGACTCTAGTTGAGAGGAAGACCACAGTGGTCGACTCTAGTTGAGAGGAAGACCACAGTGGCCGACTCTAGTTGAGAGGAAGACCAGAGTGGTCGACTCTAGTATAGAGGAAGACCACAGTGGTCGACTCTAGTTGAGAGGAAGACCACAGTGGCCGACTCTAGTTGAGAGGAAGACCACAATGGTCGACTCTAGTTGAGAGGAAGACCAAAGTGGTCGACTCTAGTTGAGAGGAAGACCACAGTGGCCGACTCTAGTTGAGAGGAAGACCACAGTGGTCGACTCTAGTTGAGAGGAAGACCACAGTGGTCGACTCTAGTTGAGAGGAAGACCACAGTGGTCGACTCTAGTTGAGAGGAAGACCACAGTGGCCGACTCTAGTTGAGAGGAAGACCACAATGGTCGACTCTAGTTGAGAGGAAGACCAGAGTGGTCGACTCTAGTTGAGAGGAAGACCACAGTGGCCGACTCTAGTTGAGAGGAAGACCACAGTGGTCGACTCTAGTTGAGAGGAAGACCACAGTGGTCGACTCTAGTTGAGAGGAAGACCACAGTGGCCGACTCTAGTTGAGAGGAAGACCACAGTGGCCGACTCTAGTTGAGAGGAAGACCACAGTGGCCGACTCTAGTTGAGAGGAAGACCACAGTGGTCGACTCTAGTTGAGAGGAAGACCACAGTGGTCGACTCTAGTTGAGAGGAAGACCACAGTGGTCGACTCTAGTTGAGAGGAAGACCACAGTGGTCGACTCTAGTTGAGAGGAAGACCACAGTGGCCGACTCTAGTTGAGAGGAAGACCACAGTGGCCGACTCTAGTTGAGAGGAAGACCACAATGGTCGACTCTAGTTGAGAGGAAGACCAGAGTGGTCGACTCTAGTTGAGAGGAAGACCAGAGTGGTCGACTCTAGTTGAGAGGAAGACCACAGTGGCCGACTCTAGTTGAGAGGAAGACCACAGTGGTCGACTCTAGTTGAGAGGAAGACCACAGTGGTCGACTCTAGTTGAGAGGAAGACCACAGTGGTCGACTCTAGTTGAGAGGAAGACCACAGTGGTCGACTCTAGTATAGAGGAAGACCACAGTGGTCGACTCTAGTATAGAGGAAGACCACAGTGGTCGACTCTAGTATAGAGGAAGACCACAGTGGTCGACTCTAGTATAGAGGAAGACCACAGTGGTCGACTCTAGTATAGAGGAAGACCACAGTGGTCGACTCTAGTATAGAAGAAGACCACAGTGGTCGACTCTAGTATAGAAGAAGACCACAGTGGTCGACTCTAGTTGAGAGGAAGACCACAGTGGTCGAATCTAGTTGAGAGGAAGACCACAGTGGTCGACTCTAGTTGAGAGGAAGACCACAGTGGTCGACTCTAGTTGAGAGGAAGACCACAGTGGTCGACTCTAGTTGAGAGGAAGACCACAGTGGTCGACTCTAGTTGAGAGGAAGACCACAGTGGTCGACTCTAGTTGAGAGGAAGACCACAGTGGTCGACTCTAGTTGAGAGGAAGACCACAGTGGCCGACTCTAGTTGAGAGGAAGACCACAGTGGTCGACTCTAGTTGAGAGGAAGACCACAGTGGTCGACTCTAGTATAGAGGAAGACCACAGTGGTCGACTCTAGTATAGAGGAAGACCACAGTGGTCGACTCTAGTATAGAGGAAGACCACAGTGGTCGACTCTAGTATAGAGGAAGACCACAGTGGTCGACTCTAGTATAGAGGAAGACCACAGTGGTCGACTCTAGTATAGAGGAAGACCACAGTGGTCGACTCTAGTATAGAGGAAGACCACAGTGGTCGACTCTAGTATATCTTTGGATTTATCCAATATTTATCACGGACAATTGTCAGGTTTTGTTTCGGAATCGTCCAAGCCTTGATGTACTCGTGGATCCCATTCACAGGAGATGGGTTAATGATAGGCACCAATGATATGGTTTCACGTTACAGACTACAATATAGCTGACCTATTTCAGATGTTACAACAGATTCATGGCATCCATAAAAAATATGTATGGATGCGGTTCATAGCACAAATTATTTTCTTTGTTTAAATTTTTATTACTATAATTCTGAAGCCCATTCATACATAAGTATTACGTTATGTTGGCGATACATTCGTAACACATTCCAATTTCATTTTCTTTGGGACCAAAAACCGCTCTATAACTATACAATGTAGTAATCCATAGGGTATTATGTAGAGATGGATGCATAGATTCATTCACAGCCGCATGCCGCCATAAAATCCATTCATTCATTCACTCATGAAGTCTGCTCTGTTAGTAATTTCATTTGTCCGTCCATTACTTTAATTTATCACATCATTAATGAAAGAGAAGAAGACGAAGTTGAATAAGATTGTAAAAAATATATTTTTTGGGAAAATAAAAAAAATCACAGCTAGTAGTGAAGTAGTTATTTTATGTAAATTTTGTTGAGTATCATATCAACTCGATCAAAGAAAATGTATGGAATCCATCAACTGATTTGCGTGATTCTACTAATGATACCCACCAACTGACAGAGAGACATATTGTCTGTCCTGAGCATTCACTGAGATACCAAATGCATAGCCTCCCTCCCCTTAAATCGCAATGATAGGACCGCAGACCAAGATTTTAATATTTCCCAGCCTCGAGATCTATGTACTGCATATATTGACAACATTCCAACGTCATTCGGCTAGCAGTCGTCGTCGGTCTCAATGATATACAATGACAGAGTGTGTCGTCGTCTGTTTTATTGATTTTTCCAATCTAATCTTACATGAATTCCTAACAACTAATTAAATCGAGTGTCATCAATATATACCAAAGTAACATTTTCTTTTTCGAAAAAATACATTGTTGTTATTTTGCATGAATTCGAAATTGTCATTTGGAGTTTTTTGAATGCTAAATAGTTACACTAGTTTGCAAAAAATCGCTTAAATTTGGAGTCGTTAGGCATAATATACCTATAGGTGCTGGAGGGTGAACCTTATGAGTTTCCCTCTTTGTTGTTATTTATTTTCTCTTCTAAATTTTTTGTTAACTAGTGTTATTTTCTTTACAGAAACGTCTCCATCGGCGGTAGACACGACCGACAACATTGCAATAATCGTCGTCGTCAACATCATAATCATGATTGGTGAATTAAGTTATATTGAATCTGATGTGATGATTTCCCCCTATATTTGCACCGAAGAAGAATTACGTACATATAAATAGTAATAAATTCTAAGCCAAGACTAACATTTAAAATACAATGGCACATTACAATTATTTCACCTGAAGATAAGCGTAAAAAGTATTCAATTCGATACGAACAAAAACTGGAACTGACTTAAATTCTAGTTAAAATCAGAAACCAAAAGTGTATACATACTTATACACAGAGACAAATTAACTTTAGAGACGACTGGACCCGAGCACAGAGGTCATCCTCAAGACTAGAATCGATCTCAGAGGTCTTCTACCACATTCATACCTTTATACTACAGTCGAGTATACTAAGTCTTCCTCTAAACGAGGATCTACATCTGATGTATTAATCTATACTAGAGACGAATTCAGAGATCTTCTTCTAGACTAAGTCTACCTCAAAAGTCTTCTTCTAAACTTAAATATATAATGATTCTGATGTGATGATTTCCCCCTACACATATTTGCACCGAAGAAGAATTACGCACTTATAAATAATAATAAATTCTAAGCCAAGACTAACATTTAAAATACAATGATACATTACAATTATTTCACCTGAAGATAAACGTAAAAAGTGTTCAATTCGATACGAACAAGAACTGGAACTGACTTAATTTCTAGACAAGAGCAGAAAACAAAAGTGTATACACAGAGACAAATAAACTTTAGAGACGACTGGACACGAGCACAGAGGTCTTCCCCAAGACTAGAATCGATCTCAGAGGTCTTCTACTGCGTCCATACCTCTATACTACAGTCGAGTATAATAAGTCTTCTTCTACAAAAGGGTCCACATCTGAGGTATTCATCTAGACTAAAGTCGACCTCAAAAGTGTTCTTCTAAACTAATGTTGACCTCAGAAGTATTTTCCGTAACTAGAGTCGACCTCAGAGGTCCTATTCTAAATTATAGTCGACTTAAGAAGTCGTCCTCTATATTAGAGTCAATCTAAGAGGTCTTCCTTAATATACTATAGTTGAGCTCAGCGGATTTTCTCTATACTATAGTCGACCTCAGAGGTCTTCCTCATTACTAAAGTCGACCACTGAAGTCTTCCTCTCTACTACAGTCTACCTCTAAGGTTTCTTCTATATGTACTAGAGTCGACCTAGAATTGATCTCAGAGGTCATCCTCTCTAATAGAGTCAATCTCTGATGTCTTTCTAGACTAAAGTTTACCTCAAAAGTCTTCTTATAAACTAAAGTTGACCTCAGAAGTATTTTCCGTAACTAGAGTCGATCTCAGAGGTCCTATTCTAAATTATAATCGACTTAAGAAGTCGTCCTCTACTTCATCTATATTAGGGTCGACCTCTGAGATCTTCATATAGACTTTAGTCAATCTCAGAGGTCTTAATCTATTCTACAGTCGACCTTTGCGGACCTCCTCTATACAAGAGTTGATCTCAGAGGACCTTCTCTATACTAGTCGGCCTTTAAAGTTTTCCTCTACACGGGGCAAAATCGCCTTTTTTGATATGTTTGAATAGAAAGAAAATATATTTGGAACACTAATTTTTAAATATTATATATTTCTGAGCAAATAAATTTTATTTGAAAATCAATAAAATATATTTGGAACTCGTATATTAATATGTTACAACATATAGTATTTGCAAACTAAATTTCTCAAATAAAATATGTATTTGAATACAAATAAAATCATTGTTTAGGAATTTCTCCAAATATATTTTATTTAAAAAAGATTTTCGAAACTTTTGTTGAATTTTTCGAATTAAAATTTTATTTTTTTTTGGTTTGAACCTCCCAGTTATGATACCAAATGCAGCAATATCTTGTTTTAAACCAATCATTTAAAATTTCTGAGTATTCCAAGCCATCATTGGTTGTCAATCCTCCAAGTATATATTTCGATCCAAGATTATATGATTTCAATTATTATTATTTTTTATATTTAAGACGTTAAAATTTTTGAAAAAATTAACTTTGAATTACTGAAAAATTTAACACAATTTAGATATTTTCTGAATACTTAAATGAAAATAAATTTTTGTTTCGGAAAAAATAGTCCAAATAAACACATTTGGATGTAAACATAGATTTGTTTAGAACAACATCTTTTCAAATATATAATTTTTGTGTGTACCAAATATTATATGTTTAGAGTGTATCCTAAAGATATATATGTTTCAAGCCGAATATGTTTGGGACAATATACTACAAAAGCGATTTTTTTTCAGCGTGTATATTACATTCGACTTTTGAGGTCTTCTTCTATACTAGAATTGACGTAAAGTCTTCCTTTGAGGCCTTCCCCTATACTACAGCCCTCCATTGAGGTCTTCCGCTGTACTCTTCCTCTATACAATGCCTTTTTGTCTTCGATTGTAAAATAAATGTGCACTGTGAAAGGGTTTCGTTTTCTTTTGTGAAAAATGTCGCACTTGCACGGGGCAAAAATGCAACATTTCAGACCTGTATTAAATCGAAGGGGTGGACGCTGCTCTACAAAACAGATGTTTTTTCGGCGTCGAGCGAATAGCCTAAATAACCGCGTGTGTCCGTGCGTGCTTTTTTATAATGAAGTTTGGCCAAATGCTTTATTTAGGCGGCAGTACAAGAGGGTGTAGGCGACATTATTAAAATGCTGCTCTCTGAAAACACCATAAGTGTTGCCTGGCGCCATCTGACATTTCCATTGGAAATTTTGACATTTTTTAACATAACTTCACTCAGACCGTTTTGTCATTTGAGCGCGAATTGTTTTGGTTACAAAACATGGTTTTTGAACGCTTCGACAGCTGCTTTAGGCGACGAAAAACGTTGACCAAGTAGTTTTTCTTGATGTGAGTGAATAAGAATAAGACATTGGGTGTCAAATCAGGGCTGTACGGCGGATGACCCATCAATTCGACGTTTCGGCCGGTCAAAAAGGCGCTGGTTTAAGCCGATGTGTGAGAGCTCGCATTGTCATGGTGCACAATGATTGGTCTTCTCTTGTTCGTTTTTCGAATTTCTCCGAAGACTTCAGGCAAACAACAATTGTGGTGTACCACTCAGAATTGACCGTCCTACAATGTGTGCGGAACAGTCGCCACATTGTCAGTCTTGCCGAAGAAACAGGCGACCATTTGCTTCGAAGTGCTTCTTCCACGAACAACTTTCGTTGGATTTGGCTCGTCTTCGAAGATCCACACGGTCGATTGCTGTTTTGTTTCGGGTTCATACGCATAGATCCTAGACTCGTCACCTGTGATGATCTTATAAACGCCTTTTGAAGCACCGCGATCGTATTTTTCAACATTTCTTTGCACCAATCGACACGAGCTGTTCGTTAAGCGATTGTCAAATTGTGCGGGATCCAACGAGAACAAACCCTTTTTACGGCCAGGTGTTCATGCAAATCGAATTTATGCTGGTGGAAGAAATTTCAATGCGTTGTTGAATCGTGTATCGTAGTTTCTACTTGTCAAATGTCAAAGAATAAAATCTTCAAAAGTGACAGCTACGGAAATACCGGGTGATTCAAAATAACACCTCTTGTTGGAAAACCCTGTACAAGATTCGAGTACACTAGATCTTCTTCTAAACTAGAGTCCAGTACACTATGTCGTCCTCGAAACTAGAGTCGACCTCTGAGATCTTCCGCTGTACTAAAAGCGATCTGAAAGACCTTCCACTATACTAGAGTCGAAGGCTGAGATCCTTCTCTATAGTAGAGCCCAGAATCGACCTCTAAGGTCTGAGGACTTCTAACCTAACTAAGAGCCAATCTAGGGTATTTTGACTTGTACATTCGATTTACCGCAAAGAAGCAGTTGGTACTTCCGTCTGTCTGTTCGTACATCCTTGTGATCAAAGTACAGCTCCCAAATATGAACCGATTTTGTAGATATCGGTCCACTGTGGTTCCCTCAAAGTAAATGTGATGGAGGAAGGATTAGTCGAAAAGAAGAGGAAGATTATATGTAAAAAAAATGATGAGTGGAAGGAAATAAAAGTTCTGTAGCACAGCGTTCTTAGTTATGCTTAGTGGCTTTACTGAACCAAGAAGATTTCTCTATGAATTTGACTATGGGTTTAGGAAGAGCATCTGTTAGGTTGTTATGATCCATGTGGCGGCAGTGTCAAGTGATAACACCTGTGAGAAACTGAGTGTGATCTTGCCGAGAGAAAGCAGCTCTCAGCGTCTCAGGAGCGTCTCACATCAATGGCCTGCCAAAGAGATTGAGCTACCCAGCAATTCTGTACTGATTCCCACCACGACCGTGTTCCCGTTACTCCCAGTTCGTCTACGTGATTTCTAAGTTCCACAAACGGAATGCGCGCGTTCAGGGTCGCGATTTCATCAGCTTCCATTACGCTTCTTAACGCTCAATCTTCGCGGCTACGTATTCTCACTTTAAAGGTGTTATCATGATTTGTTTTCGGTGCCATGTAGTATTTCGACATAGCCCTATATAAAAGTCACTTCTTTACCTTCTAGAAACCAGTTCAACTTTTCCTCGCACTACATTAAACTTTTCCTAATTTGTTAGATTTTTTATCAATCGATCAATATACCGTTGTGTCTCTGGTACGTCTGCAAATATGTTTTTTTTGTATGATAAATTTACATATATTAAAGTCAACATGGTTTTATGCATTTTGACTCAATATTATTTTGAGTTGATTAGAATAACGATTAAATGGATTCCCCCGAGATTTACAAGTCTAACATTTTGTCTCAGTGGATCATAACACAATTCTTCCTCAGAAAATCAAATAGTCATTCAGTTTACCTTGACATTTGACAAAGCCAATTAACTGAAAAATTCACAAAAAAAAAACAGCTCTGAATATAGAACAAGGAAGACATTATCATCAATAAGAGTGACATAAACAAGTTTCTAAATGGACAATTGTCTCCAATTTTGCTGCTCCAGCCAACGACATTTTGTAAACTTAACGAAAAAACAAATATCGTATTCATTTTTAATTTTATTTTATTTTTTCACCACAATAAACAAGAATAATGATGAACATTTTAGAAAATATCAAAGTTATAAGTGCACTTAACAAACAAACAGACGGACGGACAGACAGACAAAAAACTAAGCCAAACCGGATTGTTGAGTTTTCTAAATCCACCGGAGCAGACGAGACCAGAACAATAACGAAATAAATCTTTGAAAAGCGAATAATGAAAATACATAAACGCTCATCGCTTTGCGGTTTCAGGAGCTTCCATCTGTGCTACGAGTTTGCATTCGATTCTGAACAAATAAAAAATGCATTAAATTATGTAAACTATTTTATGTATTGTGGGAATTGAATTGAATTGCCGAGATGTACAACCATTTAACAAGGTTGGCATTAGGAGCAAGTGACACTAAATTTTATTGATACAAAAAGGACAGTTTAAAATGTAAGAGAATGGGTAAACCAATATCAAGAATACTGAATATGGTGATAATTACCGTTTTTCCGGGTTAGATCTTGTTTTAGAGATATTTGATTAAAAAAATTAGCTGGGAAATTATAAAGTTTAATCATTTTGCGGATAAATATGAGGATGAATAATGATTGGACATGGTCATTCCATTTTTGTCAGAACTAAATACTTTGGTTGCAGTCACAAAATATGAATGTGTCTAACGGTAGACTGGGTAGCACTAAATGGTGCTACATCTAAGTCTGGAGTGTAATGCGTACCGTGCCTATAGTACTTGTCGATACGCCGATTCGCAGTAAGGGTTTACCGTAGACTGTGTTTTAATGGCGATATTTGCTGATAACTGAGCACATCAGCAACGACTAAGTCCTTGTCACGTTTTGGGCTCAACGACGCGATAGACCTTCCCTAGCTCCATACTCGTGGGATCAAACAAAATGAAACAAAATAAACAAACAAAAGTATTTAGACAAAAACAACAGCAACTCCCCGGTAAGACTAAGGATACGAAAACTGATAACGACACAATGAAGACGACGATGACAACTGATATGGGGCCTGACAGCAGGTTCAGTCATCCATCGTCCTCTTATAAGGCGGCATCAATACCTGGTGCTTTGGTATTACATGGCAAGCAAACCCGTCCTTCAATGAAGAAGTGTAATGATCGGCACATGACTCGGCGGACCCTTAAGAGACTAGAGAAAACCAACCCTGTATCTCTGTACAACAAGAAGAGATAATCTCAAAGGAGGACAAGGAGTATTGCTGAAGAACAGTGTACTTACATACAAGAGTTGCCTGTTAAAACGCAACGCTCTCCAAAAGGACCAAAGTGATCAGTTGAAAAGCTGGTCCACGGTCCATCGCTGACGTTAATAGGGTCACCTTAGTTCTGGCGGTCATCAACAGGGGAGAGGAAGAGGGCAAGTGGAGTGATGTTGAGAATGGATTATCCTCTCCCTACTCCGACGTTCTTAAGGAGTTACCGGGTTCATATCCATCTTCATCTGGTATCGGGGGAGCATAAATCGAATCTGGTTCAGCAAAATGCGCTCTGCTGATTGGTATCGCTGTGCTTTGATGATAATTTGTGAGATCAGGGCAGGTGCTGCACTGCACGCTGAAAAAAAAATCGCTTCTGTAGTATATTGTCCCAAACATATTCGGGTTGAAACATATATATGTTTGGGGTAGACTCTAAGCATGTAATATTTGGTACACACAAAAAATGTGTATTTGGGAAGATGTTGTTCTAAACAAATATTTGTTTACATTCCAATATGTTTTTATTTGGGACCATTATTTTCGAATATTTTTATTTTTGCTATATATTTTTTTATTTGCTATATATATATATATATTTTTGCTAAGAAATATATAATATTTAAAAATTTGTGTTCCAAATATATTTTCTTTCGATTCAGACATATCAAAAAAGGCGATTTTGCCCCGTGTGGATGCAGCGAAACGGGAGGACAACCCGTTTCGGCCCAGGGCACCGGCTTGGATTACGGCTATACGATCTGATGCAGAATCCAATATTAAGAAGCTGAAGGACTGCAATTCCGGTCTTCCAACTGGAAGTTTGGTCGTTTGGATGAGGCGGATGGGGCCCGAGATAACGATGGTGTAGCATCTAAAGATGAATAAGTGTGCAAACAGTAGCTTGCGAAAACTAGCGTTTCTTACTTTTCTATGCACTTTGGTGCGAGGGGAAGCTTTTCATCATAGGTTCGGAAGAATCCTGTGGAGATGATCTTCTAGAAGACGCCGACGACGACGCAGATGCAACGGTGGTGGTCCGGCTTCTATAGATACACCTCCAACACTCTACGGCTGCATTATCCGCCATAATAATCCTCCTGATGCAACTTAGAGCCTGTATACTGCATATTTATCATATTCCCGGAATTACTTATCAATATAACGGGTTTTCCAACAAGAGGTGTTATTTTGAATCACCCGGTATTTCGGGTGACATTTTACAAGTAGAAACTACGCCATTACTAAAAATGGAACGATACACGATCATCGAACGATACAAAACGATCGAACAAAAAAACGATACGAACGATACAAAATCATCTTGACTGATGAGGACCATTTCCACCTCGGTGGCTACGCCAACAAGCAAAATTGTCGCATCTGGGGCTCGGACAACCCAGCAGTTATTGTTGAGAAGGCTCTCCATCCTCAACGTGTGACTGTTTGGTGCGGTTTATGATCCGGCGGGGTCATTGATGAGGTTGGATCAACAGTTACGGTGAATGGATTGCGCTATCGAGAGATGATTAATGATTTTTTATGGACGGAGTTGGATGGTATTGATCTGTAAAACGTTTACTTTCAACAAGACGGCGCTACGTGCCACACAAGCAACGAAACCATTGCTCTGTTACGGGAAAAGTTTCCGGACTGTGTTATCTCTCGAAGAGGTGATCACAATTGGCCACCGAGATCTTGTGATTTAACACCTTGCGACTTCTTTCTTTGGGGCCACGTGAAAGATAAGATCTACGCCAACAGCCCAGCGTCGATTCAAGACCTCAAAGATAGAATTCGTGAGGCTATCGAGGACATAGGGCAGCCACTTTGCGATTTGGTTATGGAAAATTTCATCAAAAGGAAAGAAGGTCCTGTAAGCTTTGTCGTGGTGGCCATTTGGCTGATGTCGTTTTTCATTATTAACGGCATACCTTCCTCTTTATTATGAAATAAACATCCGATCATTTATCTCAAAAAATGGCATTTTTCTTTGAATACCAAAATAACACCTCTTGTTGGAAAACCCTTTTTTATAGCAGCAACCTTGTAATTTGTAATATAGAGAATGTACATTCCTTCATAATAGCCAAGAGATGCTCGTTGTCACCTTTGTGTCCGAGAATTTAAGCGAAAGGATTTTCGATGGGCAAGTTTAAGACGTTCATAGCTTTTTCGAACATAGCTACATTCGCTTTTGCGTGAACGAGAAGCATCATAGTTCCGTCTTTCCATACAATATTAGGAAGGAAGATTAGGAAAAATTTAGGGACCCAACTATGAATGGTTCGTTACAAGCCCCACATCCCCTTAAGCCAAGGGACAAACAAAGGCCGCCATGATGGTCGTCTCAATTAGTTTTGCCGAGGAAGTGCTGCAGGCAAAGGCCACAAGAACTCCACGGGACTGTGACACCTATAAGGAACAATCCAAGCAGTGCAAAAATGAGTTGAGAAAGACCTAAAATTAATCCTGGATGGATTTCAGCAATGGCATAAAAAGCTCATAAAATGTCTCAATGTTACGGACAATTTTAGCCACAACAGCTTACACTATTAAAAGCATCAAGAAAGATAAGAGTTATTGGACTACGTCCAGTGAGGAACCACTGGAGGTACTCCTGAATACACAACATTGAGAAGGAATTGAATACTTCAACTTGGGATTCCGTTGATTTGCAGCCATCAGAGTTGGCCAGCGAGATTGTAGCCGAATCTAGAATTATTTGGGCTATCAAAAGCTTTTAAAGTTTTAACTCGACAGAGCCAGGCAATGTCACGCCGGAGGAGCAACCGGCAGTGGCTGATACTCGTTGTATCAATCTGGTATATTTCCGACCTATTACTTTATCGTCATTTCCTTAAATCTCTGGAGAGAGATTTAAGTAAGTATTTACCTTAATTACAAAAATTGATCAACAGCATGCCTAGTGCAAATGCAATCCACCGAAACAGCCCTGCATGATCTAGTCAGCTTTTAGCATATTTCTGTGTTAAGTAATATGCAATGGTAGGTTTCTTACAAAATTATAACAATATATGCAAAAATTCTTAATCACAGTCTGATTAAGAGACATATTTCAGTTAGCTGATGGTAAACTGATCGCCATAGATTAGTCAGCAGTGGATCGCTCCCAGGGGCGTTCTGTCTGCCATGAATATCATTCTGCTTTCTCTGGAGAAGGTGTTAATGTTATTGTCTACGCAAGGGACGTTGTAATAGCGATTTGAGTGAAGGTTCTTCATACCACCGCACAATGGGCTTCCGATAATGGTCTTGGAGTGAAGCAGAGCAAAACAGATCTAAGTATTTTCGGCGGGAGCTATAGGGTGCCAACTGTTGTGCCTGTCCCCTTGTGGGGTATTGAAATTCCCTTCGCTGAAAGTGCATAATGCATAGGTGTTTACTATACAGGAACCTATACTTTAAACCCAATATTCTGAAAAGAGCAAAGAAGGCTGTGGTAGCGCTAAATACTTGTTAAGGGGAAATAGGAAAGCGCTTGGGTCTGAACCCGCGTACGACACTAGTTAGACAATATATGGTCTTGGAGTCCGGTGAACGGCTCTGCAGTAATCTACCTTCTGTGCATTTCTAAATAAAGTTCGGCGAATGTATGATGTGTGTATCAACGGTGCGTTGAGAATGACACCGGCTGAGGCTCTAAATGTTATACTACATTTAGTGCCGTTAAATATTACAGCAAGGCAATATACTGCACTCACAGATACTGCAATTAGACTTAGGAATTGTCACCTTGGTCAGGAAACGTCATCCCAGACACGATGTCTGACCTTCCAGGCATTGTTGATTACACTATATCTGAACCACTATTACACTTGATATATTAGAGTGAAATAGTCGCATACCTGGACATAGAAGATTCGAGAAACTTCTACATTGCGGAAAGCTGTCTGATCACTGTAGTATCTACCAGGCAGAACTCTTAGCCATTAGGGAGATATCAGAATGGCTGAGAATTGATATTCTGGCTCGGTTCTGAAATAGGTATCAATATTATCTCTAATAGTCCGGGTGCTATACATTTCTTGGGAACTGTCTTCCTGAATTCAAAAACTAACATGATTTGGGTGCCGGGCCACAGATACATGTCAAAGGACTACAAAGCAGATGAACTTGTAATACTAGAACTACCTTTCAAGCTACAGCGGAACTGTGATATGTAGGTTTAGGTTTAGACTAGGTTTAGGTTAGGGTGGCAGCCGTTTATTTTTTCTTCAGCTCGCATAGACCAGTTTAGGTTCCTAGTGGTACCACGGGCTAAAATGCCCCTCATCGAAACCAACGTGTTTGATATACAAATTTATCGATGGTACGAATATTGGTACCGGAAAGATCTAGATTGCTAGAAAGGCCGACCCCAGTATGTCCAGTCGTCGTTTACTCAAAGCGGGACAGTCGCATAGCAAGTGCTCAATGCTCTCCACTTCTTCGTCATCTCCACAGCTTCTGCAGAAGTCATTGGAGTCAATACCCAATCTTCTGGCGTGTTCACCAAAGGTCAACATATCTCCTCGCACTAGAAAGGAAAAGATTGCCTGATCAGTGTCCCGTCAGAACTGATACTAACCTAGACAATCTTTTCCTTTCTAGTGCGAGGAGATATTTTGACCTTCTCAGGTCATACCTTGGCCAGATTTGTCTAGCTACCCTACGACCGCCGATATGTGTCCATCTTTCGTTGGACTGCCTGATTGCATCTTGCCTAAGCCAAAGCTTGCACGTGGATAGTGGCGCACCAATATATGCAAGAGAATTCGAGAATTTGTAAAGTCGTCCCTTTCCTAGCAAGTTCATCGGCTTTGCAGTTCCCCGGGATATTCCTATGCCCAGGCACGCATATGAGGTGTATATTAAACTGCTCAGCCATCTCGTTAAGAGATCTGCGGCAGTCGAGGGCTGTTTGTAAATTTAGGGATGTGGCATTCAGAGAATTGATGGCAGCCTGGCTGTCCGAGTAAATGACAACGCCAGTGTTGGTTACTATGTTCCGTCTCAGCCACTTGGTGACTTCCCATATTGCCATTACTTCGACTTGATAGACACTGCATGTATCTGGTAGTCTGTGAGCTATATCCAAGCTATGTTCTGCACAGTGTACTCCGAAGCCAACCTTTTCATCAAACTTCAAACCATCCGTATAGAAGTGAAGATGGTATTCTCCCAACCCATTCATCCCTGGCTGGTATCATAGTGATGTAGTTCCTCTCAAAGATGCGCACCGTTGATATATAGTCCACTCGGTAGGTTACCATAGCACTGCTCATGTGACCGTAGTTCTTATACCTCCACATTGATAGGCAGTTGAATCTTAGTGCCGCTTTGGTTGCAACTTCTCTCGCCACAACATTAATCGGCAGTATATGGAGTAGGGCTTGTAGAGACTCGATCGCTGTAGTCCTTAACGCTCCGCTTAAGCACAGGCAGGCAGTTCTCCGAACCTTTCATAGTAGGTTTGTGATGGTTAGTTTGTCAGTTGCCGTCCACCATACCACAATGCCGTATAACAGTATTGGACGAACTACTGCTATATATATATCCAATGGACTATTTTAGGAGGGAGGCCCCACCGCGACTCTACAGCCTTCCTGCATTTCTAAAAATTTTGCACTTTCAGAAAAGACTAGATCTGTTCCATTTATCCGAGGGGGAGGGTCCACATGTGGGACATTATTTATCCTAGTAAAGAGAACCAATTCTGTCTAGCCAACTTGTTCAGAGCCACCTGTATAATGTCTCGGAGGACGTTTTCGAATTTGCCACTCACTGCGATTGCCACGTCGTCCGCATATGCCATGACCTTGCAGCCACAACGTTCTAGATCTAGCAGAATTTTATTTACCGCTAGGTTCCAAATTAGGGGAGACAGTACTCCTCCTTATGGGGTTCCTCTGTTTACAAACCTTGTTAGAGTTGTGGACTCAAGACACGCTGTTATGCGTCTTCCGTTGAGCAGGCTGTGTATAAGTCTAATCAAGCTAGAGTTTACCTTAAGATGTGACAGTGCCGCAATTACCGCATTTGAGTGAATGTTGTTAAAAGCTCCTTCAATGTCAAGAAATGCCACCATGGTGAATTCCTTGAAATGTAGGGACGATTTGATAGTGCTCACAAGTTCGTGCAGGGCTGATTCTGTAGACTTTCCCTTATTGTAAGCATGTTGGTTTCCCGGCAGTAGTTTTGTATCCAGGTTTTCCCTAATGAAATAATCTAAAAGTCTTTCCAGACCTTTCAATAGCAAGGAGGATAGGCTAATTGGTCTGAAGTCTTTTGGCCTAGTGTGCGATATCTTTCCCGCTTTGGGTATGAATACCACTTTGGTGTCCCTCCATCGATACGGGATGTATGAAAGCCTGATACAGCCTACATACATTTTCTGCAGCCAGGGGATAATGTACTTTAACATGTTCTGCATTTCTGCTGTGGTGATGCCGTCTGGTCCAGGTGACCTGAAGTTTAACATAGGCGTTTATGTAAATTTGTTGGGAAACGCCATATAACACACAGCATTGTCATGATAATGACTGATGGGATCAAAACAAATATTAATATATACTTCAGCCATTGAGTAAGTATTCTTTTATAACCGAAGCTTAAGTTTGGTTATAACTGCGCATGCACAAATGCTTTATTGCAGATTATGCGGTTTATGACATTCGTTGTCGTATGGTTTATTCGAAACGCAGATAAGCTTGAAGTTGCTCCCCAAACGCGGCGGGGGAGATGCATCACACTTGCATCGATCGCGTCTACAGATCAACTTGACATTGTAAACCGTGAAAGATAAAACATCTCCAGTTGCATTAACTAAATATGCATAATGTGGGGAAGTTTTAAAGGTGGCCTGTTTTAAAATACATACATATATACACATGCATATCTTGGTAAAAGGCACTCAATTCCACCGAGTTCCACCGGTAGGAAAACTAAATGCCTTTCTTTTGTTTCATCTCAGATGGAAGTGATATGGATTGTTTTCTTTTGTAATGACTGTACTGTCAGTCTTGGTGTGGCATTGTTGTATACTTATGATGCAATAATTAAACAAAACAAAAATTGCATTTCAATGGCAATGAATTATTAAAAATAAAAAAAATATCACAACAAAGAAAACAAACCCAACATTTTTTGAATGTGAACAAAAATATAAATGCAACCATTTATTATGCAATATTCAACCTTATGCCAGACAGACGGACAGTTTAGCTAGACGAACAGTAAGCCCTGACGCCACAAGCAGCACCGGAATTGGAATGTTGCTTGCAGGTGGAAAGGCTACCTCATCCGACCGCCAACATACGTGTTCCATGCACTACATACATATGGACGAGTATGTATGTATATAGTGATGTACTTACATGCGGTAAACCTCTTTGTGAAAGTTCAATTGCCTGAAGTTCGCCTTATTTTCAAAGTGAATAGGGAAATATTTATTCAAAAAATTATTAATGAAAATTATTTCCTACGAACTAAAAGAAAAAGAAATAAATTGGCTTCGTTATCTGTGAAAATTAATTCCAGAATTTCCAGAAATGTAATCGACAACTATACCATGTCACGCTATAAAAGTCGTGTGGTAGTATTTTTAATAAAATAAGTTTTAAGGTTTTTTTGGAAGACCAAACTGAATCATTTTTTATATTGCTTATACGCCAAGTGGTACATCAAAAATATAGACATGGTTATATTCACCATACGCACCAGGGTACACTATAATTTATATTACTCATTCGTACCCTTACACCATTTGAGCTGATGTTATTAAGCAGAGTAGAGCACTATCGGAGGAACAACCTACAGCATTTTGATCTTAAATCTTTAATAGCATGTAATTTACATTTGTTGTTTAATTCTGCAGCAACAACTTTCATATGAACACTAGTTTAGTTTCGGTGGCATATTCCGAGTCGTGCGCAATGTGTCCAGTGGACAAAAACAGCAGTAATAAATGTTAATAATTATTTTTCTTGACAATTACACACATTTTTAACTAAAGATTCGGCACTTCATTAAATATTGTATTTTAACGAACTTAAAGTGATCTGGTGCACTGGTATTAATTAATGTTTAATGTTTGGTAAAATGTGGTTCCAATGTGTGGGAGGTCAAAAATAAATAATTTGTGTGAAAAGAATGGTGGACCAGTATGGCCCATCTTCGAACCAAAATAGTTTTTATTTTCCCACAAAATAAAGTCTTTCGATTTTTCTTTAAAATATTTATGGGGTCTGTATCTAACTGAGAACCGATTCTCGGCCAAATGTCATATATATCAGATGTAAACTTCTAGCGATATTAACTAGATGTGAAATCGGAGTTAACACATACATTTGGGCAACATCTAAATATATTTGCTGCAAACTTGGCAGTGTTCGTTTGTGGATCAGAAAATTCCTCTTTCCTCACGAAAAATTAAGTGTCAATTTACCTGAGCCTACGGATCCCGGTATTGGTTAAATTGGAACCTGTTACTGATCCGAAGACGAAGGGATTAATTTGTATCAAATAGTTAGGGTTACCTGTACCAAACAATATTGGTGGTACGGTATGCCATCATTCGTCATGTCATTACATCAGGGAAATCTACTACTTAGCAGACCACCAGTTGGGTGATTTACTCTTTATTAGAGAAGCAGTAGAGTAATCTACTTCCTAGTATGCGGCCAGTTCGGTTATCTTCTGCTTAGCAGGGAAGATAGATGGGTTATTTACTGGTTAGTAGACGTTCAGTTGGGTTATCTACTCCATAGTGACAACAAGTTAATCGATCAGCTTATTATCTATTGGGTTATCTACTCCTTAATAGGCGGTCTATATGGTTAACCACTTCTCAGTATATGAAAGTTTGGGTTATTCACCCTTTAGTAGAGGACCAGTTGTGTTATCTACTCCCTACTATAGGATAAGTTGGGTTATCTACTCCTTATTAGAGGCCTAATTGGCTTATCTACTGCTTAATAGATGCCCAGAAGGGTTATCTACTGGTTAGTTGACGACCAGTTGGGTTATCTTCTCCTAAGTGGAGGATCAGTTAGGCTATCAACTCTTAGTAGAAGACCAGTTGGGTCATCTACTGGTTAGTTGACGAACAGTTGGGTTATCTACTCCTTAATAGATGTTCAGTTGGGCTATTTACTCCTTAGTAGAGGGCCAGTTCGGTTATCTACTCCTTAGTAGACTACCAGTTAGGTTATCAAATCCTTCAGGTGGTTTATTCACTCCTTAGTAGAGGACCAGTTTGGTTATCAAATCCTTGTTAAACGACCAGTTGGGTTATGAACTCCTTTGTAGAGGAACAGTTGGGTAATTTACTCCGTAGTAGAGGACCAGTTGGGTTCTCTACTCCTTAGATGACGACCAGTTAGATTATATACTACTTAATAGCCGGCCAGTTAGGTTATCTAATCCTTAGTAGAGGACCTGTTGGGTTAACTACTCTTTAGTAGAGGACCAGTTAGGTTATCTACTCTTTAGTTGACGACCAGTTGAATTATATACTTCTTAATAGCTGGCCAGTCAGTTTATCTAATCCTTAGTAGAGGACCAGTTGGGTTAGCTATTCTTTAGTAGAGGACTAGTTGGGTGATCTATTCCTTAGTTGACGACCAGTTGGATTATATACACCTGAATAGAAGACCAGTTGGGTTTTCTACTCCGTAGTAGAGGACAAGTTGGGTTATCTACTCCGCAGTAGAGGACCAGTTGGGCTATCTACTCCTTAGTTGACGACCAGTTCGATAATATACTCCTTAATAGCTGGACAGTCAGTTTATCTTATCCTTTGTAGAGGACCAGTTGGGTTAACTATTCCTTAGTAAAGGACTAGTTGGGTTATCTATTCCTCAGTTGGCGACCAGTTGGATTATATATTCCTGAATAGAAGGCCAGTTGGGTTATCCAGTCCTTAGTTGACGACCAGTTGGGTTATCTACTCCTTAGTAGATGAAAAGTTGGGTTATCTGCTCTTTAGTTGAGGACCCGTTGGGTTAGCTATTCTGTAGTAGAGGACCAGCCTCTACCTCTTATCTCCTTCTTAGTAGAGGAACAGTAGGGTTATCTTCTCATTAGTAGAGGACCAGTTGGTTTATCTACTCCTTAGTAGAGGACCAGTTGAGTTACATACTCTTTATTTGACAACCTTAGTTGACGACCAGTTAGGTTATATACCCCTTAGTTGACGACCAGGTGGGTTGTCTACTTCTTCGTATATGACCAGTTGCGTTATTTACTCCTTAGTGGAGGACCATTTGGGTTATATACTCTTTAATAGGCGGCCAACTGGGTTATCTATCCCTTATTATTGTTTTCTATTTCCTAGTAGAGGACCAGTTTGGTCATTTACTTATTTGTCGACGACAAGTTGGGTTATCTACTTAGTTGATGACCAGTTGGGTTATCCACTCCTTAATACAGGACCATTTGGGTTATCTGCTCCTTAGTTAACGACTAGATGGGTTCGCTATTTCTTTATAGATGGTCAGTTGTGTTATTTTCTCCTGAATAGAGGACCATTTGGGTTATCTACTCCTTAATAGAGGGCCAGTTGGGTTATCTCCCTTTTCAAGCAAGTGCCAAAGTTTGTAGGTGAGAGAGACAGAGGGCTCTTTCCGCCTTCCTCTCTCTTCTACAAACTTTGATACTTGCTTGAAAAAATCGCCTCGTGTGAATTTACTCCTTAGTTGGGTTGTCTACTTCTTCGTAGATGACCAGTTGCGTTATGTAGTCTTTAGTAGAGAGCTATTTGGATTATTTATACCTTATTATTGTTTTCTATTTCTTATAAGAGGACCAGTTGGGCCATTTACTCCTTAATCGTCGACAAGTTGGGTTATCTACTCCTTAGTTGATGACCAGCTGTACAGTTATGTTATTTACTCCTTAATGGGCGGCCAGTTGTATTATCTAAGTCCAACAGGGTTATATACTCCTTAGTAGAGGTCCAGTTTGATAATAAATCTATTGTAGAGGACCAGTTGGGTTAACTACTCATTAATATGGGCCGGTTGGCCTGTCTATTTCTTATTATGCAATTGGGTTATCTACTCCTTAGTAGGCGGCCAGATGCATTATCTACGTCCAACTGTGTTATATACTCCTTAGTAGAGGTCAGTTGGCTTACCACATCTATAGTAGAGGAACAGTTAGGTTATCTACTCCTTAATATGGGCCAGTTGGGTTGTCTACTTCTTCGCAGATGAGCTCTTTCTGTTGCTTTATCTACTTCTTAGTAGAGGACCATTTGGGTTATCTACTCCCTAATAGGCGACCAATTGGGTTATCTATTCCTTATTATTGTTTTCTATTTCTATGTAGGGGACGTGTTGTGTTATATACTCCTTAGTAGGCGGCCATTTGTATAATCTTCGCCCAACTGTGTTATATACTCCTTAGTAGAGGTCCAGTTGGGTTATCAAATCCATAGTAGAGGACCAGTTGGGTTATCTACTCCTTAATATGGGCCAGATGGATTGTCTACTTCTACGCAGATGAGCTGTTGCGTTATCTACTTCTTAGTAGAGGACCATTTGGGTTATCTACTCCCTAATAGGCGACCAATTGGGTTATAAAGGGTTTTCCAATAGGGATGATATGATTTTGAAGTGACGTTTCGGTCATTTGTAATATGTCATGATCTGTCATTTGTTTTTCATTGTTTTCAGTAGTGTTTACAATTTCATCATGAAGATATATACACAAGAACAACGTTTACAAATTATTTAGTTTAATTATCAAAATAATCGTTCTCCGATTGCAACTTTGGTGCGCTAAGTCCATTTATTTTTAAATTCCAAAAAAACTCTTTCCAGTCGACCTACGGCCTTGACACCAATGAACAATATTTTAGTTCTCGTTAAGAGATATCTTTTTTGCGATTGACCGATTCCCAATCCGACTTACCGTTAAGGAGCTATAGCAAAAATAAACATTCCGTTCACTTTTGAAAATGATGATGTCCATTTTCTTAAATAAAAAAAAAACACTTTCGAGTCGACCTACGACCTTGACACCCATGAACAATATTTTAGCTCTCGTTAAGAGCTATCTTTTTGCCATTGAGCGATTGTGGCCACGTGCCACACAGCAAATGAAACAATTGAATTGTTGCGAGAAAAGTTTGGAGATTCGATTATTTCAAGAAATTGTGATATTGAATGGCCTCCAAGAAGTTGTGATTTAACACCATTAGACTATTTCTTGTGGGTTTATTTGAAGTCATTGGT
The DNA here is from genome assembly GCA_963930755.1 of Eudasyphora cyanicolor. Classification (NCBI taxonomy): domain Eukaryota; kingdom Metazoa; phylum Arthropoda; class Insecta; order Diptera; family Muscidae; genus Eudasyphora; species Eudasyphora cyanicolor. The sequence continues at coordinate 208,314,753 of OZ005735.1, forward strand.
CTTTCGAAATCCACCAGACTCTCTTACAAGTCAATATTGAACGTGCCATTCATGACATACGACTTGATTTAGGGGAAAAAGTGCTCGAAAATTTGGTTCATCGAATACGTTCCTGCAGAAGAAGTCGTGGAGGCCATTTGAATGATGTTTTATATAGAACTTAATTGTTTTTTCAAAGAAATCATATCACTCTTATTGGAAAACACTATATATTCCTTATTATTGTTTTCTATTTCTTAGTAAAGGACGAGTTGTGTGATCTACTCCTTACTAGGCGGCCCGTTGTATAATCTACGCCCAACTGTGTTAAATATATATATGTATATTGGTCAGATGGCTTACGTACTTCTAAGAAGATGACCAATTGGGATATCTACTTATTAGTAGATATCTCCACGTTATTTATCTATTTCTTGGTAGACAACCAGTTAGGTTATCTAGTTCTTTCGGAAAAGAAGCTAAAGTGATAGGTACAATAAATATTGGATCGGTATTGTTTCCCTTTAGGTATAATGCATAAATACAACCCTGTGGTGTAGGGTATAAAGTTAAAAAAATGTGGAAATTATGGCACATCTGCAAAGAGATATAATTTATTCATTTACCCATATCGAAATATGCCTTATTTTCTTCGTTAAGATACTAGCTACTCGAAAATAACATACAAATAATTTTATACATTTTCTTCGATATTCTATGTATTTTTTGTGCTAAAAAAATAATTATAAAAAGAAATCTATTTTAAAGTTCTGCCAATTATACCTTAACAAATATTTTTTACTTAAAAATGGTATTCGTATTAGTTGGTATTCGTATTAATTAGAAATTACCTTTAATTTTAATGAGAATGGTGTCAAAACAATGAAGGCACTTTCAACGAAAATTCAAATTAAAAAAAATTATGTATACATGTTTTTTTTAATACTTTTTCCATTTTTCCCACCAAAATACGCCAAAAAAGCACATCCTTTGGACAAAATGACTGTTGCATAGTATTATAGGGTGGTCACAATAATAAACGTATCAGATTTCTTCATTAGTATTTGACTGCTACATTTTCCGAACTATTAGTTTTCTTTCAAATGACTCAATTGCATTGGCGTTTGGCTGTGAATCATACTTTTTCGAAATGATATCGATTGGTGAGACCGAATAAGATTGCAGCAATAAATTTCGTTTAAATTGTCAGCGCCATATTTGTCATGGAAAAATGCTGAAGAAAAATTTGATGTAATATGACAGCAGATACGTGACATTAATTAAACTCAATTGTGTGTTTGATGTTCCAGCAAACATCACAGCAACAGCAGTGAATGGAGTCACCGACCACAACTGACGGTCTATCTGCGCTCAGCCTCGTTGCTGCTGCAAGTCCAACTAACTAGGCTCAAAAATGATTGTTTAATTAAACCGGACAAGAGAAGAAAACAGACAAAAAATAAAGTTGCAATGAAAGGCGTTCAACTAACTAATGAGTGATTGTCGGTTCGTCTATTTGTTGTGATGTCTTTTTATGACCGTTTTCTCAAAATAATCTGAAGGTGATGAGAACTCTCGAAAAGAAAAATCTTGTCATTAACACTTTGGCCATGAATTTACGCAATTATGTGTTTGTGCTATTTGTTTAGAGTGAAAAATTGCATATAATTATTTTCACTCTCTGTGTTTTCTTGTACGAGTAATAAATAAATATTCGAGAATCATACATGTAATTATTTATTACAAGTCATGGGAGAAATTCTCATAAATTGTTGTTGTTGTTGTATCAAACTGAAACCAAGGTAAGAGTTGATGGACAAGAAGTCTCCGTCAAACAATAGATTTACATTATTGCAACATTTTGTCATTCTTTCAATAGTTTTAAATGAATTGTGTGCTTAATTACAGGTTTTCAAAACATGAGAATTTATTATAGTCTCCTTTAATAGGACGGTCCAGCCAGATAAACATGAACATAAATACATAAAAATCATAAACTATTTTTTTCCAAAATAAATTCAAAAAGGTGATTCGATAAAAGATAAACCCTCACGCAAAAAATGATTTTAAAATTGTTATTTATCAGCATTTTTGGCAATTTTTTGTAAGCAGATTTATATATCTTGAACACAAGCTTTAGAGCCACATATATGTAACATTACATAGGATCATCAAATACACAAGGAAGTTAAATTTTCACGTTGTCATTGGAGATGATGAATCTCAGTGGGAGGTTGTCCTTGTTGCGGCAGGAGTTGTATAAATCTTGCATAACATTGATCGCACGCTCACAGCACTGGTTGCTTCGGGCAATGTTGATTGGAGATTCATCTGTTTTCCAGTGGATCTTCAAGCATTTGCGAGCTGTTGGGTAGACATTCAGAGCTACAGATACTTTTTCAAAATCTTCAGCGCGGGACAATTGACTACTGAACCAATGATCAGCCCATGAGTAAGAAATGAATGAACAGGTTTCAGGCATCAGAATAAACGCAAGAAGAGCTAGAATGGCATGAGAGTTCCAGCGTGCATTGCAGATGTTTGGAATCTGCTTAAACTTTACAAAAGGGATCTCACTCCTCTCAGTGAAGTGACGGAAGACACTAGTGAGATGGACAGATATACACAAGAACAACGTTTACAAATTATTCAGTTTTATTATCAAAATAATCGTTCTCCAATTGTAACTTTGGAGCGCTAAGTCCATTTCTTTTTAAAATCCAAAAAAAAACACTTTCCAGTCGACCTACGATCTTGACACCAATGAACAATATTTTAGTTCTCGTTAAGAGCTATCTTTTGGCCATTGACCGATTCCCGATCAGAGTATGAAGCCGCCGATTTTAGCCGAGCCGCCGATTTTAGCCGCCGCCGACCCTTTTTCACCAGCCGAAGCCGCCGCCGATCTTTGCGGCTAAAATCGGCTGAAACACAGCCGCCGTTCCATAGAAAAACTTTAAAATATGGATAGATACAATTTACATTTTTGATAAGCAAATAACCATATAACATATATGTATATCGTCCCCTCAATAGAAGAATAGTGTATACACATAAACACTATTATTTGTTATTGCATTTTAATAATCTACGCAATTGGTTGAATATCTAGTAAAAATTTGGGGAAATTCTACTTTCACAAATTGGGTGTTTGAAATTAATTGTTCATTAACAAAAGCCTACGCGCCGATATCGAGTTTCAATATCACAAAAACTTCAAATATTTTCTCGAAACGACAAATAAATTATACCCTATTCATTTATTGGGGGGACGATGTGGAAGGTGATTTTCGTTTTGATTCCTTTATTGTCACAAGAGGAAACTTATCATGTATTAAAAATGAGAATATTGATAGTAATATAAAAATAATTATACAAATTATTTTTTAAAGGAAATAATAAGATTTTTTATTTATTATTAGACAAAATACAAATATTTTCGAAAAAAACAATGGAGTATTACAGAATTGTATCACAAAAACTTCAAATATGATTTTCTCGAAACGACAAATAAATTATACCCTATTCATTTATTGGGGGGACGATATGGAAAGTGATTTTCGTTTTGATTCGTTTATTGTCACATGAGGCAGCTTAACATGTATTAAAAATGAGAATATTGACAGTAATAGAAAATTATAAAAATTATTTTTTAAAGGAAATAATAAGATTTTTTTATTTTTATTAGATTACGTACACATAGAGAAACACATATTTTCGGAACAAAACATTGGAGTATTACACAATTGTAATACTGCATATAAATTAATACCTCCATTATAAGGAATGCTAAGTCGACTTGGTACGTTATACTGGAGATTGCATTTCAAAATTCAAAATATTCTAAATTTTCTTAAGTCAAATCCATCAATGCAATGAAGTTAAGCTCAAACCAAATTACAAGGTAATTCTACACAAATTTAAAATTTCACCAAAACGACGATTCGCATCTCCAGAAAACAACCAGTTTCGACTTAGCATTCTTTGAAAATCAAGTATATCATAAAGCCGCCTAGCGTAAATTTTATGACTTATCATTGTATGGAAATCGATCATTTTTATACTCGCCACCATAGGAGGGGGTATATTAACTTTCTCATTCTGTTTGCGAACACCTTGAAATATGATCTGCGACCCTATAAAGTATATATATTTCGTCTTGAAAATCTAAAACGATTTAGCTATGTCCGTCTGTCTGTCTATCAGTTGTAATTACGCTATAGTCCGTAATAATAGAGCTACGTCAATCAAATTTGGTATAAATTCTTCTTATAGTTGCAGGTCGTTTGGGATTGCAAATGGGCCATTTTGGTCAATGTTTTGATTGGCACAGATACCGCATTTTTAAAGCAATTTAGCTGAAACTTTGCAGTTTGTATTCTATTTCGACAAAAATTCATCACAACAAAAATTTTACATTCATATTTCATGTTTTGTTATAGTCACCCTACAGAGGCCGCTCCAAAATACACGTATTTAAGCCATAATTACCACATTTTCTAATCATTTTAACTGAATCCTTGCAATTTTTATTTTACTTAGGCAAGAATTCATGAAAAAAGTGTTTATATACCGATTTAGTTTTAATTACACATTAATAACTCCGTCAATTGCAAACGAATTTTTAAGAGACTGGTTGCATTTTTTTCCTGATAAAATATACTATATATGTAAATTAATTAATCGTACGTTTATCTCACAATATAATTGGTAAAAACATCGTCTAAACTAGAAAATTACGGACAAAAAATGAAAAAATGCGTTTGTAGGACAAATAAACCTATATTCCTACAGCTACAAAGTATACATCGTTCGAAAGGTCTAATTCTCTTGGGTTAATAATTAACAAAGTTATAGGCGTTCAAGTGAAAAAAAAGGCAAGAAAATCGGTTTTTTTACCCGTAAATCCGGATTTTGGGGGGGGGTGTCCGGGGAATTCCAAAAAAAGATTCGTGTGTTACTCGACAAGACCTACAGGAAAAATAGTATCGCGTCATTTGCTTCTCAACATGAGTTTATTTTGTCGCACTGTGTTATTTATGAATATATACCAGAGCTTAACTTTTCAACTATTATTTTAAATGTAAAAATGACAATCACAGAGCCGCCGTATGTAAATTTTATGTCGGCTAAGCCATCAAGCCGCCGCCGCCGAGCTATAATTTTCAATGGCAGCCGCCGCCGCCAATTTTGCCTCGGCTTCATTATCTGTTCCCGATACCGTTAAGGAGCTAGAGCAAAAATAAACTTACCGTTCACATTTGAAAATGATGCTAAGTCAATTTTTTTGAAATTAGCTCTCGTTAAGAGCTATCTTTTTGCCATTGACCGATTGTGGCTACGTGCCACACAGCAAATGAAATTATTGAATTGTTGCGAGAAAAGTTTGGAGATTCGATTATTTCAAGAAATTGTGATATTGAATGGCCGCCATGAAGTTGTGATTTAACACCATTAGACTATTTATTGTGGGGTTATTTGAAGTCATTGGTCTTTCGAAATAAACCAGACTCTCTTCAAGCTTTACAAGTCAATATTGAACGTACCATTCATGACATACGACTTGATTTAGTGGAAAAAGTGCTCGAAAATTGGGTTCATCGAATTCGTTCCCGCAGAAGAAGTCGTGGAGGCCATTTGAATGACGTTTTATTTAGAACTTAATTGTATCGATTGTACTTCACATTAAATAAAAAACTTTTGAATTTTCTTAACAATAAGTGTGTTTTTTTTCAAAGAAATCATATCACTCTTATTGGAAAACCCTGTACTTCCCATACAAATGAATCATTTTGCACAAAAAGTTAACGGCTTATAACTTTCATTGCTGCACATACAAACACTTGAAATTTTGTACAGTGTAATGTTTATCCCATCACCTTAGAGAGGAGGGTACACATACTTGATTTGCTACGAGCCAAAAGTGTAACACATCGAAGGAGTAACCTAAGACCCTAAGAATGTTCGGCGGAAATCCGTTTTGGGTCATTTGAGCAATGTCCGTCCGTCCGTCTGTCTGTCTGTCTGTGTGTCTGTCTGCTGGCTGGTGCGCACGATAACTCTCGAAAGGAGTAACCGATTGACTTCAAATTTGGTATGCGGTAATATTTTTCTCTACCTCCGGCTAAGTTCGAAGATGGACCATATTGGTCCACTTCTTCTAGTACCTCCCCAACAAAGGGTTAACTTTTAGTGAAAAATTTAACCTTTAATAACTTCTATACTACTTTCTCGAATCTTCTGGAATTTCACACATATGTAGTATTACTTTGTTAGTCGCTAAGACGTCAAGAAAAATGGACGACGTGGCCACTCCCTTTTGGTACCTCTCACACGAATAGAATATTTTGCACCAAAAGTTAACGGCTTATATCGTTAATATCAGTTCATACAAATACTTGAAATTTTGTACAGTGTAATGCTTTTATAGTACCTAGAGTCCAGAGAATAGCGGGCCTTATTGGCACGCCCCTTTTGTTACCTCCCACACAAATGGACCAATTTACACCAAAAATTAACAAATTTTAACTTTAATACCAGTGAATACAAATACTAGAAATTTTGCACCGTGTAATGCTTTTATAGTTTCTAGAGTCCAAAGAAAAGTGACCGTTATTGGCACGCCCCTTTTTGGTACCTCCCACTCAAATGGTGCATTTTGTACCAAAAGTTAACAGCTCATAATTTTAATACTAGTACATACTTTAAAGTTATTAAATGCATTTTATATTGATAATAATTTAATTAAAACAAAAAAAATATATTTACGAATATTGTTTTGGGACTCAAGGTGAGAGGATTCGTAAGACGGTTTACCCGACTGAACTTTCTTACTTGTTTTACATTACAAATAGTGTATTAAAAATTGACGTTATTGCCACACCCCTTTTGATACCTCCCAAACAAAACAGAAAAAAAAATTGAAAAATTATTTTTCTGAATTTCACTATTTTTACCAAATGGGTCATAATTGATATATCTATCCATACACCTTTTGCAAATAGGCATTATTTGCTTCGTTAGGATACTATCTTTCAAAAAGTGGAACAAACAAAATTTTTGCGATTTTTTTTGTGTCAAAAAAAATCTAATTTTTTCTAATAGTTTTAACGTCATTTACTAAACTTCTGTTTCCACGTGGAAGTGTCATTATTAAAATATGTAGGAATTGTAATTCTCAATTTTTCTAAATTTGTTGCAGCAAAATCGGACTAGTTGTTCTCAAGTTATGTCAAACAAAAGACCCCCAAACGTCACAAATTCCCCTATATGTTAGTTACTAAATTCAAATCGATATACATATATCGATTCCAAGGCGTTACCTAGCAAAAAGGCTTGCCACTTTTTTTCACCGATATAACTTTTCCCGGTAGTCAGAACCCCCACCGATCTCTGACTCCTACCATTTGTCGCACTGTGTAATTCTTGTTCAAATTTGTCGCACAGTGTAATATATACCAAAAATGTCCATCAGCACTTACAAATGTTTTTAGAAAACTAATTCCTGGGTTGATGCAAAAATTGTCACCCACATCCAAAAAGTTTGTGTCTTAAGTCTTTTGTTTTCTGTTGAATTATAATGAAACAAAATTGAAAAGTAAGTATTTCATCTAGCAGGAAAATAAATATTTATAATTTAAAATAATTATTGTATTCAGGTAAAATCTAATTTCGCTGAAAAATACACACACATTATAACTGTGTAAAATGAAACAAAACCGAATAAAAGGTAAATCTAATACTCGTAAATGTCGATATGAAATTATTTCTTTATGTCGAAATAGCACCGATCGACGATTGATGATGATAATGACATGTCGAAAATGATAAAAAAAACAAAACAAATAATTATGATGCAATCATAAAACAAAAAAAAAATAACAATATAATCAAAGTTTTTGCATAGCAATATTTCTAAAATTTATATATTTTGTTTCAACAAAAAATAAACATATAAATATAAAACACACTATGCAAATAAACATTAGGCATAAACCAGGAAGTTTTACTGAATATTTATTTTGAAATCGAATTGAAGAAAACTGTGAAACCCGAACCCCCTCCCCCAGTCATAGAAACATCCCAAAGCAACTACGGATTTATTCATAGAGTGACAGAAAAAATATTAACCCAGCCGCGAGCAGCCATCATCGATTGACCAGCGACCACCGCCACCGATCACCGATCACCACTGCGACTCAAAGGCACCTTTGAATCAGAGACGTCAATATATGATGAATTCAAACCTCATTACCGACATACAGGCAAAAGTGTGGCATATTCCAGCAGACAGACGGACGAATGCACAGATAGACACGGGTTGTAGACGGTCATCATTTCAACAGTTGTTTGTTCGTGGAGCCGTGTTTAATGTGGTATGAATTAAACCATACCTCATACTTTGATTGGGACACATGAATGGTACCACCATGAATGAAGACAACACCAACAACAACAGCTATACTAATAAAAATAAGAAACGCCGAAAAGAAAACTGTGAAACGACGAAATCATGGTCACATTGACATGCAATGGTGCTATCCATCCACTGGTGTCTTATGTTCGCCTTCTCAACTTAATTCAAAAAAAAAAAAAAAATAAAATAAAAAATACTGTTGTAGATAAATAAATAAATTTATGAATAAAATTGTGTAAATTAAGAAAGACATGCTTGCCGTCACAGATCCACCGCGGCCCACAGATAGTCGAACACAATTTATATGGTTCAAATCTCCAGTGTTATTTGGGGGGTCTCTAATCGTGACTGCTGCTGCTGCCTTCTCGTCCGTTGGATATCATGACCAACAAATCTAAATGTAATCATAATATCTTTGAAGTATCGCACAAAACCGTAATTGCAGTTGTTTATTCGACAATTAATGCTTTGCAACTTTGTTCGAAACATAAATAACATTAATTGAGTACTACTATTATTAAGATTATCATTGTTTTTTGGTTATTATCAAAATTGGCGATAAAATACTATTTATAGAACTTGTCAGCGGTTTTCTGGAACAATCGTGAACATGTAAAACTATTTATTGTCATTTTATTGCCAATTAATTTGGGAAACTGCAGGTCCTCCCTGATTTACCAATGTCGTATGGTAATCAGGAGGTATCAATCACTGTCAACAAAGTTCAGGTATATAATTTTTATATAATTGCACAGATATACTACCAATTAAGGATATCTGTGATCTACTGCATTCCAAGACGACATTTTTTATATTGAACATAACTTTCTCTTCCCATGTATTTACTCAACAATAATTTACACTGGATATACTTCCGCAATTCTCAGGGATGTAGGGAACCACTTGGTCCTGTCCAGCCTAACTTTCAATTCGCAGGGATTTAGGGAACCACTTAGTCCAGCCTAAAGTCACTTCCACGCCTGTCCAAATTATATTTTTATTGAAAATAAATTCGAAAATATTTTTTTAGAAAATTTCGTTAAAAATTTCACTTTTTTTTGTATTCAATGTATTTGTATTCAATGTCAACAAAATTTTCGAGAAAAAAGCATTTTCGGCGAAATTTTCCAGAATTATGAAATTTTGAAAAAAATTTCTAGAATAATAAAATTTTATCAAAATTGTATGAAAAAATGTTCGAGGAAATTGAATTCTAGACGAATATATTTCCAGTAATGAAAATTTAACAAATTTCTATCGAATTGTGGGCAAACCATGCAATTTTGACAAAATTCAGGAAATTTTAGAAAAATGCAATTTTGTCGTTATTTTCCAGAAAAGTAAAATTTTGACAAACTTTTCTAGAAAACACAAATTTAAATAAACTTTGGACTAATGCAATTTTTAAGAAAAAATAATTTTTTACAAATTTTTCTAGAAACATGAAATTTTGTAAAACTTTCCTTAAATATATTAAATTTTGACAAAAATAAGTTAAAAAATCAATTTTGGCAAAAATTTAATTTTGGTAAAATTTCCGGATAATGTAATTTCTAAGAAATTTATTGTAGGAAATTCGACAACAATTTCTAGATAAACATTTTTTTTTGAAGAAAAATTTAGTAATGCAATTTTTTAAGAAAAAATAATTTTAACGAATTATTTTAGAAAAAATAAATTTTGCAAAATTTTCCAAATAATGCACTTTTGACAAAAAACTAAATTTAAAAACGAAAAACAAAATTTAAACGATATTTTCTGCAAAATTTCTAAGAAATTTATTCTAGTAAATTCAGCAACAACAGAAATTATGTTTGTAAATAAAACGTTGACAAAATTTACTAAAAAATAAATTTTTACAACATTTTTAGGAACATTTTCGAGGAGATTGCATTTTAGTCGACTTTTTCTAAAAATTAGCAAAAACGTAATACATTTTCCGGGAAAAATGCGATTCTGTGAAATGTTTCTAGAAAGATGGACGACGAAATTTGTTACAAATATACAATTTTGAGAAAAATCTATTTTCGAAATAATTTTCAGAATCGTGTTGGACATTATTTTCTAGAAAAATATATTTATTTATTTATATGAATTACAATACAAAGTAAATTTATATTCTAATTTTAAGGTCCAGGGAAAGGCCGGGTTACAAAGACCATATGGCTGAATTTTGCAGCGACAGACCAGAGCCTCTGGTGGGAATCGAACCCACGACCCCCAAACTCATAGGCGAGTACGCTACCAATTCGCCTACTGGGGCGCTCTAGAAAAATATAATTTTAACAAAATTGATTAAAAAATGTTCGAGGAATTTGCATTTTCTACGAATATTTATCGAATAATGAAATTTTTACAAATTTCTACAAAATTTCAAAATTTTCTGCAAGTGTAATTGTAAATTTGACAAAATTACAGGAAAATATGTACAATTTAAAAAAAAAAATTTGGACTAATGCTATTTTTAAGAAAAAAATAACAACGAATTTTTTAGAAAAAATTAAATTTTGGCAACTCCAATTTCCCAAATACATTTTTAACAAAAAGAAAATGAAAAAAAAAATGTTCTCAGAAATTTTCCTCTAAAATGTATTTTTGACGAAATTTTCTGGAGAAATTCAACTTCTATGAAATTTATTCTAGTAAATTCGACAAAATTGTTGAGAAAAATGCAATTTTGACAAAATTTTCTAGAAATGTACAATTTTGACAGAATTTTCTAGAATAATAAAATTTGATTAAAATTTATAAAAAAATTTTCGAGAAAATTGAATTTTCGACGAATATTTCAAATAATGAAAATTTAACAAAGTTCTATAAAATTGTGAGCAAACGTGCAATTTTGATGAAATTCGAGGAAATTTTAGAAAAATTCAATTTGGGTTTTATTTTCCAGAAATGTCAAATTTTGACAAACTTTTCTAGAACATACAAATTTAAATAATGAATGTGTATAAATAATGTAATTTCTAAGAAATTTATTCGACAAAAATTTCTAAATAATACTCGTACAATTTAAAAAAAAAATTGGAATCATGCAATTTTGAAGAATAAATAATTTTAACGAATTTTTCTAGAAAAATAAAATTTTGCAAAATTTTCCAAATAATGCACTTTTGACGAAAAACAAAATTTAAAAAATCAAATTTTGGTACAAAAAAATCCCTAATTAGTAATTTTGACGATATTTTGTGGATAATTTCAATTTGTATGAAATTTATTCTAGTAAATTCGACAACATTTTTGAGAAAAATGCAATTTTGACAATATTTTCTAGATAATAAAATTAAAAAAAAAATGGACTAATGCGATTTTGAAGAAAAAATAATTTTAACGAATTTTTCTACAAAAATTAAATTTTCCAAATAATGCACTTTTGACAAAAAACAAAATTAAAAAAATCAAATTTTGGCAAAAGAATTTACCTAAATTGTAATTTTGACGATATTTTGTGAAAAATTTCAATTTCCAAAAACTTTATTCTAATAAATTCGACAAAAATTTTGAGAAAAATTCAATTTTGACAACATTTTCTAGAAATGTGCAATTTTAGCAATTTCAGCAACAACAGAAATTATGTTGGTAAATAAAATGTTGACAAAATTTACTAAAAAATAAATTTTTACAAGCTTTTTTAGGAAAATTTCCAAGGAGATTGCAAATTACCTTAAAAATTTAATTTTTAACATAATTTTCTGCAAAAACGTAATACATTTTCTAGAAAAATTCGTTTTTGTGGAAAGTTTCGAGGAATTTGCATTTTCTAGGAATATTTATCGAATAATGAAATTTTTACATATTTCTCCAAAATTTCAAAATTTTCTGCAAAAGTGTAATTTTAATTTTGACAAAATTAGAGGAAAAATTTCTTAAAAACGCAATTTGGACGTTATTTTCTAGAAATATAAAATTTTGACAAACTTTTCTAGAAAATATGTAAAATTTAAAAAAAAAATAATTTAACGAATTTTTTTTTTGAAAAAAAAACAATTTTGGCAGCTTTCTCCAATACAATTTTGACAAAAAAAAATTTTAAAAACAATTTTGTAAAAAATTTTCCTCGAAAATGTTTCTAGTAAATTTTGTGCAATTTTACATTTTTTGAAAATTTTTCCAAAACGTCGAATATTTTATCGAAATTAATTTTTTTTTCTGCAAATTTCGTAGATTTTCCATATTTTTTAGAAAATTTGCTCAAAATTACTTATTTTCACAAAATGTCGTTAAAAGCTACGTTTGGTCGTTTTGCAGAAATTTTTATCAAAATTGATTTTTTTAGTAAATTTTGTCAAAATTTCATTTATTTGAAAAATAGGCAAAAATGCAATTTGTTGTTGTTGAAGTTGCTAAAATGTTGTTAAAGTTGAACATTTCCAGAATGCCAAAATTGCACATTTCTAGAATATTTTGTCAAAATTTTACATTTCTAGAAAATGTTGTCAAAATTGCATTATTCTCAAAAATTTTGTCAAAAATACATTTTAGAGTAAAATTTTTGACAAAACTTTTTTTTTTCAATTTTTTCTCCAAATTGTATTTCGAGAATTGTTCCCAAAATTTAGTTTTTTCTGGAAAAATTCGTTAAATTATTTTTTTCTTAAAAACTGCATTAGTCCAATTTTTTTTTTAAAAAATTTACATATTTTCCAGAAGTTTGTCAAAATTTTATATTTCTGGAAAATAACGTCCAAATTGCATTTTTCAAAATTTTTCCTCTACTTTTGTCCGAATTACAATTACACTTTTGCAGAAAATTTTGAAATTTTGTAGAAATTTGTAAAAGTGTCATTATTCGAGAAATATTCGTCGAAAATGCAATTTCCTCGAACATTTTTCAATAAATTTTGTTAAAATAATATTTTTCTAGAAAAATTTGTCCAACACGATTCCGGAAAATTATGTCAAAAATAGATTTTTCTCAAAATTGTATACATTTAACAAATTTCGGCGTCCATCTTTCTAGAAACTTTCCATAAAATCGCATTTTTCCAGAAAATGTATTACGTTTTGCAGAAAATTATGTTAAAATTTAAATAAAAGTTAAAATAACTTTTAGAAAAATTCGACTAAAATGCAATGTCCTTGAAAATGTTCCTAAAAAAGGTTGTAAAAATTAATTTTTTAGTACATTTTGTCAACATTTTATTTACAGTCATAATTTCTGCTGTTGCTGAAATTGCACATTTCTAGAAAATTTTGTGAAAACTGCACATTTCTAGAAAATGTTGACAAAATTTCACATTTCTAGAAAAAATTGCATTTTTCTCAAAAATTTTGTCGAATTTACTAGAATAAATTTCTTAGAAATTGAATTTTTCCAGAAAATATCGTCAAAACTAATTTTTTTTTGCCAAAATTAATTTTTTAAATTTTGTTTTTTTTTTCTCAAAAGTGCATTATTTGGAAAATTTTGCAAAATTTAATTTTTCTAGAAAAATTCGATAAAATTATTTTTTTTTAAATTGCATTAGTCCATTTTTTTCTAAAACAATTTTATTATCTAGAAATGTTTGCCGAATTTCCTACTATCATTTATTTATTTTATTTATGTATATGAATTACAATACAAAGTAAATTGATATTCTAATTTTACGGTCCCCAACTCAGAGGCGAGCACGCTACCTACTCACCTACTGGGGCGCTCAATTCCTACAATAAATTTCTTAGAAATTACATTATCCGGAAAATGTTATCAAAATTAAATTTTTGCCAAATTCAAAATTTCATATTTCTAGAAAAATTCGTAAAAATATTTCTTCTTGAAAATTGCATTAGTCCAATTTTTTTTAAATTTGTATTTTCTAGAAAAGATTGTCAAAATTTTACATTTCCGGAAAATTACGTCCAAATTGCATTTTCGAAAATTTTGTCAAAATTACACTTTTGCACACAATTTTTAAATTTCATAGAAATTTAATTATTCGAAATATATTCGTCGAAAATGCAATTTTAACGAACATTTTTTCATTCAATTTTGTTAAAAATTTTATTATTCTAGAAAATGTTGTCAAAATTGTATAATTCTGGAAAATTACGTCAAAAATGATTATTCTCGAAAATTTTGTTGAAATTGAATATTTTTGGTATATTTCGCTGAATTTTCTTTTTCGGAATTTTCCACAAAATTTCTTTGCTTTTGCAGAAAATTATGTCAAAATTGAATTTTTAAAGAAAATTATGTCAAAATTTCATGTTCCTAGAAAATTCGACAAAAATGCAAATTATTTTTAAAATTTCACATTTTTGGAAAATTTTGTCAAAAGTTACATTTCTAGTAAATGTAGTCAAAATTGCATTTTTCTCAAAATATTTTTCATATTTTATTAGAAGAATAATCAAATTCTTAGAAATTGAATTTTTTCCAGAAAATTTCGTCAAAATTACGTTTTAGGGCAAAATTTTGCCTATATTTTTTTTTAATTTGAATTATTTTGACAAGTTCGCAAAAATTCCATTTTTGTAGAAAAATTCGTCAAAATTATTTTTTATAAGATTTCTTCAAAACTATTTTTTCCAGAAAACACCGTCAAAATTAAAATTTTCCAGAAAATTTTTAGCGAAATTTTACTTTAATTTCTTCGAAAATGCAATTTACTCGAATATTCTTCAATCAATTTTGTTAAAATTATATTTTTCTAGAAAATTTTGTCCAACACGATTCTGAAAAATTATGTCGAAAATAGATTTTTCTCGAAATTGTATATTTTTAATAAATTTCGTCGTCCATCTTTCTAGAAACTTTCCACAAAATCGCATTTTCCAGAAAATGTATTACGTTTTTCCAGTAAATTATGTCAAAATTAAATTTTTCAAGATAATTTTTAGAAAAAATTGGATAAAATGCATTCTCCGCGAAAATTTTCCTTAAAAAGGTTGTAAACATTTTTTTTAGTAAATTTTGTCCACATTTTATTTACAAACATAATTTCTGTTGTTGCTGAAATTGCTAAAATTGCATTTCTAGAAAATTTTGTCAAAATTGAATTTTTCTCAAAAATTTTGTCGAATGTACTAGAATAAATTTCTTTCTTCTTCTTCTTGAATTTTTCCAGAAAATATCGTCAAAATTGCAATTTAGGGAAATTTTTTGCCAAAATTAATTTTTTTAAATTTAGTTTTTTCTCAAAAGTGCATTATTTGGAAAATTTAATTTTTCTAGAAAAATTCGTTAACATTATTTTTTCTTCAAAATTACTTAGTATAATTTAAAAAAAAAATATTATGTGGAAATTTTTGCCGAATTTCCTACAATAAATTTTGTTAGAAATTACATTATCCGGAAAATTTTACTAGAATTAAATTTTTGCCAAAATTGATTTTTGTATTTTTTTTGTTGCATGTTTCTGGAAAAATTCGTTAAAAATATTTGTTCTTAAAAATGGCATTAGTCCAAAATTTTTTTAAATTTGTATTTTCTAGAAATGATTGTCAAAATTGTACATTTCTTGAATATTACGTTCAAATTGCATTTTCGAAAATTTTCTCGAATTTCGTCAAAATTACACCTTTGCACAAAATTTCATTATTCGAAATATATTCGTCGAAAATGCAATTTTAACAAACATTTTTTCATTAAATTTTGTTAAAAATTTTATTATTCTAGAGCATTTTGTAAAAATTCTGGAAATATACGTCAAAAATGATTTGTTCTCGAAAATTTTGTTGAAATTGAATATTTTTGGTAAATTTCGCTGAATTTTCTTTTTAGGAATTTTCCACAAAATTTCTTCGTTTTTGTCGAAAATTTTGTCATAATTGCATTTTTTAAATAATTTTGTCAAAATTTCATGTTCCTAGAAAAATTCGGAAAGGGTTTAAATGTGGTATATTGGGCTAAAAGTTTTTAAAAAGCAACAGTGGGGCAAAAACGTGTTGAATGTGATGTACTGGGACAAAAGGGGTAAGTTAATATGATACGGTGAAGCAAAAAAAGGCAAATGTGGTACAGTGGAGCAAAAAAAGGTTAAATGTGATCCCAGGGGTTTTGCTAAATTAACTAACTTTTTAAATTATTCATCAATTTTCTTCGGAAGGGTCTCAATATATTCATCACTAATTTCAAAACTTTACGGTAAAATAATAAAGATAACGGGTTTTCCAATAGGGATGATATGATTTTGAGGTAACGTTTCGGCCATTTGTAATAAGTCATGATCTGTCATTTGTTTTTCATTGTATTCAGTAGTGTTTACAATTTCATCATGGAGAGATATACGCAAGAACAACGTTTACAAATTATTCAGTTTTATTATCAAAATAATCGTTCTCCAATTGAAATTTTTGTACGCTAAGTCCATTTTTTCAAAATCCAAAAAAACCCAATATTTTAGCTCTCGTTAAGAGCTATTTTTTGGCCATTGACCGATTCCCGATCTGACCGTACCGTTAAGGAACTAGAGCAAAAATAAACTTTCCGTTCACATTTGAAAATGATGCTAAGTCCATTTTTTTAAATAAAAAAATCACTTTCCAGTCGACCTACGACCTTGACACTCATCAACAATATTTTAGCTCTCGTAAAGAGCTATCTTTTTGTCGTTGACCGATTGTGGCTACGTGCCACACAGAGAGCTATTTTTTGGCCATTGACCGATTCCCGATCCGACCGTACCGTTAAGGAGCTAAAGCAAAAATAAACTTTCCGTTCACATTTGAAAATGATGCTAAGTCCATTAAAAAAAAAAACACTTTCCAGTCGACCTACGACCTTGACACCCATGAACAATATTTTTGCTCTCGTTAAGAGCTATCTTTTTGCTATTAGCCGATTGTGGCTCCGAGCCACACAGCAAATGAAACAATTGAATTGTTTCGAGAAAAGTTTGGAGATTCGATTATTTCAAGAAATTGTGATATTGAATGGCCTCCAAGAAGTTGTGATTTAACACCATTAGACTATTTCTTGTGGGGTTATTTGAAGTCATTGGTCTTTCGAAATAAACCAGACTCTCTTCAAGCTTTACAAGTCAATATTGAACGTGCCATTCATGACATACTCTTGATTTAGTGGAAAAAGTGCTCGAAAATTGGGTTCATCGAATTCGTTCCTGCAGAAGAAGTCGTGGAGGCCATTTGAATGACGTTTTCTTTAGAATTTAATTGTATCGATTGTACTTCACATTAAATAAAAAACTTTTGAATTTCCTTAACAATAAGTGTGTTTTTTTTTAAAGAAATTATATCACTCTTATTGGAATACCCTGTATTATAATTGTGCATTTTTCCATGTTTTATAAGGCTTTTTTAAAAAAATACTAAATTTTCTCAAAAAAAAAAAAATAGGGTTTTTCGCAATATTTTGCAAGATATCATCTGAACCGCTGAACGGTTGATATTAGAAGAAGTTGAAGCCAACTTAATATTGGAACCAATTCGGATAAATGGTTCTCGAGTCATACTAAAATATGTGGTTCAACCTCATTATTTATGCATATCGCCGTTAATCGCGAGAACTAGAGTCAATTCAAAGAAACCACCTTTTCGGCTGAGAACTGTTTTATCCCGAATAGCCAAAATCAACCGCAAAACCCTGCGCCGCAAAAAAATGTTGACCAGTGTAATCTTTCCCGCTCGAATTTAGCTTTTAACTTTTAAGCAATTTATTCTTCTTCTGGTTTCACAAAATCATGTTTTATTACAACGTTTTACTTAACACTTCATGGTCATTATTGCGATAATAATTATGATTACAATATTAAAGTGCAATAAAAAAATAAAAGTGTCGACGCATAATAATAGATTATTCCGATACGGAACATTATTTCATTATTTGCTATTGTCTGACTATCCGTCGAGTTGATGACTAGTTCCCGGTTCCCTGTGTTTTGGATATATAGAGAGCACGACAGACACACTTCCATCCAAATGTGTTCCTGTTGATGCAACATAATTACATTTTTTCCGTTTTGTTAGACAAGTAATTACTAGAGTTGCCATGTTGGCAAAAAGGAATTTATAAAGTTTGATATTTTAGGAAACATTTAATCAATAATGAAATCGTGTAAGAGAATTTCTGTCACTTAAAAATGATATTATGGTTACGGAAATATTATGTTCACAGATACTGAGCACAATATGGGGACCATGTAAAGGTAAATTATAATTTTCTATCATTATGTAAGTGTTGAACCATATTATATTCACAGTAATAATGAATGAAAACTTTATCGCCAGCTGATTGCGAAAAAACTTGACAAAAGTTTTTTATTTAATGTGAAGTACAATCGAAACAATTCAATATTGACTTGTAAAGCTTGAAGAGAGTCTGGTTTATTTCGAAAGACCAATGACTTCAAATAACCCCACAAGAAATAGTCTATAGTATAGAAATAGTCTAATAGTGTTAAATCACAACTTCTTGGAGGCCATTCAATATCACAATTTCTTGAAATAATCTCTCCAATCTCCAAACTTTTCTCGCAACAATTCAATTGTTTCATTTGCTGTGTGGCACGTAGCCACAATCGGTCAATGGCAAAAAGATAGCTCTTAACGAGAGCTAAAATATTGCTCATGGGTGCCAAGGTCGTATGTCAACTGGGAAGTGTTTTTGTTTAGGATTTAAAAAAAATGGACCTTGCTTCATTTTCAAATGTGAACGGAAAGTTTATTTTTGCTAGCTCCGTAACGGTACGTCGGATCGGGAATCGGTCAATGGCAAAAAGATAGCTCTTAACGAGAGCTAAAATATTGCTCATGGGTGTCAAGGCCGTAGGTCAAGTGGGAAGTGTTTTTGTTTTGGATTTAAAAAAATTGAATTTGCTTCATTTTCAAACGTGAACGGAAAGTTTATTTTTGCTAGCTCCGTAACGGTACGTCGGATCGGGAATCGGTCAATGGCAAAAAGATAGCTCTTAACGAGAGCTAAAATATTGCTCATGGGTGTCAAGGTTGTAGGTCGACTGGAAAGAGTTTTTTTGGATTTAAAAAAAATGGACTTTGCTTCATTTTCAAATGTGAACGGAAAGTTTATTTTTGCTAGCTCCTTAACGGTACGTCGGATCGGGAATCGGTCAATGGCAAAAACATAGCGCTTAACGAGAGCTAAAATATTGCTCATGGGTGTCAAGGTTGTAGGTCGAATGGAAAGAGTTTTTTTGGATTTAAAAAAAATGGACTTTGCTTCATTTTCAAATGTGAACGGAAAGTTTATTTTTGCTAGCTCCTTAACGGTACGTCGGATCGGGAATCGGTCAATGGCAAAAAGATAGCGCTTAACGAGAGCTAAAATATTGCTTATGGGTGTCAAGGTTATAGGTCGACTGGAAAGTGTTTTTTTTTTGGATATAAAAAAATGGACTTAGCATCATTTTCAAATGTGAACGGAAAGTTTATTTTTGCTAGCTCCTTAACGGTACGTCGGATCGGGAATCGGTCAATGGCAAAAAAATAGCTCCTAACGAGAGCTAAAATATTGCTCATGGGTGTCAAGGACGTAGGTCGACTGGAAAGTGTTTTTGTTTTGGATTTAAAAAAAATGGACTGAGCGCACGAAAAGTTGCGATTGCAGAACGATTATTTTGAGAATAAAACTAAATAATTTGTAAACGTTGTTCTTGCGTATATCTCTCCATGATGATATTATAAACACTACTGAATACCATGAAAAACAAATGACAAATGACGTCACTTCAAAATCATATCATCCCTATTGGAAATCCCGTTATAATAATTGAGTACTCTTTTTGAGGAATATAAAAGGCTTTTTAGATCTAAGAGATAGTTCCCGAGATATCTGGAATTAAAAATTTAATTTTTCAGCTTTTCTCGATCCTTTCCTTGTACTTTGTTAATATCTGAACATTTCTGCATTAACAACAAAAATCCGTAGCAAATAACACGGCGATTTTCGGCTCTGATTACAGCCTAATCCTAAACCTAAATCACAGATGGCAACACTTATCAAGCGGCGATTATGTAGCCAAAAGGCTTCACAAAAAATAAAGAGCAGTTTAAGCTGCTTTCCTTTTGTATCGATCATGTTGTTGTTATGTTGCCTGTCACGTTGTTGTCAGATGACAGAAAAAGAAGTGTTGTTAATGTCTTGTTTCCAAATGGCCATAAAGAAAGCCAAGCAAAAAAAAAAAATGCAATGATGAACTGATGAGATAAAAATCTTTAAGAAAATAAAAAACGATTGATTTCCTCAAGTTGCGTGACAAGCATTGCTTTGCTTATTATTCCGGCCTTAAACACTTTATTTTAATTTAATTGATTAGGATACGAATAGCGGATTATGCACTCTCCACCTTTCTCTCTTTCCCGCTGTGGTCATGTCTGTAGTTTAATGTGGCAAAGACGCATTGCCAACTGGGGGACAAATTCACAAATCGCAGCATGTGTTTGTGGTATGGCGTAATCGTGGCAGTATCGTCATCACTATCGCCATTATCCTCATCCATATTACCTCGTCCAAGTCCCAGATCCCAGTGAGTAGTAACGGCGACGCATCAAACAAATTTTATTATTGTCAATGGTTTGTTGTCATCATCAGCGACATCATCACCAGTGCAACAACAACAACAACGACGAGTGTAACAAAATTGTGCAACAATTGCATTCCATTCGGTGGCAGCAACAGTAGGTAATAGTAACAATAACAACAACAACAACAACAGCCACAATGATCACCACTATGAATATTGAATTGGGAATTTGAACATTGCACGAAAATAACTACAATGGATTCACCAGATGCTGGCAGCAGTAGTACGAGCGTACGTAGTAGTACATCAGACCAAAACTCTAGACAAAGTATCTCATCATTTGAATCATTTGAATACCTTACAGAGCGACTAGGTTTATGTTTACCTACAGCGAGTGTCATTTGGAAAGGTTCTACAGTACTAAAAATTAAAAAAAAAACCAGTAAGGAAAGGCTAAAGTCGGGCTGTGCCGACTATATAATACCCTACACCACTCTCGTAATATTGAATAACTCTGATATATAAATTTTGCAATTCATGTATAAATTGTTTGCATAAATTTACTTTTGGGACATTTTGTACTTAAATAATACCCTGTACCACAGTGTAGTGTAGGGTATAAAAACGATTGGATCTAAAGAGCCAAATCGGATGAAACATATATATGGGAGCTATAGTAAAATCTTTACCGATGTTGGTTCATGAATCAAGAAACTCTACCATTCTAAATTTCAAAACGATTGGATGTAAAATATAGCTTCTATAGAACTAAAGGGCAAAATCGGACGAAACATATATATGGGAGATATAGCTAAATCTTAACCGATTAATTCGGTAGTGTTGGTTCATGGATCAATTAACTCTACCGTTCTAAATTTCAAAACGATTGGATGTAAAATACAGCTTCTATAGAACTAAACGGCCAAATCGGACGAAACATATATATGGGAGCTATACCTAAATCTTAACCGATTTTCTTCAAATTCGGTAGCGTTGGTTCATGGATCAAGAAACTTTACCATTCTAAATTTCAAAATGATTGGATGTAAAATACAGCTTCTTCAGGATTAAAGAGCAAAATCGGACGAAACATATACATATATGGGAGCTATAGCTAAATCTTAACCGATTTTCTTCAAATTCGGCAATGTTGGTTCATGGATCAAGAAACTCTACCATTCTAAATTTCAAAACGATTGGATAAAATAAAATACAGCTTTTATAGGAGTAAAGGGCCAAATCGGACGAAACATATATATGGGAGCTAAAGCTAAATCTTAACCGATATTCTTCAAATTTGGCAATGTTGGTTCATGGATCAAGAAACTCTACCTTTCAAAATTTCAAAACGATCGGATGTAAAATACAGCTTCTATAGGACTAAAGGACCAAATCGGACGAAAGATATATATGGGAGCTATATCTAAATCTGAACCGATTTTCTTCAAATTCGGCAATGTTGGTTCATGGATCAAGAAACTCTACCATTCTAAATTTCAAAACGATCGGATGTAAAATACAGCTTCTATAGGACTAAAGGGCCAAATCGGACGAAACATATATATGGGAGCTATAGCTAAATCTTAACCGATTTTCTTCACATTCGGCAATGTTGGTTCATGGATCAAGAAACTCTACCATTCTAAATTTCAAAACGATTGGATGTAAAATACAGCTTCCGTCCGGACGAAAGATATATATGGGAGCTATATCTAAATCTGAACCGATTTTCTTCAAATTCGGCAATGATGGTTCATGATTGAAGAAACTCTACCATACTAAATTTCAAAACGATCGGATGTAAAATACAACTTCTATAGGACTAAAGGGCCAAATCGGACGAAACATATATATGGGAGCTATAGCTAAATCTTAACCGATTTTCTTCAAATTCAGCAATGTTGGTTCATGGATCAAGAAACTCTACCATTCTAAATTTCAAAACGGTCGGATGTAAAATACAGCTTCTATAGGACTAAAGGACCAAATCGGACGAATGATATATATGGGAGCTATATCTAAATCTGAACCGATTTTCTTCAAATTCGGCAATGTTGGTTCATGGATCAAGAAACTCTACCATTCTAAATTTCAATACGATCGGATGTAAAATACAGCTTCTATAGGACTAAAGGGCCAAATCGGACGAAACATATATATGGGAGCTATAGCTAAATCTTAACCGATTTTCTTCAAATTCAGCAATGTTGGTTCTTGGATCAAGAAACTCTACCATTCTAAATTTCAAAACGATCGGATGTAAAATACAGCTTCTATAGGACTAAAGGGCCAAATCGGACGAAAGATATATATGGGAGCTATATCTAAATCTGAACCGATTTCAACCAAATTCAATAGCGATCTTAACAGCCGCGAAATACTCTAAACTGCAAAATTTCAGAACGATCGGAGTGAAATTGCGACCTGTAGTCGACGAACAACTTTACATGGACAGACGGACGGACGGACAGACATCGTTAAATCGACTCAGCTAGTGATTCTGAGTCGATCGGTATACTTTAAGGTGGGTCTAGCTGTGTTATTTTCAGGTGTTACAAACATCTGCCATGAAACAAACTTATAATACCCTGTACCACAGTGTGGTGTAGGGTATAACAACAATTTTCTTGAAGAATTTGCCACATTTACTTACAATACTAACTAATAGAATTTGCAATTGCGATCCTGCTATACATATACTACTTTCAGCCTTTATAATTTTCTCAGAGTTTGTCCAATATATCACTTCACAAAAGCAATGCATAAAGGGCAAGCACTACGATAATAATTTTGAATAATTGACTTATATATGGATGGAGTAGGTATTCTGGATGCAGGTGAGTTCCTGCCGTTAGGCTTAGCTCTAAACACCCGGGTGAATACATGCGTCGACCAAGGCCCCCACGCACATTGCGCACGAGTACCAATCAATTCCGTGTTTCTCGACACTTTGCGCTCCTACTTGGTTAGGAGCGGAGCCCATCTAAAACTCCTTGCCATTCTATGGGTCATAGCATCCGGTTGGTTTGCAACTCCACATCCGAGAAGATTTTATCTCAGCGATTTTGGTTTCAACCAAAGCCACCATGTTGCACCCAATACGATTCTAACCAATAGCCAGGCCGGAACCCTGCGTTCTTTCCTGACTCCCGTGGTACCAGATTAAGTGCTCAAGTCAGACTGCGTAGCCGCAGATACCAGCAGTTATACTCCAGAAAATCTAGGACTTGTGACCAGTGTGGGATCACTGTCCAGTCCCCATCCTGGGAATAGTTGTGAGCTGCAGGATTTGTAGATCCTCCATATACAGGGCGGCTGATGAAAGCTGCTACCAAAAAAAAATTAATAACATTTTTTCTATTTAATGAATCTGGTTAATTTTTTGCATTATAATTTTGCAGATTGATTTTTAGATTTAACAAAAATGAATAACTGGGACCCAGAAACAAGAATTTGGATTGTCCGCCGCTATTACGCACTGAAGTCCGTAGTTTCGGTTCAAAGAGAGTATAGGGGCACGTTTGGCGGCAATCCTCCGAGCAGATGGACCATAAAGAGACTTGTTAACAATTTTTCCGAGCATGGGACAGTCAACAGAAGACCTTACCATCCAAAACCCTTCAGTTCGGACGGAGGAAACAATCGCTGCTGTAGCTGATGCCATACAAAACAATCCAAGAGTTTCGACAAGAACCTTATCTGCTCAAATGGGTATAAGCAGACAGTCATTGCAGTCAATTATGCACAAAGATTTGGAGTTATTCCCATATAAAATTCAAATGGCCAACAAAGTGAACTCAGTAGACTTCCTGATTCGCTTGGAATTTTGCCAGAAGATGCTTCAAATGGTGGAAGAGGACGGAAACATGTCGAACTGTCTTTTCATGTCTGACGAGGCCCATTTCGATTTAAACGGCAACATAAACAAACAAAATTGTCGAATATGGAGTGCTTCCAAACCCACAGATACTCCATGAGACGGAATTGCATCCACTTTGTGTCACAGTGTGGCGTGCAGCTTCATCATCGGGCCCTACTTCTTCGAAGAAAACGGTCACACCGTTACAGTTACTGGAGGCCGTTACTTGAGCATGTTGAGAGAGTTTTTCTACCCAGAATTACGCCGAATGAGAATTTCTTTCAACTCTGTGTGGTTTCAGCAAGATGGTGCAACTCCTCACATAGCCCGGCCTGTTATGACAGAATTGCGGCGAAAATTTCCCAATAAGCTGATATCCAGAAACTCCACATTCCGTTGGCCCCCCAGGTCGCCTGACCTTACTGCACCTGACTGCTACTTGTGGGATTATTGCAAACAGGAAGTCTACAAAGCAAAAGCAACAAATTTGAATGAACTAAAGCAATCCATTCGAGAAACAATTGCGGCTATTCCCGTCTCAACTCTGCAAGCAGTAATGAACAACTTTTTGGTAAGATGCCGCACATGCATCAACAAGCAGGGCGGGGGGCATTTAAATTCCATTATTTTTAAAACTAATTAAGCTATATTTAATTAAATTTAATGGGCTTTAATATGAATAAAAGAAAACTGAATTCCATACACTGAAAAAAAAGTTATTTGAGTTTCTTAATGTAGCAATATTCAGCAGCCACCCTGTATATGTACGCAATAATAAAAGTTAAACCGATGGTCCTACACTTTCCAAAAATAATTTCAAGCTAAAACCAGCAAGGCATGATTAAAGTCGGACAGGGCCAACTGTATAATACCCTCCACCACTATCGGCCAACAAATGCAAGGAGAAGCATTATTACTCGTTCTATGAACAGTTGCAGATAAAATAGAGTCCATTACTAAACTCCAGGCACATAGGTTATAAAACTTGATTCATAAGAGGCTTATGCTTATCAAAACATCGACAGAAGAGACAATTCAAAGCAATATGAGGTACAAAAGCTTAAATTTCCGCATGAGGGGTTAAAAAATGTGTCCTTTGGAACGCCAAGAAGTCTAATCGGAATGGACCTTTATATGGGGGCTATACTAAAACATGGATCGATGTACGCCATTTTTACTAGGGACGATTCGGTCTAATATAAAGTATAAATTCTTAAATTTCAGCCAGATAACTTGAAATAAGTGTTCTCTGGAGCGTCAAGAATTATCATCCGTGAGTACCTTTATATGGGGGCAATATCAAAACATGGACCGATGTGCCCCTTTATATAGCGTGATCCATTACGAGGTTCCCCACTTTTTTAAAGAAAAAAACACAGAAAATTCAAATTGAATGGGGAATGTTTATTATCATTTGAAAGAACATTCTTTGGGATTTATTTTTTGAAGATTATGTCTATCAAATGTTGGCCGTGGCTACGTCTCAGATGGTCCATCCGTTGAGTCCAATTTTCGATGACTCGTTCGTGCATTTCGACTGGTAACTAGCGAATGACACGCTTGATGTTTTGCTCCAAGGCCTGAATCGAAGCGGGTTTGTCCGCAGAAACTTTGGACTTTACATATCCCCACAGGAAAAAGTCTAACGGTGTGATATCACACGATCTTGGTGGCCAATCGACCGGCCCAAAACGTGAAATTTTTTGCTCACCGAAGTGTTCTCTCAATAAATCCATTGATTGATGCGATGTGTGGGAAGTGGCGCCGTCTTGTTGAAACCAAATGTCGCCGAGATCACGAGGTTCAATTTCATGGAATCAATAAGTCGGTTATCATGGCATGATAACAGTCGTCAATGACGGTTACGTTCTCACCGGCATCCTTTTTGAAGAAATATGGACCGATGATTCCACCGGCCCACAAACCACACCAAACCGTTGTTTTTCTGGATGAAGTGGCAGCTCTTGAATCTCTTCAGGTTGCTCTTCGTCCCAAATGCGGCAATTTTGCTTGTTTATATACCCATTGAGCCAGAAATGGGCCTCATCGCTGATCAATATTTGGCTCGAAAACGTCCGATCTTCATGGAACTTTTCAAGAGCCCATAGAGCGAAGCGATGTCGCTTGGGAAGGTCGGGCGGCTTCAGTTCTTGCACAAGCTGTATTTTGTAGGCTTTCAATTTAAGATCTCGACGTAAAATGCGCCAAGTCCTTCCATACGTCAGTCCGAGTTGCTGCCGAATCGACTCTCCGCGGTCTTCGTGTACACTCTCAGCTACGGCCGCTACATTTTCTTCACTGCGTGCTGGACGTGGTCTATTCGCTCGAATATTATCCAATAATGAATGCTGGGTCTCAAGATGGGTGATGGTGTCGCGAATAGTACGCTCAGTGGGCCGATTCTGTTGACCATAAGTTGAGCGAAGTGCACGAAACACATTCCTCACAGAACGTGAATTTTCGTAATAAAGTTGAACGATTTGCAAACGTTGTTCGGGCGTAAGTCTTTCCATGATGAAATGCCAAACAGTACTTAAAAAAAATAACATGACAGCATGACACGACTCACACGTGATCTGTCAAAAAAGGCTATTGAAAAAAGTATCTCTACTTGGATCACCCGTTATTAAGAACGATTAGATCCAATATAAAGTGTGAATTCTTAAATTTCATCCAGATCAATTGAAAAATGTATTGTCTAGAGTGTCAAGAAGTGACATCGGTGGGGATCTTTATATGGGGGCTATATCAAACAACAGACCGATATGCCCCATTTTCCATAGGGATCGTCACTAGTCTGAGAAATGCCCCTGTACTAATGTTCGTAATGATCGCCATATACAGGGTGTTTTTTGTAGACGTGTGGTTTTCAAACTGACAATACTTTTTTTCGAAGTTTCTCTATTTGACAGCGGTTTTATAATGAATAGACTTACTCCGGAACAACGTTTGCAAATAGTGCAAATTTATTAGCAAAATAATGGAACGGTTCGCGCGACGCATCGCGCGCTGTGTCCAACATTCGGTCGACATAGTCGCCCAGCAGAGTCGGTAATTCGCAAAATTTATCATTACCAAATAATCCGACGAGTAAGCAAAGTTCGATAATGGTAAGTACTTATTATTTAGCCACTTTTCTCATTATTTTAACATGGGGATGTCATTGGAGGAAAGTACTTTCCAAAAGCATACAATAAAGTAGCATAATAAGTACTTATTTGTAGCATAGGCATACCACATAAATATGTACTTATATTTTCACCATTTGAAGTACTTGAATAATGCATTACCAATAAGTTATAAAATAAGTAGTAGATATGTAGAAATTGCCATTTAAAGTGATTTTTTGCATATTGTCGCGCATATTTCTCGAAACAAACAATATCCGCATGCCAGATTCGAATTTTCGAAACCGAACCCCCATGTGAAACATTCGTCAATGGTTTAACATCATACGATATACGTAAATATTTATGTTAAAAAATATATAAATCTTGTACAATAACCCACATATTGCCAAAATTGCATTACATATATTAAAATTTGCCAAAATGATTTTAATAACAAAAAATCACTTATTTCTGTTATTATTGGTAAGCCATTATTAATAAGCCGAAAGTAATGCAGCGAATAATGAGATCTCATTATTTGGTAATGCAGGGAATAATGACAGGTACTTACTAAGATTTTGCTGGGCATGGCTCGGTTTCGCATTACGTTTACTCTAGTGGATAATGGGCATTCGTAGAGACGCCGTACAGTGCGTATCGCTGTTTTGGAGCAGAGTATCGAAGAAGACCCCAATGAGTCCATCCGCCATCTCGCGCTACGATTGGAGATGTGCCCATCCACTTTATGGAAGATTTTGAGGAAGGGCCTTGGTTTGTGGGCTTACAAAATCCAACTCGTGCAAGAATTGAAGCCGAATAACCTCCGATCCCAATTTTCAGAAGAAAATTTTGTTCAGCGATTAAGCTCACTTTTGGATGAATGAGTACGTTAATAAACAAAATTGTCGCATGTGGAGTAATGATAACCCACAAGCCATTGTTCAGAAAAGTCCCTGTTTTGTGTGCTCTATGGGCAGAGGGAATCATTGGTCCATATTTCTTAAAAAATGAAGCCGGACATAATGTTACAGTCAATGGTGAACGCTATAGAACCTCGAGTAATGACTTTTTCGTTACAGAATTGGAGGATGTTGATGTGGACGACCTTTGGATCCAACAAGACGGGGCTACATGCCATACAGCCAACGAAACAATCAATTTATTGAAGGGAACTTTTGGTGAGCGCATTATCTAGCGTCGTGGGCCTGTGGCGTGCGATTTAACACCGCTGGACTATTTTTTGAAGGGTAATGTGAAGTCGATTGTCTACGCAGATAAACCCGACACTATTGACGCCTTGGAAGAGAATTTTCGGCGCGTTATTGCTGACATACAAC
Organism: Eudasyphora cyanicolor; assembly: GCA_963930755.1. Classification (NCBI taxonomy): domain Eukaryota; kingdom Metazoa; phylum Arthropoda; class Insecta; order Diptera; family Muscidae; genus Eudasyphora; species Eudasyphora cyanicolor. The sequence goes on from OZ005735.1 coordinate 208,343,879, forward strand.
CCCAAACGCTGCAAAAAGTGGTCGAAAATTGGGCCTTTCCGGCTGGAATTTATTCGAGCCAGCCGTGGCGGCCACTTACCCGAAATCATTTTTAAAACATAATGACAAACCCTTATCTTTATAATAAAGCTAAATTTTTGGCCATAATATTAAATTATATGCCTTTTTATTTCTTCTTGAAAACTACACGTCTGAAAAAACACCCTTTATTTGCGAAGTTGATCACAAGAATAAATGGACAGAAAGACGGACATTGCTAAATCGACTCAGAAAGTGATTCTGAGTTGATCGGTATAATAAATTATGGGTCTATCTATCTCTTCTCCTCTACGGTCTTATAAACAAATGCACAAAGTAATACTACCCGGTTTTTATTGTTGTAGCAGTATAGGTGTTTTGTTGTCCATTAGGTGTTGTTTGATTCGCCTTGTGTTGTTAGTTTTGCTGTATTTGTTTCCAGGCCAAGGAAGGTGGCTGCTTCCACTTGATTCGATTCGCCTTGTGTTTTGTTAGTTCTGCAGTATTTGTTTCCAGGCCAAAGAAGGTGGCTGCTTCCACTGGATGAGTCCAAAGAGACTTGCGAACAAGTTGAGTAGGTTTGGCAGGGCAGTTTAACAGGTGTAGTGTGTCGTGTGGTCCCTGATTTCAAGCGGGACAGTTGTTCAACGTCATCAATTCTTGCCCAATACGAATTGAGGCGACTACACCAGACTGATCTTTGTTGGACCAAAACTACGCATGGCTTTCGTGGTATTTCTGATTCCTCCCAAGCCACTGATGGAGAGTGAACTCCTAGCACGACATTCACTCTGAAACTGTACACGGCTTCAGCGACTGTGTAAGAGTGTAAGTCAGCGAGGCTTGCCTGGTATGCTCTTTGATCTAGAGGTTCTCTTTTGTAGCGTTGGACCTCGCGCTCTTGATCATGAAGATCTTTCCTGATCTGCCTTGGAGGAGTTTGCCCATCCACAAGGTGGTGGTTGGAAATGGCTATGACAGTAGCTTCTAAGCAGATACTGCTTCTCCATCAGCGACTGCGTAAGAGTGTATGTCAATGAGGCTTGCCTCGTATGCTCTTTGATCTAGAGGTTATTTCTTGTAGCGTTGGACTCCGCGATCTACATTATGAAGATCTTTCCTGATCTGCCTGGAAGGGGGTTGCTTATCCACAAGGTGGTGGTTGGGATGGCTATGACAGATGGGAATCGAGTTTCAAGTGCGTACCCGCCGCAATGGCCTTACCGCACTGTGCTCTCAACACCGGGTGAATACAATGCGTCTACCAACGCCCCCGCACACCGAAGTGCGTATCTAAGCAGATACTGCTTCGACATCGTAAATTTGTGTATTCACACGGGTATAATCTTCGTCTCCTCATATAGGTGGTTCGCAGAAGACATGAGGAGAAACCCTGTCGCAGTTCTTGGGGTGGCATTTTGGCACGGCTTCAGGTACTTCCACAGCGTCTCGCTCACATTCGGTGATCACACTGTTGCTGCATAGTTAACCACAGTCCGACCTATCGCGTTGAAAGAGGTCAACAAGGTTTCTTTGTCGGTTTCGCTGCCGGACTGCGACTTGAGGACCTTGTTCCACCTACAGGTGGTGGTGGAACTGCAGAAAGGTAGAGGTTAAACAGTGTCGGAGATATCGCCCCACCTTGGGGAACTCTCTGTTTCACTCAACGAGGTTTGGACTTCTTGTTTCTGAATTCCACATACGACTGGCTCCCATACATGTAATTAATGATCCAACATTTCAAACTGTTGGGGGGTAATGTCGGCATGTAACAGCGCCACGAGGACTGTCCTGTCACCTGCCTTGTTCTGGTTACGACAGCGGCTTTACTCGTTGATATAGCGTGTAAAGCAGTAGTCGTACTATGATGCTTTCCGAATCTGTGCTGATGATCAGCAATTGGAAAATGTCCAATCAGGATCGGGCGGATTAAGGCCTCATGTGTCTTTGCTACTGGCGAGAGAAAAGAAGTAGGCCTGTATGATTCTTCCCTATTTTCATATTTGCCCGGTTTCAGTAGCGGACCCCTCTGCCCATTTTCGAAGCTTCGGATGCTATTGGAGTGGACATTAGTCAGGTACTCGACTTCCGGTATGTCGAACAGCTTTAGTATCAGCTTAGAAATTCAGTCGGAGACAAGCGCTTCGGATGACTTTGCGCTAGGGATGACATTTGCAACTTCCCCAACTGAAAATTGCGGTGAGCACGAATACGACGCACGACTCTCCTTTTCGTCCCGTCACTCTCGCAGTGATCTATGAACTGCCGGTTAAACACGCGCACCTCTTCGAGTCAGTAACACTGGTAGCACCAAATGTGACTACCGTCCGGTCGTCTCTCCTGCCAGGATTCAAGAGTGGCTTAACCGTTGCCTACAATTTACCGATGCCGGAACTTAAATTGCATTGCTTCTAATAATTCGCCAATTTATTCCGTTTATATTCGTCGACTTTCCTACTAATTTCTAGATTCAATTCCCTGATTCTAGGATCAGCAGGATAAGAACGACGAATTTCATCACGCTCGTCTGTGAGTCCCGCGACATCTGCTGGGAAATGAGGTCGTATCTCGGATATTCGACCAGCTGGGATAAAGCAAGCTGTTGTTATGTTGTTAATTTCTAAGAATTTCATCTCAGCTACCCGGGTATGAGTAGCTAGTTCACTGAAGCTGCGGTTGGTGAATTCTCTGAAGCCGTTCCAATCAGATTTCCTTTCATTTGGGAAAGTACGGGGTTCAGATGTGATGAAATCGCCTAGTCTATCAATGGAGAGGATTATGAGCAGGTGGTCTGGTGCCAATGAAACGACGGGCTGCCAGTTGACGTAATTTATCAGACCAAGTAATACGACGGTGATATTTGGCGAGCTGTTGCAATCACCCATAATCCGTGTGGGGTCGTCATCATTCACTGTGCAAAACGTAGATCCATTTACCGGGTTTGGCAAATAGAGCGCTACATAAGTTTTTTTTAAATAAAACAAAAACGGTTTTGGATATCAACGAAATTCTTTATTTCTGTGAAAGTACGTTCGATGTCATTATGTATGGAACTCGATTTCTTTTGCATGGCCACCACGGGCACGCTTGCAGAAGTCCAGACGCTGAACCCAATTTTGGACGGTTTTCAAGCATAAATCGGCCGATACTGCAGCAATTTCACGTTCGATATTCGTACGAAATTCATCAATCGTCGCTGGCTTGTTGGCATAGACCATAGACTTGACGTAGCCCCACAGGAAATAGTCTAACGACGTCAAATCGCACGACCGAGGCGGCCAATCGACTGGACCATTTCGTGAGATAACACGTTCTCCAAACTTGGTTTCCAATAAAAGATTGTGGCATTCGCTGTGTGGCTTGTGGCGCCGTCCTGTTGGAACCACATGTCCTCCAAGTACATATCATCCAATTGGGGCCAAAAATATTCGTTTATCATTGGACGGTAGCGATTCCCATTCACAGTAACGTGCCGGTCTTGATCATCACGGAAGAAGTACGGCCCAATGACGCCGCAGGCCCATAAACCGCACCAAACCGTAATTTTTTCGGGATGCAATGATGACTCATGGAGTACGTGTGGATTGCTGTCTGACCAATAACGCATATTTTGTTCATTGACGAAGCCATTCAGCCAGAAATGAGCCTCATCGCTGAAGATGATTTTTCGCGCTCTTAACGTTGAGGCCACTGACTCCGAATTTCGGTAGTAAATTTTAATAATTTCACCTCGTTGTTGGCTCGTATATCTTTCCATCATGAAATGGCAAACCTTACTGAAGAGAAATGTCAAAAGAGCGGCAAAAAATATGGCGTCGTTTGCTGTCCCTGTTGGTCTACTTTTGTAGCGTCCCTGTTTAAAAACCCTTTATTAGCTCAGCCCAGAGCTCCGAAATCTTCGCTCGAATTCGAGTAAAGAGTGAAACTCGCTCGGATTCGAGCGCGAGTACTCCTGCGAGTGAAAAAAAATTCGAGTATACTCCTTTTTCTGTGCCACTCAAATAAGAGCGCATATGCTTCGCTCGTTTTCGAGTGCGAGTAAAATGCCCTCGAAATCGAGCAGATTATACTCTTGCCGAGTACTCTTTCAGTTTTTCTCATACAGAGCGCGTGTGCGGAGCAATTAGTTGGGTTCATTTTATTTTTAAAAGTTTACTCGACAATATTTTGATACTAAAATTAAATAATGAACTACTTAAAAATATAAAATATTAAAAAATCACAGCATTTTACACATATACTATTTTTATTTCCATCCTTATTATTACTCGTGTAATAAATAAATTTAATAAACAATAATAAATAATAAAAAAAATCTTCTTCGTGAGTTTTTTTGTACACAAAAACCACCGTCCCCTGGCTCTTGCACACGATCTCCCCTCCTCAGACAAAGCAACACCAAAAACCGTTTAAGTTACTATTCTTGCTACTACACACACACGCACACCCAAATCTGCAAAAAATAAAATGCTTGAAACTGTAAAATGTTCATTCACTACATACATAACTCTTTTATTACTCTTTACTTTTTTATTACAGCAATTTCTATTTTGCCACTCGATTTCACTCTTAGAGTAAACTCTCGATCTATTTCGAAGATTTTTACTCCCACTCTTAATTTTTAAGAAGGAGCACTCGCGAGCGCTCGCGCCTAATATAAACGAGCGGAGAGTAAACTCTTTTTAAAACTCGTAATCTTCGAGTACTCTTCTTCGCGAGTACTTTTCACTCGCGAGTAAAATCGAGTAAATCTGAGCTCTGGCTCAGCCTCTCTGGTCATTAGCTAGAAGAGAGTGCCCAAGTTCGTGATGGGCATTGGAGTAATGGACTAATGTCCGGCAAATAACGCGTAGAACAGCTACAAACGGCGGTATATATATATATATATATATATACGTTATACAGCTCTTCTCGACAGACCCAGACTCAACTGCCACACCCTGTCTAGCTCAGGAAAATATGTCCCTCACCTCCACTTCTGGTGCGATCCTTACGTAGAACATTGTAACCCTGGCAACTGTGCAAGATGAATGTGTCGGTCAGCTTTGTTTCTTGGATCGCAGTTAATTTTATGTTTTTCCGATTCATGAAGTCTACAATCTCGTTGATCTTGCCACGGAGATCATTGCAATTAAATTGCAAAAAGGATGCGTGTTCCTAATATATATTGGGTTTAATTTTCTAGTTAATCTTTAAACAATATCCCTACTAATTGGATTATATTTTCAATATTGTACACTATTTTGCGACACTCATTGTACATTCGTATACACAATATTTTCCTGCGGTTGTCACAGCTTCTTGCCGCCATTATGCAGCAGATATACAGTATATGCTGATCCGATGGTACTGCCGCCGGCTGCTGGTAAAGTGAGCAAGTGATCTTCATTTATTTATTTCATTGTTTGCTTTCGGTTCATGTAGTGTTTTTGCAGTAAGCTTTTTTTTGTTAAAGCAATTATCCGGTTTTTTAGATCAGTATTACAGACCAGCAGTGAGGATATACCAACATACATACCTACATATATGAGTATTATTGATTTCTAGCCTACTGGCCAATATATTCAATAGCTATGGATGGATACGATGGATGTTACGAGTATAACTGAAATGTGGCTTCTCATTCGTGGTCTTCTGATGTCAATCGAGTCTTAAGTCTGTGGATGGATGTATTTATGTTCAGGGTTTTTAATAGTTTTTAACCTATTATGGGGTTTTTTGTTGTCAAAATGTTTTGAGTTTTTAATCAATATTAAATAATTATTTAAAGTGGAGACTATTTATTCAGTCAACATGTGCCGATATACATAGAGCGTCACACACAAGTTGCAAAAAACAGCATTACAAGTTAATATTCGTTCTTTGCAATTTTTTCCTAATTTCAATTAGATTTGAAATATAAAAGTCTTAGAAATTTATCTAAGAGTAGGGACATTAGTTCTAATTATATAAATAAGACCCACCCATACCGGGAGAATATAACTCGACATGTCAATCACAGTAACGATGAAGACCAGGAGTGAAATAAAATTGTTAGCTTTTGTCAGATCAGACTTTGTTTTTGTTATGGCCCTGTGATCCTCAATGGAACGATGGGAATAAATATACCCTCCACAATAGAATGGGGCGGTCCCAAAATTAGCCGACCTAACAAAGAAAACAGCTGCTTTTAGCTCGATACACTTTTTCCAGTGATTTACAATAGCTTCGACACCCTGTTTATAGTACGACACCCTGTGTATTTTGTTCATCGCAATAGTGGATGCGTGAACTGGTGAATTGCCTTGATGGTGAGCAAACGCAGCACCCATCTTGCGCACAGCTTTGTCATCATCAAATTTTCCGTCAATATGCGATGTACGAGTATATCCCTTTTTGTAATGCCTATGACATCAGCTAGCTCACGAACCTTCAACCGACGGTCATCCAATACAATTTTGGGGACTTTTTTAGCATTTCTGCCGTGGACAGCTCAATTGGTTGACCACTACGGTCAACAGTTCGTATGGCCCCGTTTAAACTCTGCCACCCGATATTTTATAGTTGTAAATGAAGGTGCAGACTCCCCCAAAGTATAATCTAGCTCGGTTTTAATATTGGTTGGACTGAGACCTTTCAAATGAAAGTATTGTGTTACATATCAGAGACCAATTTTTTACATGTTTGCAAATACACTGAGATTTTTTACTTTTGAGTTCTCAAAAAAACTAAATATCGTGGCGCCTTGAAACTTAAAACATATCGAGCCATAACCGCCGAAAAAACGTAAGCGCCACTCACAAAAATTTAGAGGAGAAGGTTTCTTTTGCGATTATTTATTGTTTAAATGTGTATGTGATGCATATATCTGTTTATATAACAGTGAAATTTAGTAAAACGGTTCATTTGACAGCTATAAATTTCGGAAACATGATGCCATTTGTCATAAGTAAACGATGTCCCTCAAAAAATTAAAAGTAAATAATGGTGGCGCTTACGTCATTTTGGCGGTTAGAGCTCGATATGTTTCAGAAGGTTACCACTTTTCACGAAAGCATTTTTTTTAACTACTACAGACATCTATATGTCATGTCGGCAAATTTTGGGAACGCCCTCGTACGAGTATTTAATCATCCCCTTTATAACTTCCATGAAAATTGAACAGGGACCCCATAACCTATTTATTTGCTTGATCGTGGCTACAGTATGAAAAATTATACATATGTATTTCATATATTTGTTGCATTTTTTGCAGAACCGATTACCATGCTATGGTAGTATCTGAAAAGCCTTTGCATATAATTTTGAAGGTTAAGGGGTTGGATTTTGAACTGAGCCTCGAAACAACCACCTGCGGGGCTTGTACTTACAGTCTGGAGTTTTAATTTCATAGATGTCTTCAGGGACTATTTATGTTCTACACGTAAAAACGTGTACTGAAGCGACATTTTTAAATTATCAATCTCGAGCGGTTTTTTTGTGAAATATAGAATGGTTTATGTGTATTCTCGAAGTACTAGCAAGCAACATTGGATGTTCCACAAGTGGTGCAAGGCAGAAAAGGTACAAAAATTGTCTATGCTAAGCGTCGTCGAACTGGATCAAGGAAACGACCACAAAACAGGTTCGAGGCTGAGGGTAGTTCGGAAGCAGCAAGCGATTAAACGATTCTGCAGATTTACTTTCATCTAACTAAAGTAGTCTCAGCATCTCCATAGCTGCGTATGTCCACACGTGCAGTATGTATTAGGAGGAAATGTGTGTGGTATCAGGACACGTAACATTAAGTTAAGGAACCAGGAACCACCAGGCAACTAACCGACAGACCTCGTGGAACAGCAGAACCAACAAGATAGGGAGTGGACTACAAGCATAGCTAGGTTGTTGGCTGAGGAATGCACAATCAGCTGCAGAATATGTTGAAGTACATTATCACCTGGAGAAAATGTATGAAGTCTGTATCAGGCTCTCAAATATCCTCGACCGATGGAGGGATATCAAAGTGGTATTCATACCCAAAGCGGGAAAAATATCGCACACTAGGCCAATACTAGGCTATTCTATTCTCCTTCCTATTGAAAGGTCGGAAAAGACTTTTAGATTCTTTCATTATAGAAAACCTTGATACAAAACTATTGTCGGGTAACCAACATGCTTACAACAAGTGAAAGGCTATAGAATCTGACCTGCACGAACTTGTGGGCACTATCGAATCGTGCCTACATTTCAAGGAATTCACTATGGCGTAGAAGGGGCTTTTACACTGATAGAAAAAGCTTCATTCATTCGTCAAAAGTCAGCTAACATACGGATAATCCTATCTATGAATTTGTTCGTCGCCATGACGAATCTCTGTTTAAGTATACTAGAACAAGAACTATTTAGTGGATTAAAAAAACCCACAGGGTGATTACATATCATCCCTACGATGAATCGTGATCATAAATAAAAAAATGATATATACCCTCCTCTCTAAGGTGAGGGGATAAATATGGGGATTTATTTGATTTATAATACAAATATCAATAAGTGTATATATAACATATAGGAAAAGGGTAACGCATCAAAGGAGTGGCCTAAGACCCTAAGTTTATGCGGAGGAAATCCGTTTTAGAACACATTAAGTAATTTTACTTATGTCCGTCCATCCGTAAGCCTGACTGGAGCGAACGATAACCCTCGAAACTATAGTTTCCAGAGATTAAACAGAGATTCGTCAGGGCGACGTACGTTAGCTGACTTTTGACGAATGACGAAGCTTTTTCTATCAGTGTAACAACAATCACTCAGATGCGGTAATTGCGGCGCTGTCACACCTAAGGGTGAACTCTAGCTTAATAAGACTAATTCAAATCCTATTCAACAGAAGACGCATAAAAGCAAGTATTGGGTCCACAGCTCCAACAATGGCGTTGTCATTTACTCGGACAGCCAGGATGCCATCAGTTCTCTGAGGGTCACATTCGTCATTTCGCAAGCAGCCCTTCGACTGCTGCAGATCTTTACGAGATGGCAGAGCAGTTTAGGGAACTTAGAAATTCTCAAGGAATTTGCATATATTGGTGCGCCACGGTTTACATGCAAGCTTTGGTTAAGGCAAAAGCTATCAGGCAGTTCAAGGAAAGACAGACAGAAATAAGCACCTTTGGGGTAGCTAGACAAATCTGGCCAAGATATGACCTGAGAAGGTTGAAATATCTCCTCGCAATAGAGAGGAAAAGACAGTCTAATCGGTAAACACGCCAGTAGGTGGGGTATTGACCCCAGTGACTTCTGCAGAAGCTGTGGGGATGAGGAACAAGTGGAGAGCATTGAGCACTTGTTATGCTACTGTCACGCTTTGAGTAAACGATATGTGGACATACTGGGGTCGGCCCCTCTAGGTAGTTTAAAAGATCTTTCCGGTACCGAAATTCATACTATTGATAACTTTGTATATCAAACAACATGGTAACATTAGGGATCTGAACTGGTCTATGTGAGCTGGTAAAACCTAAACCTTACCACACTGGACTTCTACTGAGGAGTAGTTAACCAAAATCGTCGTTTGCTAATGAGAAGATAACCCAATTTCGACAACTATGGAATAGATTAACCCACTGGCCCTCTACTAACGAGTAGATAACCTATCGGGCCTTTTACTAAGGAGTCTTTAAAGATTAGATAACCCAACTAGCAACTTACTAAGGAGTAGGTAACCAAACTGGTCATCTACAAAGGAGTGGATAGCCCAACTGGTCATCTTCTAAAATGTAGATAACCCAACTAGTCATTTACTGAGGGGTGGATAACCCAAATGGTTATCTACTAAAATGTAGACAACCCAATTTGTCGTCAACAAAGACATAAACAACCTAACTTGTCATCTCCTAAAATGTGTATAACCCTATTTATCGTCAACAAAGGCATAGACAACCTAACTGACCTACTACTAATGAGCAGATAACCCAAATCGGCCCATTTGGCCCTATACTAAAGAGTAGATAACCAACTGGTTATCTACTAAAATGTAGATAATCCAATTTGTATTCAACTAAGGCATAATCAACCCAACTGGCCTTCTATTAAGGAGCAGATAACCCAAATCCACGTTTGCTAATTGGTAGATGACCCAATTTTTCGTCAACTTTGGAACAGATATACCAACTGGCCGTCTCCCAAAGAGAAGATAACTCAACTGGATGTCTACTAAACAGATGATATATACTCCCTACACTAAGAAGTATATCCCAAGTGGCCCTCTACTAGCCAGGAGGTAACTCAACTTGTCGTATACTAATGAGTTACACACTCAACTGGTCGTCTACAATGGGGTAGATTTCTGTAACGCAGTCTTATGGTGACACGCAACATCCAGCAATATTGGTTGGTACATTTAACCCTAATTAACTGGTACTAATAATACGCTAAGTGATCAGGGATAGTTCCCGATTTAACCAGTACTGGGAACGGTAGACTTCATTTCCCGTAGGAAAAATAAGAGAATAAATCTGTAATTTTTTTTTTGGAAAACGGGACGTGGTGAAATTCTTTGAGCAACCATATTTCATCAATTATATTATTATCTTTTCATTTGTCAGGCAAATTTGTGCTCAAATATTGAAGACATTTTGTATGATAGATAAAAATTAATCATGTCATTCGACGCAGCTCATCGACATTACCATACTTTCATTTGGGTATAGAGTGTTTAAATAGTGGTATTAATGTGTATCCTTCTTAAAGACCCTCAAATAGTCATCTATAGCACCATTTCCCCCACAAAGGATTAATAATTCTTAATTTTTGGCATTTGTAAATTTTTTATGGCTTTCGTATGCTCCAAATTTAATTCTAATTGTAATTGCAAAAAAATACTTCAAATTGTTTATGCACTCGGACATTTATTTATAGCTCGCCATTGACCAAAAAACGACTCAAACATTTTGTATCTTTCAATATCTGCAAATTTGTGCATAAAACTGGAGAACAAAAAAAACCGAAAGCCGAACTAACGTCAACCTTAACATTTATCTGGACATAAATGTAAGAGTCGAATATTTAATGTACATCTCATGTTTGGATCGCGGATTTTCTTCTACATACATAAATAACTTAGCACAAACATACGTGTGCATTCACACATACATACGTTTGTAATCGAAAATACTATATTTATGTGGTACATTTAAAGGTTTCCGTCGTTCAGAGTTTTTCGCATAAATCTAGTTCAGTTTTGTGGCAGATGTGTTATTGCTGTTGTTGTTGTTCGTTTAGTTGGCTGATCTTGTTAATTTTGTATTTTTTTCTTAGCCAAGTTTGTTGGTTTGCTGTATATCGAGACACATCACAACGGATCTCATCGCAATGATACACGATACACATAACTGTTAATTAAGAGAATAATTAAAATCTGTATGTTTTGTTACCAAATCAAAAGGAAAATATATAATTAGATATTTTAGGGTTTAGTATGCTATAAAAGCGACCATAAAAACGTTAAGCAACGTTGATCATGAAAATCATTGGGAAAATATTAATTAAAACCACGCAAAGTTATCACAACGAACCATATATGTATACTAGAGCGGGTCGATTTAAAAATCGCCCATTGCTCAGTGAAAATCGTATTCTAGGTATCAAAATAAGAAACTTTGCCGAAGGAACCATACCTCTAAAACGAATTCTGATGTCCCGGAAAAAATCCCACTTCGACCCATTTAGAGTGCTCCAATCGAGTCCAAATGTATGGAACCCCCAGGGGGTTCCAGGGGGTGTGCCACTGGCATGGGTGGGTCGGGCCTCCAAAGTTAGTGGGGGTCGGTCAAACATTTGGACTCGATTGGAGCACTCCAAATGGGGGTGGGATTTTTCAAAATTTGCCCCTACCCAAAAGTTCGACCCAAATTCCGGGACATCAGAATTCGTTTTAGAGGTATGGTTCCTTCGGCAAAGTTTCTTATTTTGATCCCTAGAATACGATTTTCACTGAGCAATGGCGACTTTTTTTGCCTCCCCACAAATCGACCCGCCCTAAGGTATACCCTGCAATAATAAATACAATGACGGTGATACTACGTCAGAAAAAAATATCGGAGAATAAATACCAATGAAAAAGTAAAAAAATTGATTTAATTCTCAAGCTGATAGCGACGGATAAACTATTACAATGTGTGGAACTGCGGAAGATTCGGACAGTAGTATTGAAGTTATTAGAGAATCAACATTTCACTTAAATTTAACCATTTGTGAGGGAGGTACTAGAAGAAGTGAACCTATATGGCCCATCTTCGAACTTAACCTGAGATAGAAAAAATATTATCACATACTAAATTTGAAGTCAATCCGTTACTCCTTTCGAGAGTTATAGTGCGCTCAACCCAGACAGACAAGCAGACGGACAAATTACTTAAAATGTCCTAAAACGGATTTCCGCCGAACATACTTGGAGACTTAATGCAAATGATATACTCGTATATATCCACAAAATGAGCGTATAAAAACTCTATGGACATTCGTTTGAGTGCGCTTTATTAAATAATAAAAAATAGCCTACAATTTTGTATCCCCTCACCTTAGAGAGGAGGGTATATATAATTTGCTACGAACCAAAAGTGTAACACATCGAAGGCCCTATGTATGTTCGGCGGATATCCGTTTTGGGTCATTTTAAGTCGAATGAGCAATGTCCGTCCGTCCGTCTGTCTGTCTGCTGGCTGGTGCGTACGATAACTCTCGAAAGGAATAACCGATTGACTTCAAATTTGGTATGTGGTAATATTTTCTTCTATCTCCGGCTAAGTTCAAAGATGGGTCATATTGGTCCACTCCTTCTAGTACCTCCCCCACAAAGGGTTAACATATAGTGAAATATTGATTATTTAATAACTTCTATACTACTTATTTGAATCCTCTGAAATTCTACACATAGTATTAGTTTATTAGTCACTATTACCACGAGAAAAATAGGCAAAGTTGGCACGCCCCTTTTTTTTCCTCCCACAAAAAAGGACAATTTTGAACCAAAAGTTAATAGCTTATAACTTTATTACCAGTGTATATAGAGACTTAAAATGTTGTACAGTGTAATGGTTTAATAGTACATACAATGCAGTGAAAAATGGGCATTATTGCCACACTTCTCCTGGTACCTCTCACACAAATGGACCATTTTGTACCAAAAGTTACCAGCTTATATATTGTATATGGGAGCTATATGTAAATCTGACCCGATTTTAATCAAATTTTAGCCAATAGGGATCGTCCTTGGGCCTAAAAAAAGATATATGCAAAGTTTCGTTGAGATCGGACCATAATTGCGACCTGTACTTTGATTACAAGAATACATCTACAGACAGACAGACAGATGGACATAGCTAAATCGACTCAGAAAGTGATTACAAGTCGATCGGTATAATAAACAATGGGTCTATCTCTTCTCCTTTTGGGTGTTACAAACAAATGCACAAAGTCATAATACCCTGTACCACAGTGTGGCGTAGGGTATAAAAAGCTAATCGAATGCTCGTAGCCCAAGAAATTTCACAATTCACCTTTTCATATGAACAGAACTCGTATATGTCAGAATAAACCGAAGCTCAAAACATAAACACCAATAACTGCCAAATTCCAGTCAAAAACCTCCTTTTGGTATATTCGTGCAGCAATGTTATTCATACGGCCCAGTGGTCGAAGCAATATATATTTGACTGTACAGAGCGGTTTAACTGTAATTTGACTATTTTTTGGCGTTTGTATTAAGTTTTGGGCTTTGGTGTGTTCTGACACATATAGTAAAATTTTATGGCCAACATTTCTGTGGAACATTTCATCCCCGCTCTACAAATTTTTGGTCGTGTTTTTTACGATTTGTTAAAATAGGGCCAAAAATTACTGTTACGCGGGAAAACTAGAAGGTTAATATGTTTCATATAAATATTGGCCTTATATTTTATGCAAAGCTGCTGAACATACCCTACACCAAAAAAAAATATTTTTGTTTTAGAGATACAAAATAATAAAATTTTTGACGTACAATGAAATATTTGTGAGCTTTTTAGGGTGCCTAGACATGTTCAGATTGTATTTATATGTTCGCAAAAATTGCTGAAACTTTGCAGTTGGTATTCTATTTTGGGCAGAATTCATCTCAATAAAATTTATACAAATTAAATTTTAGATATTTTATTGTCCCCGTGTAACTGTAGCTCTCAAAAATGCGGCCTAAAATTTGTTATTTTTTTTAATAATTTACTTAAACAAAAACATGATTTGCTCCATATCCAAAGATTTTTCCAATAACAAAATTGAATGCAATCCCTGGTGGAGGGTATATAAGATTCGGTATGGCCGAACTTGATGCTTTTACTTGTTATAGCCTCCACCATAGGATGGGGGGTATATTCATTTTGTCACTCCGTTTATAACACCTCAAAATATTGAGCTGAGACCGCATAAAGTATATATTCTTAATCGTCGTAAAATTCTAAGGCGATTTAGCTATGTCCGTCCGTCTGTTGTTATCACGCTACAGTCCACAATAATTGAGCTAGAACTGAAATTTGGTATAGATACTTCTTATAAAGGGGTTTCCAACAAGAGGTGTTATTTTGAATCACCCGGTATTTCGGTAGATGTCACCTTTGAAGCTTTTATTCTTTGACATTTGACAAGTAGAAACTACGCCATTACTAAAAATGGAACTATACACGATTCAACAACGCACTGAAATTATTAAAATTCGAAAAATCTAAAATCATCGAAAAATCGTCTTCACTGATGAGGCCCATTTCCACCTCGGTGGCTACGTCAACAAGCAAAATTGTCGCATCTGGGGCTCGGAAAACCAAAGAGTTATTGTTGAGAAGCCTTTCCATCCTCAACGTGTGACTGTTTGGTGCGGTTTATGGTCCGGCGGGGTCATTGGACCTTACTTTTTCGAAAATGAGGTTGGATCAACAGTTACGGTGAATGGATTGCGCTATCGAGAGATGATTAAAGATTTTTTATGGTTGGAGTTGGATGGTATTGATCTGGACAACGTTTACTTTCAACAAGGCGGCGCTACGTGCCACACAAGCAACGAAACCATTGCTCTGTTACGGGAAAAGTTTCCGGACCGTGTTATCTCTCGAAGAGATGATCACAATTGGCCACCGAGATCTTGTGATTTAGCACCTTGCGACTTCTTCCTTTGGGGCCACTTGAAAGATAAGGTCTAAGGACATAGGGCAGCCACTTTGCGATTTGGTTATGAAAAATTTCATGAAAAGGATATGGTCCTGTAAGCGTGGTCATGGTGGCCATTTGGCTGATGTTGTTTTTCATTATTAACGGCATACCTTCCTCTTTATTATGAAATAAACATCCGATCATTTATCTCAATAAATTGCATTTTTTTTAATACCATAATAACACCTCTTGCTGGAAAACCCTTTAGCTGCATGTAACATGAGAATAACAAGTAAGAAAGTTTCAGTCGGGTAAACCGACTAAGGTATACCCTCACTTTGTGAGTAATGTAATATTGAATATTACTCGAATTATTCCATCAATTTGTGTGGGAGGTACCAGAAGGGGTTTATCAAATACACCTATTTTTCGCTGAACATTAGATACTTTAAATTCATTGCACTGTGCCGAATTATAAGCATTTATGTGCACTGGTAAAAACGTTGTGAGATATTATATTGTGGTATGATTTAGTCATTTTGTGTGGGAGGTACAAAAAGGGGCGGGGTGATAACGCCCACTTTTTACAAGACTATAGGCACTATAACAGCATTACACTGTACAAAATTTCAAGTATTTGTATGCACTGGTATTAAAGTTACAAGCCGTTTACTTTTGGTACGAAACGGTCCATTTGTGTGGGAGGTACCAAAAAGGGCTGTACAATAATGCCCATTTTTTACCGGACTATAGGCGCTACAAAAACATTATACTGTAGAAAATTTCAAGCATTTTTATGCACTTGTATTAAAGTTATAAGCAATTAAATTTTGATGCAAAATAGTCCATTTGTGTGGGAGGTACCAAAAGGGGCATGCCAACTTCACTATTCGCTATTCTCGAGTTAATAGCGACTAATATACTAATATTATGTGCAGAATTTCAAAAGATTCGAATAAGTAGTATAGAAGTTATTAAAGAATCAATATTTCACTAAATTTTAACCCTTTGTGTGGGAGGTACCAGAAGGAGTAGACCAATATGGCCCATCTTCGAACTCATCCGGAGATAGATCAAAATATTACCACATACCAAATTTGAAGTCAATCGGTTACTCCTTTCGAGAGTTATCGTGCGCACCAGCCAGCAGACAGACAGACAGACAGACAGACAGACAGACGGACATTGCTCATTCGACTTAAAATGACCCAAAACGGATTTCCTCCGAACATACTTAGGGTCTTAGATCACTCCTTCTATGTGTTACACTTTTTTCCGTAGCAAATGATATATACCCTCGTCACACTAAAGTGAGGGTATAAAAATGGGAAAAAATCGGTAAATTTTTTGATATTGCCCCCATATACAGGGTTTTCCAATAAGAGTGATATGATTTCTTTGAAAAAAAACACACTTATTGTTAAGGAAATTCAAAAGTTTTTTTATTTAATGTGAAGTACAATCGATACAATTAAGTTCTAAATAAAACGTCATTCAAATGGCCTCCACGACTTCTTCGACAGGAACGAATTCGATGAACCCAATTTTTTTCGAGCACTTTTTCCACTAATTCATGTCGTATGTCATGAATGACACGTGCAATGTTGACTTGTAAAGCTTGAAGATAGTCTGGTTTATTTCGAAAGACCAATGACTTCAAATAACCCCACAAGAAATAGTCTAATAGTGTTAAATCACAACTTCTTGGAGGCCATTCAATATCACAATTTCTGGAAATAATCGAATCTTTAAAATTCTCTCGCAACAATTCACTTTTTTCATTTGCTGTGTGGCACGTAGCAGCCGTAGGTCGACTGGAAAGTGTTTTTTTTGGATTTAAAAAAAATGGACTTAGCATCATTTTCAAATGTAAACGGAAAGTTTATTTTTGCACTAGCAACTTAACGGTACGTCGGATCGGTTATCGGTCAATGGCAAAAAGATAGCTCTTAACGAGGTCGTAGTTCGACAGGAAAATGTTTTTTTTGGATTTAAAAAAAATTGACTTAGCGCATGAAAGTTGCAATTTGAGAACGATTATTTTGATAATAAAACTGAATAATTTGTAAACGTTGTTCTTGCGTATATCTCTCCACGATGAAATTGTAAACACTACTGAATACAATGAAAAACAAATGACAGATCATGATATATTACAAATGGCCGAAACGTCACTTCAAAATCATATCATCCCTATTTGAAAACCCGTTACAACATCTCCCCGATTTGGCTTCTTAACGGCATAGAGACCACAAATGTCAACTGATCGGGCTGACAATTGGTAACTCGTATTTATTTATACCCTGAATCCTTCACACGAGCTACGGTAGTCCATGTGTTAAAATAGCCCCCATAGATATGACTCTCTAGATACGACTTCGTAACGCCACAAAAACCTCAAATTTAGGCGAGTTGGGCTGAAATCCGTCTTTACTTGTTTTCCTTAACATATTGAAAAATGTACAGGAAAAAATTTTTTTTCCATAAAATGTTAACAAACTTTGTTCATCATATTCTTAGCTACATTATTGCCAAATATTGCTAAGCGGTATCACCAAGTTGTTGGATAAAAACTGATGACTGACCTGGGCTCCAGTAATTTTCAGAATCTTTTGAGGTCCATAAAATAAATTTGCCACCAATTTTGCCAAACTACATTTTAAAAAGTATTCATTTGTTGCACAGTGTAATTTAACGATCGACACATACAGTCGACAAAAATATCTACCTGTTTCAATTAATTTAATTAAATAGTTTGGCAATGTCTATTGACTTGTTCGAATGCTAAAAGTGCGTCTAAATAGTGTTAAATGGAATGTAAAATAATTTAATTAATTACGATTGTAATACGAGCGCATATGGCTGTGGGAAAATAGTCGGAAAATACATTCAATTACATTGGAAACATCATAAATCACGAGTTAAGAGCGGAGTTAGGTAAGCGCTCTCTGAAAATCGGTTTATGGGGAAAAAAATTTCAGCATTGTAATTTACATATGTTTTTTTTTTGGGGGAACAGAAAAAAAATTGCCAGTTGCACAAATTCAATTTATTTCTCAACATAACTTCTCCATATGCTGTATCCACTTTACACTTAAGCAACCTTACAATAATACCATAATTAGTCAATATTATATGAAATTCTAAAGAATAGAAACTATAAATTTATGAGAGGTTAGCGCCAGATGATCTACAATTTATTGCATGTCCACGAGATCATTACTTAACTTTTGTGGTGGCATAAAGTAAATGTCATCGGTATTCAGGTTCATGAAAACAAACAAAAAATAAAATAAATGAATAATGAAATACAGAAAATATAAATTATAATGTCACTTGGTCTCTTGGTCGAAGAGAATCGACTGACAACATAGCCAACATCAGCAACTACGGCGACAACGAAAACGGCAACACCAACAACTTCAGCAACAACAAAAAACCGACACAACATAAAATGTTCATGTGTAACGGCCAATAGTGCATTTCACACAGAAACACCAAACAAAAGACTTAAGACAGCAACGCGACACTTTTCATTCAAAACGAAAAAAAAATAGTGCCCACAAAAACGGCACCGAACTAATTTGGGTTTTTTCTCTTTTCTCTATTTCTTACGGCAGCGAATTAAACAACATTAAATGACATATCCGCAATGTGTAATCATATGAGTGTGTGTGTGTGTAGCAATGAAAATAAAAAGAGCTCTTAGAAAATGCCGTAAAAAATCGAAACAATTAAAAGTGTAAATTGCATGAACATATGTACGTACATACGAGTATTGTATGAATAAAATCACGACAAAAATAGAACGAACTAAACCCCACTGTTCGTTTTATTTGACCACATAAAAAGATTTGATTAGAAATTATTCCGGATATCAATTGATCGATTTATACATTTTGTTAGATTTGAAAAAAAAGCGATACAGCTGCTATTTGAATAATACCATATAGCCGGAGATCATGTCCATTATTCCATATGTAGATTTAGATAGTTTCTATACCAACAATGAGAACCTCATGCATTTTGATAATTTAATAAGGAAATAATTTCAACGATATCTTTTAGAAAATAATAGCGAAAAATACTCGTATTGAGACAATTGTTGGCGCAGCAAAATGTAAGACAACAAATGTTATGCAATAGATCACGAATGTGTAAAAACCGTCTTACAATGTTAATATAAAATTATAGATATAAAATTCCATTAATTATATTTCAAAATGAAAAAAAAAAAATAATGTGATGACTACACATTACAAAAAGTCAAAACTGTAATTTCTATACATTAAACTGGGTTGGCCCCCATGCAAAAAAAAAGTTCGCGGATGCGAGGCGGAATATGGAATATACCTCGAGACTATCGCAAAAACATTTTTTTTTAATTTTTTTCCGAGCCCGCGGAATCGGCCCTAACGAAGACTTAACATGCTGCAGTTTCTACCCCTCAAATTTAAAAATATCTTTCTATAGGATTAAAGCGCTTTAAAAACCATGAACATTTTGCTTTGGGTGTACGCACTTTTATTCAAAAACAAAAAAGTTATGTCTTCATTAGAAAATGGCATTCTACATCGACATCTATGAGGCAATGTAGTACTCGTAGAGACCAACACATTGATGTATCGCATGTGACAATTGACCCACAAACAAAAAGTTACGACATAAAAACGATCTTGGCCCGATTTCGCGGGCTCGGAAAAAATTAAAAAAAATGTTTTTGCGATTGTCTCGAGGTGAAAGCTTTCATATTCCGCCTCGCAATTGATAACTTTTTTTGGTGACCCGATACGATAAAAAAGCGATTTTGGGCCGATTCCGCGGGCTCGGAAAAATTTTTAAAAAATGTTTTTGCAATTATCTCGAGCTGAGCTTTAATACTCCGCCTCGCTATACATACGTTTTTTTCGACGTTTCGGCCATTTGTAATATGTCATGATCTGTCATTTGTTTTTCATTATATTCAGTAGTGTTTACAATTTCATCATGGAGAGATATACGCAAGAACTAAGTTTACAAATTATACAGTTTTATTATCAAAATTTTTTTAAAATCCAAAAAAATACTTTCCAGTCGACCTATGTCAGCTCTCGTTTAGAGCTATCTTTTTGTCATTGACCGATTCCCGATGCGACGTACCGTTAAGGAGCAAAAATAAACTTTCCATTTGAAAATGATGCCAAGTCCATTTTTTTTTAAATCCAAAAAAACAATTTCCAGTCGACCTACGACCTTCGCACCCATGAGCAATATTTTAGCTCTCGTTAAGAGCTATCTTTTTGCCATTGACCGGTCGTGGCTACGTGACACACAGCAAATGAAACAATTGAATTGTTGCGAGAAAAGTTTGGAGATTCGATTATTTCAAGAAATTGTGATATTGAATGGCCTCCAAGAAGTTGTGATTTAACACCATTTGAAGTCATTGGTCTTTCGTCAATATTGAACGTGCCATTCATGACATACGACCTGATTTAGTGGAAAAAGTGCTCGACTATTGGGTTCATCGAATTCGTTCCTGCAGAAGAAGTCGTGGAGGCCATTTGAATGACGTTTTATTTAGAACTCAACTGTATCGATTGTACTTCACATTAAATACAAAACTTTTGAATTTCCTTAACAATAAGTGTGTTTTTTTTTCAAAGAAATCATATCACTCTTATTGGAAAACCCTGTACCAAATTCTTGTGGCGTTAAGAAGTCAAATCAGAGAGATGCTATATATGGGGGCTATATTAAAAAAATGGTCCGATATTGCCCATTTCCAACACAATATACCTGCAGATTTAAGAAGTACGAGGTATGTTCAAAAAAATATCGGGAATTTGTAATTTCCGCGGGCTACGTGTATTTGATTTTTGATATTTTTGTAGCGTTATGTCCCTTATTATGCTCACAAGGTCGGCCATTTTGAATGTTTAGTTAATTTGTGACAGCTGTTGTGTTTGGATGTGTTTTAACTTGTCTTCGATTTTCAGATCTATATCAGAAAATGCATCAAAGAATCTGCACAAAATTTTGTGTGAAAAACAAAATAAAGTTCGCTGACGCATTCCGAATGGTGACTGTGTTATATGGTGAAGCTACCTTGGACCAAAGCAACGTTTATCGGTGGTACAAAATGCCTCTAGAGGGCCGAGAAGATGCGAAGGACGAACAGCGTGGCGGACGCCCAAGCAAGTGAATAAAATAATATTGGCCAATCGACGAATTACCATTAGAGAAGTTGCTGAGGATCTAAACATATCGATTGGCTCGTGCCATTCGATTTTAACCAATGATTTGGGCATGAGTCGGGTCGCTGCTAAATTCGAGCCAAAATTGCTCAATTTGGACCAAAAACAGCATCGCATTAACATTCCTCAGGAGATGTTGAACTCGGTCCGTGACGACCCAAATTTGCTCCAGAGGGTCATAACTGGTGACGAATCATGGGTTTATGGTTACGACGTGGAAACTAAAGCTCAATCATCCCAATGCCGCAAAAGCCGCATGAACCAAGACCGAAAAAAGCTCGCAAAGTTCGGTCAAACGTAAAGGTTTTGCTCACAGTTTTCTTTGATTGCAGGGGCGTGGTGCATTATGAGTTCTTGCCACAGGGTAATAAAGGTCAATAAATGCGCAATTGCGCAAAGCAATCCGCCAAAAACGCCCGGATTTGTGGAAGAATAAAAACTGGCTTTTGCACCATGATAACGCCCCTGCACACACATCGTTGCTTGTGCGCGAATATTTGGCCCAAAACAACACAGTAATGGTGCCGCAGTCACCGTATTCCCCTGACCTAGCCCCCTGTGACTATTTTTTGTTCCCAAAACTGAAAAGGCCCATGAAAGGACGACGCTAAGCCACAATTGAGGAGATAAAGGAGGCATCGAAGGAGGAGCTGAACAAGATCACAACAAAATGATTATTTGAAGTGCTTCGAGGATTGGAAAAAACTTTTGGCAGAAGTGTATTATATCCGAGGGGAATTACTTTGAAGGGGACAAAATAGATATTCATGAATAAATAAATACTTTTTGAAAAAATACAAAATTCTCGACGTATACATACGTGCCAAATTTCAGCCACCTAGCACAAGTTTATTAGATTGTAGCGTGACTACAACAACGGACGGACGGACATACGCTGGCTAATTATACCCTCACTTTAGTGATATGAGGGTATACATCATTTGCTACAGGCAAAAAGTGTAACACATCGAAGGAGTGATCTAAGGCCTTAAGTATGTTCGACGGATATTTGTTTTGGGTCATTTTAAGACAAATGAGAAATGTCCGTCCGTCTGTCTGCTGGCTGGTGCGCACGATAACTCTCGAAAGGATAACCGATTAAAATTTGGTATACGGTAATATTTTTTGTCTATCTCCGGCTAAGTTCCAAGATGGGCCATATTGGTTCATTCCTTCTCGTACCTTCCACACAAAGGGTTAGCATTTAGTGAAATATTGATTTTTTATCGGGTAAACCGACTTATGAATCGCCTCACCTTGAGTCCCAAAAAAATATTAGTAAATGAATTTATTTTTTGTTTTAATTAAATTACTAAATATTGCATTTAATAACTTTAAAGTATGTACTGTTATTAAAGTTATAAGCTGTTAACTTTTGGTGTAAAATGGTCCATTTGTGTGGGAGGTACCAAAAGGGGCGTGCAAATTACGGCCAATTTTCTCTAGACTCTAAATACTATAAAAGCATTACATTATACAAAATTTCAGGTATTTGTATGCACTGGTATTAAAGTTATAAGCTGGTAACTTTTGGTACAAAATGGTTCATTTGTGTGGGAGGTACCAAAAGGGGCGTGGCAATGATGCCCAGTTTTCAGTGTATTGTAGGTACTATTAAACTATTACACTGTACAAAATTTCCAGTCTGTGTAAGCACTGGTAATAAAGTTATATGCTTTTAACTTTTGGTTCAAAATTGTCCATTCGTGTGGGAGGTAACAAAAGGGGCGTGGCAACTTCGCCCATTTTTCTCGAGGTAATAGTGACTAAGAAACTAATACTATAATATAATAATTCTTATTCTTTTGGAAGAAGCTATGCCTCTTATAAACCTCGCTGAATGATCTGAGTAGCATCCGATACGATGCTTCACCGTTTTTAAAAAAATTGGCATTTTATAATACATAACAGTGGCAAAGATGGTCTAGAGCCAGGAGAATATCCTAGTGAGAAATAAAGTTTCTATAGCGCTTCGATGCAAAATCGGAAGGAATATACATACATATATGTGGATATATATAGATCTGAACCGATTTTCTTCAAATTTTACAATATTCCTCTCTGCTAAAGTTCGTGAGGATCGAATGTTAAATAAAGTATATATAAGTAGCACATTGATAGCAAGTCGGGAGAAACGTATTTATGGGGTCTTTATCTAATTCGGAGCCTATTTTGTTCAAAATTTACAATGTTCATTCCTTGTTAACTAAACTCTTTTGTGTCAAATCTAATAATGATCAGAACTATAATTAATACTACTTCTAAATCAGAACAGATTTTCTCCAAATTCAATACCGTTCGTTCGTCATAGATGCGAAAAAGTTGTACGTGGATTTTGTCCAGAATTGCGACCTGTACTTTGATTACAGCGATTAGATGGAATCAGATAGGGATTCCGAGTATAACCGTATACTTTAAATAATACCTTACAATAACAATTTTGGATATGTTTTTCGTAAAATAAAAAATGGAAGATTTCAAACGATTTTGGTAGAAATTTTAGACAATTTTGGTAGAAAAAAATTTATTGGAGTGGCAACACTGCATGCAAGTGGTTGATTTTGGCTGACGCTACATCAAACACACATGCATATAAATTGTCGAGATGTATATGTATAAACATTTGTGCGCGACCATATCCATTTCGTTTCTTGTTCAAGCAGTGTTTGCAAATACATTACCTGGCGTGATTTTTATTTGATTTTAGTTTTTTGAAGTTGTTAATAATTCTTATTCGTTTCGTTGATGCTATTCCTTATATGTTTCATATTTAAATCGAATAAATGCAGCAAAACTTTTACTTTTGCTGTCAAGCAATTGTATTTTGACATACCATTTAAAAAATTGCATTCTTTGCAATACAGTGGCAAAAATGGTATAATTAATATAAATGGTATATAGGTATACATGGTGGCTGATATGTAATGCAACAAAGTAAAGCGCTATATTTTTCGATGGTCTGCGGCCGAAATGTTTGTCTGCCCAGGGCTTCAATACTGTCTTTAGGACATTTTCCCGATAATATGCGGCATTTATTTTCACCCCATGGTCGATGAATACGAGCGGGGAGCGACCATCGGCCGTTACGGCGGCCCACACCATTACCATCGGCGGCGCTTGAGTTCTGGTGGCCAATCGAAGGTGTAAATTTTCAGCTGACTTCTTTGGCAAGTAACCCCGATCATTTTGTTTGTTCACAAACTGCTCAATTTGGAACGGCTTCTCATCGGAGAAAACCAAATTCGGTAACTGGCCACTTTCGTGCAGGCGAAGCAACTCCTTGGCTCTTTCCAGTCTAACTTTTGTTGTGCATCGGTGAGCTCTTGCACTTTTTGGAACTTCAATGGCTTTAGTCCAAGCTAATTTTTTAATATGTGTTGTATCCGTTCTCGCGATATGTTCAGCTCACGAGCACTTTTTCTACCACTGCGGCGTGGATTTCGATCAAATCTGGTCTTCACTTTTCGGATCATTTCTGGTGTTGTTACCGTTTTTTTCGTCCACTTTTTGGACGCGATGCAACACTGACAGTATCACGGTAACGAGCAATGGTACGAGAAACAAAAGATTTATTCACATTTAAATGCTGGAGGGCTCTAACGATAGCCACTTGTGTTTTTCCACACAAATATAAAGTAAGCACACTATCACGCTTGAATTCCATCACGAATAACTTTTTTTGTGAATGCAATAGATCAAAATGCTTTTGTAAGCTTGTAAACAATAAAATGAACTGTCACTGAAATAAATCTGTTAGCTATCAGACCAGCGGTTTAGAAATGATAGCATCCTGAAGTTGGTTGCAATACATATCAGCCTGTAAAACGAACGAAAGCACAATAAATCTAGTATGACCAGGCTTAAATCAAGAACTGATCTGGCTTAACTAAAGTATTGGTTAGGATTAAATCAAGAACTGATCAGGCTTAAATCAAGTATTGGACAATACTGGGCTTAATTTAATCAAAAATTTCTTCATTGAAGCCCGTTTCGCACTCAAATTAATCCGATAAAATTCATAAATCAATCGCTTTATGCTTGAAATAAGAATTGTTCGGCTTAAAATCAAGCCTAATCAGGCTTAATAAGCGCTAAGATTAAGAATTCAGGGCTTAAAAATCCGTACTTGATTCAAGTATTTTGTACTTGGTTTAAGAAAATCCATACTTAACGTACTTTTGACACCGCTACGGCTTGATTCAAGTACGGATTACTCAATTGTTTCTTTCTGTGCGGTATTTCGGTAGCTGTCACTTTTGAAGCTTTTATTCTTTGACATTTGACAAGTAGAAACTACGCCATTACTAACCAGTAAGGAAAGGCTAAAGTCGGGCGGGGCCGACTATAAAATACCCTACACCACTCTCGTAATATTGAATAACTCTGAAATATAAATTTTGTAATTTATGTATAAATTGTTTACATAAATTTATTTTTGGGACATTTTATACTCAAATAATACCCTGTACCACAGTGTGGTGTAGGGTATAAAAACGATTGGATGTAAAATACAGCTTCTACAGGACTAAAGAGCCAAATCGGATGAAACATATATATGGGAGCTATAGCTAAATCTTAACCGATTTTCTTCAAATTCGGCAATGTTAGTCCATGGAACAAGAAACTCTACCATTCTAAATATCAAAACGATGGGATGTAAACTACAGCATCTATAGGACTAAAGGGTCAAATCGGACGAAAGATATGTTTGGGAGCTATATCTAAATCTGAACCGATTTCAACCAAATACAATAGGGATCTTTACAGGGATCTTTAAAGATAGGGATCTTTAAAGATAGGGATCTTTACAGATCGGGATACTTTAAGGTGGGTCTAGCTGTGTTATTTTCAGGTGTTACAAACATCTGCGTGAAACAAACTTATAATACCCTGTACCACAGTATGGTGTAGGGTATAAAAATGGAACGATACACGATTCAACAACGCATTGAAATTATTAAAATTCGAAAAATCGAAATCATCGAAAAATCATCTTGACTGATGAGGCCCACTTCCACTTCGGTGACTACGTCAACAAGCAAAATTGTCGCATCTGGGGCTCGGAAAACCCAAGAGTTATTGTTGAGAAGCCGCTCCATCCTCAACGTGTGACTGTTTGGTGCGGTTTATGGTCCGGCGGGGTCATTGGACCTTACTTTTTCGAAAATGAGGTTGGATTAACAGTTACATTGAATGGATGGCGCTATCGAGAGATGATTAATGATTTTTATGGTCGGAGTTGGATAGTATTGATCTGGACAAAGTTTACTTCCAACAAGACGGCGCTACGTGCCACACAAGCAACGAAACCATTGCTCTGTTACGGGAAAATTTTCCGGACCGTGTTATCTCTGGAAGAGGTGATCACAATTGGCCACCGAGATCTTGTGATTTAACACTTTGCGACTTCTTCCTTTGGGCCACGTGAAAGATAATGTCTACGCCAACAGCCCAGCGTCGATTCAAGACCTCAAATATAGAATTCGTGAGGCTATCGAGGACATAGGGCAGAAATGATAAGATCCTGTAAGCGTGGTCGTGGTGGCCATTTGGCTGTTTTTGTTTTTCATTATTAAAGGCATACCTTCCTCTTTATTATGAAATAAACATCCGATCATTTATCTCAAAAAATTGCATTTTTCTTTGAATACCAAAATAACAACTCTTGTTGGAAAACCCTTTAGTATAGAAAAATTTGTTTTAAATAAGTATAAAATATTTATATTAATCTTGAAAGAAACTTCCTGGAGAAAGTTTTCGAAAAAGAATGGGCCAACAATTGTCATTATTAGTATGGTTTTCATGCTTCTCCAAATCACACTACTTTTTACGAAAAATTTTAAACTTAGCCATGTTTGCTCTAATCGCAAAGCTAGAATATTAAAACGTTCATCATTTTTTTATATGTGGTATCGTGTTTGAGGGTAAACAGCAAAATAAATTTAAAGCTTCGCTTTTATTATAATATATATGGGGAAAAACTAAAAAAAAAATCAAATTCTTGGGCATTTTTTAAATTATTGTGGGAATTGTAGAAAACTGCAAACATCGGAAAGGTTGTTGTATCCCTTTGAAATATTAAAATCTGGAGAATCAATGCACCAATTGTCTTCTCATGACTCAGTCTCAGAAAATGGCGACATCAGCAAGGTGAACTGAAAGATCAGGAGAATCATTATACCAATCGAGTTAAAAGTTTCCACGACTCCATTCTTGAAAATGTAATATACAAAGTGTTGCTGCTCTAAGAGTCATACAATTTGGTGCATTTTATAGCACAATGGGTGATATCGGATTCGTGGGCGTGGCCCCACCCGCATAACGACGCCATTATTAAAAAAAACAACAGCAACAACAAAAAGCCGACAACAACATAAATGTTCATGTGTAGCTGGGTATATGTAGTGCATTTCACACAAAAACTCAAAACAAAAGACTTAAGACAGCAACACGACTCTTTTCCTTCAAAAAATAAGAGAATTTTTACACTAGTTGTCTTGTGACAGAGGTATCTTCCTCACTTCTCCAGTATAGAAAATCTTGCATACGGGGACGAATTGCAGCAATCGTCTTGACATTTATTATTCCTATAAATTCCTATATTTCAGCTAATAAGTATAGATATGGAAGAGTTAAAAACAAATATACAAGGTTATAATACCGCGTACCATAAATAAATATTGATTATATATAATATTATTATTTTGATTTTTGGCGATATGTTCTATAAATATCTAATGGCATATACTTACCAAGATTTCGTTGAGTAGTTGTCAGATAGGATCAACATATATAAACCGCCTGAAAATATTTAAAAGCGAAATAAAAAAATTTAAATGTATTGAATAATAACACTGATTAAGTCAAAAAAATGTAGTCAAATACCTATTTCGACTTTGTTGTTGTTGTAGCCCCTTTAGGAAATTTGTATGTATGGAGATTGGGAAGAAAAAAAAAGAGAGAAGAAAGAAAGGAGGTTAAAATTAAAGATAGACATTAAGCTTTCACATCCAGTTCGAGGAAGCGAGCTGCCTCTAGTGGATGTGTCCAGAGTGACATTGGTGTCAGGTGGGTCGGGTTTGCGGGACACTCGAAGAGGTGTCTGGTGATGTGCGGCGAGTGACCACACTTGGGACATTCATCCCGTACCGCCGGGTTCAAGACGGAGATATAACTGTTCAGGTACCTAGAGATACCAGATCTGAGCTGGGAGAGCACAGATCTGGTCTCCCTAGGTAGCTGCCTCTCATCGTCATGTACAGGCCGTGGTCTGCCTCCAAGCACGATGCTGCTTGGGTATGACTCGATGGCTTCTTGAACCATTTCTGTGTGCACCTGCCTCAATGCCGTTGCTATGCCTTCATCTGATCTGTCCGTTGTTAATTGTCTCTCCGATAGATACCGGGTTTCTTTCCTAAAGTCAAACCGTATGGGAACGGTTCTTTCGGAAAGCTCTCTCCTACTGGAGGCGTGGTTTGGGTGTTGTGGGTTTCCGCATTTGAGTAGATGCTGGCGGGTAAGGAGGGTGTAGTGGTGTCTTGCCGATAGAAGTTGGCTCTCCTGTTGCAGGTGCACTTCAGGTGTCTTGGAATGACAACCTGTGGCTACTCTCAGTGACGCATTCTGTGCCGTTTGGAGTTTCGTCCATTGCGTGTCACTTAAACAGGGAGCCCATACCGGGGCTACATAATCAATCAAGGGACGTCCTATAGCCTTGTAGGTTGATAGGATTGTCTCCTTGTCTTTTCCCCATGTGCTACCCGCCAGGGCTTTCAGGATCTTGTTTCTATTCCCCACGTTTTTGGACACAATCTCAGGGTGTTTACAAAAGAGGAACATGTTATCGTATGTAACGCCAAGAATTTTGGGGTTCTTGGTCGTTGGGATGCTCTGGCCACGTATGTGGATTTCGAGTTCCTGGTTCACTTCTTTTGTCCACGACGTGAGTAATGTGGCTGTCGACTTGGGGGCAGAAAGCATAAGATTCTTGTCAGCAAAGAAATCTCTCTGTGCGGGAAGATATTGGTTAATTTTATCTTCTAGCTCCTTAATAATTCTACCCACGGACAGGATGGAACAATCGTCCGCATATGACACCAGGGTGATATCTGGTGGGGGTAGGGGAGCTTTGGCCACGTGGTAGTTAAAAAGTAGGGGAGAGAGAACTCCACCTTGGGGTACGCCTTATTTGTTCTTCCTTAGTGGCGACCTCTTTCCTCTGAATTCTACAAAGGACTGTCTGCCGGCCATGTAGTTAGTCAGCCACCTGTTGAGTTGATTAGGGAGTGTGGTCTCCATAACATCACTCAAGAGGGTGGTGTGACTAACCGTTTATGTGGCCTTTTACTAATCAGTCCCTCTGCAATCTTGGCTGATATTTCGCAAAGAGCGGTGGTTGTGCTCCTGCCCGAGCATGCTGATGCTCAGCCAGGGGGAGATGTTCTGCAAAGCTGGGCAGTAAAATTGCTTCCAGAATTTTCACTACAGGGGATAGAAGAGTAATTGGTCGATACAAGCTTCCTTGTTGTACCGGTTTTCCTGGTTACGGCACTGGGACAATCTTCCCCAGTTTCCACATGTCTGGGATTTCAAAGGTGCTGAGGCACAAACTTAAAGTATGGGCAAGGAATGTTGCTCCATCCCTTCCGATGTGCTTCAGCATCTTTGTTGCCAGACCGTCTGGACCAATAGCTGTGGAGCTCTTGGCGGCTTTTATGACCTTAAGCACATTATCCAGGGTAATGGTTATGGGGTTGTCTGGCCTGAGGATACGGGAGGCTCGTCTGAGCCTTCTGCTTGCACGGTCCGGTGTCATTGGGTGCTCGACAAATTGTCTGCAGAAGGCTGCTGCTGCACGGGTTTCGTCCTTGGGAGTTTGGTCACCAAACGATATGAGTATGCTATCGTTTCGCCTGGGGTTGGAGAAGTTTTTACAGTTTCCTGGATCCGAGATCGGACTCTTCAAGGTGTTTCCGCTACCTGTCTCTCTTGTGGGCGGTCACTAATCGGTCGATCTCTTTATTGAGACTGAGGATCCTGGAATCTGCTGGGTCATTTCTCCTAATTTCATCCCTTTGTTCTGCCAACTTTGATGCATCTGTGGGGAAATTTGGTCGAATGTTGGGAATTCGACCCGCTGGTATGCACCTTTTGCACGCCCGTGTTAGTATTTGCCAGAAAGTTCTCTCTTCGGCGGGCGCTGACGTTGGCAGGGGGGTGAAAGCAAACTCGTCTTCCGTGAGCTTGGTAAACAGTTCCAAGTCTGCTTTACCAAAATTCATAAACGTTCTGTCCTCGGAGGCGATGAAGTCCGTTCCGGTATGTAGCCTAACAATAATGGGGAGGTGGTCGGAGTTAAGGGCAATGTCCACGTGCCAGGACGCGATTGCCACCAAATTCGAGCTCACTAGTGTGACATCAGGGGAGCTTCGGCAGGTTGCCGTTATTCGCGTGGGGTGGTCCTCATTGATGGCACAGAAATCTGAGTCATCCACCTGGTCTGCGATGTGTTCTCCTCTGTTGTCACAGCCGAGTTCAGAGAACCAGCTGTCATGGTGTGCGTTCAGGTCGCCTAGCAGGATAGTATTATCATCCTTTAGGTATGGGCCTAACGATGGTTTGTATCCTGCTTGGCACACTGAGTCGGAAGGGATGTATACATTGAGTATTTTAATCTCTACCTCACCGGACATGACAGCAATTCCCTGTATCTCAAGGTGAGCATCGATGGCAGCTATTGGCAGTGGCTTGTATGATACCGAATTATGGATGAGGAAGGCAATACCTCCACCAGAATTTCTGTCCCTGTCTTGCCTAAGGACAGTGTAGCAGGATGAGGTGGACAGGCAGTTCCTGCTGGACAGTTTGGTCTCTTGGACCGCTGCAATGGGGATGCGCTTCCTATCCACAAAGTCGGTTATCTTGGGGATCTTCCTAGTTAGCCCGTTACAGTTCCACTGGAGTATTTTGAGGCTATCTGCACTCGTAGGTGGGCTCACAGTGGTTGCGCTCGCGGTTCTAGCAGATAGTGGCTGCACATCGTTTGTAGCGGGTGAAATAGGAAGATTTTGGGCTATTGGGGGGTTTAGAGTTTGGATTGGTTTTGTTGGTAGGGTCCTTCGGCAGCAAGGTCCAACAAAGTCAGGGGTGTATTGTGCCGAGTTCCTGAGCCCAGAGCATCTTAGATGCGTTGAAGTGGAAGACTTCGGAATACACGCTTCAGTCCAAAGGCCGTAATAAGGGGAGCACTTGGAGAATTATTTCTTTCAAAACAGTCACCAACGTTTCTCACCCCGTTACCTCAATATATTTATGAACAATCAACAGGTTTCCTAATTTAGCAGAGAAAGTGTTTCTGCGTCGTTCGGTATAAAGTTAATAGGATTATATTTTGTCATGTTGGGTGTTAATAATAAAATCCACTTAATACCAAATTGACTGAAATGTGGTTGATTTAAAATCGATTTAAAAAAACCATTTCAATGAGGCTTCGTCCTTGGCTTGTGATTTGATGACAAAAATATGTATATGACTATATGGGCATAAATTAACTCCGAGAGTGACTCTAAATCGTATCTTTATGTGTAAAGGTAAACAAATTGTTAGTTAGACATTTATTTTATCCCCTGTTTTCCAACCACATCTTTCCTATTTATACCATTCATTCCCATGAAAAGAAGAACGAGTTGTGTTCCTTTTTCCTAACAAGTTGAACCCTGAACCCTCTAACTTTGTGGATGCTTAGCTCTAGGAGTCTATTATCCACCACTCACTCTGCAACAGTTAATTGTACCAACATTGTGACTCATAACTGTCTCAAGTGTTCACTATGATTAAAAGTGCTATTGGCCTTTTATATTTTGTTGTTGTTTTCTTTTGGGCCACACGATAATTATAAAAATATACATTGGATACCTTGTACTTATGGAATAAAATATAAACTAAAGTTGTTTGGAGTCATAATGTCATTATTTCCTACAAATAAGGCGTTCCCGAAAAAAAAACGCAGACAAAAGGCGCAGACACTCGGAAAAGAGCAGTAACCTTAAGCCATTATGGTTTTTTTTTTTACAACAACCATCCAGTACAGCATAACGAAGAGGCAAACAACAGTCAGGCAGACAGACAGACAGCCGCAAAATGAATGGAACAAAACGAAGGCCCACTTTGGGATGAAACACCGCTCAAGAGCAGAGTTTATCCGTAGCCATAACTGGCGACACAGCCACCGCAACCACCTTAGCGGATGCATGGAGGGCCTTTCTCTTTCCGTTCCGTAGCAAACAACGGCAGCAGCAGGCAGAAAATCGCGAAATATCGCCTGAGTAGAAAATATATTTTTGGCGTTTTCCTAAATCAATTGTTAAAACGCTATGTTTGTGGTACCCTTTGCCAATTGAATAATTGAAAGGTAGACTAAGTTTGTCAAACTATTTGAAGAATGATGGATACTCAAAGGAATCCTGCGTTAGGTACAATTGGATCGGAATTTTTAATAGGACATTTAAAGAAAATGTAAACAAAATATCACGAATCAAAAACTATAACAATTAACGGCCAATTTCACAATCTCCGGTTATCCTACAGTTAGAGCTAACCTACAGTTATAGCTGTCAGATTGTATGAAATTTGTATTTTTTAACTGGGAGTTAGCTCTAAACGGAGGTTGTGAAATTGGGGGTAAGAAAATTTCAGTCATTGTGAGTAATGAGGTACGATCTGTGGGAGATGCCAGAACGTTAAAAATATATTCATTTTTGTCAAACTATAGTCATTGGAAATATTGTCTAATGGCGATTTCGTTTGTGCAAAAAAAATTAATTTTTTTCACATTTTACACTGAAACCGCATTTTTAGGTTCGTTTGTAAAAATGGTGCAACGGGTTTTGATTTCGTTTGTAAAATTATTACATTATTACACGCAAATGCGAAAATATCGCATTTTCCACACTCAGGCGAGTCCACGGTGTGGAGTGTTGCACCGTCAAAAAGCAGACTTCAGCAGACTACCTAAATAAATGCGTACATTCTTAATGCACTACTAAATGGTTGCACCATAATATAGGTATGGGTTTTACTGACCGCACGATTTTTGTTTGATTGTTCGCATGCAAAATGAGAAATTAGCAGAGGGTGCAGGGGAAATTTTTAAAATGTCGCAACATGATGCGACATTTTAAAAATTCTTCAAAATCACCATAAAATACAAAATATGAACGAATTTAGATGATTGCTTAATAAGTTATGGCAATGTTATGTTCGAATGAATCTATGAATCCCTTGTTACCAGAAGAGTCCTGACAAATACTCGTACACCTATTTTCCGGTGATCAATAGATACTTCCAAGATCAAATTGTAAGTGTTTGTGTGTATTGGCATTAACATTATGAGTCATTAAATGATACGATTGGCCATCTTTGTTTGGAGGTACCAAAAACGGGCGTGGAAATAAAACCTATTTTTTTTACCGGACCGAAGGTACTATAAAAGCATTACACTGCAAAAAATTTCAAGTATTTATACGCACTGATTTAAATGTGTGGGAGTTACTAAAATGGGCGGGGACACTTCGATGATAGCGACAGATAAACTATTATTTAAAAAAAAGAAAAAAAATGTTAGCACGTTCATTGGAAATTTAATAAAACTCGGAGTTTTGTACAAAAGTTATAAAAGTTGCATTTTTCAAAGACCAATGTTTCAAAAATACAAAGAAAAATCTGTGAATATATTTATAGCTAATTTTTTCTTGGATTTAGTAAACATATTGCAGTTAAGTAAAACATATTATTTTTAATAACAATGTATTGATGGAATAAAAAGGAAGTTGATAATTTTTAATTACTAATAATATTTATTAACCATAATTAATGGTTATTGTTTGATTTATCTAATATACATAAGACAAATCTGCACTATGAACTGGAGTTTTTCACCTTCAAACATTTAGAGCAGGCCTTGTCAATTAAATTTGCATTTTCTTTCAAATTTCATCGAATTACATATTTCTAAAAGATTTCATCATTTAAACCGGACAGTTGATTAAATCAGCTCATCGAGCTTAAGTCCGGCTAATGCTCTATAATCCGTGGTAAATGATGAATGGTGTCAACCGGAAATTTTCTTTCAAAAAATCAGTTTCGTTGAAATTTTGTAAAAACAATACAACATTGACGAGCTTGTCATGAAAAAGTAATTTAATTTCAACGAAAATTTCTAAAAATTGCAATTTCACGACTCTTTTGTAAACATTTAATTTAAACGATTTTTTTATAAATTACAATTTTCACGATTTATTTCGAAACATTAAATTTTCTAAAAAAAATGAAATTTAAACAAAATTTTCTAGAGCAATGCATTTTTTAGAAAATTGCTCAAAAATGGGTTTCATTGGAAATTTAATCAAAATTGCAGTTTTATAGAAAATTTTTTAAAAAATCGTATTTTTTAAAAATAACGTCAGTTGCATTTTTCTAAATAAAAAAAATCATGGAAAATTGCATTTGCTAGAAAATTTTGTGGAAATAAAATTTTTGGAACATTTCGCCAAAAACACATTTCTATTAAAAATTTTGCATTTTCTAGAAAATAATTTCAAATTTCCATTTTTTTATAAAGTTTCGACGAATTTGCATACTTTTAAACCAAAAATCTTGCATCTTATTAAAATTAATCCGTAAAACTCATTAATCCGTGGTAAGGTACCGGAACGAATGGTGTTAACCGGAAATTTTCTTTAAAAAAATTAAATTTCGTCTAAATTTTGTAAAAAAAAAACGAATGGAAATTGGACGAAATTTTCAAGAAAAATTTTATTTTTAACAAAATTTTGTAAAAAAATAAATTTCAACGAAAATTTTTAAAATATTCGATTTTACGATTTTTGTGGAAAAATTTAATTTCAAATTTTTTTTTATAAAATTAAAATTTTCACGATTCACAATTTTTTTTTTTGGGAAAAATGTAATTTTAGCTAATTTTTAAATACCAAAATGCAATTTCAACAAAAGTTTTCTAGAGAAATTCATGTTTTAGAAAATGAAATTGGATTTCATTGAAAAAATTTTCAATGAAATCCAATGTCGACTGGATTTCATTGAAAATTTAATAAAATTGCAGTTTATAGGAAAGATTGTCAAAATTGGTATTTTTAAAAAAATACGTCAAAGTTGAATTTTCCCAAAAAAAGTGGAAAATTGCATTTGCTATAAAACTTTATGGAATCTGCATTTTTTAATATTTTGTCATAAATACATTCTTATTGTATATAATTTGCGTTTGCTAGAAAAATATTTCAAAATTCCATTATTTAATAAAGTTTCGAAGAATTTGTATATTTCTAAAAAATCTTTGACCTTTTTTTTGGGAAAATTTCTTTAAATATGGATTTTTCTTTAAAATTTAAAAAATGCGATTTCACGTTTTTTTAGAATTTCTTTTTAAATTATAGTTTTTACGACTTATTTGGTAAAACTAAATTTTCTAGAAAAGAATTTCAACGAAATTTTCTAGAGAAATTAATTTTTGAAAAATTGGGTTTTATTGAAAATTTAATATAAATGTCAGTCTTATAGACAATTTTGTCAAAAATGGTATTTTTTAAAAACTACATTAAAATTTTTCTAAAAAAAATTGTGGAAAATTGCATTTGCTAGAAAATTTCTCAAATTTGGTATTTTTAAAAAATTACGTAAAAATGACATTGTTCTGAAAAAAATCGTGGAAAATTGCATTTGCTAGAAAATTTTGTGGGGATTATATTTTTTGAACAAATGTAATTGTAAAAATATAAAAGTTCGCCTTTTCTAGACAATTATTTCAAATTTTTCTATAAAGTTTCGACAAATTTGATTATTTTTAAAAAAATCTTGGATCTTTTTAAAATTAATCCGTAAAAGTCATTAATCCGTAGTAAGGTACCGGAACGAATGGTGTGAAACGGAAATTTTCTTTAAAAATTCAGTTTCGTCCAATTTTTCAAAAACAAATTAAATTCGCCGAAATTTTCAAGGAAAATTTAATTCTTAACAAAATTTTTTGGAAAAAATAAATTTTAAGGAAAATTTCTAAAATATTCGTTTCACGATTTTTGAGGAAATATTTAATTTCAAAAATTTTTTTTATAAAATTAAAATTTTCACGATTGTCACAATTTTTTTTTGGAAAGAATCAATTTTACCTACATTTTCTAGATAAATGTAATTTCAAGGATTTTTTTTATAAAAAATGCAATTTCAACAAAAATTATTCAGGTTCACGAATTTCTCTGTTTTAATTTATTTAGCCGAAATTGGATTTCATTGAAAATTAAATAATAATTGCAGTTTTATAGGAAATTTTGTCAAAATTGATATTTTTAAAAACTACGTCAAAGTTGAATTTTTCTAAAAAAAAACGTGGAAAATTGCATTTGCTAGAAATTGTAGGGACGCTGCATTTTTTAACATATTGCCATTCAAAATTCCATTTTTTGTTAAGGTTTCAAAGAAAGCATATTTCTAAAAAATTCTTGGAATTTTTTTTGGAATATATGGAATCTTTAAATTTGCAATTTTTTAAATTTCTTTGAAATTAATTTTTTCCATAATGTCCTCTTTTTGCTTTTAACCGGTGTCGATCTGTTATTTGTCTAGTAACCTTACTCTAGGCAGTGGACTTAAATGCGATCATCGAGCATTAATCCGTTCTTTAATCCGCGTTAAGGACCGAAATGAATGGAGTTTAAATTTTCTTAAAAAAAAAAATTCGTCGAAATTTTGTAAAAACAATGCAATTTTCATTTTTTTGAAACTATAAATTTCAACGAAAATTTTTAGAAAAATGCGATTTCACTTTTTTTTTGTAAAAATGCAATTTTACCTACATTTTCACCATAAATTTAATTTATACGAAATTTTCTAAAAAAATGCAATTTCCCAGAGAAAAGATTTTTTTTAGAAAATTTCGTACAGAATGGATTTTATTTAAAAATTTAAAATCTAAAAATAGCAGACTTATAGAAAATTTTGTCAAAATGGTCAAAGTTGCATTTTCTTAAAAGAGAAAAATAAATCGTAAAAATTTAATCTGCTACACAATTTTGTGGAAATAGGGTTTTTTTAATTTTATTAAAAAATTCGCTTTTTAGAAAATTATTTAAAAATTCTATTTTCTAGAAAGTTCAGACGAATTGGCATACTGCTAAAAAAATTCTTAGATATTTTTTTCTTTAAAATTTCTTCGAAAATACAATTTTTCAGAAAATGTTCCTTAATCTCTGGTAAGGAACCGTAATGATTGGTGGTATTCCGAAATTTTCTTTAAAAAAATAAATTTTGTCGAAATTTTGTTATTTCAAAAAAAAAAAAAAAATTAATAGAAAAAATAAAATAAAAATTTCTAGAAAATGCTATTTCACGATTTTTTATAAATTTCAATTTTTATGTTTGAATACGATTTCACGATTTTTTGGAGAAAATTTAATTTTACAAACATTTCCTTAAAAATGTAATTTCAACAAAATTTTGTAAAAAAAAAATTATTTTTACAAAATTTCTAGAAAAATGCAGTTTTAAATAAATTTTCAAGAAAAATAAAATGTTGACGTGTTATTATTAATTAATTATTATTAATTAATTAATATTTATTTTATTAAACAAGAGAAATTTAATTTCTGATAATTAAAAGTACGAATCACCGACATTTTAATTACACTATGCAACAAAATTTTTGTCCAAGGGAAGTGGATAACAGTTTCTGGTGGAGCTAGGTGTCACAAACACGAAAAAAATATAAAAAACTAGCGGACCCGGCGAACTTCGACTCGCCCCAATTTAACGCCTTCAGATAAACTCCAGTGATAATAAAACACAGATAGTTAAAATTTTAATGCGATTTGTTTAAAAGGAATCGAAATCAGTAGAGAGCGATGTGATAAACAACAAACAACGAAGACAGAAGACAGGCAACGTACAGATGACCGTGCGAAAAACAGGGAAATTCGAGATTAATTCCACAGACTTCCTACGATTGGTCTTGAGATTTATTGATTGTCATCGCAAAAGCCAATCGTACAGGGAACTGAATCCACTTGAATTGGAATGAAAGATCAGTTGGAATAATCGGAATTCGTGGGATAAGGACTTCCTCTACTTTGAATTTTCCCTTGATGATCGTCGCCTGAATCACATTGTCCATCAGTTTCATAATGGACAACCGCGAACTATGCACAATTTCGGATGATTCAGATTCCGCAACATGATTATGATCGATTCCGCCTTCAGCTGTAAATTATGCGGCGGAGCTCCTGGCACATCAAGCGAGTTCGATTTTACTTTGAATAATAAAATTCATGCTATTGACGTCCTTATTCTTCGCTGCTAATATTGCCCGTTCACTAATCTAATCGAGATTTGGAAACACTTTGGTGATGAGTTCCTCGTTCGACGATGTGAACTCGCAAAAATTTGCCGGGAACAATATCAATGCAGTGGAAACATCAACAGTAATTTGGCCATTGCCAAGCGCCAACAGTTGTTTCGAGAATTCAAGAGCCGATGAGTCGTTCTGCAGCGCGACTCTCATGTTCGTGGTCAATTTCAACTTCTTGACATTCCGCCACAAAGACCACGATTTCAGGCATGCATTAATTTCATCGGCAGTATATTTCGGGATGACGGGAAGCGTTTGACGAAAATCTCTGGAGAGCAATATCATAGACTCACCAAATTGTCTCAAATCACGTCGTAAATCCTTCATCGTTCGGTCAACTGCCTCCAGAGCTCGTTTATGCGCCATCGTGCATTCATCCCAAATTATGATTTTGCAATGCCCGCAATCCAATAAGATAACCTTACCTCTTATACTCAATCTTATTATCTGAAAAAATGTTCGAATTGATAAATATCGCGTTGAATTTTAATTGATCGTAATGCTTGTACCGTTTGCCGATGTGATACGCGAAATCAGTGTAACAATACGCAAAACTCGAATGAATTGCAGCAAGAAAAATAGCACATATTCGTACATATGTTTAATAGAAAACTTTTTTGTTTAATAGAAAATTAATAAAAAAATTTGGATTGAAAAAGAGAGCAGTAGATAGGAACAGTAGGAATCTCGCAAGAAATAGCAATTTTCGATTTTCCCAATTTTCCGACTTTTCCGGAGGGTTTTCCCAAAATTTTCTTTCGTAACAACCTTCTCCAGGCAAATACGAACAACTGAAAAAAAAATTGAGCCAAATCGGTCCAGCCGTTCTCAATTGATGAATTACTATACATTTTTCACACCATTTTTATATATATAAGATTTGTATGGTATTTTTTTTTAATTCCAGCTTTCATGGAAAGTACATTCAGTATTTGGACCATAATTTTTCAAGTATAAGCCTGATTGATAAGCTGCAAATATCGCTTACACGTAGAATCTTTGGTTTAGTAACAGTCGTCAAAAATAGAAGAAAAAGTGTTTTCTTTTTTTAAAACACTTTTTCCTGGTACAAAAAATAACCATAAAAATAGAAAAAATCGAAAAAATTATTTTATTACATATACATGAGGCCGGGTCGATTTGTGGGGAGGCAAAAAAAGTCGCCATTGCTCAGTGAAAATCGTATTCTAGGGATCAAAATAAGAAACTTTGCCGAAGGAACCATACCTCTAAAACGAATTCTGATGTCCCAGAATTTGGGTCGAACTTTTGGGTAGGGACATATTTTGAAAAATCTCACTTTGACCCATTTAGAGTGCCCCAATCGAGTCCGGGACATCAGAATTCGTTTTAGAGGTATGGTTCCTTCGGCAAAGTTTCTTATTTTGATCCCTAGAATACGATTTTCACTGAGCAATGGGCGATTTTTAAATCGACCCGCCCTAATATACATATACAGAACACTGTCTATTTGAAAAAACATCTATGGAATGTAAAAGTTATGAGCTATTTTGTAAATATTAGGGAAATTCAAAAAATCTTGTTTCATATTTTTTCGTTTTTAAATGATGTTTTTGCTTATATTGAATTCGCCATATGTGAGAGAGACATTGCACTTGCATTTTATTTTATGAGGATTGATGTCATACATTATAAAATTGTAGAGAGGACGAGGTTTTATGGTTGTTCGTAACCATCCATACAACATGATATGCAATGTCAGTGCAATGCAGCGCCTTAAAGAGATAAGTCGATTTTCTGAAAAATATTATAATGTTATATTTCGAAGTATGAGTAAACGGCAAAGAACATTTCAATGTGTAAATGATCCCGACAATT
The DNA here is from genome assembly GCA_963930755.1 of Eudasyphora cyanicolor. Classification (NCBI taxonomy): domain Eukaryota; kingdom Metazoa; phylum Arthropoda; class Insecta; order Diptera; family Muscidae; genus Eudasyphora; species Eudasyphora cyanicolor. The sequence continues at coordinate 208,384,511 of OZ005735.1, forward strand.
TCTGCTACGTCTGTCGAAAATATGTTATTAAAAAAAATCGACGTGCGTTTAGTAAAATAATAGAAGAAATATATGTGCAATATTTTGGTATACGAGTTAAAAATATGAACGAACCGTGGACACCTAGTATTTTGTGTAATTCGTGCCATGTAAATCTTACTCGATGGACTAGTGGAAGAATGCGGTAAATACTTTAAAATTAATGTATTACAATGTTTTGTGGAATAAAACGTTTTAATTTTCGATTTAACGTGCAATTTGGAATGCCAATGATTTGGAGACAACCATTCATTCACGATACGGACTGCTATTTTTGTCTAAGTTAATAGATTGGAGTAGGAAGTGTCCAAGTATAGCTAACAGCCTAATAACGGAAACATCATCAAGTTCAACTGAGTACTCAACTCTGAGCGATTCAAGTTTAAGTCAAAAGTCATCGCTTTTAACTCAGTTTCAACTAATTGATCTAGTGAGAGATTTAGAACTGACCAAATATAAGGCAGAACTACTTGCATCGTGGGATGAAACAGTACCATATTTGGGCCCAGATGACATATCATAACATATCATATTATAGAGTCCGTGATATACCTTACAAACAATTTTATACCACTGTGGATAACAGATGCTTTTGCAAGGACATTCCCGGATTGTTCGAAGAACTTAATCAAACATACAATTCAAAGGAATGGCGGTTACTTGTTGACAGCAGTAAAGAAAGTTTGAAAGCAGTACTTTTACACAACGGAAAGCAGGAACCGTCGATTCCCAATGCCCATGCTGTCAACACTAAGGAATCATACGAAACAATGGCTAAATTGATAAAATACATAAAATATGAACATGACTGGAAAATTTGTTGCGATTTAAAAGTAGTTGGTATGTTATGCCTCTGGGGTAGCCGATATTTTGCCACCACTGCATATTAAGCTGGGGCTCTTTAAAAATTTTGTAAAAGCCTTAAGGAAAGATGGCAATTCACTCTCATATTTAAAAAGTTTATTTAAAAGTCTTTCTTTTCAAAAAATCGAAGAAGGAGTTTTTGATGGGCCTAAAATAAGGAAACTGATGAAAGATGTGAATTTCGAATCATATTTGACGTCGGATGAAATAGCAGCATGGAGGTCGTTTAAGCTTGTAGGTTCAAATTTCCTTGGATCCAATAAAAGCCCGCAATATGACACAATAATTAATGATTTGTTAAAAAATTATGAAAAATTGGTTAGAAATATATTTTTTATACGCTACACCACACTGTGGTACAGGGTATTATAAGTTTGTTTCACGGTAGATGTTTGTAACACCTGAAAATAACACAGCTAGACCCACCTTAAAGTATACCGATCGACTCAGAGTCACTAGCTGAGTGGATTTAACCATGTCTATCCGTCCGTCTGTCCATGTAAAGTTGTTCGTCGAATACAGGTCGCAATTTCACTCCGATCGTTCTGAAATTTTGCAGTTTAGAGTATTTCGCAGCTGTAAAGATCCCTATTGAATTTGGTTGAAATCGGTTCAGATTTAGATATAGCTCCCATATATATGTCTGATTTGGCCCTTTAGTCCTATAGAAGCTGTATTTTACATCCAATCGTTTTGAAATGTAGAATGGTAGAGTTTCATGATCCATGAACCAACATTGCCGAATTTGAAGAAAATCGGTTAAGATTTAGCTATAGCTCCCATATATATGTTTCGTCCGATTTTGCTCTTTAGTCCTGTAGAAGCTGTATTTTACATCCAATCATTTTGAAATTTACAATGGTAGAGTTTCGTGATCCATGAACCACAACACTACCGAATTTGAAGAAAATCGGTTAAGATTTAGATATAGCTCCCATATATATCTTTTGTCCGATTTGGCCCTTTAGTCCTATAGAAGCTGTATTTTACATCCAATCGTTTTGAAATTTAGAATGGTAGAGTTTCATGATCCATGAACCAACATTGCCGAATTTGAAGAAAATCGGTTAAGATTTAGCTATAGCTCCCATATGTATGTTTCGTCCGATTTTGCTCTTTAGTCCTGTAGAAGCTGTATTTTACATCTAATCATTTTGAAATTTAGAATGGTAGAGTTTCTTGATCCATGAACCAAAAAATCGGTTAATATTTAGATATAGCTCCCATACATATCTTTCGCCCGATTTGACTTTTTAGTCCTATAGATGCTGTAGTTTACATCCAATCGTTTTGATATTTAGAATGGTAGAGTTTCTTGATCCATGGACTAACATTGCCGAATTTGAAGAAAATCGGTTAAGGTTTAGCTATAGCTCTCATATATATGTTTCATCCGATTTGGCTCTTTAGTCCTGTAGAAGCTGTATTTTACATCCAATCGTTTTTATACCCTACACCACACTGTGGTACAGGGTATTATTTAAGTATAAAATGTCCCAAAAGTAAATTTATGTAAACAAGTTATACATGAATTACAAAATTTATATTTCAGAGTTATTCAATATTACGAGAGTGGTGTAGGGTATTATATAGTCGGCCCCGCCCGACTTTAGCCTTTCCTTACTGGTTTTATATTTATGTTTATAACACATATGTATGTATTCTTCCAGCTTATTTTTCGCTTTATGTATTCCAACAGGAGTAAATATGTCCCTCAAAATGAATTTCTTTCATTCTCATTTAAACTTTTTCCCCGAGAATGTTGGTGAAGTAAGCGACGAACATGGGGAAAGGTTTCACCAAGAAATGAAGTCCATCGAGCGGCGTTACCAAGGGCACTGGGATGAAAGAATGATGGGAGATTATATTTGGTTCCTCATTAGAGAAACCGATTCCGAAATCTACAAACGTCAACAAAGAACTCACAATTACTTCTAATGAAACTTGTTCATGTAAATAAACTCAAATGTACTTAATATAAATAAAACTAATAAATAAAATCGCTATTTAAACAGAAATTAAAAAAAAGATGTTTTGAAATTCTCTTGCCTCCACCAAAAGGGGCTATAATTTCTAAATTTATCCATAGATTTTTTTCAAATAGGCATTATTTTCTTCGCTAGGATGCAAACTTTTAAAAAATAAAATAGTTTTTTTTTGGTTTTTTTCTCTATTTATACCCTCACTTTAGTGTGACGAGGGTATATATCATTTGCTACGGAAAAATGTGTAACACGTCGAAGGAGTGACCTAAGGACCCCAAGTATGTTCGGAGGAAATCCGTTTTGGGTCATTTTAAGTCGAATGAGCAATGTCCGTCCGTCTGTCTGTCTGTCTGTCTGTGTGTCTGCTGGCTGGTGCGCACGATAACTCTCGAAAGGAGTAACCGATTGACTTCAAATTTGGTACGTGGTAATATTTTTTTCTATCTCCGGCTAAGTTCGAAGATGGGCCATATTGGTCCACTCCTTCTAGTACCTCCCCCACAAAGGGTTAAAATGTTGTGAAATATTGATTCTTTAATAACTGCTATACTACTTATTCGAATCTTTTGAAATTCCATACATAGTATTAGCTTATTAGTCGTTATCAACTCGAGAAAAATGGCCGAAGTCGTCACGTCCCTTTTGGTACCTCCCACACAAATGCACCATTTTGCACCAAAAGTTAACAGCTTATAACATTAATAACAGTATATAAAAATACTTGAAATTTTGTACAGTATTATGCTTTTATATTGCCTACAGTCCAGGGAAAAATGGGTGTTGTTGTCACGCCCCTTTTGGTACCTCCCACACAAAGGTACCTTTTTGCATCAAAAGTTAACAGCTTATAACATTAAAACCAGTGTATAAAAATACTTGAAATTTTGTACAGTGTAATGTTTTTATAGTGTCTATAGCCCTGTGAAAAATGGGCGTTATTGCCACGCCCCTCTTTGCACCTCCCACACAAAATGCCCAAATCATACCACAATTTAATGTCTCATTACATTTATACCAGTGCACATAAATGCTTATAAGTCGGCACAGTGCAATGAATTTAAAGTATCTAATGTTCAGCAAAACAAAAGGTGTATTTGATAAACCCCTTCTGGTACCTCCCACACAAATTGACAGAATAATTCGAGTAACATTCAATATTACATTACTCACAAAGTGAGGGTATACCTTAGTCGGTTTACCCGACTGAAACTTTCTTACTTGTTTTTATGTTTTTTTGTTCCAGGATTTTTTTTTTGAAAAAAATCTGCTTTTTCCAATTTGTTTAATGACTGTTACTAAACCACTGTTTCTAAGTGTAAGAGATATTTCCAACATTGGTAGCCCACATTAATAGCTTCAATTTAACGCATAAGTCGACCTGATCGGGCATATACTCCACAAATTAGGTTAGGTTAGGTTGAATAGAGGAGACGTTTAAAACGTCTCATGTCCATGGACATACACTTAAGCCAGTGGTTCGGCCTGTTGTGCGCTCCTTATTTATGATTTTCATACCGCACGGATTACAGAAAATCGGTACTAGACACGTATTTTCTCAGTGTGTTCCAGTCATATCCTCTGAGATGAGTCAAGTCTGGCAATATGTCGGAACCGAAATATCGGGATCTTGCATGTGTGAAAGCTGGGCAGTGACACAGAAAATGTTCTATCGTTTCGATGTTTTCCCTGCATGCCCTGCACTCGTCGTTTTCTGCTAGTCCTGTAAGCTTGAGTGTCTCGTTAGAACACTTATCATCTTACTAATCTCGATCTTGTTTAGTTTCAGAAAACTTCTGGTTTTCTGCTCATTTGGGTCACCCCACAGTATCTTTGCAGTTGCTCTATTCTACACAGTTTTGTGAGCCACCACTGCCCAGTGCTTCAACTCATCCTTCGTGGCTTCGAAAGGTTTCCAATTTTCCAAGTTTGTTACTCGAAGTTCTCTGCCCTTTGAAGCCAAGTTGTTTGCTCGTTCATTTCCAATCACTCCGTTGTGTCCCGGTACCCAGAAAATACGCAGTTGACCATGGACTGAGTAATTATTTATCGTTCTTTTACAGTCTAATGGTGTTTTCTTTTCTAAAAGAAGATGTTGCCCTGTCAGAGAGCAGCATTTTAACAATGTCGCCTACACCCTCTTGTACTGCTGCATTTTTTATGGTCAGAATCGATAACAAAAATGCAAAAAACTAGCCTTTTAACTCACTAAAAGTAGACTAAAAACAAATAATACTCCACGGCGCCGCCTAAATAAATCATCTGACCAAACTTCATTATAAAAAAGCACGCACGGACACACGCGGTTATTTAGGCTATTCGCTCGACGCCGAAGAAACATCTGTTTTGTAGGGCAGCGTCCACCCCTTCCATTAAATATAGGGCAGAAATTTTGCATTTTTCCCCGTGCAAGTGCGACATTTTTCACAAAAGAAAACGAAACCCTTTCACAGTGCAGCATTTATTTTACAATCGAAGACAAAGAGGCATTTTTGGGGCGAATAGCATAAAAAATGTAGCATTTTTTGGCACAAAAGAAAACACCATAACACTGTTCTGGATTTGACCTTTTCCGATGTTATTTCTTTGATCGCCATTTGGCTATCTGTGAATATGTTGGCATATTTAGGCTTTGTGGTATTACTGAGCCAGTTAACACAATCCGTGATTTCTCGAACTTCTGCTTGAAATACTGTGTTATGGTCTGGGAGGCGGAAGTAAAGTTCGACTCCTGATTAATCAATAAAAAGTCCCAGACCCGTCCTTCCTCCTAGCCTGGACCCATCAGTGTAGCAGCTATAGTGCAAATTGTATAGTGCAAATACTAAGGGTACCTTCGACGATAATAGCATTTTTAATAAAAAATTTATCCATGAAAAAAATTTTGGTTTTGATTTTATATAACAGTATGCCACAATCTATACAAAAAAATAATTTTTAGGTCCAGGAAAAAAAAAAATTTTTTTTTGTCGCGTAGTGTTATTTTTTTTAATAAAAATAATTCATTGAAATACGAGTCGACATTGCTAAATCTAACTAACATTTCAACGGTTTTTTAATATATCGTACACTGAAAAAAAATTTGTCATAAAATTAAAGAAATGCTCCAAAGACGTCCTTAGTCTTCAAAATAAGTAAATTACTTAATATTATTGAAATTATCTATATTTAAGGTACAAAATGTACTTTGTTAAAAAACTAATGACGGCTTTGGAGCCATTCTTTAATTTTATGATAATTTTTTTTTCAGTGTATTTATTGGTTATGCATTGAGTTTGTTTGGTCTTGAAATGTTCCTTTCAAAAACAAGCAATAAATAAGATATATTAAAAAAACTATGGAATTACGATAAAAGTGCATTGTGGGCACCTATAGTGATTTTTTGCAAGGAATTTTTTTCTCGAATACATCATCAAAAAATTCATTGATTTCAACTACTTTTGATATATAGTTATTTTTGTAGGGAGTCTTCAAGTCACAAGGGCAGTGGCTAGAAGCGAATTTTTAAAAAAACTAGAAAAAAATATATAAATAATTTTATGCCCACTTCCATCCAAAGCTTATATGTTAGAGAATTAATAGAAGGAGTTTAAAATATAAAAAAACGCAAAAATCTAAGAGTACAAACACTTTAAAAAATGACTTTTAAATTGTATAACTTAAAAATCGCACCAAAAAATATTTTAATATTTTTTTAAAAAAAAAATTCTGAAATTACCGACAATTACCAACATTTAAAAAAAATTCAATTTGGACCATAACTTAAGAAGTTATGACCAAAAAGCCGATACAGAGTGATATCTTAACGATTTTTTAAATGTCGATAACTTCTGAAGGCGCAAAGCGTTTTCTTCAGGTGTACTAAAAAATATAAAAAAATGGGGAAATTCAAAAAAGGAATTTTTTCGAAACCGTCGATTTGTCGTGGTTTCCCCATGTATCTCTAAGTATCTCTACTTGGATCACCCCATATATCTGTATCCATTTAAATCTTTATGATCTACAAGTTCCATAACATAATAGGCTTTGGAGAGAATGTACGTACGACTAAACTAATAGTCAACTATCATTCGCTGCAAAAAGGGGCATCACAGAAGTGGTGTAGGGTATCATGTAGAGGGCCGCTCCCCAAATCTAAGTACTCTTTCCATACTGGTTTAATCTTGTTATTCTGAACAAACTTATAATGAAGGACTTGTCTTATTTACCCAAGGCAAATATTTGGTAAAGGAAGACGGTTGGTGAAGGTTCATCGCAAAATGAAGACTTCGTTATCCTGTATAGAGGGCATATTCGACTCGGTCATACTATTTTCAATACTGTTCTGTACGTGATTCTGCTGATGTTTTCTTCTCTTTTTTGGGGGAGGGGGGCTGCGAGAGTAGTTACTATGCTAAAATCTTAAACTTCAGTTTAACAGACGCAAATGTTAAACTTCGATTTTTTTTAGTCAATTCAACCAACAACAGTGACGTCGGCGTCACAACGGCTGCGTTTAATTTTTATAAGTTACTACACATTCACTCGCACACTAAATGGATAATCTGCGCAAACGGAAAAATGAAACTTGATAGTGTCTCATTTTTCCGTTTGCGCTAACACGCGGCTTAAACAACGCTGACGACGCGGTCAGCGTCTTAACATAACTTTTGTGTCGTGTTGTGCGAACAATTCCGCTGTTCATCGCCATTGTTTAGATTACAAACGGCCACCATGCGCACAGTGTTGCGAGAACAAATCACCGATGTTACAATTATTTTCGCTTTCGTTTTTATTTCTCTTTATTTTCTATTTTTAACTTTGTTTTAAACTTATTTAATTTTTTTTCAATCCGACGAGGATTTCAACTAGGGTTACTTGCTTCGGTTCTCGCACTCATCAACACTAAATTCTTCTACGTAACGGGTTTTCCAATAGGGATGATATGATTTTGAAGTGACGTTTCGGCCATTTGTAATATGTAATGATCTGTCATTTTTTTTTCATTGTATTCAGCAGTGTTTATAATTTCATTATGGAGAGATAAACGCAAGAACAACGTTAACAAATTATTCAGTTTTACTATCAAAATAATCGTTCTCCAATTGCAACTTTTCGTGCGCTAAGTACATTTTTTAAGTCCAAATAACTACTTTCCAGTCTACCTACGACCTTGATGGCAAAAAGATAGCTCTCGTTAAGAGCTATCTTTTTGCCATTGACCGATTCCCGATCCGACGTACCGTTAAGGAGCTAGAGCAAAAATAAACTTTCCGTTCACATTTGAAAATGAAGCTAAATCCATTTTTTTTAAATCCAAAACAAAAACACTTCCCAGTTGACCTACGACCTTGACACTCATGAGCAATATCTTAGCTCTCATTATGAGCTATCTTTTTGCCATTGACCGATTGTGGCTACGTGCCACACAGCAAATGCAACAATTGAATTGTTGCGAGAAAAGTTTTGAGATTCGATTATTTCAAGAAATTGTGATATTGCATGGCCTCCAAGAAGTTGTGATTTAACACCATTAGACTATTTCTTGTGGGGTTATTTGAAGTCATTGGTCTTTCGAAATAAGCCAGACTCTCTTCAAGCTTTACAAGTCAATATTGAACGTGCCATTCATGACATACGACTTGATTTAGTGGAAAAAGTGCTCGAAAATTGGGTTAATCGAATTCGTTCCTGCAGAAGAAGTCGTGGAGGCAATTTGAATGACGTTTTAGTTAGAACTTAATTGTATCGATTGTACTTCACATTAAATAACAAACTTTTGAATTTTCTTAACAATAACTGTGTTTTGTTTTTCAAAGAAATCATATCACTCTTATTGGAAAATCCTGTATTTATATTTTTTATTTCGATCTGACGAGGATTTGAACCCGGGTTACTTGCTTTAAAACAGTACATGCTAGCGCCCGGCACCACCAATGGTCACGCACTCATCAACTCTAAATTCTTCTATGTATTTAAGGGAATAGTATTTTTTAGATATTCTCGCATACTTTTTGGAATTCTTGGAATTAAGCTGACAATTTGACGGATGTACTTTTAGACTCGCTTACTTTTCTGGATTTTAAAAATACTCAGTACAATATATTCCGGAAGGAAGCAATACAATGAAGAAGTTCTACAACTACTGCATTAGAAGGCAGAGAGCAATGCTTAATTGAATTCTATGAGGGCGGTCCCAAAATAAGCCGATCTGACGTATAGATGGCGGTAGTAGTTTGAAAAAATTACTTTCGTGAAAAGTGGTAAACTTCAAAACATATGCTTTAAGTTTCAAGGCGCCACGTTGTTTAGTTTTTTTGAGCACTCAATAGTAAACGATTTCAGTTTTTTTTATTAACATGGAAACTATTGGTCACCGATATGTAATACAATACATTTAGTTCAAAGGGGTCAGTCCAACCAATATTAAAACCGAGCTAGATTCTACTTTGGGCGTCAACTCCTTTGTTAACAACTATAAAATATTGCATCTAAAGAGTTTAAACGAGGCTGATTGATCTGTCAAGACGAACAACGTCTAGGTTTTAGGTTAGGCTGCCACAGCCGTTTTTTCCTTCAGCTCACATAGACCAGTTTAGGTCCCTAGTGGTACAACGGGCGAAAATGCCCCTCATCGAAACCAACCTGTTTGATATACAAATTTATTGACAGTACGAATATTGGTACCGGAGAGATCTGTTAGACTGCCTAGATAGGCCGACCCCAGTATGTCCAGTCGTCGTTTACTCAAAGCGGGACAGTCGCATAGCAAGTGCTCAATGCTCTCCACTTCTTCCTCATCTCCACAGCTTCTGCAGAAGTCATTGGAGTCAATACCCAATCTTCTGGCGTGTTCGCCGATCAGGCAGTGTCCGGTCAGAACTGCTACTAACGTAGACAATCTTTTCCTTTCTAGTGCGAGGAGATATTTTGACCTTCTCAGGTCATACCTTGGTCAGATTTGTCTAGCTACTCTGCAGGTGCCGATTTCTGTCCATCTTTCGTTGCACTGCCTGATTGCCTCTTGTCTAAGCCAAAGCTTGCACGTGGATATTGGAGCACCAATATATGCAAATTCTTCGAGAATTTGTAAAGTCGTCCCTTTCGTAGCAAGTTCATCGGCTTTGCAGTTCCCCGGGATATCCCTATGCCCAGGCACTCATATGAGGTGTATATTAAACTGCTCAGCCATCTCGTTAAGAGATCTGCGGCAGTCGAGGGCTGTTTGTGAATTTAGGGATGTGGCCTCCAGAGAATTGATGGTCCGAATAAATGACAACGACAGTGTTGGTCTCAGCCACTTGGCTACCGTCTGGTAGCCTGTGAGCTATATCCAAACTAAGTTCTTCACAGTGTACTCCGAAACCAACCTTTTCATCAAGCTTCGAACCATCCGTATAGAAGTGGAGTTTATATTTCCTGGTATTCCGCCAACGCTGGTATCATAATGATATAGTTGCTCTCAAAGGTGCGCACCGTTGATAGTCCACTTGGTCGGTTACCATAGCAATACACTTTGATATCCTCATGTGACCGTAGTTCTTATACCTCCACATTGATAGGCAGTTTAATCTTAGTGCCGCTTTGGTTGCAAATTCTCTCGCTACAGCATCAATCGGCAGTATAAGGAGAAGGGCTTGTAGAGACTCAGTCGCTGTAGTCCTTAACGCTCCGCTTATGCACGGGCAGGCAGTTCTCTGAACCTTTGATAGTAGGTTTGTGATAGTTAGTTTGTCAGTTGCCGTCCACCATACCGCAATGCCGTATAACAGTATTGGACGAACTACTGCTATATATATCCAATGGACTATTTTAGGAGAGAAGTCCCACCGCGACCCTACAGCCTTCCAGCAGGAATATAGAGCGACGTTGGCCTTCTTGACACCTTCCAGTACGTTAAGTCTGAATGACAGTTTCCTATCTAAAATTATTCCTAAAAATTTTGCATTATTTATCCTTGTAAAGAGAACCAATTCTGTCTTGTTTGGGTTAACACCCAAACCGCTGCCTCCGTCCCATCTAGCCAACTTGTTCAGAGCCACCTGTATAATGTCTCGGAGGACGTTTTCGAATTTGCCACGTCGTCCGCATATGCCACGGCCTTGCAGCCACAACATTCTAGATTTAGCAGAATTTCATTCACGGCTAGGTTCCAAATTAGGGGACAGTACTCCTTCTTGTGGGGTACCTCTGTTTACAAACCTTGTTAGAGTTGTGGACCCAAGACACGCTGTTATGCGTCTTCTGTTGAGCAGGCTGTGTATAAGTCTAATCAAGCTAGAGTTTACCTTAAGATGTGACAGTGCCGCAATTACCGCATTTGAGTGAATGTTGTTAAAAGCCCCTTCTATGTCAAGAAATGCCACCATGGTAAATTCCTTGAAATGCAGGGACGATTCGATAGTGCTCACAAGTTCGTGCAGGGCTGATACTGTAGACTTCCCCTTATTGTTGGTTCACCCACAGGAGTTGTATCCAGGTTTTCCCTAATGCAATAATCTAAAAGTCTTTCCAGACCTTTCAATAGGAAGGAGGCCTAGTGTGTGATATCTTCCGCGCTTTGGGTATGAATACCACTTTGGTATCCCTCCATCGATTCGGGATGTATGAAAGCCTGATACAACCAACATAAATTTTCTCCAGCCAGGGGATAATGTACATTTTCGGCATTTCTGCTGGAGTGATGCCGTCTGGTCCAGGTGACTTGAAGGACTCAAAGCTATTAATAGCCCACCTTATTCTGGATCTCTGTCAACAAGCTAGCGACGCTCGCAGTCCACTCGCACTCTTGTTGGTCCTGTTGATCCTCAGGCTCTGTTGATGAGTTCCCCGGGAAATATGTGTCGAGCAGTACATTTAGCGATTGCTCGCTGTTTTTTGTCCAGTTGTTTGCCTCATCCTGCAAATACCCTACTGTACAAGGTGAAGTGGATAGTATTTTTCTTAACCTTGCGGCGTCGGAGACCTTTTCCACTTCGCCACAGAAGGAATACCAAGAGCGTCTTTGCGCCTTCTTATAGATCATGAGTTGCCCTTTATATACATCCCAATCATTAAAGGCTCCAGTAGATTTCGTCTTATTGAATAGCTTGTTGCAGGTCTTTTTCCTTGCCGTTAGCTCAGAAGTCCACCATTGAGGTTTAGTTTTACTCTTGTACCTTGTTTTTGGACAGGCTTCTTCAGGGGAACTATTGAATGATGTGGTGATATGCTCGACCGGCTTTGTCATTCGGTTCATAAAGAAGTTTTGAATTGAGGACTTTTTTAAAATTCTTCTCATACAGGTGCCACTTTGTCTTCCTCACATTTCTGTGGACAACAGGTTTAGGCGCTTTTTCAGCGAGTATGAACTCTATATAATGGTGATCTGAGAATGAGTGGTCGTCCAGTACATTCCACCCAATAATTTTGTCTGACAGCCGGTCAGTAGCAAACGTCTACGTTACGTCTTGTACTTCTTGTCTGTCTTTAATTGTAAAGGTCGGTTTATTGCCAATGTTACAAATAGTTAGTTTGGTAGTTATGTAGAATAAAGTAAAGAAGCGACTCACCCCTATTGTTTATATCCGTACTACCCCAGATAGTACGATGAGACGAACAACGTAGTAGTCGACCAATTGAGATGCGCTTCCCCAGCAATCGGTTTTCTGCACCGGAGCAACCCGGAACCATCTCAGATTCCGAACAAGGATTACAATCCCCACAAGCAAGTATCAACAATTTTCAGGTGGCTACAACAACAACAATAACCAAATGAGATGTACAAGCCAGAAATCTACAAAATGGCATTGGATGACCATCGTCTGAAGGGTCGTGAGCAGAGTATGAAGCCGCCGAGCCGAGCCGCCGATTTTAGCCGCCGCCGACCCTTTTTCACCAGCCGAAGCCGCCGCCGATCTTTGCGGCTAAAATCGGCTGAAACACAGCCGCCGTTCCATAGAAAAACTTTAAAATATGGATAGATACAATTTACATTTTTGATAAGCAAATAACCATATAACATATATGTATATCGTCCCCTCAATAGAAGAATAGTGTATACACATAAACACTATTATTTGTTATTGCATTTTAATAATCTACGCAATCTACGCAATTGGTTGTATATCTAGTAAAAATTTGGGGAAATTCTACTTTCACAAATTGGGTGTTTGAAATTAATTGTTCATTAACAAAAGCCTACGCGCCGATATCGAGTTTCAATATCACAAAAACTTCAAATATTTTCTCGAAACGACAAATAAATTATACCCTATTCATTTATTGGGGGGACGATGTGGAAGGTGATTTTCGTTTTGATTCCTTTATTGTCACAAGAGGAAACTTATCATGTATTAAAAATGAGAATATTGATAGTAATATAAAAATAATTATACAAATTATTTTTTAAAGGAAATAATAAGATTTTTTATTTATTATTAGACAAAATACAAATATTTTCGAAAAAAACAATGGAGTATTACAGAATTGTATCACAAAAACTTCAAATATGATTTTCTCGAAACGACAAATAAATTATACCCTATTCATTTATTGGGGGGACGATATGGAAAGTGATTTTCGTTTTGATTCGTTTATTGTCACATGAGGCAGCTTAACATGTATTAAAAATGAGAATATTGACAGTAATAGAAAATTATAAAAATTATTTTTTAAAGGAAATAATAAGATTTTTTATTTTTATTAGATTACGTACACATAGAGAAACACATATTTTCGGAACAAAACAATGGAGTATTACACAATTGTAATACTGCATATAAATTAATACCTCCATTATAAGGAATGCTAAGTCGACTTGGTACGTTATACTGGAGATTGCATTTCAAAATTCAAAATATTCTAAATTTTCTTAAGTCAAATCCATCAATGCAATGAAGTTAAGCTCAAAACAAATTACAAGGTAATTCTACACAAATTTAAAATTTCACTAAAACGACGATTCGCATCTCCAGAAAACAACCAGTTTCGACTTAGCATTCTTTGAAAATCAAGTATATCATAAAGCCGCCTAGCGTAAATTTTATGACTTATCATTGTATGGAAATCGATGATTTTTATACTCGCCACCATAGGAGGGGGTATACTAACTTTGTCATTCTGTTTGCGAACACCTTGAAATATGATCTGCGACCCTATAAAGTATATATATTTTTGATCGTCTTGAAAATCTAAAACGATTTAGCTATGTCCGTCTGTCTGTCTATCAGTTGTAATTACGCTATAGTCCGTAATAACAGAGCTACGTCAATCAAATTTGGTATAAATTCTTCTTATAGTTGCAGGTCGTTTGGGATTGTAAATGGGCCATATTGGTCAATGTTTTGATTGACACAGATACCGCATTTTTAAAGCAATTTAGCTGAAACTTTGCAGTTTGTATTCTATTTCGACAAAAATTCATCACAACAAAAATTTTACATTCATATTTCATGTTTTGTTATAGTCACCCTACAGAGGCCGCTCCAAAATACACGTATTTAAGCCATAATTACCACATTTTCTAATCATTTTAACTGAATCCTTGCAATTTTTATTTTACTTAGGCAAGAATTCATGAAAAAAGTGTTTATATACCGATTTAGTTTTAATTACACATTAATAACTCCGTCAATTGCAAACGAATTTTTAAGAGACTGGTTGCATTTTTTTCCTGATAAAATATACTATATATGTAAATTAATTAATCGTACGTTTATCTCACAATATAATTGGTAAAAACATCGTCTAAACTAGAAAATTACGGACAAAAAATGAAAAAATGCGTTTGTAGGACAAATAAACCTATATTCCTACAGCTACAAATAAACAAAGTATACATCGTTCGAAAGGTCAAGTGAAAAAAAGGCAAGAAAATCGGTTTTTTTTACCCGTAAATCCGGATTTTGGGGGGGTGTCCGGGGAATTCCAAAAAAAGATTCGTGTGTTACTCGAAAAGACCTACAGGAAAAATAGTATCGCGTCATTTGCTTCTCAACATGAGTTTATTTTGTCGCACTGTGTTATTTATGAATATATACCAGAGCTTAACTTTTCAACTATTATTTTAAATGTAAAAATGACAATCACAGAGCCGCCGTATGTAAATTTTATGTCGGCTAAGCCATCAAGCCGCCGCCGCCGATCTATAATTTTCAATGGCAGCCGCCGCCGCCAATTTTGCCTCGGCTTCATTATCTGGTCGTGAGCTGGCTGAAGTCATTGGCAATTCAAAAAGTGGTATACATCGCATATTGACGGAAAATTTGGTGATGAGAAAGCTGTGCGCAAGATGGTTGCTGCGTTTGCTCACAATCAAGACAATGTACAAGTTCACACACACGCTATTGCCATGGCCAAATTCAATGAAATAAAGTTATAATGGCTTCAGCTCTCACCTTATTCGCCAAATTTAGCTCCCTGGGATTGTTTCTTGTTTCCAAACTTGAAAAATGGCTCGGCGGAAAAATATTTGTCAACAATGAAGAGGTGGAGGTTGCGGTTGGTGGGTATTTTTAGGAGCTACACAGTTCTTACTATAAACAGAGTATCCAAGCTATTGCAAGTCCCTGTATTGAGATAAGTGAAGATTATGTTGAGAAATAAAGAAAAATGTTCCCAAATTTGTTGTGTTTTCTTTGTTAGGTCGCAAATATTGGGACCGCCCTCGTAGAAGGGTTTTTTTTGTAGACCTTGATTGATAGAATCCACCATGTAAACATTATTTCCCATGGTTTCAGAAACAGAGATGTTACCAGCATTTAAAAATTGTATCTATAATTGAAGGATGCATTTTGACTATATGCATTCAATTGAACCAAAAAAATTTCAAAATAATAATGATTCACGTGGACCCGTCTTTTGATATAGCCCCCATTTCATTTGAAGGATTAAAACCATTTCTTGGCTGATATAGCAACCGTAGAAAGGTCCCTAAGATTTGGCAATTTGTATTTTATTTCATGCACAACCATTTAAACTTGTAATAGGCACTATTTATTCATATTTTGATAAAGTCCCCGCCGACTTAAGTTCTGAGGCCTTATAGCATCTACCTCCTCACGATTAGATTTATTATAGATCTCGTAAAATCAATAATATTTAACGATTTTGGTGAAAATTATATTTACGAATAGTTGAATTAAAATTATTAATTATACTTGAGTTCTGAAGTTTTATAGCATTTACTTCATCACGATTAGATTTATAGATCTCGTAAAATCAATAATAATAAATAATAATAAATGGTTAAACTTTTTGGTGAAAATTATTTTTACGAGTAGTTGAATTATAGTTTGAGACACTGTGCGAAACTTCGTTTTGATGCAGCCGAAGAAGCTGTTGCGGCTGCGCAGCTCTTCTCAGCCCCAAACGAATGGCAAAACGCAAGACAATATAAGACAAAAAGGTCTCAGCATTATCTTCTTATACACGGGAGCCGTACGATACGATACCAAAGCGGAGTTGCAGTCAGTTTTCATTTTGTTTGTTTGTGGTGTTGTTGGATGGATGCCTCTGATTATTTCGAATTTTCGTGTAGCAGTTTTTTAAGGTGCAAAACTTTTATAAATGCCAGTGTCGTGAAACAATTGAAACGAGTCGCTATTCGAACGTATAACCAACAACTAGTGTATCTGAACGGAGCTGAACTGTGCTGAACCGCACTGAAAAGTGGTGAATTTGTATTGTCGCGAAGTTTTACCTCCAAGATATCCGTTAAATTCAAATCGAGAAGAAAACTACAAATACGAATAAACCGAACTGCACATGTCCACATACATGTAATAAAACATACTTTGCCAGGATTAAAAGTATGATTTTATAAAACATTTCGTGTGAATTGGTTGGTTGGTTCTATGCATGGCTCACAATTCACAATTGCGCTGAAAAAATGTTATGTGAAATTTCAAAAATAAAAATATTTCTTTGAAAGAAACAAAAAGCGGAAAACCGGAACAAAGCAGAAAAGTGTCGCAATACTAGTCTTCCTCAAAAATAAAAAAAAAAAAATACTTTGATAGAAAAGACTCTGTGGCGAATAGACAAAATGAAGACATTAATTTTAGTTTGTTTTGTGTGTGGTAAGTGTTTTTTTGCAGTGAACTATTTCTAATATGACGAGATGTCAAATGAAGTGGAAAGAATTACATGTGTATATATGTATATTTTATGAAATTGTCATAGCTGATTTTGTTGAATGAAATAAAAGACATATTTTTCAACGACTTAATTAATATATCGGGAAATAGCGTGAGTGATTATTGCCGCCAAGAAAATGAATGAAAAGAGTAATGGAAAACTTTTAATTTAACAATTTTACTAATTGAACGTCAAAGACAAAATTCGCACTAAAACACACATGAAAAACCTCAAAACGATTTAATACAAAAATTAACAATGTAAATAAAATTGGGAATGTTTTGATCTTTCTACTATGGAGAATATACAATTTTACATCAGTCATCAATTACATATGAAATGTAAATTTTGTAAGGATATTCTAAGTAAATTTAAGGAAGAACATTTAATAACACCATGCAACAAAATGCAACACAAATGTTGTTTGTGTGCAAGAAAAACTAAAAACTTGCTATGTGTAGATTGAGGGATATAATTCGATAATATCAAAACTTTTTATTTTTTTAATTTCAATTTTCATGAATTGGAATTTTGACTATATTTATAACCTACACCACACTGTGGTACAGGGTATTATAAGTTTGTTTCACGGCAGATGTTTGTAACACCTTAAAATAACACAGCTAGACCCACCTTAAAGACCCACCTAAAGACCCACCTGTCCGTCCGTCTGTCCATGTAAAGTTGTTCGTCGACTACAGGTCGCAATTTCACTCCGATCGTTCTGAAATTTTGCAGTTTAGAGTATTTCGCGGCTGTTAAGATCGCTATTGAATTTGGTTGAAATCGGTTCAGATTTAGATATAGCTCCCATATATATCTTTCGTCCGATTTGGCCCTTTAGTCCTATAGATGCTGTATATTACATCCGATCGTTTTGAAATTTAGAACGGTAGAGTTTCTTGATCCATGAACCAACATTGCCGAATTTGAAGAAAATCGGTTAAGATTTAGCTATAGCTCCCATATATATGTTTCGTCCGATTTGGCCCTTTAGTCCTATAGAAGCTGTATTTTACATCCGATCGTTTTGAAATTTAGAATGATAGAGTTTCTTGATTCATGAACCAACATTGCCGAATTTGAAGAAAATCGGTAAAGATTTAGCTATCGCTCCTATATATATGTTTCATCCGATTTGGCTCTTTAGATCCAATCGTTTTTATACCCTACACCACACTGTGGTACAGGGTATTATTTAAGTATAAAATGTCCCAATAGTAAATTTATGTAAACAATTTATACATGAATTACAAAATTTATATATCAGAGTTATTCAATATTACGAGAGTGGTGTAGGGTATTATATAGTCGGCACCGCCCGACTTTAGCCTTTCCTTACTGGTTTTTTTAAATTAAGCCTGATAGAGCCGGGATACCCGTTCAATTTAACATAATTATGTTGGAAATATATATTTCACGTAGCAACAGTAACAGTCGTTAAAAAATTAGAAAACACTTTTAATTTAAAAAAGAAGTCGTCTTCGAAGACCATAGAAATAGCAAAAAACAACGAAGAAAATAATGCCAACTTAAAAAAAACTATGGATATTTTTCGAAATTATAACACTTCTGGTAGAAGTAAGAGAATCCAACAAAATCATTTGTTTATACCCTCAATATTTTGAACGAGGGAAAAAGGAGTGACCTAAGTCAACAAATTTACACTACGCAACAAAAAAAATTTTTTTTTTGTTTTGTGTCCTAGACCTAAAAATTATTTTTTTGTATAGATTACGCCACAATCTATACAATATAATGTTATATAAAATCAAAACTAAAAATTTTTTATGGATAAATTTTTTTTAAAAAATTTTGTATTAAAAATACTATTATCGTCGAAGTATTTGCACTATAATTTTTGAGTATATGCTCGATCAGGTCGACTTATGCGTTAAATTGAAGCTATTAATGTGGGCTACCAATGTTCGAAATATCTCTTTCACTTAGAACCAGTGGTTTAGTAAGAGTCATTAAACAAATTGGAAAAAGTAGATTTTGAAAAAAAAAATCCTGGGACAAAAAAAAACATAAAAAATAGAAAAAAATCAAACAAAAATATTTTATTTTATTTTTTAAAAGTTTTGCATCCTAGCGAAGAAAATAATGTCTATTTGAAAAAAATCTATGGATAAATGTAGAAATTATAGCCCTTTTGGTAGAGGTAAGAGAATTTCAAAAAATCTTTTTTTTTTAAATTTCAGTTTAAATAGCGAATTTTATTTGTTTCATTTATTTATATTATGTACATTTGAGTTTATTTACATGTACAAGTTTAATTAGAAGTAATTGTGAGTTCTTTGTTGACGTTTGTAGATTTCGGAATCGGTTTCTCTAATGAGGGACCAAATATAATCTCCCATCATTCTTTCATCCCAGTGCCCTTGGTAACGCCGCTCGATGAACTTCAATTCTTGGTGAAACCTTTCGCCATGTTCGTCACTTATGTCGCCAAGATTCTCGGGGAAAAGTTTAAATGGGAATGCAAGAACGAGGACACATTTACAACTGAAATACATAAAGCGAAAAATAAGCTGGAAGAATACATACATATGTGTTATAAACATAAATATAAAAAAAATATATTTCTAACCAATTTTTCATAATTTTTTAACAAATCATTAATCATTGTTTCATATTGCGGGCTTTTATTGGATCCAAGGAAATTTGAAACTACAAGCTTAAACGTCCTCCATGCTGCAATTTCATCCGACGTCAAATATGATTCGAAATTCACATCTTTCATCAGTTTCCTTATTTTAGGCCCATCAAAAACTCCTTTCTTCGATTTTTTGAAAAGAAAGACTTTTAAATAAACTTTTTAAATATGAGAGTGAATTGCCATCTTTCCTTAAGGCTTTTACAAAATTTTTAAAGAGCCCCAGCTTAATATTCAGTCGTGGACAAATATCGGCTATACCAGAGGCATAACATACCAACTACTTTTAAATCGCAACAAATTTTCCAGTCATGTTCATATTTTATGTATTTTATCAATTTAGCCATTGTTTCGTATGATTCCTTAGTGTTGACAGCATAAGCATTGGGAATCGACGGTTCCTGATTTCCGTTGTGTAAAAGTACTGCGTTCAAACTTTCTTTACTGCTGTCAACAAGTAACCGCCATTCCTTTGAATTTTATGTTTGATTAAGTTTCTCGAACAATCCGGGAATGTCCTTGCAAAAGCATCTGTTATCCACAGTTGTATAAAATTGTTTGTAAGGTATATCACGGACTCTATAATATGATATGCTATGATATGTCATCTGGGCCCAAATATTGTACTGTTTCATCCCAGATGCAAGAAGTTCTGCCTTATATTTGGTCAGTTCTAAATCTCTCACTAGATCAATTAGTTGATACTGAGTTAAAAGCGATGACTTTTGACTTAAACTTGAATCGCTCAGAGTTGAGTACTCAGTTGAACTTGATGATGTTTCCGTTATTAGGCTGTTAGCTATACTTGGACACTTCCTACTCCAATCTATTAACTTAGACAAAAATAGCAGTCCGTATCGTGAATGAATGGTTGTCTCCAAATCATTGGCATTCCAAATTGCACGCATAGTCTAAAATTGAAACGTTTTATTCCACAAAACATTGTAATACATTAATTTTAAAGTACTTACCGTATTCTTCCACTAGTCCATCGTGTAAGATGTACATGGCACGTATTAAAACACAAGGTGTCCACGGTTCGTTCATATTTTTGGCTCGTATACCAAAAAATTTCACATATATTTCTTCTTTTATTTTACTAAGCGCACGTCGATTTTTTAATTACATATTTTCCACAGTTATAGCAGAAATTGTCGGGATCATTTACACATTGAAAAGTTCTTTGCCTTTTATTCATACTTCGAAATATAACTTTGTAATATTTTTCAGAAAATCGACTTATCTCTTTAAGGCGATGAATTGCACTAATTTATGAATAAGAAATTTCATTCATAAATTCCGGGTTTAAGGACCATAAGTTGCAGTACCTGTAGCTGACATATAGTTTGCTTCGAAAGTAGACACCCAATATTTTCAAGACTTCCGCGTACTACTTTGTATTGCGTACATATAATTTTACTACCTGTATATACGACTGGGATGTCTATGCCCCTAAAAGGCGTAACTGAATGGAAACCTCATAAATAAAAAAAAAACACAAATATTGTTGAATGACCCTCTATCTGAGCGGATCTCATCCAATATAGCTCTCACATTGCATATCATGTTTTATGGAGGGTTACGAACGGCCATAAAACTTAGTCCTCTCTATAATTTTATAATGTCTGACATCAATCTTCATAAAATAAAATGCAAGTGCAATTTCTCTTATATGTCTCTCTCACATATGGCGAATTCAATATAAGCAAAAACATCATATAAAAACGAAAAAATATGAAACAAGATTTTTTTGAATTTCCCTAACATTTACAAAATGGCTCATAACTTTTACATCTATCCATAAATTTTTTTCAAATAAATGTGATAAAATAATTTTTCCGATTTTTTATGGTTTTTTTTAAAATCATTTTTTTTCTCCTATTTTTGACGACTGTTACTAAACCAAAGATTCTACGTGAAAGCGATGTTTGCTGCATATCCCTTTAATATTTCCTTTTATTTTATCATGTCCCTCATAATTCCCTTTAATTTTAGGCATAACACGACTCAATCAGGCTTATACTTGAAAAATTATGGTCCAAATACTGTACTTGTACTTTGCATGAAAGTCATAAACATTTTTTTTTTATTTTTTCGTGTTTGTGACACCTAATTGCACCAGAAACTGTTATCCACATCACTTGGAAAAAAAATTTGTTGCATAGTGTTTTTAAATATGGGCCATTTTAAGTCATTTGAGCAATGTCCGTCTGTCTGTCTGCTGGCTGGTGCGCACGTTAACTCTCGATAGGTGTAACCGATTGACTTAAATTTTGGTACAAATTAATATTTTGTTCTATAGCAGGTTAAGAACGAAGATGGACCATGTTGATCCACTCCTTAACGTATCTCCCCCGCAAAGGATCAACAATTAGTGAAATATTGATTCATTAATAACTTCTATACTACTTATCAGAATCTTCCGCAATTCCACACAAGGTAATAGTTAGTAGCTATCGTCTTGAGACCAAGTAAGAAAGTTTCAGTCAGGTAAACCGACTAAGGTATAACCTCACTTTGTGACTAATGTAATATGGTGCATAGGCCAGAAGGTTAAAGAAAATGCCATTCTTTCTTAGTCTATGAAAACATTTAGATGATTGCTGCAGAAGTTACGAACATATTGTGTTTAAATGAATCTGTCAACAGTAGGTATTCTGTATTTAGGTGAGTTCCTGCCGTTAGGCTTTACTCCACTGTGCTCTAAACACCAGGGTGAATACATGCGTCGGATAACGCCCCCAATCAATTCCGTGTTTCTAGACACTTTTGGCCTCATCCTTGGTTAGGAGCGGATCCCATCTAAAATTCATTATCATTCTATGGGTTTTGGCACCCGGTTGGTTTGCAACTCTACATCCGAGAATATTCTCTCCCAGCGATTTGGGTTTCAACCACAGCCACCACGTTGTACCCAATATGGTCCTCACCAATAGTCAGGTCGGATCCTGCGTTCCGAGGATCCTGACTCCCGTGGTACCAGATTAACCCACCAAAATTTCCCAATACCAAATAAACTGACGGGTAAGCTAAATTCAAAACTAGTAACTGCTTATAATTTGGCCTACCTTCGAATTATTTTTACATGTACATGTCACTGGAGGAAAGTGCTTCCACACAAGCATACAGGCAGCTGAAAAATAACCACTTACCCCCACGCTTACAATTATTCAAAAAGTAAGCGTGGACAAAAGAAATAAGTTAGGAGTGGGTGGGTTTGTGTGGTAGCAGATATTTCCTAGTTGCTATTGTTTGTTCACCACCATCAGTGGTGAGAAAGTAGAAGAGCGTAACATTGGCAAGAGCGTAACATTGGTTAGAGCCAGGGATGATAATTGAGAGTAACCAAATGGTACAAAAATCGTTCTAAAAAGGTAATTTTTCGACCCAAAAGTGATTCATGATGGTCCAGTTTTAATACATATAAAATTAATTGACTTTACATTTTATTTTATCCAGTATCGCTCCTTGTTAGAATTGCTTCACGTTTTGATATACGATTATACCCCACGTGATGGTTCCAGACGAATTTGAGTTTTTGGTGTAGATGCCATGTATACGACTTATATAATTTTTTTGAAAAGTGTATATTAATTTTTCGTGCAAAGACATGTTTGATAAAAAAAAGTATCAAATGTGTCGCGGGAGTATCACGGTACTTTGATGGTCTGAAAAGTACCAAAAAAAGTACTAAAGTATAAAATTTATCATCACTGGTTAGAGCGTATAATTGGGAGAGAGTAGTTATCGGTTGTTGTCGTCATATGACGAAAAATTTCATTTGCCGGGAGGTGGGATTGAACTCGCGACCTCATGGTTTCGCAGTTTAGCATCACAACCACTGGCCTACCTCGCGATTCAAAGACAAATCGCTTAATAATCAAGTACAAAAATATAACCCATCAAAATCTTCGTAAGTTAATGTCGTTACCAGATACATTACCAGGTAATGATATCTCATTATCTCCAGCATTATTTTCGGTAAATAAATAACGACTAACTAAATAATGACAAAAATAAGTAATTGTTAGTAATCTGATTTAGAGAACCTAATTTGAATTTTTAAACTTTTCTTTGAATGATTTAACTGAATACAAACAACAACGTAAATAATTTAAAAAGAAATCATAAATCGTAAATCATGTAAAGAAACTAACGTAAAATAAAGTTTTCTAACTTAGATTACTAGCAATAACTTATTTTTGTCATTATTTTGTTAGTCGTTATTTATTTACCGAAAGTAATGCTGGCGATAATGAGATATCATTATCTGCCAATGCGAGTGGTAGTGACATGTACTTACCAAGATTTTGCTGGGAAGTGCTCTGGTCAGACTGCGTAGCCGAAGATACTACCAGTTAGACTCCAGAAAATCTAGGACTGGTGACCATTCTGGGATCACTGTCCAGTCCCCATCCTGGGAATAGATGGCAACTATAGGATTCGTATATCCCCCATGAATCTGTCAGCAGTAGAACAGAATCATTCAGAATGCTAATATGCTACCTATAAATTTATTTTTATGGGTAATTTTTATTCTCTCCACCATATGATGGGGGCGGGGGTTAACTCATTTTGTATTTGCAAGTCTATTTTGCAAACTTGAAATATTGATCAGAGACCCCATAAAGTATATATATTCATGATGGTCATAAAATTCGAAAATTCAAATCGACGCACAGTGAGATGATTTCCAAAAAAAAAGGAAATAATTCGGCGTTTCGTAACCAGACAACCAATTGCGACAAAACCTAGCATGTTTATAGAAGAGGTGTTAGAGAACTTAAGTTTTAAGTTTGGGCCCCTTATGCACACACATGGGCGAAGCTACAAAAGGCTTTTCACGCCTAAGAGTTAGCCCATATAGTTATTGAGATATTTTCAATTGAATATAATTTTTTAATTTTTTCCCGACACTGTTCTAGTATTTTTTGAATATCGGATCAGAATATGCACCGATTTTTGAATTGTGAACTTTTCTTAATACACCCATTTAGACAAAAGTTATGGCCATTTGAAGCTTTATTTTCAAAAAAAAAATATTTTTTGTAATTTTTTTGGGAAAAAAGTATGTAAAGGGCGATCGATTTCGAGGTTCCCTACTTTAAAAAAAACACAGAAAATTAAAATTGAATAGGGAATGTTTATTATTATTTGAAAGAACATTCTTTGGCATTTATTTTTTGAAGATTATGTCTATCTTGGTGGCCAATCGACCGGCCTAACACGTGATATTATCTGCTCACCGAAGTGTTCTCTCAATAAATCCATTGATTGTGATGCGATGTGTGGGAAGTGGCGCCGTCTTGTTGAAACCAAATGTCGCCGAGATCACGAGCTTCAATTTCAGGCATCAAATAGTCGGTTATCAAGGCACGATAACGGTCGCCATTGACGGTTACGTTCTCACGGGCATCATTTTTGAAGAAATATGGACCGAGGATTCCGGTACGTCGGATCGGGAATCGGTCAGTGGAAAAAACATAGCTCTTAACGAGAGCTAAAATATTGCTCATGGGTGTCAAGGTCGTGGGTTGACTGGAAAGTGTTTTTTTTGGATTTAAAAAAATGGACTTAGCGCAATTGGCGAACGATTATTTTGATAATAAAACTGAATAATTTGTAAACGTTGTTCAGGCGTAAGTCTTTCCATGATGAAATGCCAAACAATACTTAACAAAAATAACATGAAAGCATGACACGACTCACACGTGATCTGTCAAAAAAAGGCTATTGAAAAAAGTATCTCTACTAAGATCACCCTATACATGTCTTATTTTGGCGTCATAGAAGAAGTTATTTAAAAAAAAGTATAACTTATTTATACTCATCTTAAAGGAAACTTCCTAGAGAATGTTTTCGAAGAAAAAACGGTTCAAATATGTTCACTTGTATTGTTGCCAAGCTTCTTACTTACACCATTTTTTACACAAATTTCGTAAGAAACACACATTTTCTCCAATCACAAAGCTAGTATATTGAAACCTTTACTATTTTTATATGTGGTAAGGGGTAGCGCGTTGAACTGCAAAGGAAATTTGGAGACCTGCTTTTAGTATAGTAGATATGGGGGAAAATGCAAAAATCCCATTTATGGGGATTTTCTAAATTAATTTGGGAATTGTGGGATTGACTTTTGCAAATATAATAATTCGCCAATTACTTTCGATTTGTGGTGTGAAGACCTACAAGATATTTTATAAAAATATATTTATTTATTTATATGAATTACAATACAAAGTAAATTTATATTCTAATTATAAGGTCCAGGGAAAGGCCGGGTTACAAAGACCATATGGCTAAATGTTTGCAGCGACAGACCAGAGCCTCTGGTGGGAATCGAACCCACAACCCCCAAACTCATAGGCGAGTACGCTACCAACTCGCCTACTGGTGCGCTCTATAAAAATATATTCTTTTTAAATATTATATGGGGTTTTTACCTATCTGGATTTTGGACATTTATATTTGATTTTCTTTTCCTGACCCTGTCCTATTTTGTTAATATCTGCGCAGAATATAAACCGATTTCTTTAACATCAACTGAGACAAAAGTCATTGCCATTTGAAGTTGTAGTCTCCAAAAACAATTTTTTTATGTTTTTGTATTTTTAAAGATAACAGGGTATATCGGATCGGTTGTTTTCCATCATATTGCAAATTCTGTTCTCAATTCATATCCGGTATTCTGCATATTCTGATCCGATATTCACAAAATAATAGGACAGGGTTAAAAACTCAATTTTCAATTGCAAACTATATGAGCTAACCCTTAGGCTTAAAAAGTCTTTTTTAGGACTCGGTTAGCAGAATATATATATAAAAACATTTAGAATCAGACGAAAAAGACGTCCCTGTATATTATAGGGGGATAAAAGCTTCAAAAGTGACAGCTTCCGAAATACCGGGTGATTCAAATTACACCTCTTGTTGGAAAACCCGTTACAATATGTGGTTACACACAAACAAAGGTTACATTTTGTATGTGTTGGAATAATTTCGTGAAACGTTGTTTGTGCGTGTTGTTTTATTAACAGTTCTACAGACGGTGGTTGAGATTTTTCTGTCCACCCCTTCTTGTGAACTTTTGCAGCACTTCACAACATTTGCAATCGTACTCAGAAAGCGTAAAGTCGTATGCTGTTGGGCATTTATTTGTGTACTCACTTATGGTCAACATAATCGGCCTACTGAGCGTACTATTCGCAACACCATCACCCATCTTGAGACCCAGCATTAATTATTGGATAATATTCGACCGAATAGACTACGTCCAGCACGCAGTGAAGAAAATGTAGCGGTCGTAGCTGAGAGTGTACACGAAGACCGTGGAGAGTCGATTCGGTGCCGTTCGCAGCAATTCGGACTGACGTATGGAACGACTTGGCGCAGTTTACGTTGAGATCTTAAATTGAAAGCATACAAAATACATCTTGTGCAAGAACTGAAGCCGCCCGACCTTCCCAAGCGACATCGCTTCGCTCTATGGGCTCTTGAAAAGTTCCAAGAAGATCCGACGTTTTCGAGCCAAATTTTGTTCAGCGTTACATACCCATTTCTGGCTCAATGTGTATGTAAACAAGCAAAATTGCCGCATTTGGGACGAAGAGGAACCTGAAGAGATTCAAGAGTTGCCACTTCATCAAAAAAAAAAAACAACGGTTTGGTGTGTTTTGTGGGCCGGTGGAATCATCGGTCCATATTTCTTCAAAAATGATGCCGGTCAGAGCGCAATAGCGACCGTTATCGTGCCATGATAACCGACTATTTGATGCCTGAAATTGAAGCTCGTAATCTCGGCGACATTTGGTTTCAACAAGACGGCGCCACTTCCCACACATCGCATTAATCAATGGATTTATTGAGAGAACACTTCGGTGAGCAGATAATTTCACGTTTTGGGCCGGTCGATTGGCCACCAAGATCGTGTGATATCACACCGTTAGACTTTTTCCTGTGGGGATATGTACCCAGCGAACAATTTAATCCGATTTCTGTCCGAATTCTGACAGAACGCCGGCAAAAATTGCCGAGTCTGATGCCGAATTCGGTCAGAATTCTTGCCGAAAGTTGTATGAGTGGTTGACAAGAATTCGGGCCGAAATTTCTGAGGAAATTCGGATACTTGTGCAGACTTTCTTACAGAATTCTGACCGAATTCTGGTGGGAAATTCGGAGGGAAATCTGAACATTTGTGCGACAATGTGCAGACATTTCGGACCAGGGATGATAATTGAGAGTAACCAAATGGTACAGAAATCGTTCTAAAAAGGTACTTCATGGACCCAAAAAGTACCAATTTTAAAAGTTGTTTAAATTCTTCTTGAAATATTGAGATACAAATTAGTAAGATCCAGTAATACATGACAACTTCTTGATAACAATCTACTAAAAGCTTATGGGCCCTATTCATAAAAACTTAATGAAGGTTTGAAGAACGGTTTAGCAGTGTTACAGTGTTCTTCAAACCCCCATTAAATTTTTATGAATATGGCCCTATAGCAGCATAAAAACTTTGGTTGGTACTACCCTATACCAAATAATTGGAGCAAAATAAGCACACATACGTATAATGGTTAACTATCTGAAATGCTTAATTTTAAAATCGTACAGGTCGCAAATATAAACCGAAATTTACGGAAATTTATACAAAATAATTTAGACTCCAAATATATAGAGGTACCTTTTGATTATAATTCTTCACTCTCTAGAGAACCAATTTTTAGCCGATTACGAGTATGATGAAATATGTTTCATATTGCATAAAATCATCTATAGAAAAATGTGATTCATGTCGGTCCAGTTTTAATATAAAATTAATTGATTTTACATTTTGTTTTATCCAGTATCGCTCCTTGTTAGAATTGCTGAACTTTTGATATACGATTATACCACACGTGATGGTTCCAGACAAATTTGAGGTTTTGGTGTAGATGCCACGTTTTACAGTATACGTGCCATTAATCTTTTCTTATGAGTATAGGTTTTTAATTTCGTTAAAAATGCAAAAGGAAAAGGAAAGGCACGATTTCATACGCAATAAAAACAAACTGAATTTTGTTGTAATATAAAAGGCCGAACATATTTCTTGGCGTTGCGTACCTATGTCGAACCATGTCGAAAGAGACTTCTATTATTTTTTAAAAAGGTATATTATTTTCATGCAAAGACATGTTTGATAAAAAAAGTATCAAATGTGTCGCGGGAGTATCACGGTACTATGAGGGTCTGAAAAGTACCAAAAAAAGTACTAAAGTATCAAATTTATCATCCCTGTTTCGGACTAATTGAACTAAGCAATTGTTTAGCCTCCTTCTTCACTTTTTTTCTTATTGCTTGGCGAGACGACATAATTTTCAAAAGTTCTCAAATATCGTCTTCTTTTGTACAACTCACTTTATCAACTAGCTTACTCACCGCTTGATTTACAAATGACGAGTTTTTGCAACAATCGCCTCACACAAAAATTACAATGAAATTCAAAATAACGGAACTAAAACACCAAAAAAAAATCATATTAAAACTTTCAATGAAATGAATAGATAACAACAAAATCTAACTCTAGAAAAAAAATCCCTTCAGAGAGTATAATTACTGCTTTAATGTAAGCAAAACAAAAGGCCGGGTTAGGCATACGTAACCGTAATTTATCTTTACCGTTGCCGTAACGTTGCCCGTTTGAGCGATTAGCCAACGTTGAGATAACGAGTCATATGGTCTGACAACAACAACACATAAGTAAACAAAAAAGCCGTGATTTCTTTTTGTTTAGGTTTATTAAAAATTAAGTTAAAAAGATTGTTTATAAATTTGTGTGTTTTTAAATCTGTGCAGAATTTACAATTAAAGTAAATCAAGAAAATATCGTCCTATAAACAATGACTGAGTTAACTACGCCAAAGCAACGGATTAGACCGGCAGAGATATAACAATAACAATACTGTATGTCAAATATTGCTTTATCCTATGATTCCAAGTTGGGAAATATTAACATTCTATTCTTTAAAATTGTAGATATTTGGGTCACGGTTGTTCCATACAATCGATTGCATGGAGTCACAGGCTGGGGAAAACAACAATGCGAAATATTGTTTTAGAATACAGTGAAGTTTTGTGGCGCTTGCTTTCTCCGATTTAATTAAGTGAACCAACTACACAGCAGTACAAACACATTGCCAATGATTTTCAACGAATGTGGGATATGCCGAATTGTGTGGGAATCTGCGATGCTAACTATACATTCATATCAGTTAATGTTGGAAGTTATGGCAGCCAAGTCTGGAAGGCCTACAACGTAGTACCTATTACGGGCTAATACGGAAAAAAATTCATTGGCGGGGATGCCTTCGCGTTCCGATGGAGCGGGGTTCCCCAATCGTCCTACTGTCCGTCCGTTGGTCTTGGCCAAAGCCGACCACACCAAACATGGTGAAAATTTCCCCCCAGTACTCACAACAGGTGATACGGTGAGGGGAAAACGTCATGTCCGACCGTCAAAACGGAAACACAATGAGCACCGGATAGCGCTCAGAGTTCTGACGAAGTTGGAGGCTGTTGAGGTTTCGGCTCTTACCGAAAAACAAAAAGAGTCACTTACCTGGGCTAAAGGCGTCTTAGATGCTTCTAAGGCCAATCAGCCGGCTGAAAGAGCCACAAATTCAGCTGTGTTAACGGCTAATAAAGTCAAAAGAATCAGATCACCTGATGAACCCCTGCCCTCGAAAAAGGCAAGAGGCCCAAATGTCACTATCAACAGGACACTCACCAAGCCCTTCAATGAAGTGGCGAAGGAGAGTCTAGTGATGGCCGTTATAGACAGAAGTAGTGAGGATGGATCCATCCTCAAGGACAAATGGAGCCATGTGCAATCAGCCATTATGGCTCATTACCTCGATGTCCGTAGAGAGATGCCGGGCACACCACCAATCTGCAACGATGCAGGATGGCATCAGGGGAGAGTAAAGCTCTTACATTTCGGTGATGCCAGATCAGTAGACCTGTATAAGGCTGCTCTGAGTCGAGCGGGTGAGGTGTGGCCGGGTGCCCAGTTGGATATTGTCGAAAAAAACAACATCCCTAGTCACCCTAGAGCCATCACCTGGGTTACAGAAGAGCCCTCCAACCCGGCTGACATATTAGAAATAATAAAAGATTCCAATCCTGGTCTGCCCGCCCATAATTGGAGAATCAGCAAGGTGGGTGAGGCGGATGGTAAAAAGCGGCAGGTCAATTTGATCCTTAACGCTGAATCCACCTCCCATATACAACGTGCAAGTGCAACCCTACAGTATGGCTTCGAGACTATAGTCTTGAAGGTATACAAGCAGGATATAGTTCCCACTGCGGAAGGTGAGTCGTCCACCGCGGTTGAAACACAGCTTTCTGGAAGTGCGGAGGTATCCACGCCCATTATTTCGGGTGACTCCAACTCTAACAGAAGATCTGTAACGTCCTACTCTGAGGACGAAAGCTCTACTTCTGACACAGAGGGGCTGAGGGGAGTCTCCGGACTCTTTGACGCATCTGGCGGGGACACGCTTCTCGATGATACGGACGAAGAGTTCGATAACACCCTTGTAGGGGTGGAAGTTAATCTGTCAATTACCAATGATGGTAAGAATTTTACAGATTAACCTCCATCACGCTAAAGCAGCCTCAGCGGCTCTATTGCTGCGCCTGTCCACAGGTGCAGTAGACATCGTCCTGATACAGGAGCCCTACGCAGTGGGAGGAAGGGTGTGCGGTATCAGGACACCCAACTTTAAACTGCTTGTGGCCAACTGTGAAGGCACTCCAAGAACCTGCATTTTGGCCAGGAAAGATCTAAGTATCTTTCTCCTGGCTAATTTAAGTGGTAAAGACCAAACATCTGCTAGTCTGGAGATCGGTAATCGCATATATTGGGTGGTCTCCAGTTACTTGCCTTATGAAGCTGTAGTACCGACTGCTCTATTCAGGGAAGTAGTAGAAGAAGCAACATCTGACGAGGTCGAGCTGATTGTTGGCGCAGACACGAACGCTCATCATACTATCTGGGGTAGTACGGATATAAACAATAGGGGTGATTCGCTTCTTGACTTTATTCTAACTACCAACCTAAGTATTTGTAACATAGGTAATAAACCGACCTTTACAATTAAAGACAGACAAGAAGTACTCGACGTAACGTTTGCTACTGACCGGTTGTCAGACAAAATTATTGGGTGGAATGTACTGGACGACCACTCATTCTCAGATCACCATTATATTGAGTTCAAACTCGCTGAAAAAGCGCCTGAACCTGCCGTCCACAGAAATGTGAGAAAGACAAAGTGGCACCTGTATGAAAAGAATTTCAAGAAAGTCCTCAACTCCAAACTTTTGTACGAACCGAATGACAAAGCCGGTCTGGATCATCTGGTCGAGCATATCACCACATCATTCAATAGTTCCCTTGAAGAAGCCTGTCCAAAAACAAGGTACAAGGGTAAAACTAAACCCCAATGGTGGAATTCTGAGCTAACGGCTATGAAAAAGACCTGCAACAAGCTATTCAACAAGGCTAAATCTACTGGGGTCGCTAATGTTTGGGATGCCTATAAAGAGCAACTCAAGATCTATAAGAAGGAGCTTAGAAAGGCGCAAAGACGCTCTTGGTATACCTTCTGTGGCGAAGTGGAAAAGGTCTCCGACGCCGCAAGGCTGAGGAAAATATTATCAGCTTCACCCTGTACAGTGGGTTACTTGCAGGATGAGGCAAATAATTGGACCAAAAACAGCGAGCAGTCGCTCAATGTACTGCTCGACACACATTTCCCGGGGAACTCTCTAACAGAACCAGAGGATCAGCAGGGCCAACAAGAGTGCGAGTGGACTGCGAGCGTCGCTAGCTTGTTGACTGAGAGATCCAGAATAAGCTGGGCTATTAATAGCTTTGAGCCCTTCAAGTCACCTGGACCAGACGGCATCACTCCAGCAGAAATGCAGAAAATGTTGAAATACATTATCCCCTGGCTGGAGAAAATTTATGTAGGCTGTATCAGGCTTTCATACATCCCGAATCGGTGGAGGGATACCAAAGTGGTATTCATACCAAAAGCGGAAGGCTAACGTCGCCTTATATTCCTGCAAAAAGGCTGTAGGGTCGCGGTGGGGCCTCTCTCCTAAAATCGTCCACTGGATATATATAGCAGTAGTTCGTCCTATACTGCTATACGGCATTGTGGTATGGTGGACGGCAACTGACAAACTAACCATCACCAACCTACTAACAAAGGTTCAGAGAACTGGCTGCCTGAGCATAAGCGGAGCCTTAAGGACTACAGCGACCGAGTCTCTACAAGCCCTACTCCATATACTGCCGATTAATATTGTGGCGAGAGAAGTTGCAACCAAAGCGGCAATAAGATTAAACTGCCTATCAATGTGGAGGTACAAAAACTACGGTCACATGAGAATATCAAAGTGTAGTGCTATGGTAACCGACCGAGTGGACTATATACCAACGGTGTACACCTTCGAGAGAAATTACATCACTATGATTCCCGCGAGAGATGAATGGGTTGGAAGAAAACCAGGTAATACAAACCATCTCCACTTTTACACGGATGGTTCGAAGCTTGATGAAAAGGTTGGCTTCGGAGTACACTGTGCAGAGCTTAGATTGGATATAGCTCACAGACTACCAGATACCTGCAGTGTCTATCAAGCCGAAATAATGGCAATATGGGAAGTAGCCAAGTGGCTGAGTCGCAACATAGTAACCAACACTGGCGTTGTCATTTACTCGGACAGCCAGGCTGCCATCAATTCTCTGGAGGCAACATCCCTAAATTCACAAACAGCCCTCGACTGCCGCAGATCTCTTAACGAGATGGCTGAGCAGTTTAACATACACCTCATATGGGTGCCTGGGCATAGGGATATCCCGGGGAACTGCAAAGCCGATGAACTTGCTAGGAAAGGGACGACATTACAAATTCTCGAAGAATTTGCATATATTGGTGCGCCACTATCCACGTGCAAGCTTTGGCTTAGGCAAGTGGCAATCAGGCAGTCCAACGAAAGATGGACAGAAATCGGCACCTGCAGGGTAGCTAGACAAATCTGGCCAAGGTATGACCTGAGAAGATCAAAATATCTCCTCGCACTAGAGAGGCAAAGATTGTCTACGTTAGTATCAGTTCTGACGGGACACTGCTTGATCGGCGAACACGCCAAAAGATTGGGTATTGACTCTAATGACTTCTGCAGAAGCTGTGGAGATGAGGAAGAAGTGGAGAGCATTGAGCACTTGCTATGTGACTGTCCCGCTCTGAGTAAACGACGACTGGACATACTGGGGTCGGCTGTTCTAGGCAGCCTAACAGATCTTTCCAGTACCGATATTCGTTATATCGACAAATTTGTATATCAAACAGGTTGGTTTCGATGAGGGGCATTTCAGCCCGTGGTAACACTAGGGACCTATACTGGTCTATGTGAGCTTGTATAAAAAATACGGCTGCCACCCTAACCTAAACCTAACCTATGGCAGCCAACACGATGGGGGTATGTCCATTAAACTTCTATTTAATTGTAATCTATTTTAATACAAACAATTTCCATTTCTTAATTTAAATTAAATACAGCTATATTCCAGTACTCTCCGTTTGGGCAATCAGTTATTTTAGGTACAGTACCTGTACCTCCTAGTAAACCATTATCGTCAGCATCCTCTGAAGCCTATCCTCATTTTGTTTATTGGCGATGCGGCGTTTCCCCTGAGGAATATCCTTGGTCTAAGTCAACAACTATAGACGAGCTCAGAGACAACACCCAACGCGAAATTGCCAACGTTCCGGTCGAAATGTCGCTGTTGACGGGCTCGTGGTAGTCATATGACCGAAATTGAATTGCATTCTTAAAATGTAACATTTGCACTACACCTGGAATAAATTTGAACTCAATATCTTAAATATTCTGTGTTTTATTAATACTTTTACTTATGTCTATTTCCATTGAAGAGGGACTCAGCCAAATCCAATCCAATCTCTATCTATAAATAAGTCCACATTTATAGAGACGCTTATATTGCTGTCAAATTCAACCACAATGAAGAAGATTGGCGCAATGATTGTCTCGTACTGTCGCCAAAGGAATCCTGAAGCAGATTATAAATTTAATTTTTAATGGAATCAGCCGCGATCTTCATAAAACTCACCTGTGACGCCCAGCTCCTTGCCAATTTGCTTCCAAGCTTCTCGCTTTTTTTTTCAGATATCCTATATGCTGGGTTATATTTATTGTATAAATGCTCGTGCAACTGCAGCAATGAATCAAATCTTCGTCTTTCATGTTTATTTGCATTTTTTAACAACAAATAATTAATCAATTATTTTCGTTGCTTTTCTCGGTGAACATACAATTGTAATTGTAAACAACATGTAGTATCAGCTGTTGTCAAATTGTACGTAAACGGAACGTCCAATTCTAATTTCAACAGATTCAGCCGTCCGTTTACGTTTCGTTTCCGTTGGCTAATCGTTTACACCGACTTCCATATGACAGATTGAATCAGCTGATTCGTTACGCTACGGGGGCGTTACGGTTAAGTTTGCCTAACTGGGCCTAAAATCGGACACAACAAATCCATCAAGAGAGTGAGAAGACAACGAAATGTAAACAACAAAATCCAACACACAAATTTCCCTTTATGGAGGGGGTGAGTATAATCGGACACAAAAAATCCCTCCAGAGAATGTGCTGAGAACAAAATATAAACATAAATTCCTTTATGGAGGGAGTAGGTTTACTCACTCTCAAAAGGGAATTTTGTTTTTCAGGCTAAATTTATTTTCGATCAGAGAATGTGCAGATTTGTCGGATTGTTTTCTGACAGACATTTAACAGATATTTCGGACGTCAGCCATGTCGGAAATAATTGTTCACTGGGTATTGTCTAAAGTTTATGCGGACACACCCGCTTCGATTCAGGCCTTGGAGCAAAACATCAAGCAAAACGAGTCATCGAAAATTTGACTCAACGGATGGACCATCTGAGACGTAGCCGCGGCCAACATTTGATAGACATAATCTTCAAAAAATAAATGCCAAAGAATGTTCTTTCAAATGATAATAAACATTCCCCAGTCAATTTGAATTTTCTGTGTTTTTTTCTTTAAAAAAGTATGGAACCTGGAAATGGATGAAACCTCGAAATGGTCACGCTATATAATACGAACAGACTATTGTTTTGCGACAAACGTTTTTTTTTGTGATAACCAGATATTGCTTGTGACAAACGCAATAACCGTTTGCAACAAACGTTTCAATAAATATAATTTATTTATGATAAGTACTCTAACCGCTGCTATAAACGTTTCTTTGGTTTTTGGGATAAACATAAATTTAGTACCAAAAAATTAAGGTCCTGGATTAATACTTTTTCAGGATATTCAAGGATTAAGGATGTTTTCTATATTTTTACCATATTTAATTCCACTGCTTTGTAAAGTAATAACAGTGCTTTTTATTGGTATTAATGTCCTCAAAATACGTGAAGCCTTTAAGAAGATGACAATTTTAACAAATTGTCATTTTGAGAAAAATCCCTGAGGAAGGTCACTTTGGTAACTCTGTACCACAAAAACTACAATTAATGTTGAAAAACTAAAAACGCCAAATATTTCATACACACTTGAAATTGGCTTATTGTGCCAATTTTTAATAAAAACAAAAGAGCTAATTTTTAGAATGTGTGATCTGTGATTGATTTGCTTTTGAATTATCCAATATCCAAATGCTGATAAAATACATAAAATATTTTTTTCGCTCGATATTTTAATATAGTTACTCTAAAGTGTCATTCATAAATATGTAAATAGTTTTAAGTCAGAAAAACCAAGCTTTTGAAAATATTGACGGAAACGTTGTTGTTTGATTTTATTTCTACTTAATTTATACACGACGAAAATTGATCATGGCGGCCTAAGGTTTGATATATTCTCCAAATACAGGGGAACGTAGTTTTAGACCCCACATTTTCCAAACAGATCGACTAAAAGCTTGATGTTTTAGTTTTATTCTGAAAAGAGTTTTTACAACAAAAATGCAACATACTGGGTCAATGTTTTGATATATCTCTTATATATAGGTCTCAAATTAATTAAGAGAAATTTGGCTGAATCTTTGCAGTGTGTATTTTGTTATAACCTCAACCGATTGGGATGAAATATGTCAAATTGCGTTTTTAGTAAGTTCATATTTGCAAAACCTTGAAAACTTAAAATCATAAATCTTTGCTACTCATTTGCCCATAATATCTTTATTTTTGTTGGATTTGCTTAACCTATATCGAATTTTCCCGTTAAGTGAAAAAAATACCAAAAATTTCAATCCCCCGTTTTTTGTGTGCAAACAGCTAATAAATAAGCCTAATTCAAAAAAAACTCCGATTCGAAAGACCGATTTGGAAGCCACTCATATTTTTGAATGTTGCGTAGCGTTTTTAGATAATTTTAAATAAGCAAAGATGGCCTAGTCCGAAAACTCTAAACGTGAGAAATGCCCGGTGGAGCTTTCATAAAATAATTTCATCAATAAATTGAGCAACATAAAATGTACTTATTCCCTTAGAGCCAAAGTAAAATTATGCAAAATACCACAGGACAACAATCTATTACATAAATTTCCCCCCAATTTTGTTTGAAGATTGAATTTCTTTGAATAAGTAATTTCCATTAGTTTATTTGTTAACTTGTAATAAATTATTCTACTGTCCATGCAAACAGAAAAAACGTTATCTGTGTAGCTTCACAATTTACCATTTTAAATTTTCTATTATTTATATTATTTCTCTTCAGGCCTACTAAATGTTGTCTACACCAGTGAAACAAATAAACCCAATAAAATAACGACAACGAAACAAATTGCTGATGACACAACAGCAGCAGCTGCGGCCGCATCATCTGCATCTGCGGCAACTGCCACCGTTGCAAAAGAATCATCAACAAATGACGCTACCAAAGATAAGAGACAAACAAAAGACACTAAAGATGGAGGCACTGTCTATGCAAATCACCGATCGGATGGCATTAGCAGCGCCAATAGCCGCTCTAGCACGGATTCCGATGATCCAGAAGATCCACAAGAGACCATTTATGGTACAGACGGCCGACAATTTCTGATACGTCCACAGCAGCAGCAGCAGCAGCAACAACAGCAACTGCAAAGCGATGAAGAGCAACAGCAGGAGCAGCAGCAGCAATTGCAGCATCATCGCCAACAGCAACATCATCCGCATCAAGTAGCACAATTGAGAAATTACCCGGTAACCATACGGCCACATAGTTCACAGCTACTGGAACAAAGTCAAGAGGTGAGTACAAGCTCCGAAGGAGAGTCACTCAGGCAATCCAAATCGACAGACAGACAGACAGACGGATGGACGGACACTCAATGGATTTACTAAAACCATAGATCGATCTGCGGAACGAACGAACGATCGCTAATAAACGATACCTGTCAATGGATGTTAAGCTTGAAATATCAAAAGGTTAATGAGATAATTAAGGAAGGCTGCAATAAAAACAATAACATCAGCTAAAAAACAATTTGCTATGATTAGCCAAAAAACATACGTACGGCATTTGAAGAGTATTGGCATACTTCGTAAAAAATCTGTGCTGGCCAAATCATTTTTAAATCCGAAATGTAAGGGTAAATCTGATTTATTGATCTACTGCGTTGTAAATTATATTTAAATATTGAATAGAGTATTAAAGAGTTCCCACATTCACAATATGAATAAATTTAATATTAAAAATAGTAAGAACCCACTGCTTTGCATGCGAACATTTATAAATATTATTATGACTTCTGAGCATCTTGTTTACCCATTATATCGATGACTTATATCCATTTGCGGCTATATTAAAAAATCCAATTTTTCAGGAGTTACTTGCTTTTAATATAGCACCTTTTGGATAGAAGCCATCGATATTCGATAATCAATACAAAACGTCCATCTGAAATCATTTAGAATCACAAAGTCTTGTTGATTCCATTTTTTTGTGAGATATCACACCCCCCCCTGAAAGTTCTCACATTCCCATCAATATTTGTCAACATTTCGGAAATAGTGCAGTCACTCAACTTAATGTTATCCAATAAAACAGCTCTGCCAATTTTTGAGGGAACACGGCACCAGTACTTCTACTGCTCCGATCACTTCGCTTCTTTGATGATTACACTGTTTAACAGTAAAAATATAAACACGGACTTGACAGCATAGGTTCGATTCTACTACCAAAGGGAAGTATAGCGTGATCCATTTCGAGGTTTCCTACTTTTTTAAAGAAAAAAACACAGAAAATTCAAATTGAATGGGAAATGTTTATTATCATTTGAAAGAACATTCATTGGCATTTATTTTTTGAAGATTAAGTTTAGGTTAGGTTTAGGTTAGGGTGGCAGCCGTATTTTTATACAAGCTCACATAGACCAGTTTAGGTCCCTAGTGTTACCACGGGCTGAAATGCCCCTCATCGAAACCAACCTGTTTGATATACAAATTTGTCGATAGTACAAATATCGATACTGGAAAGATCTGTTAGGCTGCCTAGAAAAGCCGACCCCAGTATGTCCAGTCGTCGTTTACTCAGAGAGGGGCAGTCACTTAGCAAGTGCTCAATGCTCTCCACTTCTTCCTCATCTCCACAGCTTCTGCAGAAGTCATTAGAGTCAATACCCAATCTTTTGGCGTGTTCGCCGATCAAGCAGTGTCCCGTCAGAACTGATACTAATGTAGACAATCTTTGCCTCTCTAGTGCGAGGAGATATTTTGATCTTCTCAGGTCACACTTTGCACGTGGATAGTGGCGCACCAACATATGCAAATTCTTCGAGAATTTATAATGTCGTCCCTTCCCTAGCAAGTTCATCGGCTTTGCAGTTCCCCGGGATATCCCTATGCCCAGGCACCCATATGAGGTGTATATTAAACTGCTCAGCCATCTCGTTAAGAGATCTGCGGCAGTCGAGGGCTATTTGTGAATTTAGGGATGTTGCCTCCAGAGAATTGATGGCAGCCTGGCTGTCCGAGTAAATGACAACGCCAGTGTTGGTTACTATGTTGCGACTCAGCCACTTGGCTACTTCCCATATTGCCATTATTTCGGCTTGATAGACACTGCAGGTATTTGGTAGTCTGTGAGCTATATCCAATCAAAGCTCTGCACAGTGTACTCCGAAGCCAACCTTTTCATCAAGTTTCGAACCATCCGTGTAAAAGTGGAGATGGTTTCTATTACCTGGTTTTCTTCCAACCCATTCATCTCTGGCTGGAATCATAGTGATGTAATTTCTCTCGAAGGTGTACACCGTTGGTATATAGTGCACTCGGTCGGTTACCATAGCACTACACTTTGATATTCTCATGTGACCGTAGTTTTTGTACCTCCACATTGATAGGCAGTTTAATCTTATTGCCGCTTTGGTTGCAACTTCTCTCGCCACAATATTAATCGGCAGTATATGGAGTAGGACTTGTAGAGACTCGGTCGCTGTAGTCCTTAAGGCTCCGCTTATGCTCAGGCAGGCAGTTCTCTGAACCTTTGTTAGTAGGTTGGTGATGGGTAGTTTGTCAGTTGCCGTCCACCATACCACAATGCCGTATAGCAGTATAGGACGAACTACTGCTATATACATATATCCAGTGGACAATTTTATGAGAGAGGCCCCACCGCGAACCTACAGCCTTTTTGCAGGAATATAAGGCGACGTTGGCCTTCCTTACACGTTCCAACACGTTAAGTCTAAATAACAGTTTTCTATCTAGAATTATTCCTAAAAATGTTGCACTTTCAGAAAAAACTAGATGTGTTCCATTTATCCGAGGTGGAGGGTCCACATGTGGGACATTATTCATCCTAGTAAAGAGAACCAATTCTGTCTTGTTTGGGTTTACGCCCAAACCTCTGCTTCTGGCCCATCTAGCCAATTTGTTCAGAGCCACCTGTAGAATGTCTCGGAGGACGTTTTCGAATTTTCCAATCACTGCTATTGCAACGTCGTCCGCATATACCACGACCTTTCAGCCACAACGTTCTAGATCTAGCAGGATTTCATTCACCGCTAGGTTCCAAATTAGTGGAGACAGTACTCCTCCTTGTGGATTCCCTCTGTTTACAAACCTTGTTAGAGTTGTGGACTCAAGACATGCTGTTATGCGTCTTCTGTTGAGCAGACTTTGAATTAGTCTAATCAAACTAGAGTTAACTTTTAGATGTGACAGTGCCGCAATTACCGCATCTGAGTAAATGTTGTTAAAAGCCCCTTCTATGTCATGAAATGCCACCATGGTGAATTCCTTGAAATGCAGGGACGATTCGATAGTGCTCACAAGTTCGTGCAGGGCTGATTCTGTAGACTTCCCCAGGACAGGAGTTTGGTATCCAGGTTTTCCCTAATGAAATAAAAAAGTCTTTCCAGACCTTTCAATAGGAAGGAGGATAGGCTAATTGGTCTGAAGTCTTTTGGCCTAGTGTGTGATATCTTCCCCGCTTTAGGTATGAATACCACTTTGGTATCCCTCCATCGATTCGGGATGTATGAAAGCCTGATACAGCCTACATAAATTTTTTCCAGCCAGGGGTTAATGTACTTCAACATTTTCTGCATTTCTGCTGGAGTGATGCCGTCTGGTCCAGGTGACTTGAAGGGCTCAAAGCTATTAATAGCCCAGCTTATTCTGGATCGCTCAGTCAACAAGCTAGCGACGCTCGCAGTCCACTCGCACTCTTGTCGGTCCTGCTGATCCTCTGAGAGTTCCGCGGGAAATGTGTGTCGAGCAGTACATTGAGCAACTGCTCGCTGTTTTTGGTATTTTTGAAGATTATGTCTATTAAATGTTGGCCGTGGCTACGTCTCAGATGGTCCATTCGTTGAGTCCAATTTTCGATGACTCGTTCGAGCATTTCGACTGGTAACTGACGAATGACACGCGTGATGTTTTGCTCCAAGGCCTGAATCGAAGCGGGTTTGTCCGCATAAACTTTAGACTTTACATATCCCCACTGGAAAAAGACTTACGGTGTGATATCACACGATCTTGGTGGCCAATCGACCGGCCCAAAACGTGAAATTATCTGCTCACCGAAATGTTCTCTCAATAAATCCATTGATTGAAGCGATCTGTGGGAAGTGGCGCCGTCTTGTTGAAACCAAATGTCGCCGAGATCACGAGCTTCAATTTAAGGCATCAAATAGTCGGTTATCATGGCACGATAACGGTCGCCATTGACAATTACGTTCTCACCGGCATCATTTTTGAAGAAATATGGACCGATGATTCCACCGGCCCACAAACCACACCAAACCGTTGTTTTTTCTGGATGAAGTGGCAGCTCTTGAAACTCTTCATACATACCCATTGAGCCATGGGCCTCATCCTCGCCCATAGAGCGAAGCGATGTCGCTTGGAAAGGTCGGGCTTCTTCAGTTCTTGCACAAGCTGTATTTTGTATGCTTTCAATTTAAGATCTCGACGTAAAATGCGCCAAGTCGTTCCATACGTCAGTCCGAATTGCTGCGAACGGCGCCGAATCGACTCTCCACGGTCTTCGTGTACACTCTCAGCTACGGCCGCTACATTTTCTTCACTGCGTGCTGGACGTGGTCTATTCGGTCGAATATTATCCAATAATGAATGCTGGGTCTCAAGATGGGTGATGGTGTTGCGAATAGTACGCTCAGTAGGCCGACTATGTTCACCATAAGTTGAGCGAAGTGCACGAAACACATTCCTCACAGAACGTGGATTTTCGTAATAAAGTTGAACGATTTGTAAACGTTGTTCAGGCGTAAGTCTTTCCATGATGAAATGCCAAACAATACTTAACAAAAATAACATGACAGCATGACACGACTCACACGTGATCTGTCCAAAAAAGGCTATTGTAAAAAGTATCTCTACTTGGATCACCCTGTATATACCTATACTTAGTTTGGCGATATTGGTGACCAATTTTTTTTATGGGCCTCAAAGTTTCTGAAAATCAGTGGGCCTCTCGAAAAAGGTGTCACAACCTTTTGTTCAACAACTAACTCAGACTTTGTGATACCGATTAAATATATTTCGCAATAATCTAGCTTAGAATATGCTGAACAAAATGTAGCCACGGTAAATCTGAACAAAATTTGTGAACATATCAATACAATCTGAACGTGTCTAGGCACCCAAAATAGCTCAAAATGGAAACAGTGTACATGAAAAATGTTAGTATTTCAATATTTTGTAACACAAATATTTTTTGGAGTAGTGTATATTCAGCAACTCTATAGAAAATATTATGGCCAATATTTGGCGCTATTTTAACAAATCGTAAAAAAATGGGGAGAGCGGGGATGAAATGTTCCACACCAAAGTCCAAAACTTAACAATAACACCAAAAAAAATGTCAAGTTCCAGTCAAAAACCCTCCTTGGCCTGTTCGTGCAGCAATGTTAGTCATACGACCTAGTGGTCGAATCTTTAACGATACCAGCAAAGCCCGTTTTTGGCTGGAATTTGTCCATGTTTTGGGTTTTGTGTTAAGTTTTGGGCTTTGGTGTGTTCTGACACATATTGTAAAATTTTATGGCCAACATTTTTCTGTAGAACATTTCATCAGCGCGCTCCCAATTTTTAGGTGTGATTGTTACGATTTGTTAAAATAGGGCCAAAAATTACAATTATGTGGGGGAGCCAATATGGTTTATATGTTCCACAAAAATATTGGCCTTACTATTTTCAACAAAGTTTCTGAATAGACCCACAACAAAAAAATATTTTTGTTTTATAGTTACAAAATAGTGAAATACTAACTTTTTTGTGGTACACTGTGGTTTTTTGAGCTATTTAGGGAGCCTAGACATGTTCAGATTGTACTGATATGTTCACAAAAGTTGTTCAGATTTAGCTTGGCTACAATTTTGCCAAATATTGTTAGTGAACAATTATGAGTCCCTGAAAGTTATGCTGGAAAAAGTGAAAAAAATGTTTTTCTTCACTTTTTCAGAAAAAAGTGGGGGAAAATTTTGTTTGTCGCATAAAATGTTAAGCAATTTTTTTCAGCATATTCTTAGCTACATTATTGCCAAATACTCGTATAGTTAAGCGGTATGTAGTATCACCAAGTCTGAATTAGTTGTTGGACAAAAGCTGATGACACCTTTTTCGAGGGGCCCACTGATTTTCAGAAACTTTGAAGGCCAATAAAATTAATTGGTCACCAATTTCGCCAAACCGAGTATAGGGTTATACTACCCTTTGATAGTAGAATCGAACCTATACTGTCAAGTCCGTGTATTTTTTCACTGTTGCACGGTGTTATTTGTGTATGGAATGGAATCAACGTTATAAGCCCTTAACCTTTTGTGCAAAATGGTCCATTTGTATGGGAGGTACAAAAAGGTGCGTGTAGGGTTTGGACTTCGGGAAGAGCCGGGCCAAAATTCCCGTTGCAGATTTTGCACTTCCCGGGAATTTGCTTCGGCATTCCCGGAGCATAAATGCAATATAATAATAATGCCAATTTTTCACTGTATTGTAGGAACTATTAAACCATTACACGGTACAAAATTTCAAGTATTTGTATGCACTGGTATTAAATTAATGGTTGGTAACTTTTGGTACAAAATGGTCCATTTGTGTGGGAGGTACCAAAAGGAGCGTGACCATTACACTGTACACAATTTCTAGTCTTTGTCTACACTGGTAATAAAGTTATAACCTATTAACTTTTGTTTCAAAATTGTCCATTTGTGTGGGAGGTACCAAAACGGGCGTGGCAACTTCGCCCATTTTTCTCGAGGTAATAGTGACTAATAAACTAATACGATGTGTAGAATTTGAGATGATTCAAATAAGTAGTATAGATGTTATTAAATAATCAATATTTCACTAAATGTTAATCCTTTGTGGGGGAGGTACTAGAAGGAGTGGACCAATATGGCCCATCTTCGAACTTAGCCGGACTCCAT
Organism: Eudasyphora cyanicolor; assembly: GCA_963930755.1. NCBI lineage: Eukaryota > Metazoa > Arthropoda > Insecta > Diptera > Muscidae > Eudasyphora > Eudasyphora cyanicolor. The sequence continues at coordinate 208,429,133 of OZ005735.1, forward strand.
CGATGTGTTACACATTTGGCCCGCAGCATCTGATATATACCCTTGTTCACAATAGTGGGCGTATAAAACCCGGATTATGTTGAAATTCTTTTATTTTTAAAAAAAATTGCTATAATCTCTACATTTACCCAAAGAATTTCTTCAAATAGCCATTGTTCTCTTCGCCAAGACGCTAGATTTCGAAAACTGAAACTGAATTTTTTATGGTTTTTTTTTTCGTACCAACAAAAATCGTTTTTTTTGTGAAAAAAAATCTAATTTTTTCTAAAGGATGGTTACATTTTAAGGGCCGATAATTTTGAATAAAACACAAATTATTTAGGAAATTATTGTCATTTATTTTTATTATGATAATATTGTTATGGTTCAATTATGAATGGAACAAAATATCGGCCAAATGACCGCCGCGACCTCGGCGGCACACCTCCATGCGAGGGTCCAAATTTTCGATGACGGTGAGGCATAATTGAGGTTCTATCCCGTTAATGTGCCGAATTATCTCATCCTTTAGCTCTTGAATTGTTGCTGGCTTATCGACGTACACATATTCTTTCAAATAACCCCAAAGATAGATGTCCAAAGGTGTCAAATCACATGATCTTGCGGCCAATTGACATCGCCACGACGTGACATAGCACGGCCATTGAATTTCTTGCGCAACAGAGCTATTGTTTCGTTAGCTGTGTGGCAAGTGGCGCCGTCCGGTTGAAACCACATATTTCACAGTAACTGCCTGACCGGCCTCATTTCGAAGAAGTATGACCCGCCAGCCCATAAGCCGCACCAAACGAACTGGGCGAGCATGCACAGGTTTTTTCACATCTCCTACAGACCCGGTTTGCTGAAATTTGCGCACAATTCTCCCGATTGTGAACACATTTGGTCGATTATGCTGATCAAAAAAACATCACGAAGTGCACGAAATGCATTTTGATTTCTGACATTTAACTCAAATGAAATGCAGAAAAAACTTTAGGTGCGGTTCACATTCAACATCGGCCTTTACAATTTAACCACCCTTTAATTGTTTTCACGACAGTTACCAAACTTCTACTGAACGTATCATTACATATTAACATTTATAGTCCTTATAATTTCCTTTAATTTAAAGTTTTTCCCGGATATGTCGAGCTTATACTTCAAAAAAAATAAGATCCAAATACAACAGACACCTTCCAAGAAAATGGGAAATGGAAAAAGAAAAATTGTTTTTTTAAAAATAATGTACCATAAATTTTTTTTTAAATATTTTTTGTGTTTAGGACACCATATTACACCAGAAAATGTTATGCACAGTTCTTCGACAAAAATTTTGTTGCTTAGTGTTGGGTATCTCAAAACTAGCAGCCGTTTGGTCTTTACCACAGATTCTTGGAGTTCCTTCACGGTTGGCTCGAAGTAATTTAAACTTAGGTGCCCTGGTACAACAAACCATTCCTCCTATTACGTAGGGTTCTTGTATGAGGACGATGTATACTGCATCTGTGGGCAGGGGTAGTTATAGAGCCGCTTAGGCTGCTTGGCCTGATGGAGGTTAATTTGTAGAATTCTTACCACCATTGGTAACCGACAGATTAACTTCGTCGGTATAGTTTAGTTGGTTTATTCGAGTGCAATTCTCTAACTTTTTTAAATATTTAAACCTTTTATAATACCCTTTGTGGGGGTGTTACTACTAGTATTGGGCCTAAATGGAACATCTGCAAATATACCCTGAAATTGGACAAACATGATCACACACAAAAGCGAACCAGCCAGATATACAAACTGGCGGATGGACTTAGTTCAATTGACCTTAAATATCGTGTAACAGAACATATATGTGAGCTTAGGTCACTCCTTCGACGTGTTCGACTTTTGATAGTGACATCCACCTATTTACCACTCAACTTCAAATGATTGAAGTAAATTGACATTTTCGATAACTATTTACAAATATCAAGGACAAAAACTAAAAGTCTGCGACCTAAATTTTTATTTTACTAACATTAAATTTGGTGGTATCGAAGTATACAGCTAGTGTTCGGACAAGCAATAAATTATTGACGTGTGAAATGTTTTTGAAAAGGTTAACTTCATAAAAAAAACTCCTTTGCAACCTCATATGTCATATGTATTAATGTGTCTAAATGAAATAAGGGCTCCCACTTGGCCATAGCTGACTGCATTGGACAGAACTGACATGACTACTCCGCATCGAGTAAATACGAGTATTATGAACCACAAACCATTTTGGTTTGTTTGTCCCATAAACATAAAAGAAGAAATTATCTAAACACTAAAGTCGGTTCAGTGATTTTTTAACATTTGACATGTTTTGATGCTGATTATACCCTACACCACACTGTGGTACAGGGTATTATACGTTTATTTCACGGCAGATGTTTGTAACACCTGAAAATAGACCCACCATAAAGTATACCGATCGACTCAGAATCACTAGCTGAGTCGATTTAACGATGTCCGTCCGTCTGTCCATGTAAAGTTGTTCGTCGACTACAGGTCTCAATTTCACTCCGATCGTTCTGAAATTTTGCAGTTTAGAGTATTTCGCGGCTGTTAAGATCGCTATTGAATTTGGTTGAAATCGGTTCAGATTTAGATATAGCTCCCATATATATCTTTCGTCCGATTTTGCTCTTTAGTCCTGTAGAAGCTGTATTTTACATCCAATCATTTTGAAATTTAGAATGGCAGAGTTTCTTGATCCATGAACCAACATTGCCGAATTTGAAGAAAATCGGTTAAGATTTAGCTATATCTCCCATATATATGTTTCGTCCGATTTTGCTCTTTAGTCCTGAAGAAGCTGTATTTTACATCCAATCATTTTGAAATTTAGAATGGTAGAGTTTCTTGATCCATGAACCAACATTGCCGAATTTGAAGAAAATCGGGTAAGTTTTTGCTATAGCTCCCATATATATGTTTCCTCCGATTTTGCTCTTTAGTCCTGTAGAAGCTGTATTTTACATCCAATCATTTTGAAATTTAGAATGGCAGAGTTTCTTGATCCATGAACCAACATTGCCGAATTTGAAGAAAATCGGTTAAGATTTAGCTATAGCTCCCATATATATGTTTCGTCCGATTTTGCTCTTTAGTCCTGAAGAAGCTGTATTTTACATCCAATCATTTTGAAATTTAGAATGGTAGAGTTTCTTGATCCATGAACCAACATTGCCGAATTTGAAGAAAATCGGTTAAGTTTTTGCTATAGCTCCCATATATATGTTTCCTCCGATTTTGCTCTTTAGTCCTGTAGAAGCTGTATTTTACATCCAATCATTTTGAAATTTAGAATGGCAGAGTTTCTTGATCCATGAACCAACATTGCCGAATTTGAAGAAAATCGGTTAAGATTTAGCTATAGCTCCCATATATATGTTTCGTCCGATTTTGCTCTTTAGTCCTGAAGAAGCTGTATTTTACATCCAATCATTTTGAAATTTAGAATGGTAGAGTTTCTTGATCCATGAACCAACACTGCCGAATTTGAAGAAAATCGGTTAAGATTTAGCTATAGCTCCCATATATATGTTTCGTCCGACTTGGCCCTTTAGTTCTATAGAAGCTGTATTTTACATCCAATCGTTTTGAAATTTAGAATGGTAGAGTTTATTGATCCATGAACCAACACTACCGAATTTGAAGAAAATCGGTTAAGATTTAGCTATAGCTCCCATATACATGTTTCGTCCGATTTTGCTCTTTAGTCCTGTAGAAGCTGTATTTTACATCCAATCATTTTGAAATTTAGAATGGCAGAGTTTCTTGATCCATGAACCAACATTGCCGAATTTGAAGAAAATCGGTTAAGATTTAGCTATAGCTCCCATATATATGTTTCGTCCGATTTTGCTCTTTAGTCCTGAAGAAGCTGTATTTTACATCCAATCATTTTGAAATTTAGAATGGTAGAGTTTCTGGATCCATGAACCAACATTGCCGAATTTGAAGAAAATCGGTTAAGTTTTTGCTATAGCTCCCATATATATGTTTCCTCCGATTTTGCTCTTTAGTCCTGTAGAAGCTGTATTTTACATCCAAGCATTTTGAAATTTAGAATGGCAGAGTTTCTTGATCCATGAACCAACATTGCCGAATTTGAAGAAAATCGGTTAAGATTTAGCTATAGCTCCCATATATATGTTTCGTCCGATTTTGCTCTTTAGTCCTGAAGAAGCTGTATTTTACATCCAATCATTTTGAAATTTAGAATGGTAGAGTTTCTTGATCCATGAACCAACACTGCCGAATTTGAAGAAAATCGGTTAAGATTTAGCTATAGCTCCCATATATATGTTTCGTCCGACTTGGCCCTTTAGTTCTATAGAAGCTGTATTTTACATCCAATCGTTTTGAAATTTAGAATGGTAGAGTTTATTGATCCATGAACCAACACTACCGAATTTGAAGAAAATCGGTTAAGATTTAGCTATAGCTCCCATATACATGTTTCGTCCGATTTGGCCCTTTAGTCCTGTAGAAGCTGTATTTTACGTCCAATCATTTTGAAATTTAGAATGGTAGAGTTTATTGATCCATGAACCAACACTACCGAATTTGAAGAAAATCGGTTAAGTTTTTGCTATAGCTCCCATATATATGTTTCCTCCGATTTTGCTCTTTAGTCCTGTAGAAGCTGTATTTTACATCCAATCATTTTGAAATTTAGAATGGCAGAGTTTCTTGATCCATGAACCAACATTGCCGAATTTGAAGAAAATCGGTTAAGATTTAGCTATAGCTCCCATATACATGTTTCGTCCGATTTGGCCCTTTAGTCCTGTAGAAGCTGTATTTTACATCCAATCATTTTGAAATTTAGAATGGTAGAGTTTATTGATCCATGAACCAACACTACCGAATTTGAAGAAAATCGGTTAAGATTTAGCTATAGCTCCCATATATATGTTTCATCCGATTTGGCTCTTTAGATCCAATCGTTTTTATACCCTACACCACACTGTGGTACAGGGTATTATTTAAGTATAAAATGTCCCAAAAGTAAAACTAAAACAATTTATACATGAATTACAAAATTTATATATCAGAGTTATTCAATATTATGAGAGTGGTGTAGGGTATTATATAGTCGGCAACGCCCGACTTTAGCCTTTCCTTATTGGTTTTTTCTCAATATTTCCCTACGGCAGTCTTCGAAGCTTCGTAAAGAAGCGAGGAAATTGTGCCACTGACTTGTTGACTGACTAGGCAACAAAGTGACTTTGTGAGTGAGTGACTATATTTCAAAGGAGATTCATTCATTGATCTTTTTTGGAGGGGGGATTTCAAATGAGTGCCACGTTCGTGGGAGTCAGCGGTACAACAGAGTTTTCGTCTATTTACCAGACAACCTCTGCTCGAAAAGATGACAGAAAACAATTTCCATTATCCATAATGGTTGTTATGTTTGGAGTTGTGCTTTTTTTTGGTCTGACTGCAACAATGGCAGCGACGGGACGTTACAATGATACAAAGGACAGACAGACAACAAACGGAACGTTGTAGTCAATTTGTTGAAGGGGTCTCAATCGTGACTTGTTTCTCATACACGATTTTCTGCATTTGAAGGTATTTGCCAATACTTCAGAGTGTAGGTCTTCCTCTCCTACTTGTAGTGGATATTCCCTACAATTACAACGTTTTCCAAATGTTTTGTTAAATCTTCAATTTGGTTTGGTTACTACCTTTTTTTGTTTGTTTTGATATGTTTAGTTAAAATAATAGTTATGTAAATTTAAGTGTAGAATTTTCAGACAATGGAATAACGGTACGTAGTTGTTTACTTATCATATATGATGACAAATCCTAACTGATACCAAGCTTCCAAAGCATATACCCTCTATTTTGAATACAATATTCTGGGGAACACAATTTGTATATCCTCACTTTAGTGTAGCAGTTATTTATAATTTGCTATGGGGCAAAATACATTGGACATTGCTCATATACATAGAGTCATTTGAGCAATATCCGCCCATCTATCAGACTGGTTGGTGCGTCCGATAACTTTCCAAAAAGTGTAACCAATTGACTTCAAACTTTACAGATGGTAATATTTTTTTCTATCTCAGACTAAGTTCGATGAAGGTCCACACTGGTCCACTCCTTCTAGAACATCTCCCAAGTAAAGGGTTTTCCAACAGAGAGGTGTTATTTTAGTATTCAAAGAAAAATGCAATTATTTGAAATAAATGATCGGATGTTTATTTCATAATAAAGAGGAAGGTATGCCGTTAATAATGGAAAACAAGATCAGCCAAATGGCCACCACGACCACGCTTACGGGTCCATATCCTTTTCATGAAATTTTCCATAACCAAATCGCAAAGTGGCTGCCCTATGTCCTCCATAGCCTCACGAATTCTATCTTTGAGGTCTTGAATCGACGCTGGGCTGTTGGCGTAGACCTTATCTTTCAAGTGGCCCCAAAGGAAGAAGTCGCAAGGTGTTAAATCACAAGATCTCGGTGGCCAATTGTGATCACCTCTTCGAGAGATAACACGGTCCGGAAACTATTCCCGTAACAGAGCAATGGTTTCGTTGCTTGTGTGGCACGTAGCGCCCTCTTGTTGAAAGTAAACGTTGTCCACATCAATACCATCCAACTCCGACCATAAAAAAATCATTAATCATCTCTCGATAGCGCTATCCATTCACCGTAACTGTTGATCCAACCTCATTTTCGAAAAAGTAAGGTCCAATGACCCCGCCGAACCATAAGCCGCACCCAACAGTCGCACGTTGAGGATGGAGAGGCTTCTCAACAATAACTCTTGGGTTTTCCGAGCCCCAGATGCCACAATTTTGCTTGCTGACGTAGCCACCGAGGTGGAAATGGGCCTCATCAGTCAAGATGATTTTTCGATGATTTTGGATTTTTCGAATTTTAATAATTTCATTGCGTTGTTGAATCGTATATCGTTCCATTTTTAGTAATGGCGTAGTTTCTACTTGTCAAATGTCAAAAAATAAAAGCTTCAAAAGTGAGAGCCACCGAAATACCGGGTGATTCAAAATAACACCTCTTGTTGGAAAACCCTGTATTTATATATAAATAGTTGAAACAACAATAATAACATGGATACGATCAAATGAAAATGCTTGCAACAAAATTGATGGTTGTATCAATCGAATAATTGGTTACTACAACAGAAAAAATATTAATAAATAATCGTTTTTTTGGTTATCCCAATAATTTCCCAAATTTAGAATAATTAAATGTATTTTAGGAAATACAACCGAAAGATTGGTTACTGTTCTTTTGCTGATACCTGACAAACAAAAAATAAAATTATTCGACTTAAATAAATCCTCAACATTTTGTTCAACAACAGTATGTGTAGTCAAATATAGTTTTGTGCGGATAATAATGTGTGGAATGCAGAATATGTTGTGCAAAATGTTTTACATAAATAAAAGCAACAATCATGAAATTGAAAGCACAGGGTTAAGCGATATTTGCATAAAAGTTTTGTGATTTTTTTTCGTGTACTAAAATTTGTGTCAATTATTTCCACATCTCATAATAGTGATGAATTTGTAATATGGGATATTTAATTTTGTTATGAATTGTTTGGTTTTTTGTTCAACAAAAAAAAAAAATAACAATTAATGAAAACTGTTTTTAATTAATCGTCGGTAGTATATGACTGTCAGAACAACAAATTTTTTAAAACAGTTGGTTGTGGCAACATACAACAGATAATTTTAGCCACCATTTTCGTAGTTGGCGCAACCAAATATGATTGTTGTCAACATGGAAGCAGAAGTATGCCACAACCAAAATGCTGGTTGTCCTGAGGAAATCGCATGATAGTAGACAGAACTACCAAAATTCGGTTGGCAAATAACTCGGTTGAGGCAACCAAACTGTATTCTGTGTGAGTAAAAATAGACTCCCTATACCAAATTGCATATTGATCGAATGTAAAATTAAGCTTCTAAGGCACTATGATACCAAATTAGAAGAAATATATTTAGTTGCACTATATTTGAATCTGAAAAATATTCTTCAAACGTGGCAGTATTTGTTTCTGTATCAAGATTAAGATTTAGATTGTTTATTGAGTATTTTCAAAGATAAGACATAAGGTTTTATACAAACATTATAATAGAAATTCTAAGGGCTATAAGTATTATCCTAATTTTCCTTTAGTTGATAATTGCACTACGCAACAAAAAAATTTTTTTTTTGTGTCCTATTAAAAATTATTTTTTTGTATAGATTGTGGCATACTGTTATATAAAATCAAAACCAAAAATTTTTTTATGGATACATTTTTTTTTTTAAATTTTTTATTAAAAATGCTATTATCATCGTAGGTACCCTTAGTATTTGCATTATAATTTTTGGAGTATATGACCGATCAGGTCGACTTGTACGTTAAATTGAAGCTATTAATGTGGGCTACCAATGTTGGAAATATCTCTTTCTTTTAGAAACAGTGGTTTAGTAACAGTCATTAAACAAATTCGAAAAAGTTAATTTTTTCAAAAAAAAAAGAACAAAAAATCCTGGGACAAAAAAAAAATAAACACGTAAAAGCGTAAAGTTCGGCCAAGCCGAATCTTATATACCCTCCACCATGGATAGCATGTGACCTCACAAAATAACTCAAACCTAAAGAAAATAACAACAAAAAATAAAATAAAACACAAAAAAATATAGTAGATGAGAACAGTAGGAAACATACATATAGTAGATGAGAACAGTAGGAATAACAACAAGATAGATGATATATATGGGAGCTATATCTAAATATGGACCGATATCGCCCATTTCCAATCCCAAACAACCTGCAACTATAAGAAGTATTTGTACCAAATTTGATCAACCTAGCTCTATTATTGCGGACTGTAGCGTGATTACCACAGACGGACGGACAGACGGACATGCCTAAATGGTCATAGAATTTTACGACGATTAAGAATATATATACTTTATGGGGTCTCAGATCAATATTTAGAGGTGTTACAAACGGATTGACAAAATGAATACACCCCCCATCCTATGGTGGAGGGTATAAAAATAGAAAAAAAATAAAAAAAAAATATTTTATTTTATTTTTTAAAAGTATGCATCCTAGCGAAGAAAATAATGCCTATTTGAAAAAAATCTATGGATAAATGTAGAAATTATAGTCCTTTTGGTAGAGGTAAGAGAACTTCAAAAAAAAATTTTTTTTTAATTTCTGTTTAAATAGCGATTTTATTTATTACTTTTATTTATATTAAGTACATTTGAGTTTATTTACATGAACAAGTTTCATTAGAAGTAATTGTGGGATCTTTGTTGACGTTTGTAGATTTCGGAATCGGTTTCTCTAATAAGGAACCAAATATAATCTCCCATCATTCTTTAATCCCAGTGCCCTTGGTAACGCCGCTCGATGGACTTCAATTCTTGGTGAAACCTTTCGCCATGTACGTCATTTACGTCGCCAAGATTCTCGGGGAAAAAGTTTAAATGGGAATGCAAGAATTGAATTTTGAGGGACTTATTTACACCTGTTGGAATACATAAAGCGAAAAATAAGTTGGAAGAATACATACATATGTGTTATATACATATATATAAAAAAAATATATTTCTAACCAATTTTTTCATAATTTTTTAACAAATCATTAATCATTGTTTCATTTTGCGGGCTGTTATTGGATCCATGGAAATTTGAAACTACAAGCTTAAACGACCTCCATGCTTCAAGTTCATCCGGTGTCAAATATGATTCGAAATTCACATGTTTCATCAGTTTCCTTATTTTAGGCCCATCAAAAACTCCTTCGTCGATTTTTTGAAAAGAAAGTCTTTTAAATAAACTTTTTAAATATGAGAGTGAATTGCCATCTTTCCTTAAGGCTTTTACAAAATTTTTAAAGAGCCGCAGCTTAATATGCCGTGGTGGCATACTAACTACTTTTAAATCACAAAAAATTTTCCTGTCATGTTCATATTTTATGTATTTTATCAATTTAGCCATTGTTTCGTATGATTCCTTAGTGTTGACAGCATGAGCAATGGGAATCGACGGTTTCTGATTTCCGTTGTGTAAAAGTACTGCTTTCAAACTTTCTTTACTGCTGTCAACAAGTAACCGCCATTCCTTTGAATTGTATGTTTGATTAAGTTCCTCGAACAATCCGGGAATGTCCTTGCAAAAGCATCTGTTATCCACAGTTGTATAAAATTGTTTGTAAGGTATATCACGGACTCTATAATATGATATGTTAAAATCTGGGGCCAAAATATTGTACTGTTTCATCCGAAATGCAAGTAGTTCTGCCTTATCTTTGGTCAGTTCCAAATCTCTCACTAGATCAATGAGTTGAAACTGATTTAAAAGCGATGACTTCTGACTCAAACTTGAATCGCTCAGAGTTGAGTACTCAGTTGAATTTGATGATGTTTCCGTAATTAGGCTGTTAGCTATACTTGGACACTTCCTACTCCAATCTATTCGTCCTTATTCCAGTTGGGGTCGTCGTCACATCATTTTCGTCATATCTATGAAGTTTTAGCTTTGTCATCTTTACGCCAAAACGAATGTTTTTGGTATCCATGAACTAACAAAAACCCTTTTTATAACTTAAAAATATTTAAAAAAAATTTTCAAAATGTATGAAGTCGTCAATGTCGACTAAGAATCGACGTCGACGACGCCAACTGGAATAAAGGCGAATAGATTGGAGTAGGAAGTGTCCAAGTATAGCTAACAGCCTAATTACCGAAACATCATCAAGTTCAACTGAGTACTCAACTCTGAGCGAGTCCGTATCGTGAATGAATGGTTGTCTCCAAATCATTGGCATTCCAAATTGCACGTGAAGTCTAAAATTAAAACGTTTTATTCCACAAAACATTGTAATACATTAATTTTAAAGTATTTACCGCATTCTTCCACTAGTCCATCGAGTAAGATTTACATGGAACGAATTACACAAAATACTAGGTGTCCACGGTTCGTTCATATTTTTAACTCGTATACCAAAATATTACTCATATATTTCTTCTATTATTTTACTAAACGCACTTCGATTTTTGTAATTACATATTTTTCGCAGATGTAGCAGAAATCATTTACACATTGAAAAGTTATTTGCCTTTTACTCATACTTCGAAATATAACTTTGTAATATTTTTCAGAAAATTGACTTATCTCTTTAATGCGCTGAATTACACTAATTTATTTCATAAGAAATTTCATTCATAAATTCCGGGTTTAAGGTTCATAAGTTGCAGTACCTGTAGCTGACATATAGTTTGCTTCGAAAGAAGACACCCAATATTTTCAAGACTGCCACGTACATATAATTTTACTATCTGTATATACAACTGGGATGTCCATGCCCCTAAAAGGTGTAACTGAATGGAAACCTCATAAATAAAAACCACAAATTTTGTTGAATGGCCATCTATTTGAGCAGATCTCATCCAATATAGCTCTCACATTGCATATCATGTTTTATGGAGGGTTACGAACGGCCATAAAACCTCGTCCTCTCTATAATTTTATAATGTCTGACATCAATCCTCATAAAATAAAATGCAAGTGCAATGTCACTTATATGTCTCTCTCACATATGGCGAATTCAATATAAGCAAAAACATCATTTAACCAGTAAGGAAAGGCTAAAGTCGGGCGGTGCCGACTATATAATACCCTACACCACTCTCGTAGTATTGAATAACTCTGATATATAAATTTTGTAATTCATGTATAAATTGTTTACATAAATTTATTTTTGGGACATTTTATACTTAAATAATACCCTGTACCACAGTGTGGTGTAGGGTATAAAAACGATTGGATCTAAAGAGCCAAATCGGATGAAACATATATATAGGAGCTATAGCTAAATCTTAACCGATTTTCTTCAAATTCGGTAGTGTTGGTTCATGGATCAAGAAACTCTACCATTCTAAATTTCAACACGATTGGATGTAAAATACAGCTTTTATAGGACTAAAGGGCCAAATCGGACGAAACAAATATATGGGAGCTATAGCTAAATCCTAACCGATTTTCTTCAAATTTGGCAATGTTGGTTCATGGATCAAGAAACTCTACCATTCTAAATTTCAAAACGATCGGATGTAAAATACAGCTTCTATAGGACTAAAGGGCCAAATCGGACGAAACATATATATGGGAGCTATAGCTAAATCCTAACCGATTTTCTTCAAATTTGGCAATGTTGGTTCATGGATCAAGAAACTCTACCATTCTAAATTTCAAAATGATCGGATGTAAAATACAGCTTCTATAGGACTAAAGGACCAAATCGGATGAAAGATATATATGGGAGCTATATCTAAATCTGCACCGATTTTTTTCAAATTCGGCAATGTTGGTTCATGGATCAAGAAACTCTACCATTCTAAATTTCAAAACGATCGGATGTAAAATACAGCTTCTATAGGACTAAAGGACCAAATCGGACGAAAGATGTATATGGGAGCTATATCTAAATCTGAACCGATTTTCTTCAAATTCGGCCATGTTGGTTCATGGATCAAGAAACTCTACCATTCTAAATTTCAAAACGATCGGATGTAAAATACAGCTTCTATAGGACTAAAGGGCCAAATCGGACGAAACATATATATGGGAGCTATAGCTAAATCTTAACCGATTTTCTTCAAATTCAGCAATGTTGGTTCATGGATCAAGAAACTCTACCATTCTAAATTTCAAAACGATCGGATGTAAAATACAGCTTCTATAGGACTAAAGGGCCAAATCGGACGGAAAGATATATATGGGAGCTATATCTAAATCTGAACCGATTTCAACCAAATTCAATAGCGATCTTAACAGACGCGAAATACTCTAAACTGCAAAATTTCAGAACGATCGGAGTGAAATTGCGACCTGTAGTCGACGAACAACTTTACATGGACAGACGGACGGACGGACATCGTTAAATCGACTCAGCTAGTGATTCTGAGTCGATCGGTATACTTTAAGGTGGGTCTAGCTGTGTTATTTTAAGGTGTTACAAACATCTGCCGTGAAACAAACTTATAATACCCTGTACCACAGTGTGGTGTAGGGTATAAAAACGAAAAAATATGAAACAAGATTTTTTTTTAATTTCCCTAACATTTTAAAAATGGCTTGTACATCTATCCATAGATTTTTTTCAAATAGATAGTGTTTTATTCTTTATCATGCTGGCTTTTTAAAAATGTGATAAAATAATTTTTTCGTTTTTTTTCTATTTTTTATGGTTTTTTTTTTGCTCCAGGAAAAAGTGTTTTTTAAGAAAAATATATATTTTTATACCCTACACCACTCTGTGGTACAGGGTATTATAAGTTTGTTTCACGGCAGATGTTTGTAACACCTAAAAATAACACAGCTAGACCCACCTTAAAGTATACCGATCGACTCAGAATCACTAGCTGAGTCGATTTAAGCATGTCCGTCCGTCCGTCCGTCTGTGGATGTAAAGTTGTTCGTCGACTACAGGTCGCAATTTCACTCCGATCGTTCTGAAATTTTGCAGTTTAGAGTATTTCGCAGCTGTTAAGATCGCTATTGAATTTGGTTGAAATCGGTTCAGATTTAGATATAGCTCCCATATATATCTTTCATCCGATTTGGCCCTTTAGTCCTATAGAAGCTGTATTTTACATCCCATCATTTTGAAATTTAGCATGGTAGAGTTTCTTGATCCATGAACCAACACTACCGAATTTGAAGAAAATCGGTTAAGATTTAGCTATAGCTCCCATATATATGTTTCGTCCGATTTGGACCTTTAGTCCTATAAATGCTGTATTTTACATCCAATCTCTTTGAAATTTAGAATGGTAGAGTTTCTTGATCCATGAACCAACACTACCGAATTTGAAGAAAATCGGTTAAGATTTAGCTATAGCTCCCATATATATGTTTCGTCCGATTTGGACCTTTAGTCCTATAAATGCTGTATTTTACATCCAATCTTTTTGAAATTTAGAATGGTAGAGTTTCTTGATCCATGAACCAACACTACCGAATTTGAAGAAAATCGGTTAAGATTTAGCTATAGCTCCCATATATATGTTTCGTCCGATTTGGCCCTTTAGTCCTATAGAAGCTGTATTTTACATGCAATCGTTTTGAAATTTGGAATGGTAGAGTTTCTTGATCCATGAACCAACATTGCCGAATTTGAAGAAAATCGGTTAAGATTTAGCTATAGCTCCCATATATATGTTTCGTCCGATTTTCCTTTTTAGTCCTGTAGAAGCTGTATTTTACATCCAATCATTTTGAAATTTAGAATGGTAGAGTTTCTTGATCCATGAACCAACACTACCGAATTTGAAGAAAATCGGTTAAGATTTAGCTATAGCTCCCATATATATGTTTCGTCCGATTTGGACCTTTAGTCCAATAAAAGCTGTATTTTACATCCAATCGTTTTGAAATTTGGAATGGTAGAGTTTCTTGATCCATGAACCAACATTGCCGAATTTGAAGAAAAGCGGTTAAGATTTAGCTATAGCTCCCATATATATGTTTCGTCCGATTTGGCCCTTAGTTCTATAGAAGCTGTATTTTACATCCAATCGTTTTGAAATTTAGAATAAATAAATAAATTTATACATGAACTACAAAATTTATATTTCAGAGTTATTCAATATTACGAGAGTGGTGTAGGGTATTATATAGTCGGCCCCGCCCGACTTTAGCCTTTCCTTACTGGTTTTCTCATATTTTTGACTACTGTTACTAAACCAAAGATTCTACGTGAAAGCGATATTTGCAGCATATGTAGCCCTCATAATTCCCTTTAATTTGAGGCATAACACGGCTCAATACTGAAAAATTATGGTCCAAATACTGAATGCAATTTCCATGAAAGCTGGAATTAAAAAAAAAAATTTACCTTAAAAAATTGTTTAAATATTTTTTTTGTGTTTGTGACACCTAATTGCACCAGAAACTGTTATCCACATCCCTTGGACAAACATTTTGTTGCAGTGTTATCATAGCAACAGGCTTTGCCAATTCGAGTGTGAATACTTATTAATAAATTATCCTATCATGTATATCATAACATTGCTCCCGTGTTTTCCTTTTGTTTGAGGGGATTCCCTCCTATGTTAACTTACAACTAGCTTAAAACTAATCGTAAGACTAACTGAGAAACTATACTTAATATAAAGCGGAACAATAAAAATGGCGATAAATTAACATCTTCTCTCCAATTGAAATGTTTTTGTGAATTTTATATTTTGGAAATTACGCATGGAAATTTGTTCTATTTTTCTCTATCAAGTTACTCCTCTTTATCGAATTTCGAAATGATCAGATATAAAATTAAGCTCCGCTTCGATGCCAAATCGGAGGTACATATATTGTCATTACCATAACACCCAGAACCACAGTGTGGTATATAGTATAAATATCGTAATAAAAATCGATAAGATTCACCGAAATTGTCGTTTTTGAAGACATCTCCATTCTACATCGGATTTCATCAGTCGAGACCTGAGTCAATTTCTGAGCACATTGTGTTTTCTTCAATTCCACACATAATCAGGGCTTCTAGATTCACATCCATTCTATTTTATAGTTAGTAATTTCTATAGAAATTAATTCGATCTAGATTTCACAGTGCTTCGGTTGCCCAAACAAATTTACCAAAACTACACCCACAAATTTCGAAAACGTTTGTCATTAAAACTAAACACATCTTTAAACTGTCGGAAACGGCAAAGCAATTCTCTCTCACACCACAAAACACAAAAACAGACGAACAGACAGACAGACACTTGATGTAAATTTTTAATGAAACAATTATTTGCTGACAATGCAACAAATACACCACGACCGCCAGCATCCAATAAAAATAACAGCAGCAACAAGAGCTTCACATTAAGTAGATTTACATACGTAGAAACATATACATATGTAAATGTGTATGTATGTTTACAGTACATCTATGAAATTGCTACTACTGACATGACTTCTGCTGACTTCGAAATGAGTGAACCAAACCACAAATTATACACTGAATGAACGTACAACAGCGATCAGAAGCAACACTAGCAACAACAACAACAGCAATTATCCCAGCAACAACGATGACAACAATTGCAACAATTTACCCACAACATGACCAAAGACCATACCCCCCACCCTTAGACATTAATGTACAGATAGAGATACTCGTAGATAGACACACACGCATGCGCATTCAATGAAAATTATCCTATTCAGACTGTGTGTGAGAGGTACGATGATGTACTCGTACGAGTACATACTCGTACTTAGCAGAAGAATGAATCAAATCAATTCAATTCAACTCAACACCCAACACCCAACACCCAACAGTCAACATCGAACATCTAAAAGCCCACAGCCCCAACTGCACCCTCAACGCCTTGGTGTGGCGTCGACGTCGTGTTCGGTAACAAATAAACACTCTGTGAGAATTGTGTGGCATCTTGAAAAGGCAAAGACACGTCAAATGCCGCATAAAATTCAAACGAACACGTTAATCACATGCAAACGTCTTTGAAAACTTCAAAGACGTTTGTTTTTCATTTCTTGTAAGTTTCATGATTTTATATAATCAAAAACAATTAACTTTTGTTTTTGTTGTTGTTGCCAACACCATCCTATAATATGTAGTATAATCGTAGTATGTCGTCCATTATTACTAGAGCGCTTAAATTCAATCGGCTGGGGATTGTAGCAACTTCAACAACTCTCTTAGTTTTCTATATTATCAATGATTTCTGGACCACTCTGGAAAGGGAACCATTTGTTGCAGACGAAAAAAGTGTGAGAAAATCAAATTGTTGATGATTGCTCACATGATTTAAAATGTCTTAAAACATATTTCCGGCCTGCATACTTAGGTACTCCTTCGATGTGTTACTCTTTTGACCCGAAGAAAATTATGTACTTATATAAACTAAGGGTATAATTTAGGTTTAGGTTAGGGTGGCAGTGAGCTGAGCCAGCTCACATATACAAATGTACACAGAAAGAAAAAATTGAGTAATCCGTACTTGAATCAAGCCGTAGCGGTGTCAAAAGTACGTTAAGTAACGTACGGATTTTCTTAAACCAAGTACAAAATACTTGAATCAAGTACGGATTTTTAAGCCCTGAATTCTTAATATTAGCGTTAATTAAGCCTGATTAGGCTTGATTTTAAGCCGAAAAATTCTTATTTTAAGCATAAAGCGATTGATTTAAGACTTTTATCGGATTAATTTGAGTGCGAAACGGGCTTCAATGAATACTTGATTTAATGAATACTTGATTTAAGTCTGATAATACTTGATTTAATCCTGATCAGTTCTTGATTTAATCCTAACCAATACTTGATTTAAGCCAGATTTAAGCCTGGTCATACTAGATTTATTGTGCTTTCGTTCGTTTTACACCATTTATATTAATTATACCATTTTTGCCACTGTATTGCAAAGAATGCAATTTTTTAAAATGGTATGTCAAAATACAATTGCTTGACTGCAAAATAAAAGTTTTGCTGCATTTATTAGATTTAAATATGAAACATATAAGGACGAAATGAATAAGAATTATTAACAACTTCAAAAAACTAAAATCATAAAAAATCACGCCAGGTAATGTATTTGCAAACACTGCTTGAACAATTTATATGCATGTGTGTTTGATGTTGCGTCAGCCAAAATCAACCACTTGCATGAGAGTGGTTGAGAGGGTAATTTTATTGTGCTCTATAATGGTTCTGTCTCTCAGAGATTAAAGTAAGCTTTTTTCTTACTTTAAGCCATATTAAGCTTAATTTTCCTTTTCAAGAAATGTTTACTTGATTTCAAGCATTAAATGCTTATTGTAAGCCTTTCAGCGCTTGATTTTTTCATTTTAAGCCGATTTATACTTGTTTTAAGAAAAACTTAGCACGAACGTACTTAAATTTTTAAGTACGATTTCGGCTTAAATTAAGAATTTTTTACTTGAATTTAGTATGGCATTTTTCTTTCTGTGTAGGTCCCTATTGATGCCACGGGCACAGACGGCCCTCATCGGAACCAAGCTGGTTGATAAACAAAGTTATTATTAGTACGAATTTCGGTACTTTCTACAAAGACCGACCCAGATGTAGTTTACTTAATGAGGGGGACAGTAGCAAAGCAGGTGTTCAATGCTCTGAACTTCTTCCTCATCACCACAGCTCCTACACAGGGGGGGTGATGGTAGACCGCTTTCACGTAGTGCACCCTGGGTAAAGCCATATGTTCTACCAAGTAGTGGTTCTACTAAAAAACTCCCCTAACAGCGAGGTGTAATGTGACCTCGTTCCCATCGGTGTATGGTTTGCATTCAGGGCTAATCGACTGTATTTATACGGAGCCTTGTTGCTACAGGGTTTTCCAACAAGAGGTGTCATTTTGAATCACCCGGTATTTCGGTAGCTGTCACTTTTGAAGCTTTTATTCTTTGACATTTGACAAGTAGAAACTACGCCATTACTAAAAATAGAACGATACACGATTCAACAACGCATTGAAATTATTAAAATTCGAAAAATCGAAAATCATAGAAAAATCATCTTGACTGATGAGGCCCATTTCCACCTCGGTGGCTACGTCAACAAGCAAAATTGTGGCATCTGGGGCTCGGAAAACCCAAGAGGTATTGTTGAGAAGCCTCTCCATCCTCAACGTGGGACTGTTTGGTGCGGTTTATGGTCCGGCGGGGTCATTGGACCTTACCTTTTCGAAAATTAGGTTGGATCAACAGTTACGGTGAATGGATTGCGCTATCGAGAGATGATTAATGATTTTTCATGGTCGGAGTTGGATGGTATTAAACTGGACAACATTTACTTTAAACAAGACGGCGCTACGTGCCACACAAGCAACGAAACCATTGCTCTGTTACGGGAAAAGTTTCCGGACCGTGTTATCTCTCGAAGAGGTGATCACAATTGGCCACCGAGATCTTGTGATTTAACACCTTGCGACTTCTTCCTTTGGGGCCACGTGAAAGAAAAGGTCTACGCCAGCAGCCTAGCGTCGATTCAAGACCTCAAAGATAGAATTCGTGAGGCTATCGATGACATAGGGCAGCCACTTTGCGATTTGGTTATGGAAAGTTTCATGAAAAGGATATGGTCCTGTAAGCGTGGTCGTGGTGGCCATTTGGCTGATGTTGTTTTTCATTTATCTCAAAAAATGTCTTTGGGCTCTGACTCCAACCGCATTTCAGGATGAATATTCATGTTCCAGTGTAGCAGGCCTCTTCAGTCTGCCGACTGTCCGTCCACTGGTGTTGGCCAAATTCGACCACATCCAAACTGGTGAAAGTGTTCCCCAGTACTCGCAACAGGTGATACGGTGAAGGGAAAGCGTCATGCCCGACCGTCAAAACAGATGCGCAATGAACACCGGGTAGCGCTCCGGGTTTTGACGAAGTTGAAGACTGTTGGAGTTTCGACTACACTGTGTGTGCATAAAAAGGTATCCTCGATGAAAACAACGTACTTCGCATTAATTTTGATCCGCTAATTCGAATGGTATTTACCGTTTTTTTCTTTGACATCGCGTTTTCGAGATATTTAGCCACAAAGTTTGCTGGGTAAACGAGGAGGTTAGTAAATTCAAACATAATTTTAGTAGAGAAAACTTCGGAATAGATGTTCCATGTCAAAGAACGAAAGAAAGGAGACACTTCAAGAAGTATTTCTCCCAAAACACGCGACACTCCCCTTCACCTCCACAGCTTCTGCATAAGTCATTGGACTCAATTCCTAACCTCCTGGCATGTTCGCCGATCAAGCAGTGTCCCGTCAGAACTGATACTAACGTAAACAATCTTTGGCTCTCTAGTGCGAGGAGATATTTTGATCTTCTCAGGACACACCTTCGGCAGATTTGTCTAGCTACCCTGCAGGTGCCGATTTCTGTCCATCTTTCGTTGGACTGCCTGATTGCCTCTTGCCTAAGCCAAAGCTTACATGTGGATAGTGTCCCACCAATATATGTAAATTCTTCGAGAATTTATAATGTCGTCCCTTTTTCTAGCAAGTTTATCAGTTCTGCAGTTTCCCGGGATATCCCTATGCCCAGGCATCCATATGAGGTGTATGTTAAACTGCTCAGACATCTCGTTTAAAGATCTGCGGCAATCGAGGGCTGTTTGTGAATTTAGGAATGTGGCCTCCAGAGCATAGAACGCCAGTGTCGGTTACTATGTTGCGACTCAGCCACTTGGCGACTTCCCATATTTCCATTATTTCGGCTTGATGGACACTGCATGTATCATGTAGTCTGTGAGCTATATCCAAACTAAGTTCTTCACAGTGTACTCCGAAGCCAACCTTTTCATCAAACTTCGAATCATCCGTATAGAAGTGGAGATGGTTTCAATTGCCTGGTATTCTGCCAACCCATTCATCTCTGGCTGGTATCATAGTGATGTAGTTCCTCTCGAAGGTGTACACCGTTGGTATATAGTCCACTCGGTCGCTTACGATAGCACTACACTTTGATATCCTCAGGTAACTGTAGTTCTTGTAAAAAGCGATATAACAGCGATACGGTTCTCATTATCTGACCACTTCATGGTGAAAACTGAAGCAAGTTTGAATTCCCGTTACAAACTAACGCTACAGAGGTTAGGTTTCATAATCCACGTGGTAATGATAGGGGGTATGTTCAATTCTACTATTGTAATGGGTGTGTTCAATTGTGTAACAGTAGTTGTGTCCCTACTAAGAAAAGTATCGTAATAAAAAATTATATCATCATCATATTAGTAAAAATCTTAACTTTAGGGGAAATCGTCAAATCGGCAACAAAATAATTTTAAATTGTCATTTCTGGTCACACTCATTGAAATCCATAATCGGAAATTTCCTACATTGTTTTTCCAGAAAACAAATTTGTTTACCAATCGTCATAAAATATGGCTCTAACACGGTAGGGTATTATATACTAGGCTCCACCAGGCTTTAGTTTGTTGTTCCTGTTTTATTTTATGTCCGATATCAACTTTCGGATATAGTAAAATGCTATATCCACTTCAGGAACTCTCCCTGGGAGATTTTAAAAATAGAAATTTTTATAAAGAATTACAGAATATATTCTGTTATTTTTTGTCATAATAAATAATAACATTGAGTGACTAGTGCAACTAGTTTTTATTGTTGCTTAGTGTAATTTTAACCAGTCTACTTTGGTGGTGTTTAAATGTGTTTTTATTAAACAAGTCTTAGGGAAATACTGTTTTGCTCATTAAATAATATAATGAACAATTATAGTATAATATTATACTCGTAGCAGTATTTACGCCTATTATTTATTGTTCACATTATTATACACATTAAAGCAAAAAAAATCTGCATTTGAATAATAACCGAGGAAATAATCATAGCCATAGCCATAGCCATACACTAAGAAACCCAACAACTCATTCACACAACAACCTCAAGCCACGTATGAGAATCCAATGATGGAAAAGGGCCAATGAATGACTAGAGGGTCATAAAGGCACAACACAGACAGACACTCTGAGACTCTCAATAGATAACCCAAAATTGGGCAACTGTTACGTAGTAACTTTCTTCCCACGCGATTTTCCATCGCTGGTTTCATGCAGTCTTTTGTTTTAAATAGTTGTCATGCTTGGATTTTCTTTAAACGTCGGGGGGACGTTGGGGGCTGATGAAGACTGTAATTAAATTATCAACTTGAGTTATCTTAAGCAATGCCAGGCAAAACTAAAAACAAAACAAACAATTTAAATCACCATTTAACGTGTTTGCAATAAAACAATAATTTCGTATACTTTGTTGGGAATTGAATACACAATTTATGATAATTTTTTTCTTATTTTAGCTAAACCTTAAAAGTAACAAAAAATTTCATTTTCATTTAAATTACGGCCAAGGTTTCTGCAAATGATTACCCGCTCGTCGTCTAATCGCTGTGAGCAATTATTTGAGTTAATGGCGTTGATTAAGACTTTTCAGAACTTTTTCTCAAGTTGAGTAATCACGCTCAGTCATGTTACACAAGCTTCATACCACCTAGATGTGAGCTTGGCTTCCTGTAGTCGTTGGTCGCTTGTTAGTTTCTTTGTTTTTACTTGGTTCGCTTGGAGGAAGTTAAGTAATCAAAACGAAAGACTTAAGAAACGAACTTGATACGAACGATCGTTAGTCATGAGAACCTTTTTTTCACAAGACAAAATAACAACAAGAAAAACTGTTATGAATTCAGTCAGCGCATTAATTTGTAATAATGAAGTATGTAGTTTTTTAGCTGGTGATAAATATTGCATAAATGCTTTTAACACTTTTAATTTCGGACAGAAAAAAAAACGGAAAATGGGTTTCATAATTATCACATACAAGTATGTATATGCATAAATATTACAAAGTGGCAACTTTCATGAAATATATTTCACGGAAAATAAGAAATACCTTTCAAAAAATATATCATCAACATTGGAAAGTACAAATGGAATAAATATGTAATTGCCGACATATTCCAGCAATTTCATGGTAAATAAAATGAACACTTTTCATGGCTCATAAAAAATAAAAGTTTTCTATAACTAACCCTAGTATGGAAAATGGAATATGTAATAACAAAAAACAAGTAAAAGCGTTAAGTTCGGCCATGCCGAATCTTATATACCCTTTACCATGGATAGCATGTGACCTCACAAAATAACTCAAACCTAAACCGAAATATAGTAGTTCATACAATTGAGTTCATACAAATACTTGAAATTTCATACATTGTAATGATTTTATAGTACCTAGCGTCCAGAGAAAGGTGGGCGTTATTGGCGCGCCACTTTTGGTAACTCCCACACAAATGGACCTTTTAATACCAGTGCATACAAATACTTGAAATTTCGTACAGTGTAATGCTTGTATAGTACCTAGAGTCTAGATAAAAGTGGCCGTTATTGGCAGGTACCTGGTACCTCCCACACAAATGGACCATTTTGTAACAAATGTAAACAGCTTTTTACTTTAATACCAGTACATAAAGGGTTTTCCAACAGGGATGATATGATTTTGAAGTGACGTTTCGGCCATTTTTAATATGTCATGATCTGTCATTTGTTTTTCATTGTATTCAGTAGTGTTTACAATTTCATCATATAGAAATATACGCAAGAACAACGTTTACAAATTATTCAGTTTTATTATCAATATAATCGATCTCTCCAATTGCAACTTTTCGTGCGCTAAGTCCATGTTTTTTTTAAATTAAAAAAAAAACACTTTCCAGTCGACCTAAAAACTTGACACCCATGAGCAATATTTTAGCTCGAGTTAAGAGCAATCTTTTTGCTATTGACCGATTCCCGATCCGACGTACCATTAAGGAGCTAAAGCATAAATAAACTTTCAGTTCACATTTGAAAATGATGCCAAGTCCATTTTTTTTTAAATCCAAAAAAAAAACAATTTCCAATCGACCTACAACCTTGACACCCATGAGCAATATTTTAGCTCTCGTTAAGAGCTATCTTTTTTCCATTGACCGATTGTGGCTACGTGTCACACAGAAAATGAAACAATTGAGTTGTTGTGAAAAATATTTGGAGATTCGATTATTTCAAGAAATTGTGATATTGAATGGCCTCCAAGATGTTGTAATTTTAACACCATTGGACAATTTCTTGTGGGGTTATTTAAAGACATGGGTCTTTCGAAATAAACCAGACTCTCTTCAAGCTTTACGAATCAATATTGAACGTGCAATTCATGACATACGCCTTGATTTAGTGGAAAAAGTGCTCGAAAATTGGGTTCATCGAATACGTTCCTGCAGAAGAAGTCGTGGAGGCCATTTGAATAACGTTTTATTTAGAACTTCGATACAATGATTGTACTTCACATTAAATAATAAACTTTTGAATTTCCTTAACAATAAGTGTTCTTTTTTTTCAAAGAAATCATATCACTCTTATTGGAAAACGCTGTACTTTAAAGTTATTAAATGCAATTTAGATTGGTAATAATTTAATTGAAACACCAAATAAATTTAGGGATATTTTTTGGGACTCAAGGTGAGGAGATTTATAAGTCGGTTCACCCGACTGAACTTTCTTAGTTGATTTTTCTATCTCAGGCTAAGTTCGAAGATGTCGTTAGTTGTGGTAAGCACTTTTAAATTTTCATTATAGTAGCATATGATCGATATTTGGTAGTGACAACGAATGTTTTATTCTTGACAACTGAAATTGTATCAATAGACCAAAGATTATTATTGCAACGAATAATTGTTTACTGTAACAGAAAAAATATTAATAAATAATCGTTTTTTGGTTATCCCAATAATTTCCCAAATTTAGAATAAATAAATATATTTTGGGATATACAACCGAAAGCTTGGTTGCTGTTTTTTTTTTGTTGATACACTAGCTGACCCGGTGCGCTTCGCTGCCCTCAAAGTGCATTTCAGTGAAATAGAACCATATGATATGTTGACACTCTTGATATTACGGCAGTGTTTTCGGGTCATCCATACTGCACTTAAATGCACAAATTTCGTGTAGTACCATACCCGTCAAATCACCTTGGGAGGCTACGTCGCTCATTTTCTGTTGGGGCATATAGATTGCAGTCATACCAATTAGTGCAATAATTCTATCAGTATTTATTTTTTCTATAACGATGCCGCACGGGCGTAGTCACGCCCTCTAATCCGATATCTCCCAATTTTATTGAGTCACGTGCTAACTTTGAAGGCACTTGAATACTAAACACACTTGGTCAAGCGTCAATCTAGATATAATTGTCTCTAGTTATTTCGTTTTCAGCAAGCCTGTCGTATGCACAGATACTTCCACTGATCAGCTTTTTAATCACATTCCGTAGAGTGCTATCAACAGCATCCACTATAAACTTCAAGATGATGAGTGCAACGCCTCTCTATATTTCGTTTTGAGTACTTTTTCCATCGACACTATTTTCAATCAAATTTTTCAAATTCACATCTCGGGTTGTATGGGCGGCGCCACACCCCTATCACTCTCTTTTGCAAAGATATCGCCGCAATAATATTTCAAATATTGCGTTCGACATTCTTAATTTATATGGGGGTGTCATGCCAAATGTTTCCATCGTTTCTGTTTGTGGAGCTACAACCCCTACTGGTACCAAGGCCAGACAGCCAAACTTCGAAATCATGGCTGATATAGTGATCAAAATATTGAAATTTCTGGTTGTGTAGGAGTACCCACTGCTAATACGATACCAGTTTTTGGTATGTACAATCATTGGTTGTGGTTCGAAGGTTACACACCCATTTTTACAGGCTAGGTGCAATAGTGCAGGAAATATTATATATTCAGATGTCATGTTTCACACCTCTGGATGTGTGGGCGGTGCCACGCCCACTATTACTATCACGCTCCAGCACTCTTTCTGGTTCCACATACTAAATTTCGAGAATTTTTGTCCAATAGCAATCAAAATATTGCACTTCTGAATTTCTGTTAGTGTGGGTGGTTCCACGCCTATTGTCACAATCACACCTGTTTTTGGCTCCAACACGCGTACTGCTACCAAGGAACAAATATTAAATTTCGCCGATCTTACTGCAAAAGTACTCATAATATAGCTTTTTATACCCTACACCACACTGTGGTACAGGGTATTATAACTTAGTGCATTTGTTTGTAACACCCAAAAGGAGATGAAATAGACTCATCGTTTATTATACCGATCGACTTATGGTATAATAAACGATCTCGACGAATGGTATAATAACCGATCTCGACGAAACTTTACACATATCTTTTTTTGGCCCAAGGACGATCCCTATTGAATTTGGTTAAAATCGGTTCAGATTTAGATATAGCCCCCATATATATTTTAGCCCCGATTTGACATGTAAGCGCTGTAAAAACTTTATTTTATATCCGATCAGTATGAAATTCGGCAGAAAGAGGTTTCTTATTATATGGATGAACACTGTTAAATTTGGAAGAAATCGGTTCAGATTTAGATATATCCCCCATATATACGTTACCCCCGATTTGACATGTAAGCGCTGTAAAAATGTTATTTTATATCCGATCAGTGTGAAATTCGGTTTCTTATTACATGAAGGAATACTGCTAGATTCGGAGAAAATCGGTTCAGATTTAGATATAGCCCCCAGATATATGTTACCCCCGATTTGACATGTAAGCACTGTAAAAACTGTATTTTATATCCGATCAGTATGAAATTTGTCAGAAAGAGGTTTCCTATTATATGAATGAAAAATTTTAAATTTGGAAGAAATCGGTTCAGATTTAGATATAGCCCCCATATATACGTTACCCCCGATTTGACATGTGAGCGCTGTAAAAACTGTATTTTATATACGATCAGTATGAAATTCGTCAGAAAGAGGTTTCCTATTATATGAATGAACAATTTTAAATTTGGAAGAAATCGGTTCAGATTTAGATATAGCCCCCATATATACGTTACCCCCGATTTGACATGTGAGCGATGTAAAAATGTTATTTTATATCCGATCAGTGCGAAAGTCGGCAAAAAGAGGTTTCTTTCTACATGAAGGAATACTGCCAAATTCGGAGAAACTCGGTTTAGATTTAGATATAACACCCATATATATGTTAACCCCGATTTGACCTGCAAGCGCTGTAGAAATTGTATTTTATATCCGATCAGTGCAAAATTCGGCAGAAAAAGGTTTCTTATTACTCGAAAGAATGCTGCTAAATTCGGAGAAAATCGGTTCAGATTTAGATATAGCTCCCATATATATGTTACCCCCGATTTGACATGTAAGCGCTGTAGAGACTGTATTGTATATCCGATCATTACGAAATTCGACAGAAGGAGGTCTTTTTACGTGAATTAGTATTCAGGGAAGATCGGCTCGGATTTATATTAAAGCTCCATATATATGTTCCCCCTGATTTGGTGTCAAACCGCTGTAGAAGTTGTATTTTACTTCCCATCATTAAAATTTTCCAGAAAGATGTTTCTCAATTTAGGAACGAATAGTGCTTAATTTAGCGATTATCGTTTCAGAATTAGATAATATGTTTCTACCCATTTACCAATTATTCCAAATTATTATGGCAATGACCCTTATCGCATTGTTAGGGAGGTGTAGGGTATTATATAGTCGGCCCCGCCCGACTTTCTGCCTTTCCTTACTGGTTTAAATTTCAGGTTGAGTGGGCGATGTTACGCCAACTATTTACTAATTTCGAGAATTTTGCTCCAATAGTATTCGAAATATTTCATATTTGAATTTTAGGTTATGTGGGCGGTGCCACGCCCACTGTCAGTATCACCCCAGTTTTCAGCTACGTGACGCGTAATGGCACCAAGGTCACACATACCTAATTTCGAGAATTTTGCTCCAATAGTATTCGAAATATTTCATATTTGAATTTTAGGTTGTAAGGGCGGTGTCACGCCCACTGTCACTATCACCCCGTTTTTTGGCTCCATGATGTGTACTGGTACCAAGGTCACACGTATCAAATGTCGAGTATTTTGAACCAACAGTACCCAAGATATTCCACTTTTAAATTTTACGTTGTATGGGCGGTGCCACGCCCCATTGTCCAATCAAAACCGAATATAGCTACGAACCTTCCACACACCAAAAGATATTCTCATGTAAAAATTCAGCAATATCTGTTCAGCCGTTTTCGAGTCCATCGCGTACCAACGAACACAATTTCATTTTTATATATATAGATGAAAAAAAATAATATTATTCGACATAAAAAAACTTCTAAATTTTTTTCAAGAACGGTAGTCAAATATAATTTCGTGTGGATAATAATGTGTGGAATGCATTATATGTTGTGCAAAATGTTTTACATAAAAATAAAAGCAACAATCATGAAATTGAAACCACAAGGTTAAGCGATATTTGCATAAAAGTTTTGTTATGCATTGTACTCTCGTGTACTAAAATTTGTGTCAAATATTTCAACATCTCATAATAGTGATGAATTTGTAATATGGGATTTTTAATTTTGTTATGAATTGTTTGGTTTTTTATTCAATAAATAAAATAAAATTTAATGAAAACTTTTTTTTTAATTAATTGTCGTTAGTATATGACTGACAAATTGTCAGAATAACAAATTTTTTAAAACAGTTGGTTGTGGCAACATAAAACAGATTATTTTAGCCACCATTTTCGTAGTTGGCTCAACCAAATATGATTGTTGTCAACATGGAAGCAGAAGTATACAGCAACCAATATGTTAGTTGTCCTGATGGAATCGCATGACTACCAAAATTCGATTGGCAAATAATTCGGTTGAGGCAACCAAACTGTTTTCTGTGTGCAGATTTACTGAAAAATTTTGATGCCTCTACGGCGTTTACCGAATTTCTTGGAACTTGGTGGTCAGATAAATAAATATGTAGGTTGAAAATATTATAGACTACTTTGATTTTTCAATTTTCCACCACGTGATTTTCAACCACTTCACCACAGAAGCTACTTGAAGAGAAATTTTGTACGAGTATATCCAGGATCGTAGTACTCGTATGACTATCGGACAGTTCAGACCAAAACAAAAAATCTTTAAAATAAAGTAATTTGTCTATAAGTTTATGAACGATAATGGCATTATTTTTAAGACAGTGTATTTTTAATTCAATGATATGAGAATTCGTACCAAAAATTAAAGGCATTTGGACTTTAAAAGTATGTCATGAAAATTTATATATGTAATTTCAAGTAAAATTTCTTTAAAATTATTAAAATGTTTACATAAATTAAAAACATTTGTCCTTACATCAATGTTATTTCAATAACTCAACGTAATATCTTCAAAGTCAACGTGTACACAATATTATGTACAACGAAGCAAAAAGGTTATTTTTCGTTGAAATCAAGTAGATTTTCAATATTTCACTGAAAATTGTATTTAAAGTAAATATAACAAATTTCGTTGATTTAGAGATATAGCTGTCTTTAGTTTTAGGGACATTTTTTCAGTGTATTTACGACGAGCCTCATTTCTTGATTAAGACTATTACTATATCTAACAACATGAAATAATTAGGAGTAATATTTGATTAGAAACTGTGTTGGTCTGTAAAAGAAATATAAAGGTAATTAACTTAGTTCATGGTCAACTGCGAATATTTTGGGTGTCAGGACACAGCGGAGTGATTGGAAATCAACGGGCAAACAGCTTGGCCTCAAAATGCAGAGAACTTCAGGTAGTAAACTTGGAAAATTCGAAGACGTTCGATGCCACGAAGTGTGAGTTAAAGAACTGGGCAGTGATGACTTACAAAACTATGTGGGATAGCGAAAAAGTGGGGGAAACCGCAAAGATACTATGGGGTGACTCAAATGAGAAGAAAACATGTTGTGTAATAAAACTGTACAATTCCGAGATGACGAGTGTTCTAAAATTGAACTCATGCTTACAAGCACACCTGCACCGCATAGGAAATCCAGCACAGATTTTCCGGGATCACGTTCCCGGGAAAAAAACTTTAGTCAACATAAATTCTTTGCTAAAAAGCTCATATGTACAAGGTGACAGTCCATATTCAGAAATAATAAAATGCTAGAAAGAAGTGCTAATGGTTTAGAATTGATGTTTATTTATTTACCTTGAATACCATAAATAATTGCAGATGAAAAAATACTTTTTGTATACTCACCTGAAAGTAAAAAGAAAGAAAAAACAAAATGTTATTAAAAAATATGCTAACATTTTTTTGATTTGAAAACATAAGAACAAAATACAATGCCATGCTATTTTGGCTAAATATATCCGGTAAAATATGTATTTTATATGACACATTTTAAGATTTTATCTAAAAAAAGTTTGCGATGGAAATGTTGGTATGCAATCAGTCCAAGGGACAGTTTATAATAGATGACCTATTTTTAATGGAACATTAAAAATTTGTTTAGGCTAAATTTGAATAAGGGCCAAATTTACACTAAAAATGACAACTGTGTGACTTCATATAAATTCATGATATTTATTTTCTTCTTGTGTCATTTACAGATCCAACACTACGCCTATCTTCAAGACTTAAACAGACACCAACAGAAGGCACAAACTCAAGGTAAAACGCGATCAGCGCAAAAGCAAAAATCTGCTGCACGTAGTCAGCAGCAACAACAACAATCAGAGTCACCAGGCAACCCACAAGTTGAAGAAGCCGAACAACGTTATTCCGTGGCAGTGGAACAGCCAGTGCCCCAACATCACCCGCGAGCAGCCCATATCTATAGGCCACAAATTCCCTATCACATTGCAGTGCAGCAGCAGCAACAACTGCAAGCACAGCAGCAGCAACGACAACAACAGCAACAACGCCAACATGCCGGCGAACAAGCCGACAATCAACCGCAACAACCGTATCAAATTATACCCGAAGAACAGTTTCTAAAGCTATTGGAAGAAGAACTGCAGGCCAGAGCTTATCACGAAGATCAAGCTAGACGACAACAACATGCTCAGGCCCAAGCTCAGTCGCAAGCCGCACAAGCAGCGAAGGCAGCGGCAGCGGCAGCAGCAGCACCACCACCACAACATCAAGCACCTGGTTTGGGTCACTATCGTCAGCGTATCGAAACTGATGATGGCGAGCAAACGCAACCTGAATATATACAATACCAAGCACCAAGACCACGAGGCGGACCAAAATATCTGCCTCTTCCTCAGAATGCAGCCCACGAACAGCAACAGCACCAGCAGCAACAACAACAACATCTGGTGGATCAAGAAGGACCGGGACCACAACAACCTTTACCACCTCAAATCGCCTACTACCAACCACAGGTGAATTACAAAACTCTGGCCAATCATCCATTGGCCAAATCATCATTGGAAAAGGAAATCGAAAACCTATTTGCTTCCAATAAACCTCATGCGGCACCTGTACAGATAGTGGACAACTCGAATGAGCCCTCGGTGTTGATTAACCATCATCAACATCATCGTCTGGCGACATCACCTGCCACTCCTGCACCCACACCTCAGACACATGCCCCACGCCTCAGTAAATCCTATGTGCCCAGCACTTCGGCACCCAATGGCTTACCAGTCGATGCAAATAATCAACCCTTCATACCGTCGGCTCTATTCCGATTCAGCGGTAACTATCCACAGCCCACAGCGGGTGCTAACTACCCTGTCCAATCGCTGCCTCAACATATTGTAGATGCCAAGAAATTGGGACCCGTAGTCTACCCCCCATCCGCCCAAGCTCCGGTGCAGGCATCTCAATTTTATTACCAGGAGGCATTGCCCTCACCCCGACCCAAAGCCGTTAGACATAAGTATGGTACGAAATTTGCCACCACACCCACTCCCGTGAAGACCCATCAAAATGAAGTTAATTATCCGACACAGAGTAAATATGCCCGTCCTGTTACCCTTTACGATCTGGAGAGACCAACACCCTCGACAGCTCCGGCAGCATCGGCTGAGCCCACAGGTTCCCATTTCTATCCTAGTCCGCCGGATCCCCATAGAAATATTCCCTCACCGCCCACAGCGCCACCACCATCCCCAACAGTTACTGCCAAATACTCACAACATAATCCCAGTGACTTGCGTCAATATTCCCTACCCGGTTCATCGCCCTCTCAGTCGAGTATTTATGTTTCCCAGGGAACGGGCATTGCCACGCCCTCTCGGCCAATTAGTACAGCGAAACCAAAAACTATAGAAGATTTGAAGCAGCTACACTTGCCACAACCCGGCGGCAAACCTTTGACACAAGCCGAGTTCCAAGCTCTGGTTGATGCCGGCTACCCGGTAACTGCTGTACCAGTTCCCGTCCCGGTGCCCTATGAGCAGTATGTCAAAGATCACCCCGAGTATCGTAATCAACCTCCACCACAACCACCAGCTCTGCCCGTCAACTATGAACAGTTGATGCGTTTTGCGCAATTGCAACAACATCAAGTTCCTTCACACCATTATGTACCCCAAAGAGCCCCCCAACACCCGCGATCCTTGATAGCCCGACCCTCGGAACCGTCAGTGAAAATTATCCCAGCTCCATCGGAACCTCAGCAACAAACGGTGTCCGCTATTGGTGGCGGCAGTATCACGTATCTACGAGCGATTCCCGAAAATTCGAAACGACGTCCTCGTGACGAAAGCGAAACGAAAGTTTTAGGAGCTAAGGAAGAAGAGCAGAAACCAGTGGAGGAGCAGAAACTACTGGAGAAAAGAGAAACGGTGAACTAGTTAAATATATAATGTAGAAAACCACAACAAATATATATGTATACATATTTTATATGCTATTGATTTTATACATATTTAATTGCTAAAGTATTAAACATTAGTTAAGAGTCTTCGTTTTTTTTGTTTTGTTTAAATTATAATTATTATTATTTTCTTTTTTTGATGGAAGTTATTTCTATATAATATAATGTTATTATTATTGTTTTTTTGTACAAAAAACTAAGAACATAGTGAAATAAAATATTTGTATGTTAAAAAGATTGGTTTTATGTTGATGGCATTGTAGTCGTCTGAAATGCAAATGGCGCAATTATGAGTCAAGTGGAGATCACCAGGATTAGGTTTAGGTAGATGGGGACGCCCGTCAATAACTGACAAGTTCATTCGGGGCCTTCAGTACGGCACATTGTGGTTCTCTTAGATATAAGTAGACAGCGGAATATATGCAATTGTATGGTTGTACGGCAAAACCGATAGCACATACATTTTTTTCGTCAAAAAATAATTGAATATACACCTATTTATTTTCGCATATTTTATGATAACATAAAATAAACATATTTATAAACAATAAATATGCAAACACATTTATGTTTAAAATTCGCCCCAAATTCGATCATTTGCTGTTGTTCCAATGTGTACCATCTAAATTTTTCTAAAAAAGATTTTCAATTTTTTTTTAAATTTTAATATGTCTGTGTTTGTCGCCTAAAATCAGTAAATGGTTACCTTAATTCTGAAAGGCGTAACACACAAATTTAATCTTGAAATTTGGTGGGCGGGTAGTTCTAGTAGCTATATAAAATTATGTTTCAAAAATTAGTTGATTTTCTCCAATTTTCGGATGCATACTTTTTGCATATTCAAATTTTTTTCAACATATGCACATTATATTTTACATATGTTGTGCATATTCCCTTGCATAATTTTTGCATATAAAATGCATATATGGAATATGCACATTGCATCGAATTTAGAATCCAAACATTCTCTTAATATTAAAATATGAACTTGTTCGGAGGACAAATAAATGTTGCGTATTTTTCCGCTGTCTAGATATAAGTGAAGGAGAAAATATTAGAGGAATATTGTAGTATAGAAAATAAACGAAGAGGGGACATTTTAAACAGTACAGTATTACATTAACAGCACAGTATTATTAGCTCTTCTTCCAAGTCTCTTCTAAGTGTCTTCTAAGAACCTGTGCCATAAATAGGCTAGACTATATTCTTGCTGTCCTTTACATGTCCTTACATCTAAGCAGCTTCTGCAGAAGTCCTCGTGGGGAAGTTTCATGTGTGCAGCCATGTGGGCAATCGCGCAGTGAGATTGAGAATACTTAGTGCGTTCTTTCCGAGCGAAAGCAGTCCTTTGGTACGAGTCACATAAATCACCGGACAAAGATATCGAGTTGTCCCGCTGTTATGTATAGCTCCCAACTCGATCTGGTTAATGCATAAGCTCTACGAACAGAATTTGCACGTCCAGGGTAGTTGTTTCTTCTTGCGCACCGGATCTTGTCCTGGCACACTCATCTGCTAATAAAGGGTGTCCCAAGAAGAGCGCAATTTTTTAATTTTAAATAAAACACAGATATTTAAGAAAAAATCGTGAAACTTTATTATATCGTAAAGTAGACAGAATGAGGTTATGTATGGAACAATATATCGTGCAGATGGCCGCCGCGGCTTTGCTGGCATGCACGCGATCTTTTAATGAAATTTTCAATGACCGTTTTGCATTAATGCTGCGGTATTTCATTAATGCAGCGTCCAATTTCGTCTTTTAAGGCTTGAGTCGTCGTCGGCTTATTCGCGTAAATCATCGACTTCAAAAAACCCAAAAGAAAAAAATCTAATGGTGTTAAATCGCACGATCTAGGCGGCAAATTCTGATCTCCAAAACGCGAAATAACACGACCGGGAAATGACTGATGCAGCAATTGAATTGTTTCTCTGGCTGTATGACATGTGGCGCCGTCTTGTTGGAACCACATGCCCTCCACATTCATTTCTTCAATTCTAGGCAAGAAAAAACTGGTTATCATTTCACGATACCGAACACCATTGACTGTTTGCGCTTGACCTGCCTCATTTTCATAAAAAAAGGTCCAATGATTCCTCCAGCCCAAAAACCACCCAAAAACCGGTCGATCGACCTGGTAAGGAACGAATGGCGCGTTGTTGTCTTTACATCACTAACAGACCCAGTTTCGGCAAATTTATCCATTAATCTCTTTACAGTTGACTCTTTTGGAGCATTATTGTGACCCCAAATTGATCGCAATTTGCGAACTGTAGCCGCAAAACTTTCACCATTTTGGTAAAACAATTTCACAATGAGAATGCGTTGTTCATTCGTGTAGCGCTCCATTTTTACTAACCTCGTACCTTCTACTAACAAACAATAACAATTATTCAAATGTCAAACAATGACACTTCGAATGTTGCGAGATTTAAAAATTGCGCTCTTCTTGGGACACCCTTTACATTGCTTTGTACGTTGCTATGTCCTGGTGCAAAGCAGAGCGTGATTTCGTGAGCCAGAATTTGTGTTAAGGATGAAAAGCAGTCCATAGTACAACGTGATTTGGTGGTTCTTGAGTCTAAGGTCTTGAAAGCAGCCCTACTGTCGACGTCAATTTTGAATTTTGCGAGAGATATATCCAGTTCCAAAATCTGTTTTGCGGCAATGTTAATACTATAAATCTCTGCCTGGAAGACCGTACATTCGTCTGGCAGTCTGGTGGAAATTCTTAGTATATTCCCGAACTAGTGTCCGTCTCAATTTTTGATCCGTCCGATTAAGATTTCTACGGCTTCTGTGATGCCCTGACGTATGCCCAATGTTATTCTCGCAACTTGTTCTTTGTATCATGTTGTCTTTACTGCTATTTGAGGAGCAGATCAGAGAGTGCCAGTGTTTGCACTTTGGCTAGGTGGGAGATATGTGATACCTTCCTTACCGATTCCCACCATATCACCCATCCGTATGAGATTATCGATCTTATAATTGCTGTATACATCGTATCATTTTCAGTTGCAAACCCCATTTGCGTCCAAACATTTTCTGTAAGCATAGAGATCACCATCTTTAGTCGTATATTCCTATGTTTCCACGGTGGATCAAAGACCACATCAAAATGTTTCCATTGTGATCTATTCTGTGTCATTAGCTTCACATTTGTCTCTTCCAGTTCTTCTCAAAACATGGGAAATCCAACTCCACTTTATCTTAGCGATTTCAGGTCTGTGTGTAAGATGACATTTGAACAGAATATTTCCGTAATGAACGGTTGATGAATAACACTACGCAACAATTTTTTTTTTTGTGTCCTAGACCTAAAAAGTATTTTTTTTGTATATATTGTGGCATACTGTTATATAAAATCAAAACCAAAAATTTTTTTATGGATAATGTTTTTTTTTTTTAATGTTTATTAAAAATACTATTATCGTCGAAGGTACCCTTAGTATTTGCACTATAATTTTTGGAGTATATGCCCGATCAGGTCGACTTATACGTTAAATTGAAGCTATTAATGTGGGCTACCAATATTGAATATATCTCTTTCGCTTAGAAACAGTGGTTTAGTAAGAGTCATTAAAAAATTGGAAACAGTAGATTTTTAAAAAAAAAAATTCTGGGACAAAAAAAAAACATAAAAAAATCGAAAAAAATATTTTATTCTATTTTTTAAAAGTTTGCATTGTAGCGAAGAAAATAATGCGTATTTTAAAAAAAATCTATGGATAAATGTAGAAATTATAGCCCTATTGGTAGAAGCGATTTTATTTATTACTTTTATTATGTACATTTGAGTTTATTTACATGAACAAGTTTCATTAGAAGTAATTGTGAGTTCTTTGTTGACGTTTGTAGATTTCGGAATCGGTTTCTCTAATGAGGAACCAAATATAATCTCCCATCATTCTTTCATCCCAATGCCCTTGGTAACGCCGCTCGATGGACTTCAATTCTTGGTGAAACCTTTCGCCATGTTCGTCACTTACGTCGCCAAGATTCTCGGGGAAAAAGTTTAAATGATACACCCCAGTCGTATATACAGGTACTAAAATTCCCATGCCCCTAAAAGGCGTAACTGAATGGAGACCTCATAAATAAAAAACCACAAATATTGTAGAATGACCCTCTATCTGAGCGGATCTCATCCAATATAGCTCTCTCATTGCATATCATGTTTTATGGAGGGTTACGAAGGGCCATAAAACCTCGTCTTCTCTATAGTTTTATAATGTCTGACATCAATCCTCATAAAATAAATTGCAAGTGCAATGTCTCTTATTTGTCTCTCTCACATATGGCGAATTCAATATAAACAAAACCATCATTTAAAAACGAAAAAATAGATTTTTTCAAATAGACAGTGTTTTCTTCGTTAGCATGCTGGCTTTGTAAAAAAGTGATAAAATAATTTTTTCGATTTTTTCTATTTTTATGGTTTTTTTTTGTACCAGGAAAAAATGTTTTTTTTAAAAATAATTTTTTTTCATATTTTTGACGACTGTTACTAAACCAAAGATTCTCCGTAAACGATATTTTCAGCATATGTAGCCCTAATAATTCCCTTTAATTTGAGGCATAACACGGCTCAATCAGGCTTATACAGGGTGGGCCTAAAGAAACCAAGGTGTGTAAATGTTTAATAACTTTTTCGTTTATTATTATTTTTTTATTTTTTTTTTCCAGATTATATAATATACAAAATGCTAATTTTTTTACACTAAGTATGAAAAATAATGTCTCTTAAATGACCACCGTTTTCAGCTTCGCAATGATGGGCTCTTTTTAGAGCATTTTCCATAACACCTTTCAAAACTTGTGGCTGTAGCGTTCGAATTTCTGCAACAATGTTTGCCTTGAGTTCAAGGATTGTCTCTGGCTTGTTCACATACACTCGCTCCTCCAAATAACTCCAAAGAAAATAGTCGGGTGCTGTCAAATTTGGCGATCGCGCTGTCCAAATAATTTCCGAATTTCTGGAAATTATTCGCTCTCCAAAAATTTGACTTAAAAGTGCCATTGTGTCTCGGGCAGTATGGGCAGTGGCTCCGTCCTGCTGAAACCACATACCAGGTCTGTTTTCAAGAGCAGGACGTAAAAATTTGTTATCATAAACCGATACCGCTCTCCATTTACGGTTACAGCACTTCCATCTTCATTCTCGAAGAAGTAAGGCCCAATGACATTTTCAGATGTGATCCCACACCATACTGTACACCTGATGGGGTGCAATTGGCGTTGATGAATGGCTCTTGGATTTTGAGAACCCCAGAACCTACAGTTCTGCTTATTAACAAAGCCATTCAAATGAAAATGAGCTTCATCACTCATAATCAAATTTTTAATAAAGTTGATTTCATTTCTGGCCAACTCTTGAAATTTAACTGCAAAATTTAGACGTTGCCGATGATCTGGGGGTTTTAATTCTTGCACCAATTGGACCTTATATGGGTATAACTGTAAATCTTTTTTTTTAAATGCTCCGTAGTGATGTACGAGACATTTCTAGCTGAGCAGAACGCCTTCTGACAGATGTTTCTGGTGCTTCGTTAACACTTTGCTGTACTCGTTCAATATTTTCCGCAGTGCGACTTACACGTGGTCTACCGGTTCGAGGCAAATCTCTTACGCTGCCATGTTGGTGATGACAATCAACTAAGCAACGAATCATTGCTTCAGAGGGCGAAATTCTGACGTTAAAATGTCGACGATACGCTCTTTGCGTTAAAATAATTGATCTCTGGTTTAAATAATAAAATTCTATTGTTCTGGTTCTCTGTTCAATTGTGAACCTCTCCATTATAAATTCTCCAAGTGTTGTCTATATAATCTGAAAGAAAAAATAAAAAAAAATAATAAACGAAAAAGTTATTAACTTTTACACCCTATGTTTCTATGTTTCTTCTTGCGCACCGGAACCTGTCCTGGCACACTCATCTGCTAATACATTGCTTTGTACGTTGTTATGTCCTGGTGCAAAGCAGAGCGTGATTTCGTGAGCCTGAATTTGTGTTAAGGATGAAAAGCAGTCCATAGTACAACGTGATTTGGTGGTTCGTGAGTCTAAGGTCTTGATAGCTGCCCTACTGTCGACGTCGATTTTGCGAGAGGTATATCCTGTTCCAAAATCTGTTTTGCAGCAATGTTAATAGCATAAATCTCTGCCTGGAAGACCGTACATTTGTCTGGCAGTCTGGTGGAAATTCTTAGTATATTCCCGAACTAGTGTCCATCTCAATTTTTGATCCGTTCGATTAAGATTTCTACGGCTTCTATGATGCCCTATTTGATGCCCAATGTTCAGGGCTAACTATCATTAATTTACATTAGTATTATTATTCTCGCAACTTGTTCTTGGTATTATGTAGTCTCTAGTGCTTATTTCTTCCAGTTCTTCTCAAAACATGGGAAAGCCAACTCCACTTTATCTTAGCGATTTCAACTCGGATTGGCGTTTATCTTGCTTCTTCCCACAGGTCTGTGTGTAAGATGACATTTGAACAGAATATTTCCGTAATGAACGGTTGATGCACCCAGGACAATAATTGGTTGGAATTCGATTGTAACAATAAAATAATAGTACCAGCATTAAAAATATATTGCCTACACCGTCTGTCGGTTGTATTTATAAATAAATAGTTGAAACAACAATAATAACATAGATACGATCTAATGAAAATGCTTGCAACTAAATCGATGGTTGTATCAATCGAATTAAGATTGTTTTTTCATTGACATTTCCCAAATTTAGAATAATTAAATGTATTTTGGGAAATACAACCAAAAGATTGGTTGCTGTTCTTTTGCTGATACATGACAAAGAAAAAATAAAATTACTCGACATAAATAAATCTTCAACATTTTGTTCAAGAACGGTATAGGTAATCAAAAATAATCTCGTGTGGATAATAATGTGTGGAATGCAGGATATGTTGTGCAAAATGTTTTACATAAATAAAAAATGAAAGCAACAATCATGAAATTGAAAGCACAGGGTTGAGCGATATTTCCATAAAAGATTTGTGTTTTCATGTACTAAAATATGTGTCAAATATTTCCACATCTCATAATAATGATGAATTTGTAATATGGGATTTTTAATTATGTTATGAATTGTTTTGTTTTTTGTTCAATAAATAAAATAAAAATTAATTAAAACTGGTTTTTATTAATTGTCGGTAGTATATGACTGACAAATTGTCAGAACAATAAATTTTTTAAAACAGTTGGTTGTGGCCACTGCAACAGATAATTTTAGACACCATTTTCGTAGTTGTTTGTCCTGGTGGAATCGCATGATAGTAGACAGAACTACCAAAATTCGGTTGGCAAATAATTCGGTTGAGGCAACCAAACTATATTCTGTGTGTGAATAATGGATGGTTCGAAACCACGTTCATAGGGAATAGGCGGATCATAGTTTTCAAATAGATTTGTGGAGATTTCCATATCATTTGAAGTGTTCCAAATGCTTTGTTTGCTTTTTGAATGCGGCTAACAATATCCTCTCGAAAGGCACCTTGTGAAGATATTACGCTAAGTAGAGAAAATATGAGGTGTCCTCAGGCACTACATCGTTTGTTGTAAACGTTAAGGAAGTGGTCGTATTTAGGCGTAGGACCTTTGGATTTCCAATATTGATGCGTAATACTTACTGCCTCATATATACAGGGGTGTGTATTTCAAGCTCCCATACCTGCGGAACTGTGCGCGAGGAGTCGGTATAGTTAAGATCATCGAGACGCCAATGCATTCTCCAAGTGATACCTTTCCTAATGGCGGTTGTTTGCTGCATTACTATTAAATAGCAGAAGATGAAATAGAACAGAGCCTTTTGGAACTCCGTCAACGTCACGCTAATTTGTATTTCCAGATTATTTTCATGTATCACTTAATATGTCGAATCCCTGTTCAAAGCCCGGATCAGATCGATTATTTCCACTGAGACTCCTTTAATAGGGTGTCAAAGA
The DNA here is from genome assembly GCA_963930755.1 of Eudasyphora cyanicolor. Taxonomy (NCBI): domain Eukaryota; kingdom Metazoa; phylum Arthropoda; class Insecta; order Diptera; family Muscidae; genus Eudasyphora; species Eudasyphora cyanicolor. The sequence goes on from OZ005735.1 coordinate 208,469,325, forward strand.
CCTTAGCGAAATCAAGAAATATACAATAGAAAGGTGATCTACTATAATACGTATGCTATTTACTAGGTCAGTGCAGGAGCGTGGTCATTATGATCTCTACCCTACATCGATACTTCCAATCATAACTTACCAAAGAGTAAAGTTATTTTTACTCTAAAAATAACTTTATTTTGTAAAACCTTTAAAGATCACAACAAAACAAAAACAACAGATGACAGTTCGATGATGCCATTCACAATGGTGTCCTAATCCAATCCAAGCTCAGCTGAGTTGACGTCAATTGGGCACTTGTGGCGGATAAAAAACGCGATTTACTGATTAAGTAAAAGTCGCTTGAACACCTAGTATGTCCAGATGTTGTCAAAGCGGGACAATATGTATTCTGGTTTTAGGTGAGTTCCTGCCGCTTGGCTTAACCCCACCGTGCTCTAAACACCTGGGCGAGTACACCTGAGCAAATAGGTCGACCAAAGCCACCACGCACATTGTGCATGAGTAGCAATCAATTCCGTGTTTCTGGACACTTTTGCCCTCCTCCTTAGTTAGTAGCGGAGCCCATCTAAAACTCCTTGCCAGTCTAAGGGTCATGGCACCCGGTTGGTTTGCAACTCCACATCCGAGAATATTCTCTCCTAGCGATTTTGGTTTCAACCACAGCCAACCCAATAGTCAGGCCGGAACCTGCGTCCCGAGGGCTTTCCTGACTCCCGTGGTACCAGATTAAGTGCTCTGGTTAGACTGCGTAGCCGAAGATACTACCAGTTAGACTCCAGAAAATCTAGGACTGGTGACCAGTCTGAAATCACTACCAACGCCCCCACACACAAGTGTATGAGTACCAATTTGACTTCATGTTTTTGGTTAAGGGCGGAGTCTACCTAAAACTCCTTCCATTCTATGGGTCATGGAACCCGGTTGAAAATGCAACTCCACATCGAGCTTGCGCTCTCCCCGCGATTTGGGTCTAAACCACAGCCACCACGAAATGCTCACCAAGGGGCCACACCAACAGCCAGGCTGGAACCGAAGTTCCAGGGGCTCCTGGCTCCCGTGGTACCAGATTATAGTCTCCGGTCAGACTTCGTAGCCGATGCTACTACCAGTTGGTCCTCCAAAAAAGGTCCGGGACTGGTGGCCTATAGTTCAAAATTTTGTTCGTAAACAACAATCAAACAAATAATGAACAACACATACACAACGATTAACACAGCCCTCCTCACGGATGACTCACCGGTCACTATCGTAACGCCGCTCCGGACAAACACACAGTCACTGAATATCAGTGACCCACAAAAACATAAAACAACAATAAACACGAACACCCTCACGGGTGAACGACAACAAACATCAAACATACAGGTAACAACAGTTACCTCAACACCAGGAACATCGGCAGGCATCAACAACGACAGTATCAGGGCGCAGATGGAGTCATCTGTGCCGCGCTTCGCGATCGACAAAACAGTAACACTCGACTAGACAGGCTATGCCGACAGTAGTGTAATCAGCCACCTCCGCTACATGTATCTGAGTCGTCTCCTATTAAACACAATACGAGCCAAATTGCCCATCACCCTTAACGTCCGGTCGTCCTCTACGACCCTACTGAAATCCCACACCCCCTGGGAGTGGAAGATTCCCATGCCCTCTACGACCCTACTGAAATCCCACACCCCCTGGGAGTGGAAGATTCCCATGCTAGCTAAATCCCTAACATCATCATAGTGCGAGCATTCCGTAAGTATATGCCGCCAGTCTTCAGGTCCTCTCCCACAACCACAGTCCGGACTTTCGGACAGACCTCTCGCATGCAAAAATGCACTGAGAGAGTCGTGTCCCGTCAGTAAACAGCCGAGACTCAGACCGCAGCCAAAGTCTGGCCGCTCCCTAACAAACGTCGCGTCACGAATAAAAGCGTACGTCGCCCGCCCCTTATCGCTTTCTGTCCATCTTGACCGCCACCTAGACACAAGGCACTCATCCAAGAGTTCCTTGTTCCTCCTAACATCCCCTTCTACCAGCTGATCAGCAGGAAACCAATCTAAACTTGGAAGTGGCAGGCCCCTCTTCATTCCGGAATGTGATGTCGCAACGCAACACCTCCAGATCTAGTGGGAGTGCACCCAGAAACACTTGCAATGCGTCTGTAGACACCGTACGACATACTGGCATACAAGCCAACATCGCCACCCTCTGCCACGATAAGACCTTGCGAAGGCCATGAGCAGTCAGTACTGTCTCTCGAATCCATCATGAGGTTCCACATAAATGGACCACAGATACGACCCTGGGGACAGCCACGTGTCACATCCTTCCAAACTGTGGCGCTGGGACCCACCGCACAAACTTTCCTATCCTCAAAATAACTTCGCCAAAGCCAAAGCTCACAGCCACCAATCTGGACTAACCTCTGGAGCACGCTGTCCCAAAGGAGATTGTCAAATGCACCTCGGAAATCAACAAATATACCAAGTTCGTACTTGGCTGTCGACTCGCTCACGCTACGACTTACATACATGCATCAAAGCATCCTCGGTAGACCGGTTAGACTTAAATCCAAACTGCTCTCATCAATGCGCTGCTTCAGCCGTGACACCATTATTCTCTCGAGAACTTTTCCAAGTTCCGAGAGAAGACTGATGACCCGATAAGAGCGAGGATCACTCCTCACCTTGTCGGGAGACTTAATCAGCACAACAACTCGGGCAATCTTCCAAGCTCCTGGGAATAAGCCATCTACTAAGTACCTCTGATAGATTCTATCCAGGTACTCTGGTATTGCCTTCCAGATGGCTTTCACCATCTCTCCAGTAATACCGTCTGTACCTGTTGACTTTCTACTTTTCACCCGATAGACACTGACCGAAATCTCATGTCTTTCCAGGATTTGGAGGGACATCCCTATGTCCAGGTGCCCATATGAGGTACAAGATAAACTAAGCAGTCATTTCTATAAGAGATCTGCGACACTCGAGGACTGTTTGTGAATTTAGGGCTGTTGCCTCCAGAGAATTGATGGCAGTTTGTAGTGAATGACAACGCCAGTATTGGTCACTACATATGTTACGACTCAGCCACTTGACGACTTCACATATTGTCATTATTTCGGCTTGATAGACACAGCAGGTATCTGGTAGTCTGTGAGCTATATTCAGGCCAAGTTCTGTGCAGTGTACTCCGAAGCCAAACTTATCATCATACTTTGAAACATGCGTATAGAAGTGGAGATAGTTTCTATTACCTGGTATTCTGCCAACCCATTCCTCTCTGGTAGTTTTGTTAATGTGTCTCGAATGTGTACACTGTTAGTATATCGTCCACTTTGACGGTTACCATAGCACTACATTGTGATATCCTCGTGTGAGGATCATATGATAGACAATTGAATCTTAATGCCGCTCGGTTGAAACTTCTCTAGCCACAATATCAATTGGCAGTTGAGGGAGTAGGACTTGTAGAGACTCTGTCGCTGTAGTCCGTATGCTTAGGCAGGTAGTTCTCTGAATCTTCATTTATTGAGTGTGGATGGATCGCTTATCAGTTACAGAACTTATTCGGTTCGAGACAATTTGTTTCAGTTACTTTCTGTCAATTGCAAAATAAATGGCCCTGTTCCACATTGGAACGATGGGAATGGATCGTGGTTTGTTTGACTGCTTAAAACTTGAAAACTTCTAACCCAAATTGAAAAATTCCTTCAGCGGATATGTTCGTAAGTGCTACGTGAAGGTTTACGAAAAAATTCTCAACAGGAGATTCTGACTACTTGACCGCTGAGACTCCTGTAAGATCTAGAAATCTAAAATTTTGCACAACCATAGACAAGAGTGATGCCCTATGGCCAGTTCAAGCGCTATCAAAAACTTGAGTATTGTATTTGTGCTTTCAGAAGATGAAAGTCTATAAACGACAAATATAAACGCGAAAAATAATTTTCAATTCTCTGACTGTGGTCTGTGTGGCAGTAACCAAATTTTTGGTCATTATTTCAGCAATTTTAAAATATTAAATATATTTTAGCTTAGAGTCTAAAAATGTAAATATACATACATATATATCTTAAAGGAGATTCGAAAAAGCTATTCATCACCCAGCCCGAGAGGTCAAACTGCAGTGACCAAAACAATTGTCACGCTTTCAGTTCTTTCAAAAGTCTTTAAAGAAGTATGAGCCTACAAACTGATGTGCATACATATATACTAGGCCGGGTCGATTTGTGGGGAGGCAAAAAAAGTCGCCATTGCTCAGTGAAAATCGTATTCTAGGGATCAAAATAAGAAACTTTGCCGAAGGAACCATACCTCTAAAACGAATTCTGATGTCCCGGAAAAAAATCCCCCTTTGACCCATTTAGAGTGCTCCAATCGAGTCCAAATGTATGACCGACCCCCACTAACTTTGGAGGCCCGACCCATCCATGCCAGTGGCACATTTGGACTCGATTGGAGCACTCTAAATGGGTCAAAGTGGGATTTTTTTCCGGGACATCAGAATTCGTTTTAGAGGTATGGTTCCTTCGGCAAAGTTTCTTATTTTGATCCCTAGAATACGATTTTCACTGAGCACTTCACTGAGTGGGGGTCGGTCATACATTTGGACTCGATTGGAGCACTCTAAATGGGTCAAAGTGGGATTTTTTCCGGGACATCAGAATTCCTTTTAGAGGTATGGTTCCTTCGGCAATGTTTCTTATTTTGATCCCTAGAATACGATTTTCACTGAGCAATGGGCGATTTTTAAATCGACCTGCCCTAATATATACAGATCTCAAACGGATGTGCTTTTACGCCAAATGATTCTTGACCACTGGGCCGCTGAGGATCCTATAAGAACTACACAGCTGAAATGGATAGACTCGAGTGTTGTATAAACGCTGGACATTTCACAGAATCGGTTTTTGGCCAGTGGTAAGTTCTCGCTCTATCAAAAATGTGAGTCATTGTAAATATTTTTTTAAAAAGATTGAATAAAAAGCTTTCGAAAATATTTTGGGCAACGTTTTTATAATACATTAGGTAATAAGTGGGACAAAAGGTCTGTTTGACCAACATTTCAAAATGCAACACTCTCATAATTTTCTGCATTGCTACTTGAGAATGCCATCTAGACTAGGTTATTTGAAGGGATAGCTTAGTATGCATTTCTCGATCAACAGTTTGTAGTCCACCCGCCTTCCAGCTGATCCAGCTGCTCCTCGAGTTCTGTCCGGGAGTTCCCCGGAAAATTATTGTTAAGCAGTATTTTCAACGAATGATTTATTAGTTTTTTGTCCAGCTATAATCATTATCCTGCAGTTAAACTACATATTGTACAGGGCGTTTTTGGTATTATCTTCACCAGCCTTGCGACATCTGAGACATTTTCCAATTCACCATCTTTCCTTAATTCCTTCTTATAGAAATTCCTTTAGAAACTTTAAAATGGCCATAAATCCTTAAAAAACGTTGCCCTATTTAGGGTAAATGTTTTTAGACATTTTTAAAATCGTCTTAACTTCCTAAGTAAGCGCCTTAAGCAAAGGGAAAAACAATCATACAAACTGTGATACTTAACTCGATTATTTTGTAAACATTACTTTGACCCAGATACATATAGATGTCTTGCATCCCAGCGAACAATTTAATCCGATTTCTGTCCGAATTCTGACAGAACGTCGGCAAAAATTGCCGAGTCTGATGCCGAATTCGGTCAGAATTCTTGCCGAATGTTGTATGAGTGGTAGACAAGAATTCGGACCGACATTTCTGAGGAAATTCGGATACTTGTGCAGACTTTCTTACAGAATTCTGACCGAATTCTGGTGGGAAATTCGGAGGGAAATCTGAACATTTGTGCGACAATGTGCAGACATTTCGGACTAATTGAGCTAAGCAATTGTTTAGCCTCCTTCTTCACTTTTTTTCTTATTGCTTGGCGAGACGACATAATTTTGAAAAGTTCTTAAATATCGTCTTCTTTTGCACAACTCACTTTATCAACTAGCTTACTCACCGCTTGATTTACAAATGGCGAGTTTTTGCAACAATCGCCTCACACAAAAATTACAATGAAATTCAAAATAACGGAACTAAAACACCAAAAAAATCATATTAAAACTTTCAATGAAATGAATAGATAACAACAAAATCTAACTCAAGAAAAAAAATCCCTTCAGAGAGTATAATTACTGCTTTAATGTAAGCAAAACAAAATCGGACACAACAAATCCATCAAGAGAGTGAGAAGACAACGAAATGTAAACAACAAAATCCAACACACAAATTTCCCTTTATGCAGGGGGTGAGTATAATCGGACACAAAAAATCCCTCCAGAGAATGTGCTGAGAACAAAATATAAACATAAATTCCTTTATGGAGGGAGTAGGTTTACTCACTCTCAAAAGGGAATTTTGTTTTTCTGGCTAAATTTATTTTCGATCAGAGAATGTGCAGATTTGTCGGATTGTTTTCTGACAGACATTTAACAGATATTTCGGACGTCAGCCATGTCGGAAATAATTGTTCACTGGGATGCCATGCGCACACACACACACACGAAATGAAATAAAACCACAAGAAGGTTTAAGTTTTTTCTTATATAATAAAATGGCCAAGTGCCAATCGGTTTTATTGAGGTTTATAAGTTGATTGTGCTAACGAAGTTTACCTTGAATAAAAAATGGCACAGCGAGATGCACATACTTAATCGAGCGAGGTTAAGAGAGCGATTAAGCTAAGATGGAGAAAGGTGGCGGCGTCGGCGCAAAATCTACTAGTTTCTCGTTAAAATCTGACTATCATAATTACAGGGATGGAGTAATTGGGAGCCAACAGATTTTAACGAGTACATATATTGGTAGGAACATTAGGACATTGCGTACACCGAGATAAATTAAAGGGACAATTCATGTTTGTACTTAAACACATTACTTTGACCCCGATACATACATATAGATGTCCTGCATGCCATGCACGCCGTTAACCCAATTGCAAGGAACAAACACATGTTCGCATGACACACATTTTTAGGCCATATACTCAAATACGATAACAACAGGATTTACATACAAACAGGACAGGTCAAAACTTGGATATAGACATGCGCAGTTGTTAAGACAAGTGACAGAAGTCCTTTTGCAACACAACACTCGGGATAACGTCATGTCACTGACACTGGAAACTATGGGGATGGAAGGTGGTGGTTATGCTGTTGGCGCCGCCGGGAAAACCAAAGCTTTTACCAACAGCCAAAGAGGAAAAGCTTCATTGAACAGCATTAACTTTGAGTGTCCTTTATCCTGCTGTGAATCAGTTTGCCAGACCAACGCACAGGAAGCAGTAGCACTACACGGGCAGCCAATATTCATTCTGAACGCATACACACATATTTTTGTGTTAACTTTTTTTCTCGGTCGCTCTCACATTTATTTCATCGATAGTTGTAGTAATTTCTTTTTGGATACAACTTTTGTTAGAAAATAAAAAGAAATTTTTTGAAATTTTACTAAAAAAAAAACAAACAAATGGGATTAATTTTAAACCCCAATCAAATAACGACGAATTTAATTTGAATTTCTAAAGAGAATAGAAATGAAAATAATAAAAAGTGATTTTATTCATGTATTTAGAGAGAAAAGTGCTAAGTGATTGGGGAAAAAAATAGTTTTGAAAGTAAATTATTAATACACAGAGCCAAAGTGTTGATGTCACTAAGCTTCGTAAAGTCTAAATTTAATGGGGGAGAAAAAATCCACCAATTCAACAAGTCATAAATATTTTGGGGAAAATATATACTAAATATTACTCATAGTTAGCAGACGCCGCTGTGCTTAACATCGTCGTCTCCTTGGTGCCTATTTAGCCACACAAGAAACCCCCCAAAAGAAACCTCCCAAAAACCGAGCCACCAATCCAGCCATCATTCATCATCTGCTGTCGTCCTCCCTAAAATGTTCATTTCTTAAATAAACAAAAGTGAGAAACAAAATTGAATTACAAAAAAAAATTACAAACAGAAAGATAAACTTTTGTTACTGCTGCGGGGGAGAAGGAAAAAAAGTTTTCCCACCAGTAACACATATACTCGTACATCAAAAACAGACAATGGTTATTACCATAGACATTGTTTAGGGAGAACGCCATTAAAGCCACAACCCCCACCAATTAGTCCTCCCAAAAGGAGAGACAAACTAACAACAAGGAAACGATAATTCAAAAACTAAAAAAAAACGGCGAACATTTTAACGCCCCCGACCCAAAACAAAAAAATATTTATTAAAATAAAGGTAACAACTTTAAACGCCAAATTCCCTCAGAGTAATGGGACGTCGCAAGGACAAACCACGCCTTATACCCGAACAGGATAAACGCATATGTCGCGCTATATGCCTGTGCCAGCTGACCATGGTCCTGTCCTGTGTGTCCATTGTCTATCTAAGTGTGGCCATTTATTCGCCTTCATTCAAGTAAGTTCTTTGTTTTTATTTGCCCACAATCATCTAATTTCTTAACATTGACGAGGACGACAACGACAGTGATGATAAGAGGGAATCTTAGTTGTACGAGTATACGATGAACAAGTCCTTGGAGATTGAGTTTATTTTGTATGTTTAAGGTAGGGAGTCAAATTCATCGGTTTTTTTATGTTTTTGATGCGCATTTTACGAGTATAGTTCATTGAAGTTAACAGTTAGCAAATACGACAGTTATATTGCACTACCGCAACTCGATAATAATATCAGAGTTACAAATGAATTTGTTTGTCAGTAGGGCAGACAGATAACAGTTGGTAATTAATCAGGATTATGGTAATAATATCCCAATTATGGAACTCGATTTAAGGTTCCAAATTTCTATACCATTGCCCATAGGATGGTGATGTACTAAGATTGTCATTTCGATTCTATATGAGGGATTCTCCACCATTAACCGCATTATACAGGGTTTTCCAACAAGAGGTGTTATTTTGAATCACCCGGTATTTCGGTAGCTGTCACTTTTGAAGCTTTTATTCTTTGACATTTGACAAGTAGAAACTACGCCATTACTAAAAATGGAACGATGCATGATTCAACAACGCATTAAAATTATTAAAATTCACTAAAAAAATGGTGAAAATCTTGCAGTCACAGTTCGCAAAACTAAAGCTTTTTTGGGTCTTCGTGAAGCACTTCCAGCTGGTGGGACAAGTTAGTGATGTGAAGAATAAAATTCGTGCACGTCGGTCGCTCAAGAACAACTGAGAATATTGCTGCTGTAGCCCAAAGTGTTGAAGAAAACCCAGGTTTATCAATTCCTCGTCGTTCTTTGGAATTGGGCATTCCACAAACGTCATTACACCGTATCTTGCATAAAGAATTGCATCCGGAATTCAATCGAAAAATCATCTTGACTGATGAGGCCCATTTCCACCTCGGTGGCTACGTCATCAAGCAAAACTGTCGCATCTGGGACTCGGAAAACCCAAGAGTTATTGTTGAGAAGCCTCTCCATCCTCAACGTGTGACTGTTTGGTGCGGTTTATGGTAACAGTTGCGGTGAATGGATTGCGCTATCGAGAGATGATTAATGATTTTTTATGGTCGGAGTTGGATGGTATTGATCTGGACAACTTTTACTTTCAACAAGACGGCGCTACGTGCCACACAAGCAACGAAACCATTGCTCTGTTACGGGAATAGTTTCCGGACCGTGTTATCTCTCGAAGAAGTGATCACAATTGGCCACCGAGATCGTGTGATTTAACACCTTCTTCCTTTTGGGGCCACGTGAAAGATAAGGTCTACACCAACAGCCCAGCGTCGATTCAAGACCTCAAAGATAGAATTCGTGAGGACATAGGGCAGCCACTTTGCTATTTAGTTATGGAAAATTTCATGAAAAGGATATGGTCCTGTAAGCGTGGTCGTGGTGGCCATTTGGCTGATGTTGTTTTTCATTATTAACGGCATACCTTCCTCTTTATTATGAAATAAACATCCGATCATTCATCTCAAAAAATGGAATTTTTCTTTGAATACCAAAATAACACCTCTTGTTGGAAAACCCTTTACAATATAATAAATGAAATTGGAAATTAAAGGATTTTTCAAAAGGGATGATACGAATTTGAAGTGCCGTTTTGGCCATTTGTAATATGTCATGATCTGTCATTTGTTTCATTTCGTTGTATTTAGTTGTGTTTACAATTTCATCATTATTCGGTTTTATTATCAAAATAATCCTTCTCCAATTGCCACTTTTCGTGCGCTAAATCCATTTTTTTTAAATCAAAAAAAAAAAATACTTTCCAGTCGACCTACGACCTTGACACCCATTAGCAATATTTTATCTCTCGTTAAGAGCTACCTTTTTTGCCATTGACCGATTCCCGATCCGATGTACCGTTAAGGAGCTAGAGCAAAAATAAACTTTCCATTCACATTTGAAAATGATGCTAAGTCCAATTTTTTAAATAAAAAAAACACTTTCCAGACGACCTACGACCCTGACACTCATGAGCAATATCTTAGCTCTCGTTAAGAAATATCTTTTTGCCATTGACCGATTGTGGCTACGTTCCACACAGCAAATGAAACAATTGAATTGTTTCGAGACAAGTTTGGAGATTCGATTATTTCAAGAAATTGTGATATTGAATGGCCTCCAAGAAGTTGTGATTTAATATCATTAGACTATTTCTTGTGGGGTTATTTGAAGTCATTGGTCTTTCGAAATAAACCAGACTATCTTCAAGCTTAACAAGTCAGTATTGAACGTGCCATTCATGACATACGACTTGATTTAGTGGAAAAAGTGCTCGAAAATTAGGTTCATCGAATTCGTTCCTACAGAAGAAGTCGTGGAGGCCATTTGAATGACGTTTTATTTAGAACTTAATTGTATCGATTGTACACGGGGCAAAATCGCCTTTTTTGATATGTTTGAATCGAAAGAAAATATACATACTTGCAAAAAAATTTTTAAATATTATATATTTTCGAGCAAATAAATTTTATATGAAAATCAATAATATGTATTTAGAACCCATATGTTAATATATTAGAATAAAATATATTTGCGAACTAATTTTCTCAAATAAAATATGTGTTTAAACACAAATAAAATTATTGTTTATGAATATTTCCAAATATATTTTATTAAAAAAAGATATTCAAAACATTGCTGAATTTTTCGAATTTTAGTTTTAATTTTTTCCTTGTTTTCGAATTGTGCATTTCTATTAAAAATGGCATACTTAGCATTAACTTCTATTTGAAACCATTTATTTTTTTTCTAACTATTCCAAGTCATTATTTTGAATTATAAAGAAATTTTACTAACATTAAAACTTTCTAAAAATTTCCTTTCAATTGCTGACAACATAAAACAATTAAAGAATAGATATATACATATTCACGCAAATAGATCTTTGTTTGGGAAATAACATATCCAAATAAAAAATATTAGGATGTAAACATAGTTTTGTTTAGAACAACATCCCCCCAAACATATATGTAATATTTGTATGTGTCAAATATTGTATATTTGGAGTGCACTCTAAAAATATATATGTTTCAAGCAGAATATGTTTGGGACAATATACTACAGAGGCGATTTTTTTTCAGCGTGTACTTGACATTAAATAAAAAACTTTTGAGTTTCCTTAAAAATAAGTGCGTTTTTTTTTTCAAATAAATCGTGTCACCTTTATTGGAAAACATTTCTGAACAAATAAATTTTATATTGATATATTACAACAAAATATATTTTCAAACTAATTTTCTCAAATCAAATATGTGTTTATATACAAAAATAAATTATTGTTTAGGAATTTCTCCAAATATATTTTGTTTACAAAAGCTTTTCCAAACGTTGCAGATTTTTCGAATCTAATTTTTAATTTTTCGTTGATTTCGAGTTAACCTTACAAATTTAAAATGACATAAGTAGCTTTTATAGCTTTAGTTTCAAATCACTAATTCTTAATTTTTATGTATTCCAAGTCATCATTTGTTGTCAACTCATAAAGCAATGTATCGTTATGCAAGATTATACCATTCATGTAAAATAAAGGCATTTTACGAACATTTAAAATTTCTTCAAAAAAATTAAGGTCGAATAACTGAAAAAAAAAACTTGTCTTAAAATTAAGGAATTGATATACTTTCTGAATGCTTAAATTCAAATAATAATATTGGTTTCGTAAATAATAGTCCCAAATAAAAAAACAACGTCTTCCCAAATATGTAATATTTGTTTGTGCCAAATGTAATATATAGGGTGATCAAAGTAGAGATACTTTATTCAATAGCCTTTTTTTGACAGATCACGTGTGAGTCGTGTCATGCTGTCATGTTATTTTTGTTAAGTATTCTTTGGCATTTCATCATGGAAAGACTTACGCCTGAACAACGTTTACGCGTGTCATTCGCCACACGTTGAAAAAAAATCGCTTCTGTAGTATATTGTTCTAAACATATTCTGCTGGAAACGTACATATGTTTAGAGTACACTCCAAATATATAATATTTGACACTCACAAATATAATATGTTTGTGAGGATGTTGTTCTAAACAAAATTATGTTTTCATCCTAATATTTTTTTTGGAAATAATATTTCCAAAACAATTATTAATTTGTATTTAAGTATTTTGGCAATGTGTTGATGCCTTAATTTTAAGAGAAAGTTTTCAGTTTTTTTTTTAGAAATTTAAGGTTTAATTTTTTAGAAATTTTATATTTTTTAAAAATTATATTAAAATGTAAATCGTATAATCTTGGGTAACGTAAGGGTAAAATTAAAAATTATAAATTAAAACAAAAGAAAATGCTGCTTACGACAGTTTTACCTGTAAAGTATAACACAAAATCTAGGAAAAAATAAAATTAAAAATTGCTAGTCAACAAAGTCTTAAAATTGTTTTAAATATAATGTATTTGGATAAATTCTTCAACAATATCTATGTTTGATTGTAAACACATATTTTATTTGTGACAGTAAGTTCGCAAATATATTTTATTCTAATATATTAACATATGCGTTCTAAATACATTTTATTGATTTTCAAATAAAATTTATTTGCTCGAAAATATATAATATTTAAAAATTTTGGTTCCAAGTATATTTTCCTTGAATTCAAACATATCCAAAATGGCGATTTTCCTCCGTGCAGTTACCAGTCGAAATGCTCGAACGAGTCATCGAAAATTGGACTCAACGGATGGATCATCTGAGACGTAGCCGCGGCCAACATTTAATAGACATGATCTTCAAAAAATAAATGCCAAAGAATGTTCTTTCAAATGATAATAAACATTCCCCATTCAATTTGAATTTTCTGTGTTTTTTTTTTTCTTTAAAAAGTAATGAACCTCGAAATGGATCACCCTATATTTCGGGTGTATACTAAACATTTATATATATTTTAGGCAGAATATGTTTGGGACCATATACTACTTTTTAATCCAGTTTCTATAAAAGTGTGATTATTTAATTAAAATTATTACTCCAAAAACTCAACTAAAATATCATGTAGACACGACTGCTTCATTCCTCCCTTGTATATACTACCAATAGGAGAAAACCGTATCGCAATTCATCCATATGTACATTTATAAATGTTTGTTTGCATGCCTTTGCAATAGTTTTTGCTTCATTGACCTACAGCTGGTATTGTAACGTACAACAACAAATAATACACTAAGCCAACCACGAGTTGCTCGTCAACCACCTGGATGCATTGCATCGCTACCTACTGAAGCAAAACATCGTTCTTTTCACTCTTTCAAGAAGAGTTCGTGTTCTTTATTAATCTAACGTCGTGTGTTTCATGTTGAATTTCTACGAACTCTTTAACAATTCCCGTTGAGTTAATATTGCTGAGAATACTTATGGTTTGGTTTTGGTGTGTTTTAGTTACTCTGGCTTCTCTTCAGTTGTCGAATAAATCTTTCGCCTTTTACTAAAGATTTCCGTGGAGAGGAGCACTCTAATGAGTCTAAAATAAATTTTTGCAGGCCTTCCTTTACCAGGAGGGCCATAATGAATAAATTTAAAATGTATTTTTTAATTTGTGTATATTTGTGCAACGAAATTAAATGGTTTTTAAAAATTAATAAATTACGCGTATTATTTTCAAATTATTTATTTATTAATTAATGGTCTTTGTTGAACAATTTTAGATTTCAGGTTGTTTCACAGATTATATGTAACAACAGAAGTCGATTTTTTTCGTATAGGTTTTATTTAGAAAATCGGCGAAAATTTCCTTAATCTGCTAATTATGTTTTTTATTAATCTGTTGAATAGTTTTATATCTTGATAGGCTAAAAAAACCAATTAAAAAAGGCAATTACAAAATTCTAAATTCCGTAGACACTTTTTAAATTTCGACATTAATTTGATATTAATTTCACATTGTTCCTGAAAATATTAAAAAGTTATCTCAAAAATTTCCACTATAATTATTACTAGTAATTTTTTTCAGTGTCCAAAATATATACAAATTTTCCGCCAAACAATACATTTTTCTTACAAAATATTTGGATTTCAAAACAATTAGGACATTAAAAGTTTAAGTTTAAAATTGCTTTAAACTAACTAATACTGTATTTTATTAATCTGTTTAATAATTTTGGAGATTGCAAAGAAAAAAATTTAGATCATTAATTTAAATTCTAAGGATATTTTTCATTTATTTTTTATTTTCGATATTAATTTGAAATTAATTAATTAATGTTCATACAAATATAAAAAATAGGAAGGAAAGGCGAAATCCATTTGTGATTGTGGGTGATTCCAATATAAACCTGCTTGAGGAAAATGCGTCATCCAGTGATATTATGGAATTATTAAACAGTTTTGGTTTTGAAAATTGTCACACGTTAATTACAAGGCCGACAAGTGCATCATGTATTGACCATGTGTACAGCAATATTTCTAGTGATATTTCAATTGATTCAATAGAATGTAAGGGCCTGTTTCTGTAACTTATTTTCGTTCGTCTACGGCGAACGATCAAAAATCACTCAACTATTACTTGAATTCTATAAAACGCATGTTAGAAATATTTTAGGTACGAGCTTTTTACGTGATTTCCTATAGACAGAACGAATTATAAACTGCTGTGACTTATAGATTTCTCAGAATAATTGAGTGATTTTTGATCGTTTGCCGTAGACGAACGAAAATAAGTTACAGAAACAGGCGCTAAATTAAGTGATCACAATATTGTTTTTTGCAAATTAAAATCCGATATTGAACCGTACAATCAGAATGTGACACAAAAATCCCACTGTAATTACCATAATGTTTTGTGGTAATCCCTCTGAAATTACTTCAAATCTGATTGACGTAGTTAATGAAGCAATTATGTCAAGTACATCAAAAACCACAGTAACAAAAAATATAAAACGAGAAATAGCACCTTGGATAAATTCAAATTTGTGGTCTCTTATGGAGGTAAAAAATAAACTTTTGAAGTTGAGGAGAAGGAATAGAAATAGCCAAGAAATCAATGAGAAACTTAAAAGAATTAGTAAGGTTATAAGAAGGAGTACACGGAAATGTATGAATGATTACTATGAGAAAAATCTTTTAAAGTATAAAGGAGATCCTAGGAGTTGCTGGAAGTTTTTAAATGACATAATGGGTCGTGTGAAGAAACGTTCAAACGATATAGTAGATGCAAATGGTATACTTGTGACAGACAATAGCGTAAAATGTGAACTTTTTAATAGATATTTCGTGGATGTGGTGAAAGATCTGAAAAGCAATATTCCAAAATATCAGTACGACCATTGTAATTTATTAAGGACTTTGAGAAGTCACAGCTGTCGTTTCTTGTTCAAAAGTGTTACATCGGAAGATTTGCGTGAAATTATAATGAATTTAAAGAAATCGAAAAGTCCTGGGCATGATAACATCTCTTCAAATTTGTTAATAAGTTCTTGCGATGTTTTAGTACCGCATTTGACAAGGATTTTCAATTCTTTGGTGGATACGTGCACATACCCAGATATTTTGAAACTGCATAAGATCATACCCATACCAAAAATATCACAAGCGAATACATTAACACATTATAGACCTATAGCATTATTGTCTATTGTTGATAAAATATTTGAACGGGTTATGCATACGCAACTTTTGGAGTTTATGGGAAGGGAATCGCTTTTAAGCAGGAATCAGTTTGGGTTTGTGAAGGGAGTTGGTACGAATGATGCGGTTGTCAAAGTAGTTAATATCATATGTGAAGGACTGGACAAGGGATTCAATGGCGTAGCGGGTATTTTTTATGATTTCAGCAAAGCCTTTGATCTGGTTGATCATAAGATTCTTCTCCAGAAACTTACGTACTATGGTTTAAGTGGAAATGCAGTGAAACTCATGGAAAGTTATTTAGCAGACAGAAGACAATACGTCCAAATTGGCGAGTATAAAAGTTCTATACTTCCCATAGATTGTGGAGTTCCACAGGGAAGCGTTTTGGGTCCTCTACTATTTACAATTTATTTGAATGACCTTAATAATCTTGGTTTGTTTGGCACCATTGTGATGTTTGCTGATGATGTTTCCATTTTTTACCCCTATAAGAATGATTTGGTTCTGAAAACGCAAATAGAAAGAGACGCATCATTAATAATCGAATATGCTAGAATAAACGGTCTTGTTCTGAACCCAGATAAGACTAAATTGTTACGATTTAGACCACATTCACCGTCAATAAACAGTGATTTCTCCATATATATCAATGGAAAATTAGTAAGAGAGGAACATGAAATCAAATATTTGGGAATTGTTCTAAAAAGCAATTTGTCTTGGGATGGTCACATTAAATCTTTAAGAGCAAAAATTTCATCTGCGTCCGGATTGCTATTCAAATTAAGTAGGAAACTGGCGACTAAAAATAAACTATTGATATATCAGTCTTTAATTCACAGGCATCTCGAGTATATGGCAATAGTTTATGCTTTCAAGAAAACTAATGAATTGAAAATTCTTCAATCAGCACAGAATAAAGCTTTGAAATGTGTTTTTAATTTGGATATCAGACATAATACGATAGGTTTATATAAAGATTATTGTAAAACTATAATGCCTATTTATGGATTATATAAGAAACAACTATTATTGTACGTATATAAATCAGTGCATAACATTGGATCTAGATTTATCAACTTATCGGTAAATCAGAATATTTGTAACACTAGAAACTCATCAAATCTTAGAATCGCAAGATGCAGGCTCGCAACTACTCGGCAGCGGATTGAATATGCTGGATGTGTAATTTTTAATAATTTGCCAAGTAATGTTAAAAATTGTACTTCAATATCTATTTTTAAAAGAACTGTGAAAGAGTATATTTTGCATAATATTGAAATTCTTCTTGATTACTGATTATATTCTATATAATATATTATTAATATATTTTTTTTTTGTTTTTTTGCTCACCTAATACGAAATGAAGTAAACAATATTCTAAAAGAAAATATTAATATACATATGTACATATTTATTGTATATACGCATATGCATATTTCAGTATAAATATTCTTTGTCAACACGCCTCTTTAAGCCTACATAGGCGCGAGGCAACACATATTGTATTATATATATTATGAAATTTTCAATCTAATAAATAAAATAAATAAATAAGTCGCGCGGCGCTGATTACACTACATACGCAACAAAAAAAATTTTTTTGTGTTTTAGACCTAAAAATTATTTTTTTGTATAGATTGTGGCATACTGTTATATAAAATCAAATTTTTTAAATTCAAATTTTTTTTTAAAAAATTTTTATTAAAAATACTAATATCGTCGAAGGTACCCTTAGTATTTGCACTATAATTTTTGGAGTATATTCCCGATTAGGTCGACTTAGACGTTAAATTGAAGCTATTAATGTGGGCTACCAATGTTGGAAATATCCCTTTCACTTAAAAACAGTGGGTTAGTAACAGTCATTAAACAAATTGGAAAAAGTAGATTTAAAAAAAAAAAAAAATAAAAATTTCCTTGGAAGAAAAAAATACATAAAAAATAAAAAAAAATCGACTAAAATATTTTATTCCATTTTTTAAAAGTTTTCATCCTAGCGAAGAAAATAATGCCTATTTGAAAAAAATCTATGCATGAATGTAGAAATTATAGCCCTTTTGGTATAGGTAAGAGAATTTCAAAAAATCTTTTTCTTTAAATTTCTATTTAAATAGCGATTTTATTTAATACTTTTGTTTATATTATGTACATTAGAGTTTATTTTCATGAACAAGTTTCATTAAAAGTAATTGTGAGTTCTAATGAGGAACCAAATATAACCTCCCATCATTCTTTCATCCCAGTGCCCTTGGTAACGCCGCTCGATGGACTTCAATTCTTGGTGAAACCTTTCGCCATGTTCGTCACTTACGTCACCAAGATTCTCGGGGAAAAAGTTTAAATTAGAATGCAAGAAATGAATTTTGAGGGCATGAGCAATTGGAATCGACGGTTTCTGATTTCCGTTGTGTAAAAGTACTGCTGTCAACAAGTAACCGCCATTCCTTTGAATTGTATGTTTGATTAAGTTCCTCGAACAATCCGGGAATGTCCTTGCAAAAGCATAAGTTATCCACAGTTGTATAAAATTGTTTGTAAGGTATAACACGGACTCTATAATATGATATGTTAACATCTGGGGCCAAAACATTATACAGCTTCATCCGAAATGCAAGTAGTTCTGCCTTATCTTTGGTCAGTTCCAAAACTCTCACTAGATCATTGAGTTGAAACTGTGTTAACAGCGATGACTTCTGACTCAAACTTGAATCGGTCAGAGTTGAGTACTCAGTTGAACTTGCTGATGTTTCCGTAATTAGGCTGTTAGCTATACTTGGACACTTGGTAATTGGTATTGTTTCCGAATGTGCAACTGGCAAAGTGACAGATTTTACTTCAGCGTGATTCCAGCGAATGCTCGCTCCTTCCTACTCCAATCTGTTTACTTAGATAAAATTAGCAGTCCGTATCGTGAATGAATGGTTGTCTCCAAATCATTGGCATTCCAAATTGCACGTGGTGTCTAAAATTAAAACGTTTTATTCTACAAAACATTGTAATACATTAATTGTAAAGTACTTACCGCATGTTTCCACTACTCCATCGAGTAAGATTTACATGGCACGAATTACACAAAATACTAGGTGTCCACGGTTCGTTCACATTTTCAACTCGTATACCAAAATATTGCATATATTTCTTCTATTATTTTACTAAACTCACATCGATTTTTTTTAATTACATATTTTCCGCAGATGTGGCAGAAGTTGTCAGCATCATTTACACATTGAAAAAGTCTTTGCCTTTT
This sequence comes from Eudasyphora cyanicolor, assembly GCA_963930755.1. Lineage (NCBI taxonomy): Eukaryota > Metazoa > Arthropoda > Insecta > Diptera > Muscidae > Eudasyphora > Eudasyphora cyanicolor. The sequence goes on from OZ005735.1 coordinate 208,488,635, forward strand.
ACTCATACTTCGAAATATAACTTTATATTTTTCAGAAAATCGACTTATCTCTTTAAGGCGCTGAATTACACTAATTTATTAATAAGTAATTTCATTCATAAATTCCGGATTTAAGGTACATAAGTTGCAGTACATTAGCTGACATATAGTTTGCTTCGAACGTAGAAACCCAATACATGCCCCTAAAAGGCGCAACTGAATGGAAACCTCATAAATAAAAAACCACAAATATTGTTGAATGACCCTCTACCTGAGCGGATCTCATCCAATATAGCTCTCACATTGCATATCATGTTCTATGGAGGGTTACGAACGGCCATAAAACCTCGTCCTCTCTATAAGTTTATAATGTCTGACATCAATCCTCATAAAATAAAATTCAGGTGCAATGTCTCTTATATGTCTCTCTCACATATGGCGAATTCAATATAAGCAAAAACATCATTTAACCAGTAAGGAAAGGCTAAAGTCGGGCGGGGTCGACTATATAATACCCTACACCACTCTCGTAGTATTGAATAACTCTGAAATATAAATTTTGTAGTTCATGTATAAATTGTTTATTCTAAATTTCAAAACGATTGGATGTAAAATACAGCTTCTATGGAACTAAAGGGCCAAATCGGACGAAACATATATATGGGAGCTATAGCTAAATCTTAACCGATTTTCTTCAAATTCGGCAATGTTGGTTCATGGATCACGAAACTCTACCATTCTAAATTTCAAAACGATTGGATGTAAAATACAGCTTTTATAGGACTAAAGGCCAAATCGGACGAAACATATATATGGGAGCTATAGCTAAATCTTAACGGATTTTCTTCAAATTCGGTAGTGTTGGTTCATGGATCAAGAAACTCTACCATTCTAAATTTCAAAACGATTGGATGTAAAATACAACTTCTATAGGACTAAAGGGCCAAATCGGACGAAACATATATATGGGAGCTATAGCTAAATCTTAACCGATTTTCTTCAAATTCGGTAGTGTTGTTCAAAATGATTGGATGTAAAATACAGCTTTTATAGGACTAAAGGCCAAATCGGACGAAACATATATATGGGAGCTATAGCTAAATCTTAACCGATTTTCTTCAAATTCGGTAGTGTTGGTTCATGGATCAAGAAACTCTACCATTCTAAATTTCAAAATGATTGGATGTAAAATACAGCTTCTTCAGGACTAAAGAGCAAAATCGGACGAAACATATATATGGGAGCTATAGCTAAATCTTAACCGATTTTCTTCAAATTCGGTAGTGTTGGTTCATGGATCAAGAAACTCTACCATTCTAAATTTCAAAACGATTGGATGTAAAATACAGCTTTTATAGGACTAAAGGCCAAATCGGACGAAACATATATATGGGAGCTATAGCTAAATCTTAACCGATTTTCTTCAAATTCGGTAGTGTTGGTTCATGGATCAAGAAACTCTACCATTCTAAATTTCAAAATGATTGGATGTAAAATACAGCTTCTACAGGACTAAAGAGCAAAATCGGACGAAATATATATATGGGAGCTATAGCTAAATCTTAACCGATTTTCTTCAAATTCGGTAGTGTTGGTTCATGGATCAAGAAACTCTACCATTCTAAATTTCAAAACGATTGGATGTAAAATACAGCTTCTATAGGACTAAAGGGCCAAATCGGACGAAACATATATATGGGAGCTATAGCTAAATCTTAACCGATTTTCTTCAAATTCGGCAAAGTTGGTTCATGGATCAAGAAACTCTACCATTCTAAATTTCAAAACGATTGGATGTAAAATACAGCTTCTATAGGACTAAAGGGCCAAATCGGACGAAAGATGGGAGCTATATCTAAATCTGAACCGATTTCAACCAAATTCAATAGCGATCTTAACAGCTGCGAAATACTCTAAACTGCAAAATTTCAGAACGATCGGAGTGAAATTGCGACCTGTAGTCGACGAACAACTTTACATGGACAGAAGGACGGGCGGACATCGTTAAATCGACTCAGCTAGTGATTCTGAGTCGATCGGTATACTTTAAGGTGGGTCTAGCTGTGTTATTTTCAGGTGTTCCAAACATCTGCCGTGAAACAAACTTATAATACCCTGTACCACAGTGTGGTGTAGGGTATAAAAACGAAAAAATATGGAAGAAGATTTTTTTGAATTTCCCTAACATTTACAATATGGCTCATAGCTTTTACATCTATCCATAGATTTTTTCAAATAGACAGTGTTTTCTTCGTTAGCATGCTGGCTTTTTAAAAATGTGATAAAATAATTGTTGTTTTTTTTTTAAAAAATCATTTTTTCTCATATTTTTGACGACTGTTACTAAACCAAAGATTCTACGTGAAAGCAATATTTGCAGCATATGTAGCCCTCATAATTCCCTTTAATTTAAGGCATAACGGCTCAATCAGGCTTATACTTGAATTATTATGGTCCTTGAAAATTATGGTCCAAATACTGAATGTAGTTTCCATGAAAGCTGGAATTAAAAAAAAAATTACCATAAACAATTTTTTTAATATTTTTTTTTTTGTGTTTGTGACACCTAATTGCACCAGTAACTGTTATCCGCATCCCTTGGACAAACATTTTGTTGCATAGTGTTATATGGTACCCTACACCTCTCCAGTAAGATTGGATAACATTGAAATTTCAAATGTATACTTCCACTAAAATTTGTTTATACAAAATCCTAAATGTGTACGATTTAATGTATACAATAAATGTATACGATTCCAGGTAGACTTTAACTGAGTCTTCACGACTACTTCATTCCTCCCTTGATCCTTCCTAGTATCGCTATGCATTCATAAGTATGTACATTTATACATGTTTGTATACCTTTACGTATAATTGTTTTCTTCGTTGACCTACAGCTGATATCGTATGTAGCCTACAACAACAAAAAAAAAACACTAAGCCAACAACCACGAGTTGATCATCAATCAACCCGTCGCTCTTTTTCATTCTTTCAAAAGGTGTTCGTGTTCTTTATTAATTTAACGTCGTGTGTTTCATGTTGAATTTCTACGAACTCTTAACAATTCTCGTTGAGTTAATATTGCTGAGAATACTTGTGGTTTGGTTTTGGTGTGTTTTAGTTACTCTGGCTTCTCTTCAGTTGTCGAATAAATCTTTCGCCTTTTACTAAAGATTTCCGTGGAGAGGAGCACTCTAATGAGTCTAAAATAATTTTTTGCAGGCCTTCCTTTATCGGGAGGGCCATAATTAAACAATTTAAAATTGTTTGTGTATGTTTTTTGATATTGTTCGGCTTGAGGTCCTTTTTAATTAAAATGCGTTTTTCACGTTTTTTTAATTAATTTATTTTCGTTTCCGATATTTCGACTAACGTCGTTAGCAGGTTGCCGTTTTGGTCGTTTTCGACCAAATTTGGTCGGATGGATTTGAAATTTTTATATTTGGTCGGATGGTCGGTTTTATTCTAGAATATTTAATTTGTAATACAATACAGAATAATTTGAAGTTTCATATCAAAGTAAATTACTGAAAGTCAAAGCCATTCACCGTTTGGAATACTCTCAAATGTCGATTGTGAATCCCAAATTTTTATTGATCCCTGGATCGATTGAAATTGTAGACGAATACATTGTAATAAAAATATGTTTGAAAATATTTATTTCCGGTTCGACAAATGTTGTTTGTAGTTGTCCTGTTCTGTATTCCGACACACAGTGTCGTGATTTCATATAAGAGGTGGCCAAAAATAGAAGGAGCCGTCGCAGGTGAATGAAATTTTGCAAAAGTCGTTTTTTTCGGTCGGAAAGAAAAAAAACGAAGTTTTGGAAAAATTGACTAAAGGACAGATATAGCCCCCATATATATGTTTTGTCCGATTTGTCTCTTTAGCCCTATATAAGCAGTACTTTACATCCAATTGTTTTGAAATTTAGCATGGAAGAGTTTCTTGACCCATAGACCAGTATTGCCGAATTTCAAGAAAATCGGGTCACATCTAGATAAAGCTCCCATATATATGTTTAGTCCGATTTGGCTACAGAACGAATCGTTTGTAAAGAAAACAGGCTCAAATTTTTAAGTTCACCTTCATTTTCAATTTTGATTTGTTTTTAATTTATTTTTTATTTTTTGGATTTTTATCACATATGCATTTTGGACATAATAGTAAATGTTCAAAAAACGATTTAGTTTTCCATAATATATTTACAGCAAATCATAATACATTTTAACACATTGCGAAATGAACTTTTTATTTATTTGAGATAATATGTAATAAATACATATATATTCATAAGTACGAACAAATATACTACTCACTATGCTGTTAACTTTTGGTCTAAAATGGTCCATTTGTGTGGGAGGTACCAAAAAGAGAGTGGCCACTTCTCCCATTTTTCTTGGCGTGTTAGCGACTAGCAAAATAATACTATGTGTTAAATTTTAGAAGATTCGAGTAAGTAGTATAGAAGTTATTAAAGAATCAATATTTCACTTAAAGTTAACCCTTTGTGGGGGAGGTACTAGAAGGAGTCGACCAATATGGCCCATCTTCGAACTTAGCCGGATAAAGACAAAAATATTACCGCACACCAAATTTGAAGTCAATCGGTTACTCCTTTCAAGAGTTATCGTGCGCACCAGTCAACAGACAGACTGACAAACAGACACACTGACGGACGGATGGACGGACGGACATTGCTCAAATGACTTAAAATGACCCAAAACGGATATCCGCCGAACATACTTAGGGTCTTAGGTCACTCCTTCGATGTGTTACACTTTTGGCTCGTAGCAAATGATATATACCCTCCTCTCTAAGGTGAGGGGATAAAAAGATTCACCAATAAAATTTGTGCAGAGCTGTGCAGCTGAGACTTATATACGCTAAAATACATACTTATAGCTAAAAAATATCAAAAAATTGGAGAGATGTTTTTTGATGTTTTTTTTTAATTGTCTATGCAAGTTTGTGTATATTGTCAAAACCTGACTTCACACCAGACCTGTCTTCTTTCTAACCTTACATCACATATGATCAATATTTGTAAACTATAACAGTGTTGCAATTGTAGCAATATGTATCACACTTGCATTTCTATGGCATTTTGTACCAACCGTTAACAAAAAATTTGAATTTCACCTCTTGTTACTGGATACGAAATTTCATTGTGTTTCTTAACAATTATCATTTTGCAAACAAACCATAACTTTGAGCCACAATAACTCAAAAACTGCTCAATATTTTTGGATAATATTTTACACTTTTTTAGTTGTAGTGTTTTTCATAAAATTGTGTAAAAAAAATCAACAATTCCAACATCAGCTCTCACCATTTTTGGCCACGCTCGTCACACTGTGCGACATCGGATTTAAACCGAAATTTTGGTTGGTAAATCTCACCATAATTGCAGAATTTTATTTATTTGCCGTAAGTCTGTAGTAAATATTAGATTAATAAGGAACAAAAGCAATTGACAAGTATTGATGGGTAAAGTATGGCCCATCCGAAATCAGGAATATGTTCGTATTTTACTTTTATCAATATTAGTGGGAAATATTAGAGCAATGTTTGGGGTTTATATGTATAATTGTAGTGTTGGTGTTGAGAGCTTTTATTGTTGTCAAAATAATGTTTCGTAAGCACAATTGACATTTATTTTTTTAAAATTGATTGAAAATATAAATGCAGAATTCCCTTTTATTTATACACATTTTTTTCCAATTTATAAATTGATTTTTTGCCACATTGGGACTAAAAAGTGACGAAAAAGACTATATTGCAACTTGGGGACCTGGCAAAGATAATTAGGCTTAAAATATAAAAAATATCGATAACAACGATTTTACTGAATAAATATATAAAACGATTTAGGCATATTCCTATTATTTAAACGAGAAATACAAGATATCTTTCCTATTATAACATTGTTTAAGACGGGTCACATTTTTACTTGTTTTAAAATTCTTTTCAGTATTTATACCCTACACCACACTGTGGTACAGGGTATTATAAGTTTGTTTCACGACAGATGTTTGTAACACCTGAAAATAACACAGCTATACCCACCTTAAAGTATACCGATCGACTCAGAATCACTAGCTGAGTCGATTTATGTCTGTCCGTCCGTCCGTCCGTCCGTCCGTCCGTCTGTCCATGTAAAGTTGTTCGTCGACTACAGGTCGCAATTTCACTCCGATCGTTCTGAAATTTTGCAGTTTAGAGTATTTCGCAGCTGTAAAGATCCCTATTGAATTTGGTTGAAATCGGATCAGATTTAGATATAGCTCCCGTATATATCTTTCATCCGATTTAACCCTTTAGTCCTATAGAAGCTGTATTTTACATCCGATCGTTTTGAAATTTAGAATGGTAGAGTTTCTTGATCCATGAACCAACATTGCCGAATTTGAAGAAAATCGGTTAAGATTTAGCTATAGCTCCCATATATATGTTTCGTCCGATTTGGCCCTTTAGTCCTATAAAAGCTGTATTTTACATCCAATCGTTTTGAAATTTAGAATGGTAGAGTTTCTTGATCCATGAACCAACATTGCCGAATTTGAAGAAAATCGGTTAAGATTTAGCTATAGCTCCCATATATATGTTTCGTCCGATTTTGTTCTTTAGTCCTGGAGAAGCTGTATTTTACATCCAATCATTTTGAAATTTAGAATGGTACAGTTTCTTGATCCATGAACCAACACTACCGAATTTGAAGAAAATCGGTTAAGATTTAGCTATAGCTCCCATATATATGTTTCGTCCGATTTGGCCCTTTACTTCTGTAGAAGCTGTATTTTACATCCAATCGTTTTGAAATTTAGAATGGTAGAGTTTCTTGATCCATGAACCAACATTGCCGAATTTGAAGAAAATCGGTAAAGATTTAGCTATAGCTCCCATATATATGTTTCATCCGATTTGGCTCTTTAGATCCAATCGTTTTTATACCCTACACCACACTGTGGTACAGGGTATTATTTAAGTATAAAATGTCCCAAAAGTAAATTTATGTAAACAATTAATATATCAAAGTTATTCAATATTACGAGAGTGGTAAAGGGTATTATATAGTCGGCCCCGCCCGACTTTAGCCTTTCCTTACTGGTTTTTACATAAATTTCAAAAGTTTGATCGATTTTCTCCAATCGCAAAGCTAAATTGTAATTTTTTTATTTATTTGTTTAGGGTGTAACAAAATCGACTGCAAAGGGAATCCCGAGCGCGGCTTTTCATATCGAAGATATAGGACTAAAAGTAAAAAATCCCACTTTTTGGGGATTTTTGATGTATTTTTTGGGAATTGAGGGATTTTCCATTAGAAATTTCCAAATGTGGAATTATGCACTTATTTCTTGTAAATCACCTGTTTTTATCAAACAATAATAACATTTAGTAAGAAGAACAATCATAAAATTGAGTAAGAAGGATAAAAGATGTCGGCCTTTATAATATGTTGGTGTGACTCTTGTCCGCCCCTGTATGAGATAGGGGGCCCAAGTTCCGAACTTACACTCTCTAACATCTCTTGTATACATACACACCTAAAATGTCATCGCCATACGACAAGTGGTTTTGAAATGGCAGAATTATGTCAATTTTTTCCATTTTAGCCCACTGTGGAGTGTAGGGTGTATAAGTATATAATTTGTTACGAACAACAAATCGAATGAGTGACCTGAGACCCCCAAGTATGTTTTGCGGAAATTCGATTTGGGTCATTTGAGCAATGTCCGTCCGTCTGTCAGTCTGTTTGTCTGCTGGCTGGTGCGCACGATAACTCTCGAAAGGATTAACAGATTGACATCATACAAATACTTGAAATTTTGTACAGTGTACCTAGAGTCCAGAGAAAAATGGGCGTTTTCAGCACGCCCCTTTTGGTACCTCCCATACATAACATACTATAAAATTATTAAAAGCAATTTAAATTGATAATAATATAATTAAAAGAAAAAAAAAAGAAAAATAAATCTACGAATAAGTTTTGGGATTAAAGGTAAGGGGATTCGTAAGTCGGTTTACCCGACTGAACTTTCTTACTTGCTAATAGAAAATATGATCCTATTTAGTGAATACTGATAAATAAATTGTATAGAGACGCAGTATGTTATTTTAAACAAATTTATTTTGATGTTCACAAAACAAGCGCCACAGTGTGGCATAGGTTATGAATACAAAGTTTTCAACAGTTTAATCTAAAAGTTTACGGAATATTCTAGTATCTTTTTACTTTCATCGTTCTAATAAATTATTATTTTAAATATAAAATTTTAGTGAATAGTAATGATTCACCTCATTAAAGTTTTTCTAATTTCGGTCTTTAAAAATTTCACTGTAAAAATCCTCAAAAAGGACGGGAAACTAATTTGGAAACAGAATTCTTTACAAACCTTAATTAACAGTATAAATTCTCCTCTTTACGAGTAATTTGATATGTATATTGTAGTCATTTGAAAATGTTTATCCTTGATAATTAGGACAACCGCTTGGAGACGTCGCATAACAGGCGAATCATTCCGACTAAGGCTACAGGAGGCATGAAATCAGATGTTGTACAAAAGACCTTACAGTCCTATGCTCCCCCGAGGAGTAAAAGGGATTTCCTCGTACATATCCTTGGAAATTAAAGTCCTGTAAAACGAACACGAACTACACAACTGAGTACGGAGTTTTGCTAATGATAGTCTATAGTTTCACTTGTCCATAGTCTCGTTCTCAGCAGGAGAAAAATATAGATTTTTGTGAACACGGTGTATGTCATTCTTTTTAAATTACCTGTATAGGATTTAAATTTAGATACGAATGACCTCATGAAAGCACTTGAAGTTTAATATAAGTTTAATCACATTTAATTCAAAGTGACCCCAATTTGTTATTTTAAAATTACACACACAGCCATAAAGACTTAACAAGAAAATAACACAAAACAAGAAAAAACCAATTGAATCCTTGATTTAAATAAAGAAAGGCGATTATCGAATGACATTTGCGTGACTTGGATCCACACATTGCGTTTTGTGGTAATGTGGGAAAAATGCAAGACACAGGCACAAGTGCATGCCAATGTCTTGTGGGCCAAAGGACCTTTTACGCTTAGCTATAATTTTATCAAATCCAACTCTTGAAATTCATATTTATTAATGCCAACTCTCCCCCCCTCTCTCTCTCTCTCTCTCCATTATTTGCAGAGCTTTTAAGTCGGGCTTCGAACTGGAGCCGGTTATGTGCCAAACGCATAATTCTGAATTGCCGGATAGTCATTGCGCCTGGGCATCGTGTGGAGAATGGTGTCTGACACGTACCAGTGGATTCTGCCCACAAATACAGGCGGTGGTGCGTCGAAATGGCACCGATATCCAATTTAATAATTGTACGCGTTATTATACCAAAACAACATGTACAATGGTAAGTTCATCTACACCGACTCAGTCATTCGACCAGAGACACACACAAACATACATAAGTACATACATACTAAAACATACCTACTAAAACATACATACGCAAAGGACAAACTAGAAAGTCACAATAGTCAGGACAAAACTAAAAGAACATGTATGTGTGTATATATATAAAACAAGTCGAGAAGTCTGAATGTATGTATGTGTCTGTCTTTGAGTGCGTGTATTTGCATGAGTGTTAGCTTGTGTGAAAACATGTCCACAACCATGTCAACATATCCTTGTTCTATTTAACTTATTTAGGCTAAGTTAAACAATATTAGATTGTACCGAAGGAAGGGTGTTTCAAAGAAGAAAATCCGTTTGGCACAACATATATGTAGACCCCTCCCCCAAGGTAAATTAAGTTTTTTCTTCCTAATGTATTTTTGCAACTGTTTTTATAACAGTTCTCTAGAACAACAAGTCACCAAAGCGGTATTAACATAACAATGGGGGCCACTTATTATTATGGCTTTTACACTATGAATTAATGAACGAAAAAAAAAAAAATAAATATATCGTTCAATTTTGGAAAAGAGTGTTACATTTCGATATTGGAAAATTGTGAGGAAATTTCCCACTTCAGTTTCTACAAACTAATACAGAAATGAACATACACTTGAGGAATACAGTTTAATTGTACTTGCGTCTAAAGTTACATCGTAATTTTCTCTTCAACAGGTGCAGTGGTTCCACTAATCACAACGCACAGTGGGCTAAAATGGAAAAAATGGACATAATAGAGAAAATATACTTGAAACCGAAATTTTTAAATATTATATATTTTCGAGCAAATAAATTTTATTTGAAAATCAATAAAATATATTTAGAACCCATATGTTAATATATTAGAATAATATATATTTGCGAACTAATTTTCTCAAATAAAATATGTGTTTAAATACAAATAAAATTATTGTTTATGAATATTTCCAAATATATTTTAATAAAAAAAAGATTTTCAATACTTTACTGAATTTTTCGAATTATAGTTTTAATTTTATCCTTGTTTTCGAATTATGCATTCCTATTAAAAATGGCATACTTACATTAATTACTATTTGAAACCACTTATTTTTATTTTCTAACTATTCCAAGTCATTATTTTCAATTATAAAGAAATTTTACTAACATTAAAAATTTCTAAAAATTGCATTTAAAATAAGCAAATATATCTTTGTTTGGGAAATAACATATCGAAATAAAAAATATTAGGATGTAACCATAGTTTTGTTTAGAACAACATCCTCCCAAACATATAATATTTGTTTGTGTCAAATATTATATATTTGGAGTGCACCCTAAAAATATTTATGTTTCAAGCAGAATATGTTTGGGACAATATACTACAGAGCCGATTTTTTTTCAGCGTGTAACTTTTGAATGGAGTTTCCGATTTTAGTAGCGTTTTTTCTGTACTCCTAGACCAGACTTACAATAAACATTTTATAGCTTGAACATATCTTGAATAGTTTCCGAGATACGTGGATTTTAAATTTAAATTTTTAATTTTTTCGCCGACTTTTCCTTGGAGTTTAGCCAATATCTCAGTCAAAAGTTTACCGATTTTGTTCGATTTTTGTTTTTTATGGATTGCCAATAAAATTTACAATATCATGAAAAAAGAATCGATAAGATATATCAAGAAATACGAAAGTTATGGCCCAATAAAGTCAAATTTTAGAAAAAATGTCATTTTTGGAGATTTTTTGGCGAAAAAAGTCCAATTCATATTTAGGTCTTGTAGAAAAAGTTTGTTACACAAAGTATATCAAATTTATACTCATTTTAAAGGAGACGTTTTACAGAATCTGTTAGAGAAAAACCTTTTTTTACATAAATTTCAAAAGTTTGATCGATTTTCTCCAATCGCAAAGCTAAATTGTTAAATTTTTCTTTTTGTTTATTTGTATTAGGGTGTAACAAAATCGACCGCAAAGGGAATCCCGAGCGCTGATTTTCATATCGAAGATATAGGACTAAAAGTAAAAAATTCCATTTTCGGGGATTTTTGATGTATTTTTTGGGAATTGAGGGATTTTCCATTAGAAATTTCCATATGTTGCGTTTGATTATTATTTCTAGTATCAAAATAAAGAACTTTAAAAAAAAATTCATCGAAATATATACATTTTTAAGATTTTTATGCCGTGTTTACTTTTCTGTCTATATGCAAAATATGTTTTTTTAATTTTTCCCTACCTTCTTGTACTTATTAATTATTATATCAGTCAATATGCACTGATTTCTTGAAGATCACATGTTTTTATCAAACAATAATAAAATTTAGTAAGATTTACCTTTCAGAAAATATTGTTTAGTAGCACTATTTCTAGGAAACCCTTAATCATTGACAGGTATAACCAGTAAGGAAAGGCAGAAAGTCGGGCGGGGCCGACTATAAAATACCCTACACCTCCCTAACAATGCGATAAGGATCATTGCGATAATAATTGGTAAATGGGTAGGAACATATTATCTAATTCTGAAACGATAATCGTTAAATTGAGCAATATTCGTTCCTAAATTGAGACATATTTCTGGGAAATTTTAATTATCGGAAGTAAAGTACAATTTCTATAGCGCTTTGAAACCAAATCAGGAGGAAGATATATATGGAGGTTATATATAAATCTGAACCGATTTTCTCAGAATACTCATTCATGTAAAAAGACCTCTTTCTGTCGAATTTCGTACTGATCGGATATAAAATACAGTCTCCACAGCGCTTACATGTCAAATCGGGGCTAACATATATATGGGGGCAATATCTAAATCTGAACCGATTTTAACCAAATTCAATAGGGATCGTCCTTGGGCCAAAAAAATATATGTGTAAAGTTTCGTCCAGATCGGACCATAATTGCGATCTGTACTTTGATGACAAGAATACATGCATAGACAGACGGACAGACAGACGGACATAGCTAAATCAACTCAGAAAATGATTATGAGTCGATCGGTATAATAAATGACGAGTCTCCTTTTGGGTGTTACAAACAAAAGCACAAAGTTATAATACTCTGTACCACATTGTTGTGTAGGGTATAATTAAAACAAATATTTTGCATATAGACAGAAACGCAAAAACGGCATAAAATTCGTAAAAATTTATATATTTCGATGATTTTTTTTTAAAGTTCTTTATTTTGATATTAGAAATAATAATCAAATGCAAAATGTGGAAATTTCTAATGGAAAATCCCTCAATTCCCAAAAAATACATCAAAAATCCCCAAAAATGGGGATATGAAAAGCCGCGATCGGGATTCCCTTTGCACTCGATTTTGTTACACCATAATACAAATAAATAAAAAGAAAAATTTAACAATTTAGCTTTGCGATTGGAGAAAATCGATCAAACTTTTGAAATTTATGTAAAAAAAAGGTCCGAATCGGAGAAGGGTGGCAACCACACCAATTAAAATGTTGGCTTCGGATTTTCTCTAACAGGTTCTGTGAAACGTCTCCTTTAAAATGAGTATAAATTTGATATACTTTGTGTAACAAACTTATTCTACAAGACCTAAATACGAATTGGACTTTTTTCGCCAAAAAATCTCCAAAATGAAATTTTTTCAAAAATTTGAATTTTTAGGGCCATAACTTTCTTATTTCTTCTCATATCTTATCGATTATTTTTTTCATGATATTGTAAATTTTATTGGCAATCCACAAAAAAACACGCGAACAAAATCGGTAAACTTTTGACTGAGATATTGGCTAAACTCCAAGGCAAAGTCGGCGAAAAAATGAAAAATTCAAATTTAAAATCCACATATCTCGGAAACTATTCAAGATATCTTCAACCTATAAAATGTTTATTGTAGGTCTGGTCTAGGAGTATCCACAGAAAAAAGTTAGAAGCCGATGAAAATTTTGTATATACGAGGTGGTCAACTTTAGGGCCCTGTAGCTCCGCCCCTGTATGAGATAGGGGGCCCAAGTTCCGAACTTAAACTCGCTAACACCTCTTGAATACACACCATACGATAAGTGATTTTGAAATGGCAGAATTATGTCCATTTTGTTTCCATTTTAGCCCACTGTGCAACGTTTGGAATATTGAAGTATTGTCTAAATATTGAAATATTGTCTAGATATTGAAATATGGTCTAAATATTGAAATATTGTCTAAATATTGAAATATTGTCTAAATATTGAAATATTGTCTAAATATTGAAATATTGTCTAAATATTGAAATATTGTCTAAATATTGAAATATTGTCTAAATTTTGAAATATTATATTAAGACACTTTAAAGTATGTATGTATATATTCTTGATCGTTGTACGATTGTATATGTCTGTCCGTCCAATACGCTATAGTCCACAATAATGAAGGTAGAAGTCTCAATATTGCAGAAATATTTCATATAAAGGGTGGTTAAATTTTATAGGGCCGATGTTGATATTGAATAAAACACAAATTATTTAGGAAATTGTTGTCATTTCTTTTTATTATGATAATATTGGTATGGTTCAATTATGTTTGGAATAAAATGTCGGCCAAATGGCCGCCGCGACCTCGGCGGCACACCACCATGCGATGGTCCGAATTTTCGATGGCGCTGAGGCATAATTGAGGTTCTATGCCGTTAATGTGCCGAATTATCTCATCCTTTGTTGTTGCTGGCTTATCGACGTATACCTTTCCTTTCAAATAACCCCAAAGAAAGAAGTCGAACGGTGTCAAATCGCATGCTCTTGGCGGCAAATTGATATCGCCAAGACGTGAGATAACACGGTCATTAAATTTGTTGCGCAAAAGAGCCATTGTTTCGTTAACTGTGTGGCAAGTGGCACCGTCCAGTTGAAACCACATATACTCCACATCCATATCTTCCAATTCAGGCCATAAAAAGTTCGTTATCATCTCACTATAGCGAACACCATTCACAGTAACTGCCTGACCGGCCTCATTTCGAAGAAGTATGGCCCGATGACGTCGCCAGCCCATAAGCCGCACCAAACGAACTGGGCGAGCATGCACAGGTGTTTTCACATCTCCTACTGACCCGGTTTGCTGAAATTTGCGCACAATTCTCCCGATTGTGGACACATTTGGTCGATTATGCTGATCAAAAAAAACATCACGAAGTGCACGAAATGCATTTTGATTTGAACACCCATTTTAGTAAAAGGCTTAAAAAACTTTAACGCGTTGCTCGATTGTGTATCTTTCCATGGTTCAAATTGAGTTAGTCTGAAATTGAGAAATGTCAAATGAAATGCAGAAAAAAAAACTTGACGTTTAGGTGTGGTTCACATTCAACATCGGCCCTTACAATTTAACCACCCTTTAGAAGAAATCATTTCGGATCTAATCCTTCTATGAGGACTAAATATAGCGAAGCATGGAGCGATATAACCAAATTTTTTAGTCCTTTGCAACATTGATGTCACAACCTTTAACCGATTGGTAAGAAATATGTGAATATTCTTTTATTTTGACCAAGAACAATTCACGCCGACAAGGCTCATCGAAGCCTGACATAACGGGTGATCCAAGTAGAGATCATTTTTCAATAGCCTTTTTTTGACAGATCACGTGTGAGTCGTGTCATGCTGTCATGTTATTTTTGTTAAGTATTGTTTGGCATTTCATCATGGAAAGACTTACGCCTGAACAAAGTTTACAAATCGTTCAACTTTATTACGAAAATTCACGTTCTGTGAAGAATGTGTTTCGTGCACTTCGCTCAACTTATGGTCAACATAATATACCACGTCCAGCACGCAGTGAAGAAAATGTAGCGGCCGTAGCTAAGAGTGTACACGAAGACAGTGGAGAGTCGATTCAGCGCCGTTCGCAGCAACTCGGACTGACGTATGGAACGACTTGGCGCATTTTACGTCGAGATCTTAAATTGAAAGAATACAAAATACAGCTTGTGTAAAAACTGAAGCCGCCCTACTTTCCCAAGCGACATCGCTTCGCTCTATGGGCTCTTGAAAAGTTCCAAGAAGATCCGACGTTTTCGAGCCAAATTTTGTTCAGCGATGAGGCACATTTCGGGCTCAATAGGTATGTAAACAAGCAAAATTGCCCCATTTGGGACGAAGAGCAACTTGAAGAGATTCAAGAGCTGCCACTTCATCCAGAAAAAACAACGGTTTGGTGTGGTTTGTGGCCGGTGGAATCATCGGTCCATATTTCTTCAAAAATTATGCCGGTGAGAACGTAACCGTCAATGGCGACCGTTATCGTGCCATGATAACCGACTATTTGATGCCTGAAATTGAAGCTCGTGATCTCGGCGACATTTGGTTTCAACAAGACGGCGCCACTTCACACACATCGCATCAATCAATGGATTTATTGAGAGAACACTTCGGTGAGCAGATAATCTCACGTTTTGGGCCGGTCGATTGGCCACCAAGATCGTGTGATATCACACCGTTAGACTTTTTCCTGTGGGGATATGTAAAGTCTAAAGTTTATGCGGACAAACCCGATTCGATTCAGGCCTTGAAGCAAAACATCACGCGTGTCATTCGCCAGTTACCAGTCGAAATGCTCGAACGAGTCATCGAAAATTGGACTCAACGGATGGACCATCTGAGACGTAGCCGCAGCCAACATTTGATAGACATAATCTTCAAAAAAATAAATGCCAAAGAATGTTCTTTCAAATGATAATAAACATTCCCCATTTCCTTAAAAAAGTAGGAAATCTCGAAATGGACCACAGATACATGCCAAACAAGAGGACTGAACGTTGTCATTTCATAATAGCAATTGAACTGTGGTCTACATTTTGATATAGCCCACATACAAAGGTACAACCCAATTTGACTTTTTTACACATTAGAAACTACAAATACAGGGTTTTCCAATAAGAGTGATATGATTTCTTTGAAAAAAAACACACTTATTGTTTTATTTTTTATTTAATGTAAAGTACAAATATGTTCTAAATAAAACGTCGTTCAAATGGCCTCCACGACTTCTTCTGCAGGAACGAATTCGATGAACCCAATTTTCGAGCACTTTTCCACTAAAACAAGTCGTATGTTATGAATGGCACGTTCAATATTGACTTGTACAGCTTGAAGAGAGTCTGGTTTATTTCGAAAGACCAATGACTTCAAATAACCCCACAAGAAATATTCTAATGGTGTTAAATCCCAACTTCTTGGAGGCCATTCAATATCATAATTTCTTGAAATAATTGAATTTCCAAACTTTTCTCGCAACAATTCAGTTGTTTCATTTGCTGTGTGGCACGTAGCCACAATCGGTCAATGGCAAAAAGATAGCTCTTAACGAGAGCTAAAATATTGCTAATGGGTGTCAAGGTCGTAGGTCGACTGGAAAGTGTCTTTTATAGATTTAAAAAAAATGGACTTTGCGCACGAAAAGTTGCAATTGGAGAACGATTATTTTGATGATAAAACTAAATAATTTGTAAACGTTGTTCTTGCGTATATCTCTCCATGAGGAAATTGTAAACACTACTGAATACAATGAAAAACAAATGACAATGATTTTGAAAAATGGACGTTATTGCCACACACCTTTAGGTACCTCCCAACCAAATTGGTCAAAATAATATACATATATATATATAAATAGGCAATGTTTGTTTCGTTAGGATGCCAGCTTTAACATTTTTGCGATATTTTATGTTTTTTTTCGTAAGAACTATTTTTTTGAAAAAATTTAATTTTTAAGAAGTCTTATGTAGCCCCTTCTAGTATTCCCGCATAAATATAGATATAGATAGATTCATTCCAACACAACTTCTAAAGAAATAGTCTTAATGTTTTCATATTCTGTATTTTATAAAACTTTTGCACACTGAAAATTTCCGACAAAATTTTTCGTAGAATATTTTAATCCTTAAATGTGCTTTTTACAAGGACTTTTTTGATTTTCTCGAAAAAGTGCCAAATTGATCGATAAAGAGGGGAGCTAGAGGGTTAAGACCACAAAAATTATCGTCTGATCCACTATATAACTCTGACAATAAGAAATCTCTCAGACATTATCTTACAACATTTTTCATTTAGTATAATGCTCCCTTCGGCCAAAAAACGAAAACTTTGAACTACTGTAAAAAAACTTAGACCAGCTGGACCATGAGAATATTCTACAAAAATTATCTACTCAACATGCCCTTTCAGAATTATAGGGTAGCTATTCTATTCCAAAAATGATGATGGACATTGTAAATGACTTCAAGCTTTTTTTTTTGAAGCGGTAAAATTTTAAGCATTTTCACATGAGAAAATGTAAAAAAATACTATTCGATTCACTAAAAAATACATTGTGTGTATGCTATATCCGAGAAGCTGCAATAGTATAGCGGTTTATTAACCAGACATCCAATTGCCACAAATACTTGTAGAAGAAGCATTAGAAAATTTAAGTTTTAAATTTGGACCCCCTATGGAATACAGGGGGTGTAATGGTAGATCGCTTCCTCTTAGTGCACTCTGGGTAACGCCAAATAATCTAGCAAATAGTGTTTATACTTATAAAACCCCCTAACTCCGGGATATAATTGACACCTGGGAGCCTCAGCTAGTAACAGGTGTTTCGCCACCCAGTCCTTGGCATAGTACTAGGGGCAATGCTGTGGTGGGAAAGTATTTCCCCTACCCTCGTGACAACTACATATATAGAAATAGAAACAAATGCGGATTTTGGGCTCTGAGAATCCACCCACATCCTGGAGGAACCTTCATGCTTCTGTGGAGCGGGTTTCTTCAATAGTCCGACCCATAACAGGTGTTGAAGTGACAACAGCTGTTCTTCAACAACAGCGCCCCTACCTTCATTTTCAACAACGTGCAGCTGAAATAAATTGCTGCTAACGCCGTCATGGTGATGGTAACGCCGCCGTTTTTTAAATCAGTTCACGACTCAACCGCTTTTGGCACACTGCCAAACCACTGGGCTCACGGCCAAAATAAAATTATTAAATTAAATAAAAATATTAAAAATTTGTGTTACTTTTTAACAGGAATATTACCATGATTGGTAAGGCTGATAGTAAAAAGTGGCAGATCAACCTGATCCTTTATGCTGAATCCATCCCCACTTATAATGGGTATATGGAATCCTGCGATATGGTTTCGAGACTATAGTTTTGAAGGTATACAAGCAGAATATAGCTCCCTTTGCGGAAGGTGAGGTATCCACCGTGGTTGACACCCATCCCTCTGGCGGAGGGCGGAGTGCGGAGTACCCCACGACCAAAATTTCTGGAACCTCAGACTGTGTAACACCTTCATCTCAGGACGTGAGCACGACTTCGGTCACTGAGGGGCTGGAGGGCTGAAGGAAGTTTCTGGATTCATTGACGCATCTGATGGTGACATGCTCCTCGAGTTCCATATCAAAAGCTTAAGGACCAAAATTAAAGGTCCTACAGTATTTTAAGAATATTCTTTTTGAACTTCGGCTCACTCTAATATGTCTATTGGTACTTAAGTATTTAGTTCAATCTTTATATAAAGTGTCCTAATGTATTTTGTTCTTGGCGGTTTGTCTCTATTGCCTTTTTAAGTTTATAAATTAGTCATTGTTTGCATCCCTTTTGACAGAAAAATGCCACTCACTCACTGCTCACAGCAAACAATGTTACAAAGATAATACATACATATGTATATTAGTATGAACGTACACTGACAAAAAAATTTAGCAAATTTTAAAGATTGTGCTCTAAAGAAGTATTAGTCTTTAAATCAAGGACATTTTATACATAAAATTAAGAAAAATGTATTAATTTTAAGTATAGATTGTCTTTATTTTAAAGAGTGGCAAGTCTTTGGAGCAAAACCTTTAAAATAAATAAATTTATTCAGTGTAGCTACAATGTGTCTGCGTATATGCTTACCAACAAATCATCTTTGAATGTTCCGTTGGCTTCGGTTGGCAGTTGGCAGACATTGAAATCGGAAACCCCCAGTTGTGGGTGGATGTGTGTGTGTGGGGGGGGGATATATGTATGTATGCGAGAGTTGTGAGTCATTTTGTCAAATGTTGATAATGGTGCCAATGGTTATGAAGACGATACGACGACGACGACAATGTCGATGTCCTTATTGTCGGTTTTGTATGTAGTTGTTGTCGTTAAAGTTTCCGTGAATGGTTTTATTGAGTGCGAGTGTGAGTGGGTAAATTTCAATGGGTGTGGAAGCATTTCTAAAGGGTGGTTAAATTTTAAGGGCCGATGTTGATTTTGAATTAAACACAAGTTATTTAGGAACTTATTGTCATTTCTTTTTATTATGATAATATTGGTATGGATCAATTATGTATGGAACAAAATATCGGCTAAATGGCCGCCGCAACTTCGGCGGCACACCTCCATCCGATGGTCTAAATTTTCGATGACGCTGAGGCATAATTGAGGTTCTATGTCGTTAATGTGCCGAATTATCTCATCCTTTAGCTCTTTAGTTGATGTTGGCTTATCGACGTACACCTTTTCTTTCAAATAACCCCAAAGAAAGAAGTTCAACGGTGTCAAATCACATGATCTTGGCGGCCAATTGACATCGCCACGACGTGAGATAACACGGCCATTGAATTTGTTGCGCAAAAGAGCCATTGTTTCTTTAGCTGTGTGGCAAGTGGCACCGTCCTGTTGAAACCACATATTGTCCACATCCATATCTTCCAGTTCGGGCCATAAAAAGTTCGTTATCATCCCACGATAGCGAACACCATTCACAGTAACTGCCTGACCGGCCTCATTTCGAAGAAGTATGGCCCGATGACATCGCCAGCCCATAAGCCGCCCCGCAAACGAGCTGGGCGAGCATGCACAGATGTTTTCACATCTCCTACAGACCCGGTTTGCTGAAATTTGCGCACAATTCTCCCGATTGTGGACACATTCGGTCGATTATGCTGATCAAAAAAACATCACGAAGTGCACGAAATTCATTTTGATTTGAACGCCCCTTTTCGTAAAAGGCTTAAAAAACTTTAACGCGTTGCTCGATTGTGTATCTTTCCATGGTTCAAATTGAGTTAGTCTGAAATTGAGAAATGTCAAATGAAATGCAGAAAAAACTTGACGTTTAGATGTGGTTCACACTCAACATCGGCCCTTACAATTAACCACCCTTTATGGCTATGCATGAAAAGGGAATTTAAATTACTCTTTGGGATATTTATGCTGAAATATAGTAACATTTTTGCTTTGATCGACCAACAGCTATACCACACCTTAATGGTAAACATAGAATTCCCAAAATTGTTGTCACACGAATTAGGCTTAGAAGCAACAGTTGGAAAAAGGTGTGTAATTGATTCAGATGCAACAAATAGCAGGATATAGTTGAGGCCATTAGAGGCGAATATATACAGTGTATCAAAACTGTTTACGTATAGCGTTAATAAAATATAAATAAACCATCGGTGTGAGAGAGTTCTGATAAACAATTAGAGAAGTAAAAATATGGAATTTGATTTTTTATATGGGAGTTGCCAGGGCATGGAGATTGGCAGATTTACTACTATACGAGTGTACACAACGAAGTCCTAAATTTTTAAAATAGGAAGATTTTTTTCTTACAATTAAGAAAATATACTTAATACAGGGTTTTCCAACCAGAGGTGTTATTTTGAATAACCCGGTATTTCGGTAGCTGTCACTTTTGAAGCTTTTATCCTTCGTCATTCGACAAGTAGAAACTACACCATTACTTGGAACGATACACGATCATCGAACGATTCAAAACGATCAAACAAAAAAACTATACGAACGATACAAAATCATCTTGCCTGATGAGGCCCATTTCCACCTCGGTGGCTACGTCAACAAGCAAAATTGTCGCATCTGGGGCTCGGAAAACCGATGGGTTATTGTTGAGAAGCCTCTCCATCCTCAACGTGTGACTGTTTTGTGCGGTTTATGGTCCGGCGGGGTCATTGGACCTTACTTTTTCGAAAATGAAGTTGGATCAACAGTTACGGTGAATGGATTGCGCTATCGAGAGATGATTAATGATTTTTTTGGTCGGAGTTGGATGATATTGATCTGGACAACGTTTACTTTCAACAAGACGAAAGTAACGTTTACTTTCTCTCGAAGAGGTGATCACAATTGGCCACCGAGATCTTGTGATTTAGCACCTTGCGACTTCTTCCTTTGGGGCCACGTGAAAGATAAGGTCTACGCCAACAACCCAGTGTCGATTCAAGACCTCAAAGATAGAATTCGTGATGCTATCGAGGACATAGGGCAGCCACTTTGCGATTTGGTTATGGAAAATTTCATGAAAAGGATATGGTCCTGTAAGCGTGGTCGTGGTGGCCATTTGGCTGATGTTGTTTTTCATTATAAACGGCATACCTTCCTCTTTATTATGAAATAAGCATTTATCTCAATAAATGGCATTTTTATTTGAATACCAAAATAACACCTCTTGTTGGGAAACCCTTTACTTGTTGACAACATCCCGTGCCGCACCCGGCCAGATTTCAGCAATCTCCTTCAAAGTGCAGCGGTAGCACTCAACATAGAGCAATTTACTAAACCGTATTAGTTTTATGCGGCCCTGATACCAGCCTGCGTCGGCACAATCTGCGCAGAAAAAAGAAAACAGAGCACAGTGCGTTGTCTATGTAACTACACATGCCCCTGGAGATGTTGCCGTCTTTCTCTCCCCTGTTGATGACAGCCAGGACCAAACTGTCCCTAGCAACGTCAGCGAAGGACCGAGAAGCAGCGTTACCACAGACAACTTTGTTCCCTTTTGGAAACCATCGGTTCATCCGGAGAGAGCAGACTTTTAACAGGTTGTAGCTGTATAGAAGTTGATCCAGTATCCAGTTCTTCAGAAATACTCCGTGTTAACTTTAGGGATTATTTGCTTTTTGATCAGATTTGCAGGGCCGGCTTTCTCAAGAGTCCTGAGAGCCATGCGTCGAACATTCAAAATGCCTCTGTAAAGGACGGGTATGCTTGCCATAGAAAATCCAAGTGCCAGGTAGTGCTCCTGCCTTAGAATAGATCGTTGAATCTGTAGACTTGCTGTCAGGCCTAGGTTTAGATCCTCGTGTATTAGTTGTAGTAGTCGTCGTCGTTATAGATGTATCGTTATCAGTTCTAGTATTCGTAGTCGTATCGGCTAGTTACCGTTGTGCACGGTACACATAACACTCTGGACTTGGGCGTGTTTGTTTTAGGTACAACCACTACTGTAGGGGAGATACATGTCCACCACAGCATAGCTCCCAGGCACAACATCTATCATCTTGTATTAGTTGTAGTAGTCGTCGTCGTTATAGATGTATCGCTATCTGCTCTATAGGGTGATCCAAGTAGAGATACTTTTTCAATGGCTTTTTTTGACAGATCACGTGTGACTCGTGTCATGCTGTCATATTATTTTTGTTGTTTGGCATTTCACCATGGAAAGACTTGCGCCTGAACAATGTTACAAATTATTCAGTTTTATTATCAAAATCATCGTTCGCCAATTGAGCTAAGTCCTTTTTCTTTAAATCCAAAAAAACACTTTCCAGTCGACCCACGACCTTGACACCCATGATCAATATTTTAGCTCTCGTTAAGAGCTATCTTTTTGCCATTGACCGATTCCCGATCCGACGTACCGGAATCATCGGTTCATATTTCTTCAAAAATGATGCCGGTGAGAACGTAACCGTCATCGTGCGACCGTTATCGTGCTATGATAACCGAATATTTGATGCCTGAAATTGAAGCTCGTGATCTCGGCGACATTTGGTTTCAACAAGACGGCGCCACTTCCCACACATCGCATCAATCAATGGATTTATTGAGAGAACACTTCGGTGAGCAGATAATTTCACGTTTTGGGCCGGTCGATTGGCCACCAAGATCGTGTGATATCACACCGTTAGACTTTTTCCTATGGGGATATGTAAAGTCTAAAGTTTATGCGGACAAAACCCGCTTCGATACATCACGCGTGTCATTCGCCAGTTACCAGACGAAATAATCGAACGAGTCATCGAAAATTGGACTCAACGGATGAACCATCTGAGACGTAGCCGCAGGCAACATTTGATAGACATAATTTTCAAAAAATAAATGCCAAAGAATGTTCTTTCAAATTATAATAAACATTCCCCAATCAATTTGAATTTTCTGTGTTTTTTTCTTTAAAAAATTAGGGAACCTCGAAATGGATCACCCATTAGTATTCGTAGTCGTATCGGCTGGTTATTATTGTGAAGTGTGCCATGTACGTTGTGCACGGTACACATAACACTCCGAACTTGGGCGTGTTGGTTTTAGGTACAACCACTACTGTAGGTTTAGGTTTAGGTTAGGGTGGCAGCCACGGGCTGAAATGTCCCTCATCGAAACCAACATGTTTGATATACAAATGTATCGATAGTACGAATATCGGTATTGAAAATATCTCTTAGGCTGCATAGAAATGCCGACCCCAGTCAGGCAATGAAGCCGACCAAAATTATTGGCGGCGGCGGCGCATTGAAAAATACCGATCGGCGGCGGCGGCTGATCAGCTTAGCCGATCAAATTTCAACAATCGGCTGAGCCGACAAAGTTCCAACAAACGATGGCGCACGAATGTCAATCTCAGGCAAAAATGGCGCTTTAAGATATTTACAATTAGATGACAAAACCTAAAATTAACACAAAAATTTAAGAAAAGTTAAGGAAATTTTGATTTAATGTCGAAAATCAGTTCAATAAATGTCTACTTATTAGTCTTTGTTGTGAAAGAGAATTTATTGTGAATGACATACCGCCTGTTGTTTTCTCTCTAGAACGACGTAGACTTTGTAAAAATTGGTTCGGCCGCTCAAGAGCTATTGTATTTTTCGTAAAAACCAAAACACGTATTTTTTTAAATAAATGATAGCGAGATTAATTTAGAAACTTTTTATAAATTTTTATGCAAAAATGAACTTTATTAAAATTTCTGACCCTATTGTATTACTTAGTAGTCACTTTCTTAATTTTCATGGTTGCATAAAATAAATCGATTTGACTCACTAAATAATGTTCGGCGGCTGAATTTCAGCCGATGTGAGCCATTGAAATCGGCGGCGGCGCCGGCTGGAAATAAATGGCCGGCTGTGGCGCGCCGCCGATTTGCGCCGCGTCGGCTTCATACCCTGACCCCAGTATGTCCAGTCCAGTCGTTTACTCAGAGCGGGGTAGTTGCATAGCAAGTGCTCAATGCTCTCCACTTCTTCCTCATCTCCACAGCTTATGCTGAAGTCATTGGAGTCAATACCCAATCTTTTGGCGTGTTGGCCGATCAGGCAGTGTCCCGTCAGAACTGATACTAACGTAGACAATCGTTTCCTTTCTAGTGCAAGGAGATATTTTGACCTTCTCAGGTCATACCTTGGCTAGATTCGTCTAGCTATCCTACAGGTGCCGATTTGTGTCCATCTTTCGTTGGACTGCCTGATTGCCTAAGCCAAAGCTTGCACGTGGATAGTGGCGCACCAATATATGCTAATTCTTCGAGAATTTGTAAAATCGTCCCTTTCCTAGCAAGTTCATCGGCTTTGCAGTTCCCCGGGATATCACTATGCCCAGGCTCCCATATGAGGTGTATATTAAACTGCTCAGCCATCTCGTTAAGAGATCTGCGGCAGTCGAGGGCTGTTTGTGAATTTAGGGATGTTGCCTCCAGGGAATTGATGGCAGCCTGGCTGTCCGAGTAAATGACAACGCCAGTGTTGGTTACTATGTTGCGACTCAGCCACTTGGCGACATCCCATATTGCCATTATTTCGGCTTAATAGGCACTGTAGGTATCTGGTAGTCTATGAGCTATATCCAAACTAAGTTCTTCACAGTGTACTCCGAAGCCAACCTTTTCATCAAGCTTCGAACCATTCGTGTAAAAGTGGAGATGGTTTCTATTACCTGGTATTCTGCCAATCCATTCATCTCTGGCGGGAATCATAGTGATGTAATTTCTCTCGAAGGTGTATAGTCCACTCGGCGAAGGTGTATAGTCCACACTACACTTTGATACACTTTGATACACTCATGTTACTATAGTTCTTGTACCTCCACATTGATAGGCAGTTTAATCTTAATGCCGCTCTGGTTGCAACTTCTCTCGCCACAATATTAATCGGCAGTATATGAAGTAGGGCTTGTAGAGACTCGGTCGCTGTAGTCCTTAAGGCTCCACTACTGTAGGGGAGATACTCGTACATGTCCACCACAGCATAGCTCCCGGTACTATGGCAAGGACTGAGTGGCACAACATCTATTACTTCCTGATGCCCCCAGTTATCAGCAATGCTCCGTAAAAATACAGTCGATTACTCCTGATTGCAAACTATGCACCGATGTGCACGAGGTCGCTACGAATTAGGGGGATCTACGAATCCTATAGTTCCCGTCTATTCCCAGGATGAGGACTGGACAGTGATCCCAGACTGGTCAGCAGTCCCAGATTTTCTGAAGTCTAACTGGTAGTATATTCGGCTACGCAGTTTGTCCAGAGCACTTAATCTGGTACCACGGGAGTCAGGAAAGCTCTCGGAACGCAGGTTCCGGCCTGACTATTGGTGAGGACCCGGTGTTAGGTGGTGGCTGTAGTTGGAACCAAAATCGCTGGGAAAGAATATTCTCGGATGTGGAGTTGCAAACCAACCGGGTGGCATGACACATAGATTGGTAAGGAGTTTTAGATGGGCTCCGCTCCTAACCAAGGAGGAAGGCAAAAGTGTCCAGAAACACGGAATTGATTGGTACTTATGCACATTTTACGTGGGGGCGTTGGTCGACGCATGTATTCACACAGGTGTTTAGAGCAAGGTGGGGTTAAGCCTAGCGACAGGAACTCACCTAAATCCAGAATATCTACCCCGGCGTTAGGGGAGTTTGTATTAAGAAGAACACTACTTTGTAGACCATTTAACGTTACCCAGGGTGCACTACGTGTAACCGATCTAACTCATATATTTACACTAAAAGTAAACAACATATTTAATTATAAATTTAATTATAAAAAACGACTTTTCCATAACTTTCCGACTGCATAACTTTTCTCTTCTTTTTTCCAGCCTGATATGAGTACATTGCAAAAATTCAACTGCAACAATGGTACCTTATGCAGTAACCTCGAAGGTGTATTTAATTGTACCAACGGTATGAACAAATTTCAAAATTTTGCTCATATATTTTTGCAGTTAATTGCAATTGATCTCTCTCTCTCTCTCTCTTTCAGGTCACTGTAGAAATATGACACAATCATTTTTGTGTAATCACAAGGCCGATGGAAATGTAATAAATTCCGACAAAGATAATACAAAACTTAATGGATTCTTTGAGTGTCACGGAGTCATGTGCACTAAAATTAGGAAACCTTTCACCTGTGATCGAACCAACTGCAGTCCAATAGTAACATCACTGAGGAATATTCTCTTAATGGAGGTAAGATGAGAAAAGATTATAATAACCCCATATTGACACCACAATCCTTCTAGGGCGACAGTGTTGTTTCAGCCGATTGCGAATCGGCTGTAGCTTTCAATGAAGCTCGTGGCAATGAACCCGGTGTTCGTATAAACCCCACCGAATTTTGGAAAGAAACTGATGGGATATTTCTGGCAAATTGTGCGGCGACATGGAATAGCTCAGACGTATTAATGTAAGTTTGGTTGGTGATTTTTTTAAAGACAAATTATTCCAATACATATATCTATTTAAAATATTCTGTTATTGCAGAGCCAAAGATTGTATAAATGGCACTCTATTGCCACTTGATTCTGTTCCAACACCAACAATAAATTTTACACAGTTCTGGAAAATATACGCCGATAGTAAAGAGGAGCTTGATCCAGAACAACGATTTGTGCCAAATCAAAATAATTTGACCATTTACAAGTCAAAGAAGTTGTATATCAATTTGGAGGGATGCGTCAATACACTGAAGGGTGAATGCAAAGAGTTTCATGCACGTCATGGCAATGATGGCGACAATAATACCGCTGTGTCCAGATATCAATGCTATTATCATAAAGTAAGTAGATACTCGCACATACATATATATTAGGCCGGGTCGATTCGTGGGGAGGCAAACAAAGTCGCCATTGCTCAGTGAAAATCGTATTCTAGGGATCAAAATAAGAAACTTTGCCGAAGGAACCATACCTCTAAAACGAATTCTGATGTCCCGGAATTTGGGTCGAACTTTTGGGTAGGGGAAAATTTTGAAAAATCCCACTTTGACCCATTTAGAGTGCTCCAATCGATATTAGGGCGGGTCGATTTAAAAATAGCCCATTGCTCAGTGAAAATCGTATTCTAGAAATCAAAATAAGAAACTTTTCCGAAGGAACCAAACCTCTAAAACGAATTCTGATGTCCCGGAAAAAATCCCACTTTGACCCATTTAGAGTGCTCCAATCGAGTCCAAATGTATGACCGACCCCCACTAACTTTGGAGGCCCGACCCACCCATGCCAGTGGCACACCCCCTGGAACCCCGTGGGGGTTCCATACATTTGGACTCGATTGGAGCACTCTAAATGGGTCAAAGTGGGATTTTTTCCGGGACATCAGAATTCGTTTTAGAGGTATGGTTCCTTCGGCAAAGTTTCTTATTTTGATCCCTAGAATACGATTTTCACTGAGCACTTCACTGAGTGGGGGTCGGTCATACATTTGGACTCGATTGGAGCACTCTAAATGGGTCAAAGTGGGATTTTTTCCGGGACATCAGAATTCGTTTTAGAGGTTTGGTTCCTTCGGCAAAGTTTCTTATTTTGATTTCTAGAATACGATTTTCACTGAGCAATGGGCTATTTTTAAATCGACCCGCCCTAATATATATACATTTGGATGTATTAGAATCGTAGTTGATTAACTCGTATTCTCACTTAGTTCGAGCGAAAGGAGAGAAATATGTCCTTAATTTTAAAATTTGATCCAAAGACGTCATAATCTTTAAATGAAATAAATTTTCTAGTAAAAAATAAAATAATTTCCTTAATAATAATAATTAAATTAAATTTATTTTTACTATACAAAGTACTTCACTTAAGGACTTCACCCAACTCTTTCAATTAAAGGAAAGTTTTTCTCTCTGTGGAAAGAATCATCAATAATAATAGGCTTACCTCTTTGTAAGAGAGAGAGAGAGAGAAAAATATTGTTCTTAATCTAATGATTCGATCCGAAATTAACATAATTTCCTTAATATTAAGTAAATGGTCTTTGTTTTTACTCAATATTGTACATAATTTAGCACAAATATTAAAACTAAGGTCAAGTTTTTCTCACTGTGGAAATAATCAACAATACGAATTATTACATTTATGAAAATTTAATGAAACTTACACAGAAAAAAAATTGTCATAAAATTAAAGAATGGCGCCAAAGACTTCATAAGTCATTAAGATAAGTACAAGTTTGTACTTAAAATACAGATAATTTCATTAATTTAAGTAAATTGTCTTAATTTTAAGTACGAAACGTACTTATTTTAAAGATTAAGGTCGCCTTTGGAGCAAATCTTTCAATTTGTGGATATTTTTTTTCTGTTTAATGACATATAACGCGTTTTCCAATAAGAGTGATATGATTTTTTTGAAAAAAAAACACACTTATTGTTAAGGAAATTCAAAAGCTTTTTAATTTAATGTGAAGTACAATCGATACAATTAAGTTCTAAATAAAACGTCATTCAAATGGCCTCCATGACTTTTTCTGCAGGAACGAATTCGATGAACCCAATTTTAGAGCACTTTTTTCACTAAATCAAGTCGCATGTCATGAATGGCACGGTCAATATTGACTTGTAAAGCTTGAAGAGAGTCTGGTTTATTTCGAAAGACCAATGACTTCAAATAATCCCACAAGAAATAGTCTAATGGTGTTAAATCACAACTTCTTGGAGGCCATTCAATATCACAATTTCTTTAAATAACACTACGCAACAAAAAAAATTTGTTGTTGTGTCCTAGACCTGAAAATTATTTTTTTGTATAGATTGTGGCATACTGTTATATAAAATCAAAACCAAAAATTTTTTTATGAATAATTTTTTTTTTACAAATTTTTTATTAAAAATACTATTATCGTCGAAGGTACCTTAGTATTTGCACTATCATTTTTGGAGTATGTATATGCCCGATCTGGTCGACTTATACGTTAAATTGAAGCTATTAATGTGGGCTACCAATGTTGGAAATATCTCTTTCACTTAAAAACAGTGGTTTAGTAACAGTCATTAAACAAATTGGAAAAAGTAGAATTTTTTTAAAAAAAATAAAAATTTTCTGGGACGAAAAAAAAAACATAAAAAATAGAAAAAAATCCTAGCGAAGAAAATAATGCCTATTTGAAAAAAATCTATGGATAAATGTAGAAATTATAGCCCTTTCGTAGAGGTAAGAGAATTTCAAAAATCTCTTTTTTTACATTTCTATTTAAATAGCGATTTTATTTATTACTTTTATTTATATTATGTACATTTGAGTTTATTTACATGAACAAGTTTCATTAGAAGTAGTTGTGATTTCGGAATCGGTTTCTCTAATGAGGAACCAAATATAATCTCCCATCATTCTTTCATCACAGTGCCCTTGGTAACGCCGCTCGATGGACTTCAATTCTAGGTGAAACCTTTCGCCATGTTCGTCACTTATGTCGCCAAGATTCTCGGGGAAAGTTTAAATGAGAATGAAAGAAATTATTTTGAGGGACATATTTACACCTGTTGGAATACATAAAGCGAAAAAAAAGTTGCAAGAATACATACATATGTGTTATATACATAAATATAAAAAAAAAATATTTCTAACCAATTTTTTCATAATTTTTTAACAAATCATTAATCATTGTTTCATATTGCGGGCTTTTATTGGATTCAAGGAAATTTGAAACTACACGCTTAAACGACCTCCATGCTGCAATTTCATCCGACGTCAAATATGATTCGAAATTAACATCTTTCATCAGTTTCCTTATTTTAGGGCCATCAATAACTCCTTCTTCGATTTTTTGAAAAGACTGAAAAAGACTTTTAAATAAACTTTTTAAATATGAGAGTGAATTGCCATCTTTCCTTAAGGCTTTTACAAAATGCTTAAAGAGACCCAGCTTAATATGCAGACGTGGCAAAATATCGGCTATCCCAGAGGCATAACATACCAACTACTTTTAAATCACAAAAAATGTTCCAGTCATGTTCATATTTTATGTATTTTATCAATTAAGTCATTGTTTCGTATGATTCCTTAGTGTTGACAGCATGTTGATAAGCATTGGGAATCGACGGTTCCTGATTTCCGTTGTGTAAAAGTACTGCTTTCAAATTTTTTTTTCTGCTGTCAACAAGTAACCGCCATTCCTTTGAATTGTAAATATGTTTGATTAAGTTCCTCGAACAATCCGAGAATGTCCTTGCAAAAGCATCTGTTATCCACAGTTGTATAAAATTGTTTGTAAGGTATATCACGGACTCTATAATATGATATGTTAACAGCTGGGGCAAAATATTGTACTGTTCCATCCCAGATGCAAGTAGTTCTGCCTTATCTTTGGTCAGTTCCAAATCTCTCACTAGATCAATGAGTTGAAACTGAGTTAAAAGCGATGACTTCTGACTCAAGCTTGAATCGCTCAGAGTTGAGTACTCAGTTGAACTTGATGATGTTTCCGTTATTAGGCTATTAGCTATACTTGGACACTTCCTACTCCAATCTATTAACATAGACAAAAATTGCAGTCCGTATCGAGAATGAATGGTTGTCTCCAAATCATTGGCATTTCAAATTGCACGTGAAGTCTAAAATTAAAACGTTTTATTCCACAAAACATTGTAATACATTAATTGTAAAGTACTTACACAAAATACGAGGTGTCCACGGTTCGTTCATATTTTTAACTCGTATACCAAAATATTACACATATATTTCTTCTATCATTTTACTAAACGCACCTCGATTTTTTAATTACATATTTTCCGCAGATGTAGCAGAAATTGTCGGGATCATTTACACATTAAAAAGTTCTTTGCCTTTTACTCATACTTCGAAATATAACTTTGTAATATTTTTCATAAAATCGACTTATCTCTTTAAGGCGCTGAATTGAACTAATTTATTAATAAGAAATTTCATTCATAAATTCCGGGTTTACGGTTCATAGGTTGCAGTACCTGTAGGTGACATATAGTTTGCTTCGAAAGTAGACACTGCCGCGTACTGCTTTGTATTGCGTACATATAATTTTACTACCTGTATATACGACTGGGATGTCCATGCCCCTAAAAGGCGTACCTGAATCAGCGCTGCCAGTTTAGGGGGGATTTTTCTTTTGGGGATTTTTTTTTGTAAATGGGGATATATTTTTTGGTTTGGGGATCCGGGGAATTGGTGGGGATTGCAAATTCTTATTATTACATGTCTTCATTTATGTTAAAATTAGTATTTTCTGTTAAAAATTGTGTCAAAAGTTCGTACAAAAAGAATCTTTGACTAACGCTCTCGCAGTGTATTAGAGTACGACTTAAATAGACTACCTGTAGTAATTGCAATGTATTTCTATAGATATTTATAAATCTCAATGGAAACAAAATGTGCTTTATAAAATGGAAAGAATTCTTCGGAGACGACATTACGAACAATTTAAGCTCATTTTCTACTAAAGTTTACTTGTATCAGGATTATGATGGTCCAACTCAATTTTTAAGAACTGGCATCGCTAGTATGAGCCTTTTTGCCAATTATTTAGTCCATTGGCAGAAAATATAAAACTTTTAATACCAGAACGTCCCATGTCCATGGCTTAAGTGTATATCCTAACCTAACCTAATACCAGAAAGATGTACAAAATATTAGATGATGTAGATGAGATGGAAGACTTTGAATCAGATATATTTGATATAATGAATATTTAAAACGTACGTTTTCTACAAACAAAATGAATTTTAGTACAAAATACATTGAATTTTAAAATACTTCATTCACATGAGTTAAAATAGTATCTGGGGATTTTTTTGGGGATGAGAAATCTTTTTTTGGGGATTTAGGGGATAAAAAATAAAAATTTGGGGATTCGGCACTAAAAAAAACTGGCAAGCCTGACCTGAATGGAAACCTCATAAATAAAAAACCACAGATATTGTTGAATGACCCTCTATGTGAGCGGATCTCATCCAATATAGCTCTCACATTGCATCTCATGTTTTATGGAGGGTTACGAACGGCCATAAAACCTCATCCTCTCTATAATTTTATAATGTCTGACATCAATCCTCATAAAATAAAATGCAAGTGCAATGTCTCTTATGTGTCTCTCTCACATATGGCGAATTCAATATTAGCAAAAACATCATTTAAAAACGAAAAAAAAGAAAAAATATTTTTTTTAACTTTTACATCTATCCATAGATTTTTTTCAAATAGACAGTGTTTTTTTCTTTAGCATGCTGGCTTTTTAAAAATGTCATAAAATAATTTTTTCGATTTTTTTTCTATTTTTTATGGTTTTTTTGTACTAGGAAAAAATGTTTAAAAAAATCATTTTTTTCTCATATTTTTGACGACTGTTACTAAACCAACGATTCTACATGAAAGCGATATTTGCAGCATATGTCATAATTCCCTTTAATTTAAGGCATAACACGGCTCAATCAGGCTTATACTTAAAAATAATGGTCCAAATACTGAATGTACTTTCCATGAAAGCTGTAATTTAAAAAAAAAAAAAATTACCACAAAAAATTTTTTATACCCTACACCACACTGTGGTACAGGGTATTATAACTTTGTGCATTTGTTTGTAACACCCAAAAGGAGAAGAAATAGACCCATCGTTTATTATACCGATCGACTTGAATCATTTTCTGAGTTGATTTAGCTATGTCCGTCTGTCTGTCCGTCTGTGCATGTATTCTTGTAATCAAAGTACAGGTCGCAATTATGGTCCGATCGCGACGAAACTTTACACATATCATTTGTTTGGCCCAAGGACGATCCCTATTGAATTTGGTTAAAATCGGTTCAGATTTAGATATAGCCCCCATATATATGTTACCCCCGATTTGACATGTAAGCGCTGTAAAAACTTTATTTTATATCCCATCAGTATGAAATTCGGCAGAAAGAGGTTTCTTATTACATGAGGGAATACTGCTAAATTCGGAGAAAATCGGTTCAGATTTAGATATAGCCCCCATATATATGTAACCCCCGATTTGACATGTAAGCTCTGTAGAAACTGTATTTTATATCCGTTCAGTGCGAAATTCGGCAGAAAGAGGTATCTTATTACGTAAGGAATACAGCCAAATTTGGAAAAAATCAGTTCAGGTTTAGATATAGCTCCTATATATGTTACCCCTGATTTGATATGTAAGCGCTGTAAAAACCGCATTTTATATCCGATCAGTATGAAATTCGGCAGAAAAAGGTTTCATATTATATGAATGAACACTTTTAAATTTGAAAGAAATCGGTTCAGATTTAGATATAGCCCTCATATATATGTAACCCCCGATTTGACATGTAAGCGCTGTAAAAATGTTATTTTATATCCGATCAGTGACTGTATTTTATATCCGATCACAACGAAATTCGACAGAAAGAGGTCTGTTTACGTGAATGAGTATTCAGGGAAATCCCTTCAGATTTATATATAACCGCCATATATATGTTCCTCCTGATTTGGTATCAAAGCGCTATATAAGTTGTACTTTACTTCCGATCATTTAAATTTTCAAGAAAGATGTTTCCCAATTTAGGAACGAATATTGCTAAATTTAGCGATTATCGGTTTAGAATTAGATGTTCTAATTGGTAAATGTTCCTACCTATTTACCAATTATTCCAAATAATTATCGCAATGACCCTTATCGCATTGTTAGGGAGGTGTAGGGTATTATATAGTCGGCCCCGCCCGACTTTCTGCCTTTCCTTACTGGTTTAATATTTTTTTCGTGTTTGTGACACCTAATTGCACCACAAAGTGTTATCCACATCCCTTGGACAAACATTTTGTTGCATAGTGTTATTAACATAATAAAACTGAATAATTTGTAAACGTAGTTCAGGCGTAAGTCTTTCCATGATGAAATGCCAAAAATAATTAACAAAAAATACATGACAGCATGACACGACTCACACGTGATCTGTCAAAAAAAGGCTATTGAAAAAAGTATCTCAACGTTGATCACCCGTTAGATTTGGAAGTATTAGAATCGTAGTTGTTTAACTCGTATTCTCACTTAGTTCGAGCGGCAGACTGGCAAAGAGAGAGAAATATGCTCTCAATGTACTACATTTAAGGATAAGGAAGTCTTTGTATTAAATTCACGTTTTCCTCTCTGTGGAAAGAATCGTCAAAGATAATAGACTAACCTCTTTATAAGAGAGAGAGAGATAAAAACTGTTCTCAATCTAAAGATTCGATCCAAAGACATCCTAATCTTTAAATTAAGTAAATTTTATAGTCAAAATTAAGATTATTTCCTTAATATTAAGTAATTTGTCTTTATTTTTACTAACGGGTTTTCCAATAGGGATGATATGATTTTGAAGTGACGCTTCGGCCATTTGTAATATGTCATGATCTGTCATTTGTTTTTCATTGTATTCAGTAGTGTTTACAATTTCATCATGGAGAGATATACATAAGAACAACTTCTACAAATTATTCAGTTTTATTATCAAAATAATCGTTCTTTAATTGAAAGTTTTCGTGCGATAAGTCCATTTTTTTTAAATCCAAAAAAAACACTATCCAGTCGCTCTACGACGTTGACACCCATGAGCAATATTTTAGCTCTCGTTAAGAGCTATCGTTTTGCCATTGACCGATTGTAGCTACGTGAGACACAGCAAACGAAACAATTGAATTGTTGCGAGAAATGTTTTGTGATTCGATTATTGTGAAGTTGTGATTTAACACCAGTTGTGATTTAACACCATTAGACTTTTTCTTGTGGGGTTATTTGAAGTCATTGGTCTTTCGAAATAAACCAGACTCTCTTCATGCTTAACAAGTCAGTATTGAACGTGCCATTCATGACATACGACTTGATTTAGTGGAAAAAGTGTTCGAAAATTGGGTTCATCGAATTCGTTCCTGCAGAAGAAGTCGTGGAGTCCATTTGAATGACGTTTCATTTAGAACTTAATTGTATCGATTGTACTTCACATTAAATAAAAAACTTTTGAATTTCCTTAACAATAAGTGTATTTTTTTTTTCAAAGAAATCACATTACTCTTATTGGAAAACCCTGTATATAGTGTACTAAATGTAGGACAAATATTAAAATTAAGGACAAGTTTTTCTCTCTGTGAAAATAATCAACAATACGAACTGTTACATTGATGAAAAACGTTCTTCTTTGATTTAACGAAACTTAAACAGAAAAAAAAAATTTTCATAAAATTAAAAAATGGCGCCAAATACGTTCTAAGTCGTTAAGATAAGTAAACTTTGTACTTAAAATGTAGATAATTTCAGTAATATTAAGTAAATTTTCTTAATTTTAAGTACAAAACGTATTTATTTTAATGATTAAGGACGTCTTTGGAGAAAATCTTTAATTTGATGTCAAATTTTCTGTGTAATGGCGTATATGAATAGAAATAATGAAACTATTCATTATAAAAATATAGTATCATAACATAAAAGGCATTGTTCATTGCATCGATGTAAGCACAGAAATGTTTTTACATCAATCTTAACACTACAGTTATGAGCTATTCACTATTGGTACGATTTTGTCCCGTTGTGTGACAGGTTTATATATATACTCATTGTTTACACAATTTTAATTTTCTTACAGGATCCCAATGTGGAATTTGTCACAGCAAGATATGATTTGAAAAAGGTTTACAATGAACTCTTGTTCTCCTTAATTGTACCGATAGTCCTGTTTGTTATCTCTTCAATATCTCTCATTGTAATAACGAAATCGGTAAAAGTAAGTTCTCGCATATTTATGACACAATGATGCTAAGATAATGAAATAAAATTTAAAATTCCACCTACAGGTTGGTGATGATGCCAAAATGCGTTGCATTTGTTCGGGCGAGGATGTCGACGATGATGATGATAATGTATATGCGGCACGGAAAAGTGTACGAAAACGTCAGCAGGAAACTTTAGAGGCAATTGATAATTTAAATCAATTGACCAATTTGGAGGTGAGTAAATTTGAAATATTAATCATTGATGTAAACATGTGCCTCAATGAGCGGGAATTCGCAAAAACAAAGGAAATAAATCTACCATTTATTAGCAAGTCAACCGAATGCGGTGAAACTTGACATAATTAAACAAGCCGTATTGGCGAAATAAAGTTCAAAATATAGGTCTTCTGTACCATAAAGGGGTGGGGAGATATAGGACCCCAAAACGAGATACATATACATGTTATCTTGAACAGTTTCCAAAAAAATTTCGGTGAAATATTTCAAGCTCGAGGTCTGGTTTTATATATATTTAATATTTTTTATTTTCCAACATTTCGGAATTCGTCAATTGTAAATATTGCACTATTTACAACTAAAGAAATTAGTTGTTTTCAAGTACAGTAGTTTTTAAGTATTGTTTGTTGTCGTATTTTACATTTGCACAATATCATCCCTGATGACGGAATTCAAGGATAATTCCGAAATATTAGAAAATAAATATTACATACGAGTATAAAAAAACCGGACCTGAAATATACAGCTAGACCCACATTCATTGAGTACAGGTTGTAATTTCACTCCGATCGTGCTGAAATTTTTCAGTTACCCTGCTGAAATTTGTCAGTACCTGTAAAGAACCCTATTGAATTTGAAGATCGGTTCAGATTTAGAAATGGCTCCCTTATATATGGCAGTCGTTCTTTTTTACCACCTCACATAGACCAGTTTAGGTCCCCTCATCGAAACCAGCCTGTTTGAAACACAAAGTTATCGATAGTACGAATATCGGTACCGAAAAGATCTGTTAGACTGCCTAGAATGGCCGACCCAAGTATGGCCAGACGTCGTTTACTCAAGGCGGGACAGTCGCGTAGCAAGTGCTCAATGTTCTCCACTTCTTCCTCATCTACAGAAGTCATTGGAGTAAATACTCAACCTTCTGGAGTGCTCGCCAATCAGGTAGTGCCCCGTCAGAACTGATACTAACGTAGATAATCTTTTCCTCTCTCGTGCGAGGAGGTTTTTTTGACCATCTCAGGTCCTATCTTGTCCACATTTGTCTAGCTACCCTACATGTGCCAAGTTTTGTCCCCCTTTCGTTGGACTGCGTGATCGCCTCTTGCCTAAGCCAAAGATTGCATGTGGACAATGTCGCACCAATATATGCAAATTCTTCGAGACTTTGTAATGTTGGCCCTTTCCTAGCTAGTTCATCGGCTTTGCAACTCCCCGGGATATCCCTATGGCCAGGTACCCATATGAGGTGTATGTTACACAGCTAAGCTACCTCGTTAAGAGATCTGCGGCAGTCGATGAGCATCTGTTTCCTGGCATTCTGCCAACCCATTTCTCTCTGGCAGGTATCTCAGTGGTTCAGTTCCTCTCGAAGGTGTAGACCGTTGGTAGGTGGTATAACGTCCAGGGACATAATTCCATGGATGTTGTGGCACTGCAAAACGTGTCATAAGGTCCTTGGTCAGTGACACTCCCAAGGGTGTCATAATGCCCGCAAAATCGATATCGCTACGGTCATGAATAAAGTGGACATGGGATAAACCAATTAATCTTTAACTGATCACTGAAAACAACGTTATCGAAATGTCCAAAGCTGGCTACACGGACCAAAGCGTCTCTGGGTGGTCAGCCTTCGCCCACGGTTAAAGATTTTCTCATCTGGGGTTGACGAAAGACGGACGCGTGGTCGGCCTTCGACCGGGATTAAAGATTTTCTCGTCTGGGGTGTGTCCAAAACCGGCTACGCGTACAAAAGAGTATTATTCATATCGATACCTCCATTCTGAAACATGCTAAGTCGACTTAGCATAGTTTTAGGGAGATTGCATTTTTAATTTCTAAATATTCCAATTTATGTTCAGTCAAAATTTGGTGTTTATCCGTCAACCCAATTAAAAGTTATTCACAAAACAGTACAGGTCATTCGATTTGGATTATAAAGGAAATCCATACAAATTTGAAAAATTCATCAAACTTTGATCGCCTCTCTTGAAAAACTACCTTTTTGCACTTAGCATAGTTTAGAATGGAGGTATCGATATCTAGAATTATTCCTAGATATTTTCATGATATCTTCATGTCTCTGAGGACGTCGAGGAATTTGCCAGTTACTGCGATTGCCACGTCATCCGCATATGCCACGACTTTGGAGCCACAACGTTCTAGACCTAACAGGATTCCATTCGCCGCTAGGTTCCAAACCTTGGTAGAGTTATGGACCCAATACTTTATGTTATGCTACTGAGCAAACTTTGAATTAGTCTAATCAAGCTAGAGTTCACCCTTAGATGTGATAGTGCCACATGTACCACATCTGAGTGAATGTTGTTAAAAACCTATTAAGTGTCAAGAAGGGCCACCACAGTCAATTAATTAAAACGTAGGAGCGATTCGATTCTTGCAGGGCAGATTCTGTACTCGCCTTTGTTATAAGCATCCAATTATAAGAAGTGTTCAGAAAAAAACAGTACGTTATAGGAACGGTTCCTTCAGAGAACACTAACGTTATTTATTTTTTTAGTGTTACTGTTCGCGAACGGTACAGTATCACTACGTCGTAGTGATACTGTTCTTTTGAACACTAACAGTATCACTACGTTCAGCGTTCCGTTCTTTTTTATATTCGACACCACAGGTCGCAAATATGAAACAATCTTAATGAAAATTGGTACAGAGTTATTTCTTAACCCAGGGACGATCCCTATTTAAAATGGGGCATATCGGTCCATTCTTTTATATAGCCCCCATACGAAGGTCCCTTTCGATAAGACATATTTACGCACTAGAGAGCGCATTTTTTAACCGACCAAGCTGAAATTTATATATTTTTACTTTGTATTGCATTGTGATCACGCTTGAATGTAATAGAAAGTAAAAATATTTAAATTTCAGCATGATCGGTTAAAAAATGCTCTCTCTAGAGCTTAAATATGTCTTATCGAAAGGGACCCTGGTATGGGGGCTATATCAAAGTATGTACCGATGTGCCCCATTTTCACTAGACATGATTAAATGCAATAGGAAGCACACATATTCAAATTTTGGCATGATCGGATAAACACATTCGTCATCTATAACGTAAATATGTATTGTCGAAAGGGAGCTTTGTATTGGGGCTGTATCAAAAAATGGACGGATATGCATCATTTTCACTAGGCATGATTGAATGCAATGGAATGAACATATATTCAAATTTTGGCATGATCGGTTAAAAAATGCGCTCTCTAGTGCGTAAATATGTCTTATCGAAAGGGACCTTCGTATGGGGGCTATATCAATGAATGGACCAATATGCCCCATTTTAAATAGGGATCGTCTCTGGGTTAAGAAATAACTCTGTACCAATTTTCATTAAGATTGCTTCATATTTGCGACCTGTGGTGTCGAATATAAAAAAGAACGGAACGCTAAACGTAGTGATACTGTTAGTGTTCTGTTCAAAAAACAGTATCAATACGACGTAGTGATACTGTTCTATGAACCGTACGTTATCGTAGTGTACCGTTCGTCGTGTTCTAAGAACGGTACGTTATCGTAGTGGTACCGTTCGCGTACAGTAACACTAAAAAAATGTTTAGTGTATTCTGTTCTCGTGTAAGGGTTGCGATACTGTTCCGTTCGCGACGAAGGAACGGTACAGAACGCTAAGGAACCGTTCCTTAGTGTTTTTTCCGAACTCTGATTATAAGCTTACACACAGAATACAGTTTGGTTGCCTCAACCGAATTATGTGCCAACCGAATTTTGGTACTTCTGTCTACTATCATGGGATTCCATTAGGACAACCAATATTTTGGTTGTGGTATACTTCTGCTGCCATGTTGACAGCAATCATATTTGGTTGCGCCAACTACGAAAATGGTGGCTAAAGTTATCTGTGAAAAATTGTTGTTCTGACAATTTGTCAGTCACATACTACCGACAAATAATTAAAAACAGTTTTCATTTATTTTTATTCTATTTATTGAACAAAAACCAAACAATTCATAACAAAAAAACACAAAAATTTTATGTAAATATCGCTTAACCCTGTGCTTTCAATTTCATGATTGTTGCTTTTATATTTTATTTATGTAAAACATTTTGCACAACATATTCTGTATTCCACACATTATTATCCATACGAGATTATTTTAGACTACATACGAGTATACCGTTCTTAAACAAAATATTGAAGATTTTTTATGTCGAGTAATTTTATTTTTTGTTTGTCAGGTATCAGCAAAAGAACAGCAACCAATCTTTCGGTTGTATTTCCCAAAATACATTTAATTATTTTAAATTTGGGAAATTATTGGGATAACCAAATAAACGATTATTTATTAATATTTTTTCTGTTATAGTAACCAATTATTCGATGCAATAATAATCTTTGGCTATTGATACAATTTATGTTAATAAGAATAAAACATTGGTTGTCAGAACCAAAAATCTATCATATGGTGCTATAGTGAAAATTTAAAAGTAGTTACCACAACTAACCGACTGTCAATGAAAAAAAAACAATGATTGATTGATACAACCATCGATTTAGTTGCAAGCATTTTCATTTGATTGTATCCATGCTATTATTATTGTTTCAACTATTTATATACAAATATAGGGTGATTCAAGTAGAGATACTTTTTTCATAGCCTTTTTTGACAGATCTCGTGTGAGTCGTGTCATGCTGTCATGTTCTTTTTGTTAAGTATTGTTTGGCATTTCATCATGGAAAGACTTATTCGCCAGTTACCAGTCGAAATGCTCGAACGAGTCATCGCCAATTGGACTCAACAGATGGACAATCTGAGACGTAGCCGCGGCCAACATTTGATAGACATAATCTTAAAAAAATGAATGCCATAGAAAGTTATTTCAAATGATAATATACATTCCCCATTTCAACACACTGTGGTACAGGGCATTATAACTTTGTGCATTTATTTGTAACACCCAAAAGGAGAAGAAATAGACCCATCGTTTACACTGTGATACAAAATCGAACTTTCCGAATGGGAATGGGATGAGATCAATTGCAAATGAAAGTTGACATTATCCATAACAAAACCCTCAAGGGTTTTTTTTCAGTTCAGTGCGAGATTTTTTTTTACAAGCATTTGAAGTTGGTGATATTGGAACGCTGTCTAACAAGAAAAGATCATTGAAAATTTGATAAAATAATGATTATTTCTTTTTATTATCATGTAAAGTTTTGGTATCTTACGGTTTTTGGGGTCGAGGAAATCATTTATTACCTACAACTCACGATAGATGGCGATGACATGCAAATGCTGCTACTTCTTGTCGATTTTCATTGAAAACTTCTCTCATTCATTTTAGTTTTTGTTTTTTTATTGTTCCAATGTTATTATTGCCTAATTGGATGATATGACCTGTTAGAGTAGGTTTTGAGTGAATAGTAGGACTGATATTTAGAACTCTTGTTTTCTTATCTTCAATCACCTCAAAATTGTTTTATTTTCCCTTATTTTCTTTTATTATTTCATTCAATTATTATGCTTGTATTTTATGTCTAATGTTTTTTTGTTAATAATTTGAGTTGTTGTTTTGCATATATATATTTTTTTTTTCACAGTGAGTAGTTTTTCCTATTGTTGATTTCAACATAACTGCTTATAAATACTGTGAAAGTTAGGAGGAATTTAGTTACGCTTTTTTAAAACTCTTGTCTTTTGTATTATTTTATAATTAAGTCTGTTGATACATTATAGATATTTAAGATTTTCGAGTAGAATATTTATTGTCGTATTTTGTAATCATATATGGCCTTATAGGCTCGGTTACTCCGATGAAAACAAATAAATTAAATTAATTAAATTAAAAAGCGGTTCAAAATTACCAAATTCAAATGCGTGTAAAAAAAAATCTAGCACTGAACTGAAAAAAACCATTGAAGGTTTTGTTAGGGATAATGTCAACATTCATTTGTAATTGGTTTCATCCCATTCCCATTTTGGTTGTTGCACTGTGTTATTATACCGATCGACTTAGAATCACATTCTGAGTTGATTTAGCAATGTCCGTCTGTTTGTCTGTCCGTCTGTCTGTGCATGTATTCTTGTAATCAAAGTACAGGTCGCAATTATGGTCCGATCTCGACGAAACTATACACATATCTTTTTTTTGGCCCAAGGACGATCCCTATTGAATTTGGTTAAAATCGGTTCAGATTTAGATATAGCCCCCCATATATATGTTATCCTCGATTTGACATATCGAATTCCAACCAATTATTTTCCTGGGTGTAGTAATAACAATTCTAATATTTTTCCAAGTGTCCTACCAATCGGTTGAACTGTTACGAAATGACAATCTATGTTCTGTTTTTGTTATTCCCCCACTGCGCAGGGTAGGGAATAAATTTAAAAATGTATGTTTTAAATGCAGATACCTGAAATTGAAGCTCGTGGTCTCGGCGACATTTAGTTTCAACAAGACGGCGCCACTTCCCACACATCGCATCAATCAATGGATTTATTGAGAGAACACTTCGGTGAGCAGATAATTTCACGTTTTGGGCCGGTCGATTGGCCACCAAGATCGTATGATATTTCACCGTTAGACTTTTTCCTGTGGGAATATGTAAAGTCTAAAGTTAATGCGGACAAACCCGCTTCGATTCAGGCCTTGGAGCAAAACATCACGCGTGTCATTCGCCAGTTGCCAGTCGAAATGCTCGAACGAGTCATCGAAAATTGGACTCAACGGATGGATCATCTGAGGCGTAGCCGCGGCCAACATTTGATAGACATAATCTTCAAAAATAAATGGCAAAGAATGTTCTTTCAAATGATAATAAACATTCCCCATTCAATTTGAATTTTCTGTGTTTTTTCTTTAAAAAAGTAGGGAACCTCAAAATGAATCAAGCTTTACAATCCACAAAAAATATCTTTAGAGTTGATTCAGAACCACAAAAGTTTGTCTACTTTTAGAAACACTAACATCGCCTCCAAAGATAATCTATAATATGAGTTATAATTTGAATCACCCAATTGAAAGGGTGAAATCAAACTCGTTCATGCCAGTAAATTGACAAGCGAAAATTATTAGAAAACTCTATTTAAAGGGTGGTTAAATATTAAGGGCCGATGATTTTGAATAAAACACAAATTATTTAGGAAATTATTGTCATTTCTTTTTATTGTGATAATATTGGTATGGTTCAATTACGTATGGAACAAAATATCGGCTAAATGGCCGCCGCGACCTCGGCGGCACACTTCCATCAGATGGTCCAAATTTTCGATGACGCTGAGGCATAATTAAGGTTCTATGCCGTTAATGTGCCGAATTATCTCATCCTTTAGCTCTTGAATTGTTGCTGGCTTATAGACGTACACCTTTTGTTTCAAATAAC
The DNA here is from genome assembly GCA_963930755.1 of Eudasyphora cyanicolor. Lineage (NCBI taxonomy): Eukaryota > Metazoa > Arthropoda > Insecta > Diptera > Muscidae > Eudasyphora > Eudasyphora cyanicolor. The sequence goes on from OZ005735.1 coordinate 208,532,552, forward strand.
CCCAAAGAAAGAAGTCCAACGGTGTCAAATCACATGATCTTGGCGGCCAATTGACATCGCCACGACCTGAGATAACACGGCCATTGAATTTGTTGTGCAAAAGAGCCATTGTTTCGTTAGCTGTGTGGCTAGTGGCACCGTCCTGTTGAAATCGCACATTGTCCACATCCATATCTTCCAATTCGGGCCATAAAAAGTTCGTTATCATCTCACGATAGCGAACATCATTCACCGTAACTGCCTGACCGGCCTCATTTCGAAGAAGTATGGTCCGATGACGTCGCCAGCCCATAAGCCGCCCCGCAAACGAGCTGTACGAGCATGCACAGGTGTTTTCACATCTCCTACAGATCCGGTTTGCTGAAATTTACGCACAATTCTCCCGATTGTGGACACATTCGGTCGATTGTGCTGATCAAAAAAACATCACTAAGTGCACGAAATGCATTTTGATTTGAACGCCCATTTTGCTAAAAGGCTTTAAAAACTTTAACGCGTTGCTCGATTGTATATCTTTCCATGGTTCAAACTGAGTTAGTCTGAAATTGAGAAATGTCAAATGAAATACAGAAAAAAACTTGACGTTTAGGTGTGGTTCACATTCAACATCGGCCCTTACAATTTAACCACCCTTTATAATAAGAGTTACAATTTGAATCACCCAATTGAAAGGGTGAATTCAAACTCGTTCATGCCAATAAATTGACAAACGAAAATTATTACAAAACTCTATTTATAATCAATTTAAATTGTATTTTATTTCCTTTTCTTTACGAGGGTTGCTATTTATTTTTCGGTCCTGGCAATGCTGGTGTTGCCAGACGAAAACTGGAACTTCCATTGGAAAGTATTACATTATTTAGCATAACTTCATTCAGACCGTTTTGTCATTTGAGCGCGAATTGTTTTGGATACAGTGTGTTGAAAATTCACCTCCAAAACATGGTTTTTGAATGCTTCTACAGCTGCCACAGGCGTCGAAAAACGTTGACCAAGCAGTTTTTTCTTGATGTGAGAGAATAAATCATTGGGTGTCAAATCAGAGCTGTACGGCGGATGAGCCATCAATTCAACGTTTTGGCCGGTCAAAAAGGCGCTGGTTTGAGCCGATGTGTGAGGGCTCGCATTGTCATGGTGCACAATGATTGGTCTTCTCTTGTTCGTTTTTCGAATTTCTCCGAAGACTTCAGGCAAACAACAATTGTGGTGTACCACTCAGAAGTGACCGTCCAACGGTACTCAAGCGGAACAGTCGCCACATGACCAGTTTTGCCGAAGAAACAGGCGATCATTTGCTTCGAAGTGCTTCTTCCACGAACAACTTTCGTTGGATTTGGCTCGTCTTCGAAGACCCACACGGTCGATTGCTGTTTTGTTTCGGGCTCATACGCATAGATCAAAGATTCGTCACCTGTGACGATCTCATAAACGTCTTTTGAAGCACCGCGATCGTATTTTTTCCAAATTTCTTTGCACCAATCGACACGAGCCTTTTTTTGAGCGATTGTCAAATTGTGCGGGATCCAACGAGAACAAACCTTTTTTACGGCCAGGTGTTCATGCAATATGGAATGTATGCTGGTGGAAGAAATGCCCAAGGATGCCTCTATCTCACGGTATATCACATGACGATCTTGCATTATCAGTTCACGCACGGCATCAATGTTCTCTGGCACAACGGCCGTTTTTGGACGACCTTCGTCTTTGAGCGAGCGTCGGAGACGATTGAATTCATTAAACCAGTTTTTCATAGTGCTATAGGATGGTGCTTCATCGTCATACAAAGATTTAAGTACATCGATGCACACTTGTCGTGATAATCCACGTCGAAAGTTGTGAAAATTTATCGCACGAAAATGTTCACGAGTTAATTCCATTTTTTTGCCAAATTGATTTTTTCAAGTCACTGTAAACAACACGTTTATGCTAAAAAGTATGTTTATGCTAAAAAAATTCAAACTTTCCAAAGGAAAAGTCAGATGGCGCCAGGCAACACTTATGGCGAATTCTTTTCTGCAAAAAAGAGCAATATTTTCATTGCCCTTTTTCTGAAAACGGCACTTTTGTGATACTTTTTTGAAATTTGGTAATTAAGTTACTCGAATTTAGCACAACTAAAATTTCAAAATGTCTAAAAAGCGATATTATAGTGCAGTTTTCGGAAAAAGGGCAATGCAAGTGTTGCACTTTTTTGCAGAAAAGAATTCGCCATTAGTGTTGCCTAGGCCAGAAACCTCGTACGATTTAATTTCAAAGTCACCTCACGAGCATGAAATATTCTATATTCTCTTTCTTCGTCCCTATAATGGTGTTAAGAATCGGCAGTTTATTTAATTTTTTTTTTAATTTCCCCTTCCTTTTTTCTTGCAGGACATGGACCTCAGCCCTAGTGAGACTCATGGCATGATTGGCAGCACCAAATATTTATTGCCTTTAAGTGCCACCAATGATTCCGGTACCACGGAAAATACCAATGATGATGAGAAGGCTTCAACTTGTGACGTCCCCGAAAAACCTTTAGTAGTTATTTAAGTACAAAAAAAGACCAAAAAGATAAACCCTCAACCTAGCCCCCTCCTCAAACAAAAAAGGACAAACCAGAAATTAAGTAATTCTACAATTTGCGAAATTATTATTTGTATATGCGATAATTCGACGCGGCGAAAACGAGAAAAACAACCCATCCCCAAAACCAGACTCAGATCACACCAACTTTAAAAAAAACGAAACCACATTTAATGTTTGTAATTTATGAATGAATATTAATGTCAAATCAAATAATCACAGTTGTACCTTGAGCTAGTGTATAATTGTTCTCTATCGTCCAAAGCAAGCTAAAACGCAAAAAAAAACACAAAACGAGTAAACTATTTATTATACACCTAAAACTCCATGTTTATACATATATTTGTATTCATTCCATTTCATTTGCATTTCACGGAGATCACATGAAAAAAAAAACGAAAGAAAAAAAGAAATATAACTGCCTTCAATGTTAACCACCAAAGAAATCAAACGAAAACCAAATAATTCAACTCGATATTGTAACAAAGCAAAACCCAAAAACTTTAGGAACAAACTTATTATGTGATTCAAACAAAATTTCTATAAATATACAAAAACCAAAAAAAAATCGTACTGCTACGTATACCACGACTATATATATTTGTTAGTTACTATACCAGATAAACTGAGAAAAACTGTAAGCCATTGTCTAATATATATGATATTGGGATGCAGTTTCTTTTTACCCTACACCACTGAACGAAAAGAAAGAAAACAAATCAGGAGAAATAAAGTAATTAATGTTTACCAATCGATTGAGAATTACTTACTGCAGCTAGTTAGAAAAGTCCGTCCAAGCGATGATTCAACTGGTATTCTTAGGGGAATAAAAATGAACTGAATGTATACAAATTCAACGAAGGTTTGTTTCGTCCTTTTAAAAAATTTGACTGATAACACTATGCAACCGTCATTTGTATGTGTACACCAAATATATGTCAATAAAATTCCAATTAGAACAATGTGAATTCGAATTTACAATTGATTTTTGAACCAAAATATTTTGCATAAAAGGTGCCAAATGAAAAGAAAAAAAAACCATTGTTGAAATGTGGTGTAGGGTGCAACAAATAGTCGGCCACTGTCAACTATTGCCTTAACTTTATTAATTGTTTTACTCGTTTTTATTAATAATTTGCAACATCTGAACTTTTTTCGTATAAGCCGCAAAGACAAAAATCTCGACTACATACATTTAACATAATTGTGTATCTATTTGGAACAATCTACTTATTAAAGCAAAAAACAAAACAGAAATTTACATCACGAATAAAACTAAATATTTGAATAAACGTTTTATTGGAAACTTTTATTGTATATTACATTATTGAGGTAATATGAATCGTGTGTTGGGTCTCAAAATAATTTTAGAAGTACCCTAAGGGAAATTGTGCCAATGCAAAACTAAGGTATACACGCAGTTTGTGAGTATGTAATAAGGATACGGCGGCATGCAACTTCTACTTTGATATTACCATATCTTAATTATTGACAATTGGTTTACCTTATATACCAAAATAAAGGAAATTTTGTCTGTTTGTTTTAATTTAACTAGAATATGCTGAACAAAGTTTCTTGAAATTTTTTGCGAAAAACAAATTTTTTCCGGTACTTTTTTTTTGAAAAAGTGAAGGAAAAAAATATTTTTTTCAGCATAACTTTCAGGGACTCGTCGCTTTTCACTAACACTGTTTGGCAAAATTGTAGCCAACGTAAATCTGAACAACTTTTGTTCGTGCAGCAAAGTTAGTCATACGATCTAGTGTTCAAACCAAAAACGATACCAGTAAAGAGCGTTTTTGACTGGAATTTGACCTTTTTTGGTGTTTGTGTTAAGTTTTGAGCTTTGGTGTGTTCTGACACATATTGTAAAATGTTATGGCCAACATTTTTGTAGAACATTTCATTCCCGCCCTCCCCATTTTAAAGAGGGTTTTTTACGATTTGTTTAAATGGGACCCAAAATTAAAGTTATGTGGGGGACCTAAAGGGTTTATATGGTCCACAAAAATATTGGCCTTAATATTTTGTATAAAGTTGCTGAACATACCCTATACCAAAAAAAAAATATTTTTGTTACATAATAGTGAAATACTAACATTTTTGGGTACAATGTGGTTTTTTGAGCTATTTAGGGTGTCTAGACACGTTCAGATTGTATTGATATGTTAAAAAAAGTTGTTCAGATTTACGTTGGCTAAAATTTTGCCAAACATGGTTGGTGAAAAATTACGCGACCCTAAAAGTTATGCTGAAAAAAGTGAAAAAAAAATAATTTTTCCTTCACTTTTTCAAAAAAAAAATGTTAAGAAATTCTGCATATTCTTATCTACATTACTGCTGATGGCACCTTTTTCGAGGGGCCACTAATTTTCAGAGACTTTGGAGGTCCAAAAAAAAAATTGGTCACCAATTTCGCCGAACCGAGTATAGGGTTATACTACCCTTTGATAGTACAGGGTTTTCTAACAAGAGGTGTTATTTTGAATCTCCCGGTATTTCGGTAGCTGTCACTTTTGAAGCTTTTATTCTATGACATTTGACAAGTAGAAACTACTCCATTACTAAAAATGGAACGATACACGATTCAACACCGCATTGAAATTATTAAAATTCGAAAATCATCGAAAAATCATCTTGCTGATGAGGCCCATTTCCACATCGGTGGCTACGTGAACAAGCAATATTGTCGCATCTGGGGCTCGGAAAACCCAAGAGTTATTGTTGTTGTTGTAACAGGTCTACTGTTTCCAACTGTTTTTCCCTATGGAAGATATGGTGATTAGATGTGTTCTATATTATATATTATATGGTGTGCGAGGTGTGTGGGATGTGTGATGTTATGTGTGATATTGTTAGGTGATGTGGGATTGTGGGAGTTGTAGAAAGTTTGCCGCTTCTACCGGATTGACCCAAAGGTCAAGAGGACTCAGGTTTGCTGGGGCATGCAAATAAGTGTGCTGTGTTGTGGGGGCTTTGTCGGTAGCTTGGGCATTGGTCTTCAGTGCCTGGGATTATTCTGGCTCGATAAGAGTTCAGAATAGCGCACCATGCAGATCTGAGCTGAGCTAAGGTGGTCCTTGTTGATCTGGGCAAAAGCCTCTCACTATCAGATATTGCCGGAGGATGACTTTGAAGGACTTTATTGAGTCTGTAGCTTGTAACGGCTTGAGTTACCGCCATCGTGTGCAGCTGTTTCAGGCCTATAGCGATTGACGATCGGTTGAGGTCTGATGGTATGACGTCTTGGATGTCCGGGCTGTAGCGCCTGATGTCCTTCCGGATGTGTCGTGGAGGTGGATCCTGCATCACAATGTGATGGTTCGGATGACAGGGCAGATGGTAGGCCAGAAGCAACACGTTATGTTGCTCTACCGACAGCATCTTGGTCTCCTCCAGTAGATGGTCCACACTCGTCATCTGGACACATCCGGTGGCAATTCTCATAGCACTGTTCTGAGTCGTCTGCAATGTTCGCCATTGTGTGTCGCTTACAAAAGAAGTCCAGACCGGGGCAGCGTAGCTTATGACGGAGCGACTGATGGCTTTGTATGTCGCTATCAACGTCTCTTTATCCTTACCCCAGGTGGTGCCAGTTAGTGCCTTTAATATCTTGTTCCTGGCTTGGACTTTGGTTCTGATGTAAGCGGTGTGTTTTGAGAAGGAGATTGTCAAACACAACACCAAGTATTTTCGGGTTTTGCATCGTCGGTATTGTTCTTCCGTCGACAGTGATGTTCAACTCTCTCCTCACCTCCATGGTCCAGGATGTAAACAGGGTAGCTGTTGATTTGGACGGCGATATGGTCAGTTTCCTCTCCTGCATGAATGCGAAGATGGAGGCCAGGTAGGTCGTGATTCTGGCGCATATCTCATCAATATCTACGCCAGATGATAAGATGGAGCAGTCATCGGCATAGGATACCATCTTGACATTCGATGGTGGAGCAGGGAGCTTCGCAAGATACAAGTTGAAGAGCAGCGGTGATAGTACTCCTCCCTGTGGTACGCCCATTTTCATCTTGCGGTATTTAGAGTGTTTGCCTCGAAACTCCTCAAATGCATGTCTGCCATTGAGATAATTACAGAGCCAGCGCTTTGTAATATTGGGCAATGTGGAGTCTAGAATATCACCTATCAGAACCGAGTGATCAACTGTGTCGAAGGCTTTTGACAGGTCGATCGCAGCGATCACTGTGCGCTCAGGAGGCCGGTTCTGATTGAGGCCATTAGCAATGTGAGTGGTGATATTATTAAGTGCCGTCGTAGTGCTGTGTTCTTTCCTAAACCCGTGTTGGTGGTTAGCTAACGGGAGGTGCTCAGTCATGCTGGGTAGTAGCAGGGATTCCAAAACTTTAGCCAATGGTGAGAGTAAGGAGATTGGGCGGTACGATTCTCCAAAGTTGGCTGGTTTGTCCGGTTTTGGAATGGGAATGACCCGCGCCACTTTCCAAATCAATTGATTAACCGAGAGGCTTAGGAGGAGCTGTATCAACCAAAAGAGTTATTGTTGTTGTTATTGGTGCGGTTTTTGGTCCGGCGGGGTCATTGGGTTATACTACCCTTATTTATTGTTGAGAAGCCTCTCCATCCTCAACGTTTGACTGTTTGGTGCGGTTTATGGTCCGGCGGGGTCATTGGACCTTACTTTTTCGAAAATGAGGTTGGATCAACAGTTACGGTGAATGGATTGCGCTATCGAGAGATGATTAATGATTTTTTATGGTCGGAGTTGGATGGTATTGATGTGGACAACGTTTACTTCCAACAAGGCGGCGCTACGTGCCACACAAGCAACGAAACCATTGCTCTGTTACGGGAAAAGTTTCCGGACCGTGTTATCTCTCGAAGAGATGATCACAATTGGCCACCGAGATCTTGTGATTTAGCACCTTGCGACTTCTTCCTTTGGGGCCACGTGAAAGATAAGGTCTACGCCAACAGCCCAGCGTCGATTCAAGACCTCCAAGATTGAATTCGTGAGGCTATCGAGGACATAGGGCAGCCACTTTTCGATTTGGTTCTTTGAATACCAAAATAACACCTCTTGTTGGAAAACCCTTTATAACAAATAAAAAAATCCTCAATAGAATTGCAAACAAGTTGTTTGTGATTTTTTTTTGTTAAATTATAGTCTAGAAAACTATATTCATAAAATTCTAATTAAATGCAAAAATCTTTGATAATACATATTAAAAATGTTCTACACTTTTATTTTAAAATTGCACCTGTATATTAAATATCATTAATACAAACCATACACACAACATTCTTTCTAATTACATACATTACAGTGTTTAAATACAAACAATAAATATGCTTAAGGGCTAAAGACTTAATGGATAAGTTGTATAAGTTAAAGTATGTATAAAAATGGGGGGGGGGGTGGGCAAGGAAGAATAAGGACCAATACAGGTGTTCTATGAATCTGTAATAATAATAATAATACACAACACGCTGACGTTCTGTGTATGCGGAGGGGAAACCTTATATTCTTGCTCTTTGGACACATCCATATCCACAATAGTGGTTGAATGAATGCATTTGATTTATATGTAGAGGTAAGTATTACGTACATTGTATATAAGTATAAAAAAACAAACAATAAACTTGGATAAGGGAAGGAAAAACAATATAACTATTCAGGGGCAGAGGACATTTTTACTAAAAAAGGACGTTTCAACAATTATCATAAGATTTAAGTAGACTATGCCTAAGGAAATTTTTTTCAAACAAATGTCTTTTGTTTTTTGCCTATAGAACTCTTATTATCTAAGAGCCTTTCTAAAGCTTTCCATTTCAAAAATGCTGTTAGAGAGTCTGTAAAAAAAAATTACAATTAATGCAAATATGAATAATGCTGTAATTAGATTGATTTATACATACCTTCCAAATGCATTGAACAATGCAACAATTTCACTACGCTGCAGACGGAAAATAGGATCGGCTTCAATATGGGGTTTTTCCCATAAACCGCTTTCGGTAGCAATATTCAATTTCTCTGAGTATAATATTTTCAATGCTGTACCCAAACCCTGAGTCTGAAAAAAAGAAAAAATAACAAAATAAATTTAGTAACTGTCTATGAGAATATGGAACTTATGCTTATGTCCAACAAGGAAGATTGTCAATTTTTCTTAAGGGAAATATTTTTCTTTCCAAAAAAAAAAAAAGGCGGTGTTAAGTTCAGAGGGACCTTTGTATGAGGGCTATATCAAAAAACGGACCTATCACGACCGTTGTTCGTGTGCATTCGTAAAATTAGTGTTTTCTATGGCGATATGAAGTCAAATCAGAAGGAATCTTTGTATGGGATCTATGTATAAGGTGTTTTGAGCTGCATGGGAACTTTAGATATAGATAACTATGGTTTGACAGCTGGTAATGTCAAACTGTGTTGACATTTCTGTTCAGTAAGGTTTGACAAGTCATCATGAATCGTTAAACGCCAGAACAACGCTTCCAAATTCGGGAAATTTGCTTTGAAAAAAATAAATCTGTTCGCAAAGTTTAAATTAAAGAATTGTGTTTAGTGAAGTAGCTCATTTCTAGTTAAATGGCTACATCAATAAACAAAATTGCCATATTTAGAGCAAAGAAAATACTCAATCCGTTACCGAATCACCATTACATTAATTAAAAGCAGTAAGGAAAGACTAAAATAGGGCGGAGCCGACTGTATGATACCCTCCACAATTTGTTGCCAAAAAATTCAAGGAGACAATTATTACTATCAACAGTTGCAGGTTGAATAGAGTACATTTCTAAATTCCAGGCATATAGGTTCAAGAACGTGACCTTAATAAGGGTCCATGTATATATTTATCAAAACATGGACTGATATACTCCATTTTCACAAGAGACGATTTAATGTCATAGGAAGTAAAAAAAAATTAAATTTGCGCATGATAGATTAAAAAAAATACGTCCCCTATACGACAAGAAGTATTATCGGAAGGGAACTTTATATTTTCACTAGGGGCGATTAAGTGCAATATTAAGTATAAATTTCAGCCAGATCAATTGAAAAATGTATTCTCTAGAGCGCCAAGAAGTGTCTTCGGTGGGGACCTTCATATAGGGGCTATACCAAAACATGAACTGATGTATCCCATTTTTACTAGGGGCGATTAGGTCCAATGTAAAGTATAATTTTTTAAATTTCAGACAGATTAATTGAATGTGTTCTCTAGAGGGTCAAAAAGTGACATCGGTGGGTACCTTAATATGGGGGATATATCAAAACATGGACCGATTTGTCCCATTTTCGATAGGGACATATTCTAAGAAATGCCTCTGTACCAATTTTGGTAAACATTGCTTTATAACGGGTGATCCAAGTAGAGATACTTTTTTAATAGCCTTTTTTGACAGATCACATGTGAGTCGTGTCATGTTATTTTGGTTAAGTATTGTTTGGCATTTCATCATGGAAAGACTTAAGCCTGAACAACGTTTACAAATCGTTCAACTTTATTACGAAAATTCACGTTCTGTGAGGAATGTGTTTCGCGTTCTGTGTGAGCGTTCTATTCGCAACACCATCACCCATCTTGAGACCCAGCATTCATTATTGGATAATATTCTACCGAATAGACCACGTCCAGCACGCAGTAAAGAAGATGTAGCGGCCGTTGCTGAGAGTGTATACGAAGACCGTGGAGAGTCGATTCGGCGCCGTTCGCAGCAACTCGGGCTGACGTATGGAACGACTTGGCGCATTTTACGTCGAAATCTTAAATTGAAAGCATACAAAATACAGCATGTGTAAAAACTGAAGCCGCCCGACCTTCCCAAGCGACATCGCTTCGCTCTATGGGCTCTTGAAAAGTTCCAAGAAGATCCGACGTTTTCGAGCCAAATTTTCATTTCATTTCATTTATTTCGTACAAACTTGTAATTCAAAGCCGTCTGGCCAATTAAACATTAATTACAATATGCATTTAACTAAGCTTTTTAACCAAGGGTAAAAAACTACTCAATGGTATATAATTTGTTTAAACCTAAGTAAAATAATAAGGAATAAATAATAAGGAATAAATAATATGAGTACAGATTGGGTATACGGAAAAGTATTTAGGATAATTAAATAACTACTCATATATGGAAATAATCAAAATAGAGACAAAATTTATAAGAAATTTATTGAAGATGTTGAAGAAGCCGATTAGAGTAAGATGTAATTGATAAACTAAAGTTTTTTAATTCAGCAGGTAAAGCATTGTATAATCGTGCTACTCTTACAAGAAATGCATCATCCAAAAGGTGAAAGGTATTAATATCTGATTTCTTCTAGTTGAGTGACAAAACTCAAATGATCTCACCAGGAAACTCGGACACTGATTCCTAATCAGCTTGTAGAAGAAAATTAATAACCGGGAATTCAAAAAAGTGGAGAAACTACACCCTAGAAATTTTTCAACATAAGGGGTTATATGAACTCGTCGATTTAATCGGTACACATAACGCACAGCTCTGTTTATAGCCAGATGTATCAGACTCATGTTTCTCTGTGTAGTCCCAGAGTATACCTCCAAACAATACAAAACAGTTGGCATAACCAGGGCATGCACAAGCCGCTCCCTAACAAAAAGTGGCAGAGATAAATCTGTACCATACAGGTTTTTTAAGGTCAGATTCACCCTCGAAACTACCATATTAATGTGGTGTTCAAAACAAAGCTTATCATCTAACTGAACTCCGAGGCATTCCATGCGACGGACAAACTCAATTCGAGTGTTATTATATATTAACTGAATATTATTGTAGCAAACGGAAGAAAAATATAATGCCTTGGTTTTTAATGGATTTATGCAAAGCTTATTATGCAACATCCAAACACTTAATGTTTCGAAAACAAGATCAATTTAAGACTGAAGAGTCTCCGCAAAATGATGGTGGCCTTTAAACAGCAACTGAATGTCATCTGCAAAAGCATAAGGAACACACCAGTTTTGTAAACGGGGGAAAAGGTCGTTTATGTATATTATAAATAGCAACGGCCCCAACACTGATCCCTGCGGAACAGCACTTTTAACAGGAAGAATATTACTGTACCTACTATCAACATATACCAATTGACGCCTATTAGCAAGATAAGAGCACAGCATGGTACATGCACTACTCGAAAAACCATATGTATCATATAACTTATACAACAAAGTGGAATAATCCACTCTGTCGAAAGCTTTTTCCAAGTCCAATGACACAAGTATACAAAATTTCTCATTGCCATAATTACCGCGAATGGAATCAGTTAGACTTAACAATAAAGCAGTTGTACTCCTGCTAAATCCACCCTGGGCATCATGGATAAATCTATTATTTTCCATATAGGTCAACATTTGCGATTTCATTACATGTTCCACAACTTTGGAACAAATTGGTAAAATTGAAATAGGACGGAAATCATTCATTGAGTGTGAGGCTGCCTTCTTCTTAACGGGAACAATTTTAGACGTCTTCCAGTCAGATGGGAATACAGATGACAGTAAAATCGTGTTTACAAAATGCAAAAAATGGAAACAAATAAGTGGTTATATGATTTTTAAAAATTTTAAGGTAAACCCATCTAAGCCAGCAGCATTAGATTTTATAGCGAAAAACGCCTTATCCAAATCTTCAATGCCCACACACTGAAAAGAAGACCCATAATCTCTATACGGCCAGCTCTGCAAATCGTCAAACATGCAAAGTGAATTTAACTGATTTTCAACGAATACTTGATTCAGGCTGTCAACATTCAAATTGCAATTATAGGATTTCGATTGTGATAGTCCATTGGTTTTGATAAGGTTCCAGAAATCCCGACCACTGGAGGCATTATTAAATAGAGAAGCATGTGCATTTCCTTCCAACGGACTTTGCCTTGTTTCTGGCCTTACAAAAGACTTTCCAGTTCGTGCTGCATTTATTATCGATGTACGCCTTAAAGGCCAGGTCTCGTAAGGAAATGTAGTACGAAATCTGAGGGGAATTAAACCAATTTTCATTGCAATTATAAACTCTTCTTCTTCTCAACGGAAAAAATAGAATGTAGTGAACTAAAATGTCTTTCCAGAATTTAACCTAACCTAACTGGTCTACCAATTGAATAGACTCCACCGAAGAAACCAGAAAGTAGTCTAGAAGAGAAGTTGAATTATGAGTCACACTGTAGTGAGTAGGACGGGAGTTATGAACAAGGGTGACATTTAACCTTCTACATGCTTCTCTAATACTATTAGAAGAAGCAATATTAAAAAGATCTGTATTAAAATCTCCTAACATTACGACCTCCGAGTATTGAACCAGCAAATCAGTTATGTCATCTTCAAAAGACCGAAGATTCCCATGTGGCAGATAGACCACACCAACAAGAATTTTGCGCCGCCCTACCAGCAACTCTACAAACAAACTTTCTGAAATACCATATAGACTACTCTTATTTTGTTCAGCGATGAGGCCCATTTCTGGCTCAATGGGTATGTAAACAAATTTGCCGCATTTGGCAACCTGAAGAGATTCAAGAGCTGTCACTTCATCCAGAAAAAACAACGGTTTGGGCCGGTGGAATCATCGGACCATATTTCTTCAAAAAGAGAACGTAACCAATGGCACGATAACGGTCAATGTCGACCGTTATCGTGCCATGAAAACCTATTATTTGATGCCTGAAATTAAAGCACGTGATCTCGGCGACATTTGGTTTCACTTCCCACACATCGCATCAATCAATGGATTTATTGAGAGAACCCTTCGGTGAGCAGATAATTTCACGTTTTGGGCCGGTCGTTTGGAAACCAAGATAGTGTGATATCACACCGTTAGACTTTTTCCTGCGGGGATATGTAAGGTCTAAAGTTTATGCGGACAAACCCGCTTCGATTCAGGCCTTGGAGCAAAACATTACGCGTGTCATTCGCCAGCTACCAGTCGAAGTGCTCGAACGAGTCATCGAAAATTGGACTCAACGGATGGACCATCTGAGACGTAGCCGCGGCCAACATTTGATAGACATAATCTTCAAAAAATAAATGCCAAAGAACGTTTTTCAAATGATAATAAACATTCCCCATTAAATTTGAATTTTCTGTGTTTTTTTTTTTCTTTAAAAAAGTAGGGAACCTCGAAATGGATCACTCATTACTACCCTTTGATAGTAGAATCGAACCTATACTGTCAAGTCCGTGTATTTCTCACTGTTGCACAGTGTAATCGAGTATAGAAGGTCTTATTTGTTGTTCTATGTCGTAGCAGATTCAGATATCTGAAAATCTAAACAATTCTTCATGTTTTGTAGGAAATTGTTTGTTTGTTTCTATGAATAAAAACAAGTAAGAAAGTTTCAGTCGGGTAAACCGACTAAGGTATACCCTCACTTTGTGAGTAATGTAATATATAACATTACACCAATAAATCTGTCAATTTGTGTGGGAGGTACCAGAAGGGGTTTTCCAAATACACATATTTTTCGGTAAACAGTACATTCTTAAATACATTGCATTGTGCTGAACTATAAGCGTTTATGTGCACTGGTATATTAAAGTTACGAGCTATGTAATTTTGGTATGATTTGGTCATTTTGTGTGGGAGGTACAAAAAGGGGCGATGTGATAACGCCCACTTTTTACAGGACTATAGGCACTATAACAGCATTACACTGTACAAAATTTCAAGTATTTGTATGCACTGGTATTAAAGTTACAAGCCGTTTACTTTTGGTACGAAACGGTCCATTTGTGTGGGAGGTACCAAAAGGGGCTGTACAATAATGCCCATTTTTTACCGGACTATAGGCGCTACAAAAACATTATACTGTAGAAAATTTCAAGCATTTTTATGCACTTGTATTAAAGTTATAAGCAGTTAAATTTTGATGCAAAATGGTCCATTTGTGTGGGAGGTACCAAAAGGGGCATGTCAACTTCACCCATTTTTCTCGAGTTAATAGCGACTAATATACTAATATTATGTGCAGAATTTCAAAAGATTCGAATAAGTAGTATAGAAGTTATTAAAGAATCAATATTTCACTAAATTTTAACCCTTTGTGTGGGAGGTACCAAAAGGAGTAGACCAATATGGCCCATCTTCGAACTCATCCGGAGATAGATCAAAATATTAACACATACCAAATTTGAAGTTAATCGGCTACTCCTTTCGAGAGTTATCGTGCGCACCAGCCAGCAGACAGACAGACAGACGGACGGACATTGCTCATTCGACTTAAAATGACCCAAAACGGATTTCCTCCGAACATACTTAGGGTCTTAGATCACTCCTTCGATGTGTTACACTTTTTTCCGTAGCAAATGATATATACCCTCGTCACACTAAAGTGAGGGTATAACAACATTTCTTAATGTAGAAGATATTCAGCACGTGGTTACACTAGGGACCTAAACTGGTCTATGTGAGCTTGTAAAAAAAATACGGCTGCCACCCTAACCTAATGTAGAAGATATTAAATATATAATGAACTATGTCAAACCAAGAAGTCTTATCAATTAATAAGAAATGATACATTGATAACGAAATTGCTACCCCTAAAAGACCAATTTAGGGGGTCGTTTTAGAGAATACTTGGTGGTCGTCTTAGAAAACACTTATTTAAGGGGTCGACTAAGAGAAGACTATTGTAAGGTGTCATCTTAGGGAAGACTCATTTAAGGTGTCGTCTTAGAAAAGACTTATTTAGGGGGTCATCTTGGTCGTAATATATTCGTAACTACTTTATATAACGATATAAACGTTACGCATTAAATAAACTGTGTAACATTATCTTCGGATGGAATGATTTTGCACCAAACGATAGTTCGAGATGAGAGGAACAAATCATCCCAGGGGTAATTTCGCTTTAGGTCGAAATTCACTACATCACATTTTTGTCATTTCATTTAATTACATTTTATTAATGTAATATTTAAATTTTTCGTTTAAATATATTTTATGTGTTAACCTAAAAATTATTGAAATTGTTTGAGGAAGGCAAGACAATTACGATTACATTTAGCTTGAAAAACTGGAAAAGGGTATACAAAATGGCAAATCTCAACATTAAAATGTTCTTCAGATGTATTGAACCGTTGATTTTAAATATGGCGGATTTCATGTCGAGTGAGTCAATTTTTAAAATCGGTTAAGGACTGTCCGAGTTGGAGGGTGTTGAAAGTCCTTTTTTCCCATCTAAAGGGTGATCTAAGTAGAGATACTTTTTACGCTATATATGACTAATTACCTATTGTTTTTAGAACATTTTTACCAAAGAGTTTTCGATAGCTTTTTCTTCAATATTTTAAGAAAATAAAAAATTCCCTAAAATTTTTTTTTGTGAAATAAAGACTTGTTTTGAAAATGTTGTCAAAACTCATATTTTATTGTGGTTTTATTTATTGGGGTGGGACTTGTTTATATATCGAAATATCGATAAACCTCTAAAAAAATAATGGTTTAACCATAAATTTTAACATTTATCGTAATTGGTTCCGAACCATGTATCGTAATTGGTTCAGGGAAGCTTTAAATAACCCTAAATTAAGTGGCCATCATCTTCTTCTAATAAAGGGTCCGCCATTTAACGTTTTTTTTCAACTAGTGCTTATTTCGTGAATGGTAACACTTAGCTCATGTCTGATTTGACAGATAATTAGTTTTATCCTTCCGCTGAACGAATATGGTTGTGTATACGCTTGAACAACGCTGGGAGCGATCGACTTACAGAAGATGCCGATTTTGCCAAAAAAATATCATCTTTTCAGATGAAGCTCATTTTGATCTTGGCGGGTATGTAAACAAGCAAAATTGTCGCATTTGGGGCACAGAAAACCCGCACGCATACATTGAAAAGCCGATACACCCAAAACGAGTCACTGTTTGGTGCGGATTTTGGTTCAGAGGCATAATTGGGCCATTTTTCTTCGAAAATGAGCAAATGAGTGGCCGTTACAGTCAATGGCGAGGAGGATATTGGCAACATTTGGTTTCAACAGGACGGCGCTACGTGCCACACAGCCGAAGCTACACCCGATGTTTTGCGCGATGTTTTCAAAAAAAAAAGTTATTTGGCGGACCCTTTATAATTTCTTCATCCCATCCGCGGTTTCAAAGATATTGCGAAAAATTACAATTTTTTGGTAGAAAATGCTAATATTTTTTAATTAAACCTCTTAAAAACATCGAAGAATTCATAATTATTACATTTTTGTTTATCGTAAAGGCTAGTCGGTCATAAATAAAATCAGACCATTTCCAATAAAATCGATGCATAATTTAAAAAGTTGCAGTTAATTGTGTAAAAATTTGAGATGAATCGAATAAGAAACCGCGACACATACATTTCTCAGTGCACCAGAAACAATTTAAAGAGTTATTCCAAAATCCACGTTTTCAAAGTCGGTGTCCTTCATAACTACTGCACCGATCCTTTTGACATTTTGACCACTGTTTCTATAAATAAATTACGAGGTATCGCTGTCCTCTTTTTTTTTAGATTTGTTTATATTTTCGCGTTTTTTACCGTTCCCAAACATTTAAAGATTTAAATTTCGAAAAGTGTTACCTAGATTAGGTTAGGGATAACGATTATCTAAAGAAATAAATTTATTTTTTACACAATATACTTCGAAAGTAATAAAATGAAAACGTTAACAGTTACTCGGTCAAGTTAATATTTTATAAACTATTTGTGCGAAAAAAATCGTAGGTCAATATTAAAATGTGCAAACTATATAATATTTACCTAATTATACCCTCACTTTAGTGTGACGAGGGTATATATCATTTGCTACGGAAAAAAGTGTAACACGTCGAAGGAGTGACCTAAGACCCCAAGTATGTTCGGAGGAAATCCGTTTTGGGTCATTTTAAGTCGAATGAGCAATGTCCGTCCGTCTGTCTGTCTGTCTGTCTGTGTGTCTGCTGGCTGGTGCGCACGATAACGCTCGAAAGGAGTAACCGATTGACCTCAAATTTGGTATGTGGTAATATTTTTTTCTATCTCCGGCTAAGTTCGAAGATGGGCCATATTGGTCCACTCCTTCTAGTACCTCCCCCACAAAGGGTTAAAATGTTGTGAAATATTGATTATTTAATAACTGCTATACTACTTATTCGAATCTTTTGAAATTCCACACATAGTATTAGCTTATTAGTCGTTATCAACTCGAGAAAAATGGGCGAAGTCGCCACGTCCCTTTTGGTACCTCCCACACAAATGCTCCATTTTGCACCAAAAGTCAACAGCATATAACATTAATAACAGTGTATAAAAATACTTGAAATTTTGTACAGTATTATGCTTTTATATTGCCTACAGTCCAGGGAAAAATGGGTGTTGTTGTCACGCCCCCTTTGGTACCTCCCACACAAAGGTACCTTTTTGCACCAAAAGTTAACAGCTTATAACATTAAAACCAGTGTATAAAAATACTTGAAATTTTGTACAGTGTAATGTTTTTATAGTGTCTATAGCCCTGTGAAAAATGGACGTTATGGCCACGCCCCTCTTTGTACCTCCCACACAAAATGCCCAAATCATACCACAATTTAATGTCTCATAACGTTTATACCAGTGCGCATAAATGCTTATAAGTCGGCACAGTGCAATGAATTTAAAGTATCTAATGTTCAGCAAAAAAAAGGTGTATTTGATAAACCCCTTCTGGTACCTCCCACACAAATTGACAGAATAATTCGAGTAATATTCAATATTACATTACTCACAAAGTGAGGGTATACCTTAGTCGGTTTACCCGACTGAAACTTTCTTACTTGTTGCATATCTTCTCTGTGTAGAGAAAAATGTTACTGCAAAACATTCTATAACATACACTAAAAATCTTTTTTAAAAGCTTGCCTAAACAAAGCCATCTTCGAAAGTTGAATGAAAGCATGAGTATCAATAATCAAAATGTCTGCAGTTCACTTACCTGTAATTTGCCCCATAATTTGCATTTGTCACAACCAACACAATCCATGATGCGAGAAATATTTCTAAATTTCTCTTTAAATTCATATTTAAAACGTATCCCCTGAGGACTGTCCGAGAATAAAGCGTTCTCATCAAAATGGTTGGGAAATGATCTGTAAGATAAATACACAAATTTAAAATAAAATATAACAATACAATACAACATCGTTCGCCATTGAACTCTACTTACTCTATAACCGACAACAAATCATTAATAGCCATTTTTGTTTCCTGATCTTCTTCCACAATACCTGTATAGTAATCCTCTCTTCTTAGATAAGGAGCTGCTTTGGAAAGAGCCCTTAGTTCCACCAAATAAATAAAATATAAGTTCCTCAGCCAATGTGGTCCTTCACCGTTGGTTGTCTCCGGACTAAATCTTCGTCTAAATTCTTCAACATTATGTCCCCAGATGCCTTGCGGCGCTAGGAAATCTTTTGTTTCCGACAGCAAATATTTAGAACATAGATGTATGTTAATACTGCTATGGAGACCGGATATAATGCGATAGAAGGCACGTTGTTCCAAACACATTTTGCGTAAATCGATTTGTGCCAAATAGTCCGTGAATGTGTTGCTTTTATTTTGGACACCAAAACAATTTTCCAAATATATACTATTCCAGACGCGGTGTGCTGAGTCTCCCTTGTAACCGGTATAACGTTCTGGATTCAAAAGCAAATCCACATATTGGCTATTCTCTTCATTCTCGTCGACAATGCAAAAATCTTCTTCGGCCTGATCGTGTTTGGCCCAAAGTTCGAATTCTTTGTGGGCTTGATCACTTATGCTGGTATCAATGAAACCGAGTATACTATTGAAATCAGTGGCATCGGAGCAATCGGGATCCTGGGCTTCTGGAGAATACTATGGGGAACGGGGTAACAAATTTGGAGATTTATTTTTTAATTAAATGAGTGGTCTCTTATATCTGTCTGTTACCAATTGAACTGAGTGATTTAGGTGAACGAATGGAAGCATGCAAATTATATACATATACATTCAAACATGATAACAAAAAATACTGAATTCCATAGCCTCGTGCAGATTTTGTTATGTTTCTCTGACTTTTGTTTTAATACCAACATTCAATGCCAATTAGGAAGTGAAAAAGATAATGCTATATTTTAAAACACAAGCACTTAAATAATGTGTACTAAGTATTCACGTGTTAAGACATATTGAATTTTTTATTTGTACATTTATATTTACACTCAAAAGTGTGATTTGTATAATTATTGACACAATAAATGAATTAAAATAAACACATATGCATCTATAAAAACAAACTTTGACGTAATTAAAATATAAACGCGACCCAACAAATTGAAATAAAACAAATTTGATGAATATTTAACACAATTACCCTAAAAGACCTGAGAGATTTTATTTGACATACTCCATATCGAAATCTTTATTCCAAAGTATTGCTAAGTCGACTTAGCTTGTTTAAGGAGCCTTGGCTTATTCATTTCATTCATTTATTTAGTAATATTAAAGCCTTCAAGGCCAACTGATTTACTACATGACATTTTATTCCTAAATTGAAACTCAGATCTACTAATGGATAAATTTTACATACGTGGCTCCCCAGCCATAATTGCATAAAACTAAAGGGTGGTTAAATTGTAAGAGCCGCTGTTGAATGTGAACCACATCAAGTTTTTTTCTGCATTTCATTTGACATTTCTCAATTTCAGACTAACTCAATTTGAACCATGGAAAGATACACAATCGAACAACGCGTTAAAGTTTTTTAAGCGTTTTACGAAAATGGGCGTTCAAATCAAAATGCATTTCGTGCACTTCGAGATGTTTTGTCCACAATCGGGAGAATTGTGCGCAAATTTCAGCAAACCGGGTCTGTAGGAGATGTGAAAACACCTGTGCATGCTCGCCCAGTTGGTTTGGTGCGGCTAATGGGCTGGCGACGCCATACTTCTTCGAAATGAGGCCGGTCAGGCAGTTACCGTGAATGGTGTTCGCTATCGTGAGATGATAACGAACTTTTTATGGCCCGAATTGGAAGATATGGATGTGGACAATATGTGGTTCCAACAGGACGGTGGCATTTGCCACACAGCTAACGAAACAATGGCTCTTTTGCGCAACAAATTCAATGGCCGTGTTATCTCACGTCGTGGCGATGTCAATTGGCCACCAAGATCATGTGATTTGACTTCTTTCTTTGGGGTTATTTGAAAGAAAAGGTTTACGTCGATAAGCCAGCAACAATTCAAGAGCTAAAAGATGAGATAATTCGGCACATTAAGGGCATAGAACCTCAATTATGCCTCAGCGTCATCGTTCGTTTCTCCTGTTTTTCAAAGTAGGTAACACGTACTATGTGAACCTCATAAAATCAGTAGCTAATATAATTTGTCATTAAGCTCTATGTCTAAATTAGTTAAAATGTTGCTACACTGTAGTACCAACCTTAAGTAGCTAATTGAGTCTAATTACAAAAGGGTATGTGTGAATTGAATGTACGAATATTGCAATTTATATATATATATATATATATATATATAACACCATGCAGCTGAATGAAACTAAATCCGAATATAATAAAATACATTTGTATACCATCACTTTAGTGAAGCAGGGTATATATTATTTGCCGCCGGCCAAAAATGTAACACACCGAAGGAGTAACATAAGACTCTATTTATGTGCTCTTCTCTTAAACACATACTTATAAAACACTCTTAAGATATACAGGAAATACATAAAGTTGTCACAGTAGAAAGTGGGAAGTGGGTAATAGACAGTTTTGTCTCTTATAAATCCCTGGGAATGGATTGTATAGGGTGATCCTAGTAGAGATACTTTTTTCAATAGCCTTTTTTTTGACAGATCACGTGTGAGTCGTTTCATGCTGTCATGTAATTTTTGTTAAGTATTGTTTGACATTTCATCATGGAAAGACTTACGCCTGAACAACGTTTACGAATTATTTATTTTTATTATTAAAATAAGTTCATTTTTTTTTTAAACCATAAAAAACACTTTCCAGTCGATCCACCACCTTGACACCCATGAGCAATATTTTAGCTCTTGTTAAGAGCTATCTTTTTGCCATTGACCGATTCCCGATCCGACGTACCGGAATCATCGGTCCATATTTATTCAAAAATGATTTATTGAGAGAACACTTCGGTGAGCAGATAATTTCACGTTTTGGGCCGGCCGATTGGCCACCAAGATCGTGTGATATCACACTGTTAGACTTTTTCCTGTGGGGATATGTAAAGTCTATAGTTTATGCGGACAAACCCGCTACGATTCAGGCGTTGGAGCAAAACATCACGCGTGTCATTCGCCAGTTACCAGTCGAAATGCT
Source organism: Eudasyphora cyanicolor (assembly GCA_963930755.1). Lineage (NCBI taxonomy): Eukaryota > Metazoa > Arthropoda > Insecta > Diptera > Muscidae > Eudasyphora > Eudasyphora cyanicolor. The sequence continues at coordinate 208,554,409 of OZ005735.1, forward strand.
CGAACGAGTCATCGAAAATTGGACTCAACGGATGGACCATCTGAGACGTAGCCGCGGCAAACATTTGATAGACATAATCTTCAAAAAATAAATACCAAAGAATGTTCTTTCAAATGATAATAAACATTCCCCATTCAATTTGAATTTTCTGTGTTTTTTTCTTTAAAAAAAGTAGGGAACCTCGAAATGCATCACCCTATTTTTACACTTGTATGTTACAAAAATCATGGGACATTTTGGGTAACATCTTTCTTTTGAATTTCATGGCCTGTCCTTAATTGACCTATGTTTCAACTTCTTGACAGTAAACTAATCCGACCGATTAGTTTATGATAAGTTTTAATGAAAAACCTTGAAAGAATCTTAGATGAAAACCTTAGAGTAAATCTTAAATCAGGTGGTATATCAGAAAATCGGAGGAGTATCAGAATGACAACATGCTTATATGAAGGGAAGATCGGTGGATATATCTTTCAACGAAGAAGATCGGTTCAGATTTGGACAGTAAAATACTTTTACAGTAGCTACAGTACAGTACCAGTTTGGTGCCTCTCACATTAAATGACCATATCATACAAAAATCTAAAGGATTATAACTTTACAAATGAAAGCGCAAAATATGCCTATTTAACAAGCCATATCATGTCTCCCCGCAAACATTTACTTATTCATTTGAACACAATTTTCCCATATCTTATGTAGCATCATATACATGTGTCCATATTCAGCATTTCAGACAATTTTTGCAATGACTATAGACTGAGCAAAATGTTTCCACCTTATTCCAGATTACTTTACTCACAAAGTGAGGATATACCATAATCGTTTTACTCGACGCAAGGCAATGGAATTTTAAAACAATTCTCAAATTAAATGTTTTTATTTCGTAATTTATTCATGTTTATCTAGAAAATGCTTTTGTCAATCTATTTCTGAGAGAGAGCATAGAATGCAAATACGTATATCATCTTTATAAATTTCACAATAATTCATATATATAGGGTGATCCATTCCGAGGTTCCCTACTTTTTTAAAGAAAAAAAAAACACAGAAAATTCAAATTGAATGGGGAACGTTTATTATCATTTGAAAGAACATTCTTTGGCATTTATTTTTTGAAGATTATGTCTATCAAATGTTGGCCGCGGCTACGTCTCAGATGGTCCATCCGTTGAGTCCAATTTACAATGACTCGTTGGAGCATTTCGACTGGTAACTGGCGAATGACACGCGTGATGTTTTGCTCCAAGGCCTGAATCGAAGTGTGTTTGTCCGCATAGACTTTAGACTTTACATATTCCCACAGGAAAAAGTCTAACGGTGTGATATAACACGATCTTGGTGGCCAATCGACCGCCCCAAAACGTGAAATTATCTGTTCACCGAAGTGTTCTCTCAACAAATCCATTGATTGATGCGATGTGTGGGAAGTGGCGCCGTCTTGTTGAAACCAAATGTCGCCGAGATCACGAGCTTCAATTTCCGGCATCAAATAGTCGGTTATCATGGCACGATAACGGTCGCCATTGACGGTTACGTTCTCACAGGCATCATTTTGAAGAAATATGGGCCGATGATTCCGGTACGTCGGATCGGGAATCGGTCAATGGCAAAAATATAGCTCTTAACGAGAGCTAAAATATTGCTCATGGGTGTCTAGGTCGGGGGTCGACTGGAGTGTTTTTTTTTGGATTTAAAAAAAATGGACTTAGCGCAATTGGCGAACGATTATTTTGATAATAAAACTGAATAATTTGTAAAAGTTGTTCTGGCGTAAGTCTTTCCATGATGAAATGCCAAACAATACTTAACAAAAATAAAATGACAGCATGACACGACTCACACGTGATCAGTCAAAAAAAGTATCTCTACTTAGATCACCCTATATTACTTAAAAATTTAATATTTCGGAAACGATTGATCGCAGAAAGATGAAATTTGGATTGTAATTTATTGAATGCAATATTAGTAATTAAACCGCAGACGGAAAAAAATAAGAAATGGTCGATGAATATCTCAGAAAGTGTTAATCATAGAACAGAATTTGGAGCATACGTTAGTAAAGCTTTTATGAAAAACTCATTATTATTTAAAAAATGTATATAACTAAAACTATTGACCGCAGGAGAACGAAATTTAAGTAACTAAACCACAGATGGTTCTAAAAAATGAAAAAGTGGGCGATGAATATCTAAGAAAGTGTTGATCGTCGAAGAACGAAATTTTATGTTTAGTGGGTGTTGTTAAATTCGGCGTATTATTATTTAAAAAATTAATATCTCACAAACTATTGACCGCAGAACACGAAACGAAATTTGGAAATTTGTAAATTATTGAAGTCAATATTAGTAATTAAACCGCAGATGTTTAATAAAATGAAAACGTGGGCGATGAATGTTGCAAAAAGTGTTGATCATAGATAATGGGAATTTGGAACATACGTTACGAACGTTCCCAACGCTGCCACTCTTACCCGAACCTTCTGACCGCGGGGGCCACATCCCCATAACGTAGGGATTGCGTACACACCATGATCCGAACCATGCCGCGTTAACAGTAGAGGGTGAAATACCAGCTACAGAATATTCCAGCAAAAAAAGAGCATCCAAAGAAGCAATAAAAATCCCCAACTTATGATCCGGAAGTTGTTCTAATTTGGATTTTCACCAATGAATTTAACATTGGGTTGTCCGCCGGGGAAGTACTTCTTTGTCACCACTTTTGCGCAACTCCTTTTAAAGCACTGTAAGATTTGCTTTTTTGGTGTTGTATTCATTTCATGAATGTATGTCGTTCTTATTAACATCTTTGGGTCCAGAGATCTCTTATTTTAAAGGAATACAAATGTTGACATAGGGAAGGGAACGTATAAATAATATACTATTGGCCAAAGAGATAAACGATCATATATATGTAAGTAAGTTTAGGACATTTGAAGATGTTTGTAATCTGTATGCTGTAGCTGGCTCTTGAAAAGTGTGACCGAATGACCCCATAGTGTAACTTCTAGTAACATTTTCGCAAATCATCAACATTCTCACCAATAAAAAAGAATTTTTATTTTACACTGTAATACATAGCACATTTGTGCGGCGCTATGTATTTTCCGTAGCCCCGGTTCAGAGAGCAGTAAAGTACCACAGTGTGGTACAGAAAGTATGGTAGGGTATATTTAATTACCATAATTTCTTTTAAAATTATTTAATTGGAACCTACATCACACTGTGGTACAATTTATTATAATTTTATGCATTTGTTTCTAACACCCAAAATGAGAAGAGATATATAGAACCATCGTTTATTATACCGATCGACTTAGAATCACTTTCTGAACCGATTTAGCTATGTCAGTCTGGGCATGCATTCCTGTAATCAATGTGCTGGTCACAAATATAGTCGGATCTCAAAGAAATTTTGCACATATCTTTATTTTGAGACAAGACAATTCGTATAAAAATTGAAAGACAATCCGTATTTAGATATAGGGCCTGTTTCCGTAACTTTTTTTCTTTCGTCTACGGCGAACGATCAAAAATCTCTCAACTATTTGAATATCAGTTTAGAACCACATATCTTAACATATATGAATGTTCCTTCGATTTAGCTTATTCCCTCTATAGAAGATATAATTTCCTTTCGATATTCATGAAATTTGGTAAAGAGTATCTTATTTTAACAGTTAATTTCTGTGTGAACAATATCGGTTCAAATTTACATATAGCCCCACATAGTCGCATGGATGTGTTCCTTCCGATTTGGCATCTAAGCTAAATATAAGTCATATTTTAGTCAAATTTTCTATAGTTTGCACAAAGAATTTTTTAATCCGAGAATCCACTAGCAAGGTTGGAAAAATGTGTTTTCATGTTTTATTTCAGATCATTATTAAATTTGGCAAAGATTAGTTTATAGAATCATGCACACTGCGAAATTTAATAAAAAAGTGGATACCATTCAGAAAAAGGCCAAATTTAAATACAGAATAGAATTTTGCATCTAAAATAGTTGTCAAACACGATTGACAAAAATCAAAACAGCAACAAGAGAACAACTTCGAAGGTTAAATAGATGAATACAGTACGTTTTGTTTAATACAATGTGGGTTACGCCTTTTGTGCTTTATCAAAAACGAGCACTTGATGTTACGTCTTGTTTTCTTCAATAAAATCGCGATTTTTGGACGAAAAACGAATTTTCATTTATTGAGGGTTACGCTCTTGGGCATTTCTGATGACACTATATCTACATTTTTGGAAAGTATAAAGTGTTATTAATAAATTCGGTTTTTATCGCAATCCAATGTACTACAATTCCACAATTTAACATATTTCGAAGAAAATCAGTACTTTGAAATGACGTTATGTTATTTTAATCGACTATGAAAAAGTCGACTTTTAGGTCCGATTAATCATCAACCAAATTTCGATTCAGTCGACTAGCTTCCAGAATCATTCACTAATTCTGATATAGCCGCCATATAAATATATATTTCTTCCCTTTAGCACTATAGAAGCAATATCTATATATATAAAAATGAAACGGTCCATCTGTGTAATGGCATCACGTCAGAACGGCTGGAGCGATTTGGATGATTTTTTTTTTATTCGATTCTAAATTTTCACGAGATGGTTTATATAGAAAAAAAAAATTAATTGGACAAAGGGGCGTGGTACCTCCCATACAAATCGCAGGATAAAAATCCGATATTTCTGCTCCTATTATAGGTATAGTGCTGAAATTTTGTTTGTATGCATTTAATGGCAGATTATGTGAATTTTCCAAAAATGGGCGGAATCGGACCAATGGGCGTGGCCCCGCCCATATAAGCCAAATTTTGAAATTGAGATATTTTGCACAATTTGTTAGCGAGAGTGCTGGAATTTTGTGTATATGTAAACGGTAGCAGTCTACGTGATTGGTCCAAAAATGGGCGGGATCGGACCAATGGGCGTGGCCCCGCCCACATAGACAAAATTTTGATATCTTGCACAAACTGCTAGCGGGAGTGCTGCAATGTTGCGTATATGTATCTGGTGGCATTCTACGTAATTGGTGAAAAAATGGGCGGGACCGGACCAATGGGCGTGGCCCCGCCCATATAAGCCAAATTTTGAAATTGAGATATTTTGCACAATTTTTTAGCGAGAGTGCTGGAATTTTGTGTATATGTAAACGGTGGCAGTCTACGTGATTGATCCAAAAACGGGCGGGATCGAACCAATGGGCGTGGCACCGCCCATATAAGCCAAATTTAAAAAATGTGATATCTTGCACAATTTGTTAGCGAGAGACCTGGAATTTTGTGTATATATATCCGTTGGCGATCTACGTGATTGGTCCAAAAATGGGCGGGTTCGGACCAATAGGCGTGGCCCCGCCCACAATGACCAAATTTTGAAATTTGTATATCTTGCACAATTTGCTATCGGGAGTGCTGCAATGTTGTGTATATGTATCTGGTGGCATTCTACGTAATTGGTCAGAAAAAGGGCGGGATCGGACCAATGGGCGTGGCCCCGCCCTTATAAGCCAAATTTTGAAATTGATATAACTTGCACAATTTTTTATCTAGAGTGCTGTCATGTTGTAGATATGTATCTGGTGACAGTCCACGTGATTGGTCCAAAAATTGGCGGGATCTGACCAATGGGCGGGCCACCGCCCATATAAGCCAAATTTTGAAATTGAATTATCTTGCTCATTTTGTTAGCGAGAGTGTTGAAATTTTGCGTATATGTATCTGGTAGCAGTCTACGTGATTGGCTTTCAAATGGGCGGAATAGGACCAGTGGGCGTGGCCCAGCCCATATTTTGATATATCTTGCAAGTATTATATAGGAAATACATGAACAAAAATGCTCGGTATGCGATAATTACAGCTGCTCACTCCAATACAATCGCAATATGATAATGTGATGCAATATCAATGAAACAAGAATTTGGAAATTTTATAAGTATACATTTCTATTTTCTGGACTTTCCACTGAATTCGGTATTTTTTTTTTCTATAGCGCTTTGTAACCAAATCTGGAGGAACATATATATGGAGGTTATATATAAATCTGAATCGATTTTCCTAGAATACTCATTCATGTAAAATAGAAACCTGTTTCTGTCGAATTTCGTACTGATCGGATATAAAACACAGTCTCTACAGCGCTTACATGTCAAATTGGGGGTAACATATATATATGGGGGCTATATCTAAATCTGAACTGATTTTCTCCGAATTTTGCGGCATTCCTTCATGTAATAAGAAACCTCTTTCTGCCAAATTTCTTACTGATCGGATATAAAATACAGTTTCTACAGCGCTTGAATTTCAAATCGGGGGTAACATATATATGGGGACTATATCTAAATCTGAACCGATTTTCTCCGAATTTGGCAGTATTCCTTCATGTAATAACAAACCGCTTTCTGCCGAATTTCGTACTGATCGGATATAAAATACAGTTTCTACAGCGCGAATTTTGACATGGGCAGCGAAGCGCACCGGGCTCAGCTAGTTTTACATATATTTCATAGCCCTCATATATATGTTCCTTCCGATCTGGACTTTTTTTCTCTTCAGAAGCTTTATTTTACATCCAATCGTTTTGAAATTATGCATTCTAGGGTTAATAATTTATATTCCGAAATTACATTTTGGTTAGTTATTTAGAATAACCTCACTAAATGTCGAAAAAAAGTTCATACTTATGATTTGGAAGTACTTATAATGTTATTCTTTTGGAAGTACTTCTTTTATTTTTTGCTGGGATATATCAACAGTCGGTATATACATATGTTGAACCGTGTTCAACAGATTTAGATTAAGCTACTGAATTATGAATAATGAATTAATTACATAAATTGACCTATTTAAATATAACGGTCTTTCTGTTAGTTAAGTTTAGTTTATAAGTATCTACATACTGATGGAAGCTCTTAGCCCAATGGAAACTTAGCTGAAATAGCTTTCACTCAATTGGACTAAGAGCATCCATCTTAAAGTTATATTCCACTTCGCAGCTTCGTTAAATTTTCTCTTGTTGGTTAGCTATCTTTTTACTTAGTCAACAAACTTTACTTTCGCTGCAACACCACATAGGGTAAGATCGCGCTCTACGGCGCTTTTGAACTACGTTCAAAGGATTATACACTTTATAAACATTATTCAATAAATCAAATATTGAATCCAAACTAAAATCTATGTATTTACATACGGGATTTTGGTGATTACAATTTGTGAGGATACGTCGAATCCATACTAATGCATACAGTCCACTTCCAGTAATCCCTCACACAATTGTACCACATACATACATAAAAAGTAAAAGCGTTAAGTTCGGCCATGCCGAATCTTATATACCCTCCACCATGGATCGCACGTAAATGATTAGTTGACATTTGTGGTCTCTATGATGTTAAGAAGTCAAATCGGTGAGATGCCATATATGGGGGCCATATCCAAAATTGTACCGATATTGCCCATTTTCAATCCCATGTTACCTGCAGCTATAAGAAGTATATGTACCAAATTTCAGCAACCTAGCTCAAGTATTATAGATTGTAGCGTGATACAACAGACGGACGGACGGACGGACAGACGGACATGGCTAAATCGCATGGCTTAGAATTTTAAGATGATTAAGAATATATAGTATACTTTATGGGGTCTCACATCAATATTTAGAGGTGGTGGAAGGTATGAAAAGTGTCTAATTTTGTTTAGTTAAATAAAGAACACACATAAAACAGCACTAAACTATTGATTTAAATAAGATATGATTGTAGATTTTACTATGTCTATTCCTCCAATAAAGTCAATAATATCTTATTGTGTGTTAAAGTCTATGCACATTCTACGTATGGGCTCTGCAGATGCGTAATTTGTAAGTTGAAAATCAATATGCAATATTTGGTAATATCTGGAAGATCTGATTGATACGTTAGACCTTATCTTAGAAAGCATGTAACCAGAAAGCACATCAGAATTTATAACCTTCAATATCATTGCGGTGTTCAGCATAATACGTCTGCTCTTAAGAGTAGGCAATCTTATCAACCTTAACCTATTAGTATAGGGTGGAAGAACAAAATCACTACTCCAATGCAGGAACCTCAAAGCGAATAATCAAATATATTTCTGAACGGATACAATTTTATCAACACAAATCCCCTATTGGTGGTCCCATAAAATAGATCCATACTCTAGAATAGGTCTAACAAGTGAAGTACACAACTGTTTCGTTACATATGGATCAGAAAATTCTTTCGCCCAGCGCTTAATGAAGCCAAGGACACCATAAGCTTTGTTCACCATTGTAATTATGTGATTATTGACGTTGAGGAACGAAATTTCGTATGAATGTTACTCGAGATCGTATCAGAAATTTCGCTAAATAAATTTCGGAAACAAATTAGTGGGTGCTTCGTCCTTATAAGTGGGCTTATCTCATCCCGGTGAACTGGGCTTATCCCATCTCTTAACGCACACAAATTGAGAAAAAAGTGACTTTTCATTGCATATTTTTTAAAGGATTTCACGTCGCCCTATGCATGGCCCAGATTTTAATGACAAGTGGTCAATTCCTAAAAGTAATAAGGAAGGGAAAATTCGATTTTTAGACGTTATTTAATCCGCAAATAGCCCCTAATTTCGCGATCGCAGAATAAAAAAATTTGCCGGATATAAAGGGTGGTTAAATTGTAAGGGCCAATGTTGAATGTGTTTTTTCTGCATTTCATTTCACATTTCTCAATTTCAGACTAACTCAATTTGAACCATGGAAAGATACACAATCGAGCAACGCGTTAACGTTATTCAAAATGCATATCGTGCACTTCGTGATTTTTTCGGTCAATTTAATCGTCCAGATGTGGACAATATGTGGTTTCAACAGGACGTTGCCTCTTGCCACACAGCTAATGAAACAATGGCTCTTTTGCACCACAAATTCAATGGCCGTGTTATCTCAGGTCGTGGCGATGTCAATTGGCCGCCAAGATCATGTGATTTGACACCGTAGGACTTCTTTCATTGGGGTTATTTGAAAGCAAAGGTGTACGTCGATAAGCCAAAACAATTCAAGAGCTAAAGGATAGAACCTCAATTATGCCTCAGCGTCATCGAAAATTTGGACCATCGGACGGAGGTGTGCCGCCGAGGTCGCGGCGGCCATTTGGCTGATATTTTCTTCCATACATAATTGAACCATACCAATATTATCATAATAAAAAGAAATGACAGTAATTACCTAAATAATTTGTGATTTAATCAAAATCAACGTCGGCCCTTAAAATTTAACATACTTAGGGTCTTTGGTCACTCCTTCGATGTGTTACACTTTTGGTCCGTAGAAATGATATATACCCTCCTCTCTAAGGTGAGGGATAAAAATCGATGACAAAGTAAATATTTGGTTTATTCTATTCATTATTTGGCGTATTCTGTGACCTGGTGTTAAACAGACAATTCCGATGCAAGTAAAGCATCATGTTGTGTTTAACAATAAGCAAACATTCAAAGTTAATACAACTTGTGTAAACTGCAAAAGTTGTGAATCAGCTCAGAAATGGAAAGGGCAATTCGCAGGGCGGAGCATATTGCATCAGCTAGTTTTTTTGGGAAAATCCTCCTAAATTTAAGTATCAAATACTCTTCTAATACTGACAGAGATTTTTTATATCAGCTCTTAAAAGTTTTTTACTTAGTTTTCCCAATAAACAATCAAAGTTCTTATGTTTTCAACAGACAACTGATAAAGTAATGGTTATGAAGTGAAAAAGGCACTTCAGATATAAAAATAACACTAAACAACAACAATTGCATATATACTTTCGATGGGGAAATAACACCAGGAGATAACAAATAAATACTTTATAAGAAAAACAATAATATCAAGATACATTAAAAATAAAACTAAGCCACGCTAGCAAACAAATACGTCGTACGTACATACGTATTAATTTTAACAAAAGGGTATACGTGTGTTTGGGGACGGACCTAAGGCCAAAATCAAAACGCCCCCACTTTAATTATAACACAAAACAACAACAAAATGCAGAAAATGTTCAGGGAAAAGACACAAAGCAACAACAATATAACTTAATTAATGATAATAATGACATACATACATAAAGTGATAATGGAATTAATTGCAAAAATATGTACAATTTTGAAATTTAGGGCGATGGCAATGTCAAGTGTGGAATGGCAAACGAGTTGTGATGATAATGGCAAACTCACTCACCTTGTATGCTGTTGGTTTCATATAATGATGATTTCCTCCATGCTCCATTAGACCGGGTGGTATGGTCTGCTCCTCACAATTCTGCACCTGACAGAAACGCATTGCACATTTGCTATCATCTGCCCAGAAGGGACACTCATGATGCAAATTTACTTTAAAGAAACGAAAATAGTTTTTAACTAACAAACTTTTCAGCCGCGGATAGACTTTGATGTTATTGAAATGATCCACGGTGTCCACTTCGCAGCCACAATCATTTATAGAACCTTCCAACTGTAAGATTTGCAAAATAATCCCCAGTTAGAAAAGCAAAGCAACTGAGATAGACCTCGGAGGAGGTGTCGTAAGCTTACCTCGCAAAAACAGTTCTTGTTGTTCACTTGCGTGTCATAGGAAGCGAAGTAGCCACATGAAAGTTGTGATCCATACATGCAAACCAACAGTAGCACCACAAAGAGTGGCGCTTTGTCCGATAGATAACGCCACAGGGACATGATGATGATGATGACCACGAAATTGTTAGAAATCTATGTTAAAAAGAGTCCACCACCAACAGTTTATTGTTTATGTCTGCTTGGCCTCAACATTGACCAACCGACCGAACGAACGACCGCAAGAAATGAAAGCGTTGTATACGAGACGGATACACCCCCAACCGATTTCCCCGCGACGACGACCAAAAACAATCAAAATCACAACCGATGGAAACACACGTCAGAGGTTGTTTTTCGTTGGCACTTGTTTATGTTAATCTCTTTCTTTTGTTAAAACCGCGACCGACAGAAGACAATTGTTAACACTTGATATTGTAATATTCATCAGGTTTGCCTTACAACTTTATTTAATTTCACAAAAATTACGAATGTTTCTGTATTTCAGCATTATATATGTGTACGTGTTTATTTTCGCGTTTGTTGATAATATAGAGATGTGTAAAGGCTGGGTTAGCCAAACGTAACCATAACGCCCACGTAGCGTAATGAATCAGCTGATTCAGTCAGACATATGGCAATCAGTGTAAACGATTAGTCAACGAAAACGAAACGTAAACGGAAGGCTGAATCTGCTGATATTTGATTTGGACGGTAAGTTTACGTGAATTTGCAAACAAAATTAGTAAAATAATGAAAAAAGAATAAATTTATGCGAAATATTTGAAATGTAATGATTAAGTAATGAAATGATAAATTAGTAGCAAATAAATATAAAATAAAATTAATTTGTTGCTATTTTTGTTGTGAATGTCTGAGTGATACAGCACGTTTTTCAAGTTTTGGGTAATTGCTTCAGCGGGCAACTTTGCTCTTTCCGCCTGCCTCTCTCTCCAACAAACTTTGACACTTGCTTGGATAAAATTGTGAATCTGGACTAACATTTACATACAGAGTAATGTCCTGTTAACTGAGAACTTAACAACACTTAAAAACTAAAATAAACAAAGTGAGCTGTTAAAAACGATAACTAACAGTGCCAAAACAAACTGAGATGAATGAATTCAAGAAACCACAGACCTTAGATTGTATAGATGTGCCGTCAGCCAGAAACGTCAAAATCTATCAGTTACGAACGAATAGGAATGAATTGTCACACGCGAAAAAACAGGTTTCCGCGAACATAGTTTGAACTTTTTTTGCACTAATCGATTGATATTAATTTTTTAATTGTGACAATTACAAAAAATTCGGGAAAATCGGTCCGAAATCCTCGTAAAACATCACTCTTTGAAGTCCTACTCGTTGAAATTTTTATTCGTTCGTAACTGATAACTTACTCGCTCGGGGACGGCACATCTATACAATCTAAGGTCTGTGCAAGAAACATCTGAGTGAAAAAAATCGTGATTAAAATGATAAATTGAAGTCTAGAAAAGTGATGTGAGGAATGTGATTTAAACAAATAATCTTTATTATCAGGTACAATGTGTTTCTAGGGCCTTATTCATAAAAAGTTAAAGAAGTTTTGAGGAACGCTTTAGCAGTGTTAAAGCGTTCTTCAAACCTTCATTAAATTTTTATGAATAAGGCCCTAGGGGCCTAGGGTCTTTAATCTACTATTAAATTCTATAACAGAGAAAATTGATCTAGCAGCTACACTCTTCACCAAAAGAGTACAAATATGCGGTTATACAGACGATCTGATCATACAGACGATCACGAAATATACAAGAATTAAAGGACTTAGGGCCTTATTCATAAAAAGTTAAAGAAGTTTTGAGGAACGCTTTAGCAGTGTTAAAGCGATCTTCAAAGCTTCATTAAATTTTTATGAATAAGGGCCTTAAATATTAGAGCACAATCACTTGGTCTAAAAATTAATTTGGACAAAACCAAATATATGGCTAGAACATATCTAGAGGCAAAATCACCAGACCTAGAAATTGGTCCCTATAAATTCGAAAGCGTGGAACAAATAAAATATCTGGGGCTGATGTTATACCGACATGAAAAGCTCAGCGGTGCTATACAGGAACGCATTCAAGCTGCCAATCGATACTATTATGCCCATATAAAACTTTTAAAAGGCAAACTAATCAAATGTGAACGTAAAATAAAATTATAAGGCACTTATAAGGCCAACAGCCACGTATGGCTGCGAAGTCTGGCCGTTATGGAAAGAAACCACAGACCAACTTATGATTTTTGAGAGAGGAATTCTAAGAATACTCGGCCCAATTAAGGAAACAGATGGAACATACCGGATTAGATACAACGACGAATTATACAGTCTTATTAAATATAGTCCGATATATTTAATCTCAGAGAATGTGGTGGCTTGGCCGCATATATAGAATGAAGGATGACTCATTCGTTAAGAAAGTACGGGTTTGCCCATATTCGACGGACCCATGTTTTTTTAAAAAAAATCAAAGAAAAAAATAAAAATTTGGCGGTTGGCAATCTTAATCATTTAATTTGTTCCAAGTAGATTTGTTTACATCAATTTTTGAATATGATATCTCTCAAATGGCCGCCTCTGGCGTTGATGGCGTATTGTGCCCTTTTTGCAGCATTTTCCATCGTTTTCGCCAACATTTCGGCCGGAATAGCGGCTATTTCTTCACGAATGTTGTCCTTGAGCTCTTCTACGGTCCTTGGCTTGTTAACGTAAACCTTTGACTTCAAATATCCCCACAAGAAGAAGTCAGGCGGCGTCAAATCGGGCGAACGCGGTGGCCAGTCCAAATCACAACTTTTCGACATCAAACGGCCCGGAAACAAATTCTTCAGAAAATCGATTGTTATGCGACTTGTGTGCGGTGGAGCGCCGTCTTGTTGAAACCAGAACTGCCTCATACGCTTTCGACGAATAATTGGCATCACAAAATTGGTCATCATGTCGCGATAACGCTCCTGGTTGATGGTAACAGCATGGCCATTTTCGTTTTGGAAGAAAAACGGCCCAATGACCGTTTTCGCACTAACGCCGCACCAACCTGTGACTTTTTCGTCATGAAGAGGCAATTCTTGAATCTCCTGAGGATTTTCAGTGGCGAAAATTTTTCGTATAAACGCTTAATGGTGTTCTTAGAAGGCGCACTTCTCACATTTTTTAATATTTTAAAAGCACGTTGAGTTTTCACAATTGACTTCTTCTGTTGAATGTAAATTTCAACTATTTCAGAGCGCTCGCGTGGCGTGTATTGTTCCATGGTAAAATTCTGCTTGGACTGACGCTTCAAACGCGGTATGTCATTAAGCGATCTGACATCTCTGTCAAAAGTTATGGCGTATTATCATACAAATTAACTGATAAAAAGAAGAGAGGAAGACCCCGCAAACGTTGGATTGACGATGTGGAATCGGACCTAAAGCGAATACGTATAACTACAAAAGCCTAGCAGAAAATCGTATTGCCTGGAGAAAAGTTGTGGAGGAAGCTAAGGCTCACAAAGAGCTGTAACGCTATTGATGATGATGATGTGTTTCTTAATAATTAATATAAAATATCACAGTTTTTTTTTGTATGAGTATACTACATTCATATACGAGTATGTATGAACTTATCAAGAGTATATGTTTGTTTTTTTGTAGTTTAATGTGTATTCCAGGCGTCGTCTTTTGGAAGAAGTTTGGAGGTACAAATGGATCAGGATCGTTGTCTGGATTTTCGTTGAGGATACCAACTGGAGAATGGTATGTTTCGCTCTGTTTGATGGATTTCATTCAATAGGAAATTTTCGGGATGTGAACATTTTTCTTTGATGCTGCAACACATATTTACAGAATGGTTGTTCCCTGGCGGATTCGTAAATATGATGAATCGAGAATCGTTCCGTTTGCGTTTCATAGTTTTTCCCAATACATTTCCAGAGCGTTTTTCTTTCAAATATTTCCAGCTCTTTGGCTACAGTTGGGGAAATTGTGAACCCATAGGAAATGATTGGAGAGATGAGAATGAGCCTGCTACTCGTAGTGCCTTCTGCAAAGTGATCCTGGCATGTTTGTTGAATTTGAATAATTTGTTTATATTTATCCCCAGGTATTTTAGCGAACTTTAAAAGAAATTTCTATTCCGTTCAGTAACAAATTCAACGTTTGCTTTCTGGGACAACAATTCGATTACATTTTCCGAAGGCATTCCTGACACAGATTGCTTCAGATTTAGCAGCGTTTGTGGTTATTCCCCAGGTTTTATAATATGAATTAATTTAACCAAGATGAAAGGCGGCGTGATGTAAAGCTTGAATTGGTGAGTTGCTGACTATATATTAAGCAGTAGATTGAAAAGGAGAGGAGCAAGGACACTTGGGGAACACCGCTTTCGACCAGGCCGTAGCCAGATAAAACCTCCATAATATGGACAGTGAATTGGCGATTCGAGATCGAATCGCCAATTCACTATCTAGTGGAGAATGTTTATAAGGTAAGGATCTACGCCGAGTTCAATGAGTTTGTAGATAATACCCTTATGATAGACAGAATCAAATGACTTCTGAAATGATATCTGGGGATATTGCAACAGTATAGGATTTCTCTTTCAGGTTTTTTGTCACATCATCGTGAAATTTTAACAGAGCATGGTTTGGGGAATTAGCTTGTTTGAAGCCGAATTGGAAGCTCGGGATTGGATTTGTTATGAACTCATTTTCAAGTTTATCTCTTACTATACGCTCAAATATTTTACCTAAGTTAGATAGGAGTAAGATTGGACGATATTGGTCGGGACTTGAGCTAATTGGTTTCTTCTTTACTGGAATAATTTTTGCAATTTTCCAAATATTGGGAAAGTATGCATTGTTTAGACAATTGTTGAATATTATGGTGAGAAATTGTATTGCAGCTTTCGGGAAGTTTTTCATTTTGAAGTTGGATATGCCGTCTAGGCCACTTGATTTTTTTATTATTAACATTAATTATGTGATTCTTGGCATCAGCAGAATTTGTAAAGTGGTAGTTGTCAAGATTTACAAGGGAATTGACGAATTCGAAGAAAGTATAAATATGATTTACAGTAGCATTCAGGCAGGAATTTATACGCATATCTATATTGGCAACAGGTCTTTCTGGTATATTTTCCCGCAATGTTGCTGCATAATGGCTTTTAAAAATATTTGCTGTATCGGAAAAGTTAGTTACGACAGCATTATTGTGTGATAGTTGTGTACAGAATGGACTCTTATTTTTACCCACAATGTTGCAAACCTCTCTAAAAGCTATTGGACCCGGTTTTATTTTTTTCAGTTTTTTGTTGAATGTTGTGGCTTCTTCAATATTTACAAGATCCCTGATAATCATTTTCAAAAGTTGAATTTGTTTTGAGATCATATTATACTCACTGCTGGGTCTGTTGCCAGTTCGATGAAAGATTTTTTTTAAATCCTTTTGCCATAAATGTTTAATTTTTAAAATCTTCTTGATATTTTCAGGCAATAGAGTTTTTTGGTCCTTAATTTCGTACTTTTTAGAACGAGCTGCATGTATGGAGTTAAAGATAGTGTTTAACTTGCTTATAAAATTGTCTATTTCCGAATTCAATAAATTTTCCTATGCAGATGGAGTACTGCGGAGCACAGCGGCATCCAAATGTTGACGGAAAAGCACCCAGTTGGTGTCTTTTTATGATAGTATGAATCGTGGGGGACCTCAAAATTAAATTTGAGAGTCCAAATTCCAATTCCATTTTAAGAGGAAAGTGATCGGAGTTGTAGTAGTCTTGTAGTTTTGGTTCTGGACATCTAAAAGATTCGAACTGACCAGGAAGTCATCTAGGAAGCTGATACTACTACTACTTCTGTTGAGTTTCCTAATAACCAATTATAAAAATAAAATTTTTCCATTGCAGTTTTCAATGAAATCTCCCCAGACTGTGTTTCGGGATTGAGATCTCCACCAAAGAGGAACCCATCAAATTGTTTAGATGCTTGCAAGCAGTTGTTCACACCGATTTGCATTTGGAGGGTATTAAAATTGCATGGTATGTACAGAGATCCCACCCAATTTTTCATGTGAATATTATTAGAATTAGTATCAAGTTAAATAAAGGTCCCATTGAATGCAAGGTTTTCAATGCTAGTACGTTTGTTTTTTCTTTTCTCTTTTTCCGTAGATGGCATTCTTGAATAAATGCAACGTCGATTTTATTTCTGATAAATATAAGTTATGACTTTTAATGATCTATGGACCATAAGTATCTTTAACTTTCTTAAAAAGACGCACAAATTCTTCTTTTGCATCATTCTTTGACATGGTATGGAATTCCGTAAGGAAAATATTTGTCTCTTGTTCAAGAGATAATTCCACCGGTTGTAGGAAAATATTGGCCAACTTCTTAAAGTCCTTAATTATGGATGGTACCTTTGCATCTTGACGCTCTCCGTCTCTATGCCACTGTAGTCCTCTCAATATAAAAGACACTTTTTTTTAATTATTTCGGCTTGAAAGATATAATATATAAAAATATAATATATCTAATATAATAAGGGGTGATCCATTTCGAGGTTCCCTACTTTTTTAAAGAAAAAAACACAGAAAATTGAATGGGGAATGTTTATTATCATTTGAAAGAACATTCTTTGGCATTTATTTTTTGAAGATTATGTCTATCAAATGTTGGCCGCGGCTACGTCTCAGATGGTCTATCCGTTGAGTCCAATTTTCGATGACTCGTTCGAGCATTTCGACTGGTAACTAGCGAACGACACGAGATGTTTTGCTCCAAGGCCTGAATCGAAGCGGGTTTGTCCGCAAAACTTTACATATCCCCACAGAAAAAAGTGTAACGATGTGATATTACACGATCTTGGTGGCCAATCAACCGACACAAAACGTGAAATTATCTGCTCACCGAAGTGTTCTTTCAATAAATCCATTGATTGATGCGATGTGTGGGATGTGGCGCCGTCTTGTTGAAACCAAATCGATACCTCCATCTAAAACATGCTATGTCGACTAGCATGTTTTTAGGGAGATTGCATTTTTAACGTCTAAATATTCCAAATTATATTCAGTAAAAATTTGGTGTTTATCCGTCAACCCAATCAAAAGTTATTCACAACACAGTACAGGTCATTCGATTCTCATTACAAAGGTATTCCACACAAATTAAAAAAAATCATCAAACTTTGATCGCCTCTACTGAATCGCTGATCGCATAGTTTAGAATGGAGTTATCGAAATGTCGCCGAGATCACGAGCTTCAATTTCAGGCATCAAATAGTCGGTTATCATGGCACGATAACGGTCGCCATTGACGGTTACGTTCTCACCGGCATCATTTTTGAAGAAATATGGACCGATGATTCCGGTACGTCGGATCGGGAATCGGTCAATGGCAAAAAGATAGCTCTTGACGAGAGCTAAAATATTGCTCATGGGTGTAAAGATCGTTGGTCGACTGGAAAGTGTTTTTTTTATTCAAAAAAATGAACTTAGCGCAATTGGCGAACGATTATTTTGATAATAAAACTGTATACTTTGTAAACGTTGTTCAGGCGTAAGTCTTTCCATGATGAAATGCCAAACAATACTTTACAAAAAAAGCATGACACGACTCACACGTGATTTGTCAAAAAAGGGTATTGAAAAAAGTATATCTACTTTGATCCCCCATTATATAAAATAATATTATTAATATAATATATAAAAAAATTAGCGGACAAAAGGAATTCGGAACTTCCCAGGTCTGGCTGTGCCGCAGCTACTGCTTTCGGACTTCTCGCCGGCGATGTGACTGTGATGAACACTTTCTATTTCAAGGTCAGCAAACATGGAAAAACGGTTTTCATTTTTAGGATCATAAATTAATCCTGATATGTCGATGGCTGCTGGTGAGGTATTGTCCTCCAGTCTTTGTCGTTTTGGTGGTTTGTTTTTTGCGCCATTGCTAGCATTGGCTGCCTGTGTTGAGGTAGATGGCATTTCCTCGTCCATTTTAAGTGGTGTTGATGCGGGCACAATCAGAGTATATTACTCCTGATGTGATGCCCACAGAAGATGTACTTTATTTAGATTTGCAATTAAAAAAATGATAAAATTGTGCTAATATCCCAGAGGTAAAAATACCCATTATTTAATCGCTGATGCAAGCAATATTTAGTAGCAATCAGTGATGATTCTATCACTTATATTTCTGCTTACATTTACACACGAGTGTCATAGGCTGCTTCATCGGTGCGCTCTCGCTTACAAAGTAAGAAAAGATGTCAGTAAGTGCCATTTCAATTGCACTTACGTTATAAATGGAGTTATAAGCAAGCCTGATGACACTAATGACTAATGTACAGGGTTGCCCATATTCGACGGACCCATCTGGCAACGCCATAACTTTTGACAGAGATGTCAGATCGCTTAATGACATACCGCGTTTGAAGCGTCAGTCCAAGCAGATTTTTACCATGGAACAATACACGCCACGCGAGCGCTCTGAAATAGTTGAAATTTACATTCAACAGAAGAAGTCAATTGTGAAAACTCAACGTGATTTTAAAATATTAAAAAATGTGGCCTTCTAAGAACACCATTAAGCGTTTATACGAAAAATTTTCGACTGGTGAGGCTCTTTCTAATCCGAAGAGGCCAAATAAAGTCGACCAAGGCGATCGGCCGAGAATATCGCTGCCGTACGAGCCAGTGTTGAGAGGTCTCCAAGAACATCCCAAAAACGCCGTTCTCAGCAGTTGGGCATGGCTCGGTCCACTTTACAACGGATTATTCGCGTTGATTTGCATTTGTTCCCGTACAAAATTCAATTGACGCAAAGATTGTTGCCTGCGGACAAGCCTCGTCGATTGGAATGGGCCCAACGAGTCATCGAAAAAAACATGGGTCAGTCGAATATGGGCAACCCTGTACCACCAATCCTGATGATTTTGTAATTGAAAGTGTAATAAACATGCATTTAAATGTATCATTTATTTATTTTAATAAAATTAAATATAATTGAAAAAAAATACTTAAATAAAAATAAAAAAATGCATTTCAAAACAAAAGGCACATACTAAAGTGTATACTAAATATCACAACACAAATTCAGATTTGAGATAAAATTGTGAAAAAACTATTAAATACTCATTTTTATCTCTGCTTTTCTTTGCAAAATATCTATTTTTGAGTTGCTTAAAACAATGTTGCAAATCTTTTTTAAATGTTCCAAACGTCAAACCCACTTCCTTGAAAGCATATGCAAACAAACAAATATAAATTTATCAGTATAAATACAAATATAAACTATAAACCAATCTTACCGCTTATTATTAATTATTTTATTTACCAACTTTCACCAATGTCAACAACCATTTTGTTGCGCGATCAACTTTGAACTAACATCAATAATAGTGATACATACGTACATAATTCTTGTTATTTACGTTTTTTTTTCAAAGCCGCTATAACGGATTTTTTTATTTCTTTGCATTTTTTGTGCATATTCACACGAAGTAACTCTCCGCTTATATTGTAATCGGAGTTGTAATAAGTGGATGATATTTATTAGATTACACACGTATAAAATTCTAAGTACTTAAATCGCTCGCTTAGAATGTCATACTGATGTCATTGATTATAATCTAGGTACTTCGTTTCATTTACCGCTGGGATTCTGCGTCCAATCTCCGGCAGAGTTCAGAGCCGATCGTAATATAGAGAAAGAACGAAATCGAAGAAAAGAGAAACAGCTGTTGAGCGCGAATCGGGCAGAATGAGAGAATGACAGTCACCGATGAACGCAGTGTAGTCACGTAAGACGTATCTACCAAGCCCTGCTATATGAATGCTTATAGCATTCAACCAACCCCACACGACGTGGAAATCAAAACCCAAAAAAAAAACCAGTAAGGAAAGGCAGAAAGTCGGGCGGGGCCGACTATATAATACCCTACACCTCCCTAATAATGCGATAAGGGTCATTGCGATAATAATTTGGAATAATTGGTAAATGGGTAGGAACATATTATCTAATTCTGAACCGATAATCGCTAAATTAAGTAATATTCGTTCCTAAATTGAGAAACATATTTCTGGAAATTTTAATGATCGGAAGTAAAGTACAACTTCTATAGCGCTTTGATACCAAATCAGGAGGAACATATGTACGGATGTTATATATAAATCTGAACCAATTTTCCCTGAATACTCATTCATGTAAAAAGACATCTTTCTGTCGAATTTCGTACTGATCGGATATAAAATACAATCTCGCGCTTACATGTCGAATCAGCGCTTACATGTCGAATCGGGGGTAACATATATATGGGGCTATATCTAAATCTGAACTGATTTTCTCCGAATTTGGCAGTATTTCTTCATGTAGAAGGAAACCTCTTTTTGCCGAAATTCGCACTGATCGGATATAAAATAACATTTTTACAGCGCTTACATGTGAAATCGGGGGTAACGTTTATATGGGGGCTATATCTAAATCTGAACCGATTTATTCCAAATTTAACAGTGTTCATTCATATGATAAGAAACCTCTTTCTGCCGAACTTCAGACTGATCGGATATAAAATAAAGTTTTTAAAGCGCTTACATGTCAAATCTGGGGTAACACATATATGGGGGCTATATCTAAATCTGAACCGATTTTAACCAAATTCAATAGGGATCGTCCTTGGGCCAAATAAAACATATGTGTAAAGTTTCGTCGAGATCGGACCATAATTGCGACCTGTACTTTGATTACAAGAATACATGCACAGACAGACAGACGGACAGACAGACGGACAGACGGACAGACGGACATAGCTAAATCAACTCAGAAAGTAATTCTAAGTTGATCGGTATAATAAACGATGGGTCTATTTCTTCTCCTTTTGGGTGTTACAAACAAATGCACAAAGTTATAATACCCTGTACCACAGTGTGGTGTAGGGTATAAAGAGAATGACAATGACTTACGATACTATTCTCCGCGAGATGTCGCCAACGGAAATAACCAACTATAATTTATATTACTAGTGTCCTCAAGATGGTACCTAATTTTAGTATATTCACAAACACTACATTTAGTACATTCTATATTTTAGGATGAATAACACTCTGCAACAAAATAATAATAATGTGTATTAGCTTGCGTGAATGATTCGCTGACTGATCCCAACCCAGCTAAAATGGCTAAAGATATAGTTGTAATTTTTTAGGAAGGACGTTATTGGTGAGTTGACGTGTCATAAGACAAAATTTTTGGACATGGTGCCACAGCCAAAAGAGAGACAGAGAGCTCTTTCCGCCTGCCTCTCTGTCACCAAAAATCTTTGACAATTGCTTTGAAAAAATTGCCTCGTGTGAATCACCACTAAAATCGTGAAATTTGGTAAAAGGGTAGCAAGACACGAATTATCGAACTTCTAAGCGCAAAGTGGGATAAAATGAGATAAATATGGTACCACCGCCAAATTCCACATGACAAAAGCTAAAATCATAAAGTTAAGTGGAATGGTAACCCTTGGCGTAGAAAAACAGTTGGGCAAAAATGGTTAAATATTATACAGTGGGAGAGTATTGGCAAAGTGGGGGCAAAATGGGTTGAAAATGCTCCCAAAGCGCGAGTGCAACACTTATGGTGTATTCTTTTTGTAAAACAAAATTGCCAGAACAGCATTTTAACAATACACCCTATTGTAATGCTGCATTTGTTATGGTCGGACTCGAAAACAAAAATGCAAAAATGTAGGATTCACTTAAATAAAGCACCTGTCCAAACTTCATTTTCAAAATAAATTTTGACACCACGCACACTGCAGCGTCCTCCCCTTTGGTTAAAAACAGGGCTGGAAATTTAAAATGTTTAGCACCGTAATAGTGCGACACTTTTTGCAAAGAAAACGAAACACTTTTTTTCCAAACGAAAACAAAAAGGCATTTTTAGGACAAGGGTCACAAAAAATTTTGCATTTTTTGGAAAAAAAGAAAACACCATTACAACATTAATTTGATTTAGGAAGTGTTTTTTTGAAATTCAAAATGAGTTAATTGTTGAGTGTGTTAAAAATGCTTAAATATTGTTTTTTTTTTGTATTTTTGGAGCACAGAGGGGCAAAAAGAGTTAAATAGGGTGCAGAGGGGACAAATAGGTTAAATGTTATCCCAGTTTACCATTGTAAACTTCGAACATAAATTAAAGATACGATTGTTTCTCGAAATGCGTGCTTTCAGGACACAATTGAGAAAATATATAAATATGGTTCCTGGTCTGCTATCCGGGAGAAAATTAGATATTCGATATTTCCACTTTAAGTATTGCTAATGAAATACAACATTTTGCCCAAAATATAAGTGATAACAAAATGTTGTCCTTTTAGCTGTACGACGCTTAATTAACGAGATATTTGCATTTTAAGTTTTGCTAAGACAATTCAAAATTTTGCCCCCAAATATAAGTGATAACAAAATTTTGTCCTGTTAGCTGTACGACGCTTAATTAACGGATATTTGCATTTTAAGTTTTGCTAAGGAAATTCAAAATTTTGCCCGAATTAAAAGTGATAAGAAAATTTTGTCCTTTTAGCTGTACGACGCTTAATTAACAAGATATTTTCATTTTAAGTTTTGCTAAGGAAATTCAAAAATTTGCCCCAAATATTAGTGATAACAAAATGTTTTCCTTTTATCTGTACGACGCTTAATTAACGAGATATTTGTATTTTAAGTTTTGCTAAGGAAATTCAAAACAAGTAAGAAAGTTTCAGTCGGGTAAACCGAAAGGTAAGGTATACCCTCACTTTGTGAGTAATGTAATATTGAATATTACACAAATTATTCTGTCAATTTTTGTGGTAGGTACCAGAAGGGGTTTAAGAAATACACCTATATTTCGCTGAACAGTAGATACTTTAAATACATTGCACTGTGCCGAATTGTAACCGTTTATATGGACTGGTATATTAACGTTGAGATATTAAATTGTGGTATATTTTGGCCATTTTGTGTGGGAGGTACAAAAAGGGGCGTGGTGATAACGGTCATTTTTCACTGGACTATAGGCATTATAAAAGCATTACACTGTACAAAATTTCAAGTAATTGTATACACTGATATTAATGTTATAAACTGTTAACTTTTGGTGCAAAATGGTACCTTTGTGGGAGAGGTACCAAAAGGTACCTCTCCCACATTTTTCAATGGACTGTAGGCACTATAAAAACATTACGCTTTACAAAATTTCAAGTATTTTTATACACTGGTATTAATGTTATAAGCTGTTAACTTTTGGTGCAAAATGGTGAATTTGTGTAGGAGGTACCAAAAGGGGCGCAGCAATAACGCCCATTTTCACTGGACTGTAGGCACTATAAAAGCAAATCTCAAGTATTTCTAAACACTGGTATTCATTTTATAAGCTTTTAACTTTTAGTGCAAAATGGTCCATTTGTGTGGGAGGTACCAAAAGGGGCATGCCAACTTCACCCATTTTTTTCGAGTTAATAGCGACTAATATACTAATATTATGTGCAGAATTTCAAAAGATTCGAATAAGTAGTATAGAAGTTATTAAAGAATCAATATTTCACTAAATTTTAACCCTTTGTGTGGGAGGTACCAGAAGGAGTAGACCAATATGGCCCATCTTCGAACTCATCCGGAGATAGATCAAAATATTACCACATACCAAATTTGAAGTCAATCGGTTACTCCTTTCGAGAGTTATCGTGCGCACCAGCCAGCAGACACACAGACAGACAGACAGACGGACGGACATTGCTCATTCGACTTAAAATGACCCAAAACGGATTTCCGCCGAACATACTTAGGGTCTTAGATCACTCCTTCGATGTGTTACACTTTTTTCCGTAGCAAATGGTATATACCCTCGTCACACTAAAGTGAGGGTTTAGCTGTACGACGGTTAATTGACGAGATATTTGCATTTTAAGTTTTGCTAAGGAAATTCAAAATTTTGCTCCAAATATAAGTGATAACAAAATGTTGTCCTTTTAGCTGTACGACGCTTAATTAACAAGATATTAGCATTTTAAGTTTTGCTAAGGAAATTCAAAATTTAGCCCCAAATATTAGTGATAACAAAATTTTTTCCTTTTATCTGTACGACGCTTAATTAACGAGATATTTGTATTTTAAGTTTTGCTAAGGAAATTCAAAATTTTGCCCCAAATATAAGTGATAACAAAATTTTATCCTTTAAGCTATACGGCGCTTAATTAACGAGATATTTGCATTTTAAGTTTTGCTAAGAACATTGTAAAATTTAGCTTTACGACGCGTAATAAACGGGATATTTCCATATTAAGTTTTCCTAAGAAAATTAAAAATTTTGCTCCACAAATAAGTGATATCAAAATTTCGTCATTTTAACTATGCGACGCTTCATTAATGTGATAGTTTGGCTTAAAAATAAGTGATAACAATATGTCGTCCTCTATTTTTAAAATAAAATAAAAACGTTGGTTTTATTATTGTATTATGTTAACACAATTTTGAAAAAAATCTGAAATTTTCTTTTCTAAGAATATTGTAATTGCATCAATAGCCTTTCCCAATAATATGTACATATCAATATCAGAAAACCAACAAAAACCTTAATGCAGTGATATTGAATTTTAACATTCAATTGTGAGTTCGATTATATTTATATCCTTTGATTGTTTGCATTTATTGTTTGTTAAGTGTCAATTAATAACTTTATTATATTTGTTCTTTAAACATTGGAAGCCCATCACAAAATAAAGATCTATAGATCGATGGCAGGAGGAGATACCACACCACAGCATTGTTTCCCAAGAAAAGGCGACGAACGGCGGCGGCGCAGCAACAACACACTCTCCTCCTTTCTCGACTACTTTTTATGCAAATGAGAGTTGAGAATTATGCTAACAAGACGCAAAGATTGAACCCAATACTCTGAAAAGCGTTGAGCGATGATCTTCAGACTGACAGGCAAAGACTGCTAGGCAGACATTGAGGGACACACACACACAACACCCAAAGCACACCCTGTGTCAGCGATCGCCTGTCTGTCCGTCCGTCCGCCCATCGGGCTCCGTGACTTACATACCAAAACAATGCTTAGTGGTGAAAGGATCGCATTGTTAAACCCACAAGGAAAAAAAGGGTTCTTTCTTTCCTTGAGACTGACAAAAGAAATTAAAATAAACGGAGAGAGAGAAACATCTCTTGGAGGAATATTAAAATTAAGTCAGTCCGTCCGTTCGGCCCATAATCAATTTTATTGAAAATGCCTCAGGGAAAGTGCCAAATGCAAATGAGTTGCAACCAAATGACCTTAAGCGGTTTAAATGCCATAAAGTAGAGGATTCCACATTCAGACGAAAATGTCGTAATTTCAATCAATCATGATGCAAATGAACGGGTTTTAGGCTACATCATTACTTAATGATCGTGGTAATGATTTTTTTTCTTTACATATAAAATATTGTGGTATTGCATGTAAAAATAGAATAGAGAAAATCGATTCAGATTTAGATATAACCTCCATATATATGTTCCTCCTGATTTCGTATCAAAGCGCTATAGAAGTTGTACTTTACTTCCGAACATTACAAAATTTGGCAGAAAGATGTTTCTCAATTTAAAAACGAATATTGCCTTATTAAGCGATAATCAGCTCTGATTTAGATATGTATAGCCATATATACAGTGATGTTCAAAAACAAGTAAGAAAGTTCAGACGGGTAAACCGATTTATGAATCCCTTCACCTTGAGTCCCAAAAAAATATTTGTAAAGTTATTAATTTTTTGTTGCAATAAAATTATTGTCAATTTAAATTGCATTTAATGTTTAATTCACAGTAACTGCCTGACCGGCCTCATTTCGAAGAAGTATGGCCCGATGACGTCGCCAGCTCATAAGCCACACCAAACGAACTGGGCGAGCATGCACAGGTGTTTTCACATCTCCTACAGACCCGGTTTACTGAAATTTGCGCACAATTCTCCCGATTGTGGACACATTTGGTCGACTATGCTGATCAAAAAAACATCACGAAGTGCACGAAATGCATTTTGATTTGAACGCCCATTTTCGTAAAAGGCTTAAAAAACTTCAGCGCGTTGCTCGATTGTGTATCTTTCCATGGTTCAAATTGAGTTAGTCTGAAATTAAGAAATGTCAAATGAAATGCAGAAAAAAACTTGACGTTTAGGTTTGGTTCACATTCAACATCGGCCCTTACAATTTTACCACGCTTTATATTAGCAATGAGCATAAATCTGAAACGAGTTTGCAATATTCAACACATTGCATCTGAATGCCCCGGAACACATATCGTCGCTTGGATGACCAACCGACGTAACTGACCATTTTTCAGAAATTGAGTTAAGGCCACCATTCGATTTGTCTAGTCAAAGTACAACGTGTGTATAAATTTTGTGCATATATATATTACCGTTTTCTCAAAAAAACGGTAAATGATTTTAGACGTATCTGACACAATGCCAAAAAATATTTTCACCAAGAGACGTAAGTGCAATATGTCACTTAATATTTCGTTTTCCCGAAATGTTTGTTCATTATTGCAAAAAGTTATTGAGTACTTGCTGGACCCAGCCCACTCGTTGCCCATTTTCGGACCGATTGCGGTCGAAACGGGATCACGGTCCAGTCCCAATCATCAGATAACGACAGTAGGAATCTCGATAATCCATTCGTAGGTATGAACAGTAGGAATCACTAAGAAAATAATAACTCCAAATTGCCTTATTTGGGCGGGGCCACGCCTCCTCAATCAATAACTAATATAGCCTATGTCACCCGCTAGGATAATTTGAAGATTCCCTGAAAACTTCATCAATATCGGTCCAGTCATTTTGGAGTCCATACGTTACAATATCGGACCCGCCATTTTGGAGTCCATACGTAACAAGAATCACATCCATTTATATATACTCGTATATGGGGAAAAACACGTCAAAAGGCCCACTTTTTTCAATTTTATTCCGATCGCGTCAAAACTTCGTGGGGTTGCAGAAGTACTTTGGGTATGCTATGTGCTTACAGCTTCCTAGCGTGATTATTTTGCGAAACCTGAAATTTTTTTTGGTAAAAGTACGTCTGTCGCGATTCTGTTTTCAAAAAAGCCTAAAATCAGCATTTTTATCACATAATTAATAGAATATCTCAAAAACGCGAATATATATTGCATTTTTGATTTTATATTGGGATTAAGAACATCAAAATCCTTCGAGATCGTGTCCAAAATCTTCTCACTATGATTCGATTTGACCAGTGCAATATTGTAGGCCTGTGCAAAAAATGCGACGTCGACTTTTTTCGAAATAAGTTTTTTTGTTGTTCTGGAGTATTTGGCTAAAGAATGCCACCATTACATTTTATTAATCGTGTTTCCGGTCCACATCTTAGAACAAACTAACTTTATAATACGAAAGAAGTAATGAACAAATAGTAGGTTTGACATTCAAAATTTCCATAGCTTTTGTTGTGGTTTTCATCCCATTGCGAAAATTCGTATTGATAAAGTAAACAGAATGGGCTTCATTTTTGTAGTTTAAAGATATAGAATCCCATCCGCTGAACACAATTAAAATCGCGAGGAAAACATAAGTCGCGAGAAAAAAAATATGAAAATTGAATATTTGCAAAAAATTATCAATTCACATTTTGTGCGTTTCTAAATAGCTGTCATATAAGCCACGTTTCATTCAAATCGGCCCACGTAGTCGTGAGATACAGTGGTCAAAATTTCCAACTTTGACACCCTGTATCTTCATAACGTATCACGCTAGGAAGCTGTATCTTAATCACATAGCATACCCAAAGTAATTCTGCAACTCCACCAAGTTTTGACGCGATCGGAATAAAATTGAAAAAAGTGGGCCTTTTGACGTGTTTTTCCCCATATATAGATTCCGCATACTAATGATTAAAAAATAAATAATTAGGATGAATATACATACAAGTATAATTAATTATATCCCGATTATAAATATATAATGAAAACGTGATGTATTTTCGATTGAGAGATGGCTTTACGTCTCTCTACAATGTAATAACAATAACGCCTATTTTTTAATATACAATGGAAACTATAAAAGTATTACACTTCATAAAATATCAAGTATTTATATGAAATGGAATCAAAGTCATCAGCCGTTAACTTTTTCCGTAAAATGATCCATTTGTTTGGGAGAAGCCAAAAGAGACGTCGCAACTTGGGTTATTTTTCTCAAGATAATTGCGATGAAGAAACTAATACTACATGTGGAATTGTGGAAGATTGTGGCGTGGGGGTAGTACTCGCACTCTTAGCCCTACTCTACGATATTTAACCCTTTTTGCCATATCGTACCATATTTTACCATTTTTGCACTACGGTACCATATTTAACCCTTTTTGCCCCACTGTGCCATATTTAACACATTTTTGACCCACTGCACAAATTTAATTTTTTCCCCCACTGTACCATATTTAGCACTTTTTGCCCCACTGTACCATATTAAACACAGTTTTTTCCAACTGCACAATATTTAATTTTTTTTAAAGTCTCTTTTGGACTTGGCTTTGGTGCCATATGTATCCCTTTTCCCAATGTGCGCGTAAATTTTTTAATTTCGAAAAATTGTGATTCATACCGAATCTTTGCCCTATGCGCTACCCTCACACGAAATGTTGCAATTCTAGCTCCAGCCGTTTGTATTTGGCTGTGATAGCATATTTTTTTCTTTTTTGACCCATTGTGCGCCCAAAATTTCGAAAAACCCTTCCATATTGCACGTCTATATAGCAAGGACTACCATCCTACCAAATTTCATGACTCTAGCTTTAGCCGTTTGGGTTGGGCGGTGATCAGTCATAACTGACATTAAGTATAATTTTTTTTCCCACAAAGTGACGTATCTGCATTGTTTATGAAAAACATGCATTATAATTAATTTTTTTTATTTTTTTGTTAATAATATTGAAAAAGATGGAGTTAAGTACACAATGAGAAAGGCAAACTGGAAATATAATAAATATTACGCCGTGGGGAAGAAGGAACATTGTCTCAAAAACAGAAAAACTGCTCTCCTGAACAATTTTGAAAATGTCAGTTACTGCAGTTGGTCATCCAAGCGACGATATATTTATGCCAGATTTTAGAACGAATACGAGTCACATGTGTAACATATCGAAGCATTGACGTTAGATCCTAAGTCTGTTCTGCGGAAATCCGTTTCTGGACATTTAATATTTAAGTAATTTATACAATGTCCGTCCGTCTGTCTACCCGTCTTTCTGGCTAGAGTTCGAGTATGTGATAAACATGTTATCTATCTCAAGCTAAGTTCGAAGATGGACCATATTGGCCCACTCTTTCTTGTACCTCCCTTTCAAAAGGTTAAAAAATCACTCACCTAGTAAGGTTATAACATAGTCGGCTTAGTCGACTGAAATTTTCTTACTAGTTTCTCGAGCTTTGGCCTGATATGTGTAGCTATCCTACATGTGTCGATTCCTTTAACAAGTTGATGATCACCATAAGCGACATTCGCCAATCCACAATTTACTTATTACTTCCTCATTTATATAACCGCTCTATATTTGATTTAAAGTTTGTAATATTTTGATTTCCAACAATTTTAAATCAAAT
Source organism: Eudasyphora cyanicolor (assembly GCA_963930755.1). Lineage (NCBI taxonomy): Eukaryota > Metazoa > Arthropoda > Insecta > Diptera > Muscidae > Eudasyphora > Eudasyphora cyanicolor. The sequence continues at coordinate 208,584,647 of OZ005735.1, forward strand.
ACATTTTCGCGATAGCCCATTTCATATTTTCCTTGAAATGATCAAATAGCAAACAATCAATAATGAGCATATTTGCATATAATTTCAAAATTTATTTAAATTTTGCGAACAATGTTGCAAAACCACCTCATTCATCATTTCGACTTTCGGCACAGATCTTGTCACTCAACACCAAAGACATCTTAATACTCGTACGAGTAGATACCCTGATACTGCAGTCGAGCCCTACACACAAAACTGGAAAGAGATGAAAGGATCATAGAATGCCAATTTTGCACGTTCGTCACTAGATATTAGCAAATTCTAATCGGCAATCAGCGATCGCATGCCTTTAGTGCAAATTCAACAAAGTCACCCCTATTTCAGGATCTGCTTCTTGGCATTGCAAATCTAAAGAATGAAGGTCGCTCGGAGTTGAACACTTCCTTTTTTTTTGCAATCTAATTTGGGCTATTGACAAATATTTGAAGTGTGGCATTTGTGTTGTTGTTGAAACAACAGCAGAGATTACAATGCCAACTAAGTTTTTATTGATCTTTGATTGTTATCAAAAAAAAAAATGAGAGGAAGAATGAAAGGGTCCTGTTGTTTCGTGTAATTTAAGAAGATTTTTTCCTTTCTTGTCTAAAAGTCAATACGATAATGTATATTTGTGGGTTTGAATTGCCAATACGAGAAGATATATCTGCTAAAGACGAGAGACAATACAAATGACTTGTATTTCTTTGCAAATATTGGATTGTGAGGATTGTGGTGTGGATCTGGAGAGAAAAGGGTATGAAAGATCAATGTTGCAATAAAAATGGGGGAAGGTTGTTTGTGTATGTCATATACAATATTAGAATAGGATTATTTTTGCAATTTGATTTAAAGAATTGCATGCAACAGTTGGCGAAACTACAACGTAAGAACATCGAATATATTTAGATCTACATATTATTATTGTGATAATTGTAATGAGAGGATCGTGTCTTAGATATTAATCTATATCTTCTTCTTCTATATATATAAAAATGAAATGGTGTTCGTTGGTACGCGATGGACTCGAAAACGGTTGAACAGATTTTGCTGAGTTTTTGCATGAGAATATCTTTTGGTGTGTGGAAAGTTCGTAGCTAATATAATTGATTGAACAAAGGGGCGTGGCACCGCCCAAGCAATGTAAAAGTTAAAAGTGGAATATTGGTTCAAAATACTCGAAATTCGATATGTCTGGCCTTGTACACATCATCGTGACAGTGGGCGAACCTAAAATTCAAATATGAAATATTTCGAATATTATGGGAGCAAAATTCTCGAAATTGGGTATGTGTGACCTTGGTGCCATTTCGCGTCATGTAGCTGAAAACTGGGGTGATACTGACTGTGGGCTTGGAACCGCCCATACAACCTAAAATTCAAATATGAAACATTTCGAATACTATTGGACCAAAATTCTCGAAAATGGGTATGTGTGACCTATGTAGCTGAAAACTAGGATGAATTAGTTGGCGTGACATCGCCCACCCAACTTGAAATTTAACCAGTAAGGAAAGGCAGAATGTCGGGCGGGGCCGACTATATAATACCCTACACCTCACTAACAATGCGATAAGGGTAAATACAGTCTTTACAGCGCTTACATATCAAATCGGGGGTAACATATATATGGGGGCCAGAGAATGAAGCCGAGGCAAAATTGGCGGCGGCGGCTGCCATTGAAAATTATAGATCGGCGGCGGCTTTATGGCTTAGCCGACATAAAATTGACATACGGCGGCTCTTTGATAGTCATTTTTACATTTAAAAATAATAGTTGAAAAGTTAAGTTAAAGTTATGGATGTTTTTAAGTTAATTGTAAGATATTGTGAAGTGAAACAAGTAACATTAAATTCTATTACTGAACGATTTTTGGTATGGAGTAAGTCATGGAACGATCTTTTTGTTTAAGCAATTTATTGAAAAAACGAAAGTTTTTAGCCAAATTTTAGACCTTTCGCCAAACTCTTAATCTAAAAAATTTATGGCTTAAATTAGCATATTTGAGGGCTACCACTACACGGGGACTGCAACAAAATATAAACTGATTTGTAGAAATTTCATTGACATGAATTCTTGCCAAAATATAAGTTGAATACAAACTGAAAAGTTTCAGCAAAATTGCTTTAAATATGTGGTGTTTATGGCTTAAGCAAGCCTTTTTGGAGCGACATCTATAGGTGGACTATAACAAAATATGAACCGATTAATAAAAAATGACTGCGATGAATTCTTGCCTAAGTAAAATAAGAACTGCAAGGATTCAGTTAAAATGCTTAAAAAATTTGGTATTTATGGCTTAAATACGCATATCTTGGAGCGGCCTCTATAGGGTGGCTATAATAAAAGGTGAAATATGAATGTAAAATTTTTGTTGTGATGAATATTTGTCAAAATAGAATACAAACTGCAAAGTTTATGGATCAAAAACCATAATTTGGAACGACCTCTATAGGGGATCTATACGAAATCATTGACCAATATGGCCCATTTGCAATCACAAACGACCTGCAATTATAAGAAGAATTTATACCAAATTTGATTAACCTAGCTCTATTATTACGGACTGTAGCGTAATTTCAACAGATAGACAGACAGACGGGCATGGCTAACGATCAAGAATATATATATCACGACGATCAAGAATATATACACTTTGTAGGGTCTCACTGGTGAATAGGGTATAATTTATTTGCACGTAGGCTTTTATTAATGAACAATCAATTTTAAACACCCAATAACCCAATTTGTGGAAGTTGAATTTCTCCAAATTTTTACTAGATATACAACCAATTGCGTAGATTATTAAAATGCAATAACAAATAATAGTGTTTAGGTGTATACACTATTCATCTATTGAGGGGACGATATATCTGTTATATGGTTATTTGTAAATTGTATAAATCCATATTTTGAAGTTTTTCTATGGAACGGCGGCTGTGTATCAGCCGATTTTAGCCGCAAAGATCGGCGGCGGCTTCGGCTTGTGAAAAAAGGTAGGCGGCGGCTAAAATCGGCGGCTCCGCTCGGCGGCTTCATACTCTGATGGGGGCTATATCTAAATCTGAACCGATTTTCTCCGAATTTGGCAGTATTCCTTCATGTAATAAGAAATCTCTTTCTGCGAATTTCATACTGATCGGTTATAAAATAAAGTTTTTACAGCACTTACATGTCAAATCGGGGTTAACATACATATACAGGGTGGTTGATATGTAATGCAACAAAGTAAAGCGCTATATTTTTTTAATTTTGTTTTAAATTTTATTGTTCAAAAGCAAAAAATGTCGGAAATAACATAACATTTTAGAAACAGTTTATATTTGTTGGCACGAATTATGGCCTTCAAACGGCCGACAAAGCCATTACAGCGCTTACATGTCAAATCGGGGCCAACATATATATGGGGGCTATATCTAAATCTGAACCGATTTTAACCAAATTCAATAGGGATCGTCCTTGGGCCAAAAAAAAAGATATGTGTAAAGTTTCGTCGACATCGGGCGATAATTGCGACCTGTACATTGATTACAAGAATACATGCACAGACAGACAGACAGACGGACAGACAGACGGACAGACAGACAGACGGACATAGCTAAATCAACTCAGAAAGTGATTCTAAGTCCGTCGGTATAATAAACGATGGGTCTATTTCTTCTCCTTTTGGGTGTTAAAAAACAAATACATAAAGTTATTATACCCCGTACCACAGTGTGGTGTAGGGTATACAAATGTAGAACGCAATATTTGAAATAGTATTGTAGCGATATCTTTGCAAAAGAGAGTGATAAGGGCGTGGCGCCGCCCATACAACCCGAGATGTGAATTTGAAAAATTTCCAATATCCTGGCAGGACAGTTTTAAAAATTTGTATGAAAATAGTGTCGATAAACAAAATACTCAAAACGAAATATACGGGTCTGTTCTGTAGCAAGGTGATTTGATAACACGGTGATTTAAAATCACCGGTGACTTAATATCAATGTTGGAGTTCGAAATCGCCCGTTTTATTATGCATAGCCTCCCAAAAAAGATTGTTCGAATTATGTTCGGGTGATTTCGAACTCCAAAAGTGATTTTAGGTCGCTGGTGATTTTAATATCACCGTGATATCAAATCGCCGTGATAACAGAACAGACCCGGTAGAGAGCCGTCTTGAAGTTTATAGTGGATGCTGTTGATATCAATCTATGGAATCTGATTAAAAAGCTGATCTGTGCATACGACACGCTTGCTGAAATCTAACTGGAGACCATTATATCTAGATTGACGATTGACCAAGTGTGTTTAGTAGTCAAGACCCTTCAAAGTTAGCACGTGACTCAACAAAATTGGGAGATATCGGATTAGAGGGCGTGACTACGCGCATGCGGCATCATTATAGAAAAAAATAAATACTGATAGAATTATTGCACTAATTGGTAAGTCTGTATTTCACAGCAATCTATATGCCACAACAGAGAATGAGCGACGTAGCTACCCAAGGTGATTTCACGGGTATTGCACTACACGAAATTTGTGCATTTAAGTGCAATATGGATGACCCGAAAACACTGCCGTAATATCAAGAGTGTCAACATATCATATGATTCTATTTCACTGAAACGCACTTTGAGGGCAGCGAAGCGCACCGGGTCAGCTAGTAACATATATACAACCTTCTGTAATTTCACACATCGTCGGCTCAATGCTATTTTGTTCCATACGCCATTTTATATGATCGGAGAAAAACGCAGTTTATTGTTTGAGTAAATACGGGACTGAAGAGTTACACATTTTTTAATTCATAGGTTTCCCAACAGTGTTTGTATGAGTCTCATGCATTTCTATGACATTACATTCGAAAATAAGTAATTTATAACAATTTTTGTACATTGCATTTTGGCCCATATCCACTTTTGTTTTAATATTTTGTCGTATTTGTATTACATGAACCACAAAGGGGGTCGGTATGAATGGAGAGTAATTTACATATTGTGATCGAAAGAACGTAAAATACTGAGTCAAAAATATAGGGTGATAGAAAAATGGAGACAGAACGAAAATATTAAAATTATTTCCCGTTATTCAGAGTTAAATAGATTTACCCTACCAATATCTGGAAAACTAGACGAGATAGGAAAAAAATTATTGCAGATTCTGGAAGAGAATGCTTGAAACCCATATTATCAACTCTTAACTCGAAATACACAAAAATGGCGTACATATTTATCAAAATAGCATTAAGCCAACGGACATAGTAATATTTTATCTGTCGCTTTCACCTTGAGAAAATTAGAGAAGTGGCGCTTCCACTTTTAATAACACTACACGCTGAAAAAAATCGCTTCTGTAGTATATTGTCCCAAACATATTCTGCTTGAAACATATATATGTTTAGGGTACACTCTAAACATATAATATTTGGTACTTACCAAAATTATATATTTGGGGAGATGTTGTTCTAAACAAATCTTTGTTTACATCCCAATATACATATTTATAGCCTACACCACACTGTGGTACAGGGTATTATGACTTTGTGCATTTGTTTGTAACGCCCAAAAAGAGAAGAAATAGAACCATAGTTTATTATTCCGATCGTCATAGAATCAATTTTTGAGTCGATTTAGCCATGTCCGTCTGTCTGTCCGTCTGTCTGTCCATGTATTCTTGTAATCAAAGCGCAGGTTGTATTTATGGTCCGATTGTCATGAAATTTAGCACAGTGCTCTTTTTTGGCCCCAGGACGATCCCTGTTGGTCAAAATCGGTTCAGATTTAGATATAGCCCCCATATATATGTTACCCCCGATTTGACATGTAAGTGCTGTAGAAACTGTATTTTATATCCGATCAGTACGAAATTTGGCAGAGAGAGTTCCCTTATTACATGAATGAACACTGCTAAATTCGGGGGAAATCGGTTCAGATTTAGATATAGTCCCCATATATATGTTTCACCCGATTTGACATGTTAGCGCTATAGAAACCGTATTTTATATCCGATCTGTACGAAATTCGGCAGAGAGAGTTTTCTTGTTACGTGAATGAACACTACCAAATTCGGAGAAAAGCCGTTCAGATTTAGATATAGCCCCCATATATATGTTTCACCCGATTTGATATTTAAGCGCTGTAAAAACTGTATTTTATATCCGATCAGTATGAAATTCAACAGAGAGAGTTTTCTTATTACATGTATGAATACTGCCAAATTCGGAGAAAATCGGTTCAGGTTTACATATAGCCCCCATATATATGTTACCCCCGATTTGATATGTAAGCGCTGTAAAAACTGTATTTTATATCCGACCAGTATGAAATTCGGCAGAAAGAGGTTTCCTATTATATGAATGAACACTTTTAAATTTGGAAGAAATCGGTTCAGATTTAGATATAGGCCCCATATATACGTTACCCCCGATTTGACATGTAAGCGCTGTAAAAATGTTATTTTATATCCGATCAGTGCGAAATTCGGCAGAAAGGGGTTTCTTATTACTCGAAGGAATACTGCCAAATTCGGAGAAAATCGGTTCAGATTTAGATATAGCACACATATATATGTTACCCCCGATTTGACATGTAAGCGCTGTAGAAACTGTATTTTATATCCGATCAGTACGAAATTCGACAGAAAGAGGTCTTTTTACATAAATGAGTATTCAGGGAAAATCGGTTCAGTTTTATATATAACCTCCATGTATATGTTCCTCCTGATTTGGTATCAAAGCGCTATAGAAGTTCTACTTTACTTCCGATCATTAAAATTTTCCAGAAAGATGTTTCGCAATTTAGGAACGAATATTGCTTAATTTAGCGATTATCGGTTCAGAATTAGATAATATGTTCCTACCCATTTACAAATTATTCCAAATTATTATCGCATTGCTAGGGAGGTGTAGGGTATTATAATGTCGGCCCCGCCCGACTTTCTGCCTTTCCTTACTGATTTTATTTGGGACTATTATTTCCGAAAACAACATTTTTTTTAAGTATTCGGAAAATACATAAATGGTGTTAAATTTTTCAGTAATCCAAATGTTCGTAAAATAATAAATAATAATAATTAAAATAAATTACTTGGAGGATCGAAATAAATTACTTGGAGGATTGACAACTACGAGTAATGATGGCTTGGAATACTCAGAAATGTTAAATGATTGATTTAAAACGGAAGTTAATATGGTATCAGAACTGGGAGGTACAATTCGAAAACAAGGAAAAATTAAAACTCAAATTAGAAAAATTCGGCAAAGTTTTGAAATCTTTTTTAAATAAAATAAATTTGAAGATATTCCTAAACAATAATTTTATTTGTATATAAACTCATATTTTATTTGAGAAAATTAGTTTGGAAATATATTTTGTTGTAATATATTAATATTTGCGTTCCAAGTAAATTTTATTGATTTACAAATAAAATTTATTTACTCAGAAATATATAATATTTAAAAATTTGTTTTCCAAATATATTTTCTTTCGATTCAAACATATCAAAAAAGGCGATTTTGCCCCGTGTACACAAGGGATCATTTTGTACAGTGCAATGTCTCCGAAGTATCAAGTCTTCCGCCGCGAAATAGGGTTATTTATCACAACACTTCTGGTACTTCCCCACACAAATTGACATTTTATTCATATTTTTATTTTAGAAAATATTTCCAAAGACTATATCCTGACAAAGAATAAAGAATTTTTTTTTAACATTCTGGCATTTCCCACCCGAATTGCCATACTTACGAAGTAAGGATATACCTGGGCCGGTTTACCCGACTGAAATTTATATATATATATATATATAATATATTTTCTTTCGATTCAAACATATCAAAAAAGGCGGAAGTACAAAAAATACATATTCTATGTATAACTTAGCAATAACTTCCATAATTTTTTACGGTTACCAACTCATTAAAGATACCCAGCAAGACAGGTTTAGTACTTTTATAATTTAAATTAAAAATCTTCCTCACTTTAATCCCTAACAAAAAATTAAAAAAAACTACATAAATTTCTTATTAATTTGTTCCAGTATTTCACCCAAAACTATCTACATCTGCTGTTCTTGAATCCTTTGTAACATGCCCTCCTCATGGCCTGTCTAAAACTTATTCTCACGCTGCAATCAATTTAAATATTTTCAGATTAAAGAGAAAAAAACTAAAAAAAAATCACCAATTTTTTTATAAAAAATCATTTTTTATGCTAAACGCATCCTTACCTACCAAAAACGAAAAAAACACACATTCACGTACTCACAGATAAAAGGATTAAATCCTTTTACTTTTCTTTATGATCAAGGTGGTGGTGGTGGTGGCTGGCTCGCTCACTCAATCTCAGGCGGACTAAGGACGGGCAACGATGTCCTAAAGACGTTTCTTCGTATGCAAATGAGCCTCGGGATGATTTGTCTGTTTTTCGTGCGTAGATGTTCTGCTCAACAAAAGGGATGCTTCAGCTTCCCTTTTGGGATCCTCCGAAAACAGGGAATTGGTGATTTTTTTCTTATAGTTTTGAGGAATTTCATAAAAAAACGCTAAGAAACCCTTTCGTTTTTTTTTGGTGATTTTTTATATAAAAAAATATTCGATCGTGAGAATTTTTTAAAATAGATACGGTTGAGAAAAGTCGTATGTTTTTGGGGGAAATTATAAAAAAAACTGAAATTGGATTGCCGTCATATAGCTTTCAAGGACAATAGACTTTTTAGGATGCTAACCGTATTTATTTTCCTTCAACATATTATATTTTGGGTGAAATTATAAAAAATTATAATGGGAATATAGTAGAACAACTTTCAAGAGCAATACAGTATTTTCAGGATTCTTTGAAGGTTCAACAAATATTTTCTTTACTACTAGGATTAAATATATCGCTCTGTCAATTGTAGCATTTGATGTTAATTTTTCCCTTTCCTTGGGTAAACTAGTAGCCATCGAAGAATATCATCGATCCTTTATCTATGAGTTTTCATTGTTTGCTAAGTGTCAATTAATAACTTTATTATATTATTATTTTTGTTTGATCAAATATTGATTCAATTTAACATTGTTCCTCCGACAATGTGATCTTTGTTCCCATGACATTCGAACTAATAAACCCTTTGATTTATGCCTGTAATAGTTGCATCAAGAGAAAAGAGAATTCCTCAACATTTATGCAAATTTCCCATCCCTCGACGGTTAACGAGTCTAGTCTGTCGCTTAACCCACAAAATGAGCGATGATCTTCAATATTGAACATTGAAGGCGATGACGAAGATTTCTACCCTCGGCATAAGTAAGTGTAACGTGACTTACATACCAACGAAATGCTTATCGCCGTCGTCGTCGTCGTCTTCGTAATCGTCCTGGCTCATAGCCTGTGTCAGGATATGATCTTACCTTACCAGCGAAAGGGGTGAGGTTTGCTATGTAAAATAGTTTTTGGGTTAGACAGAATTCGAGGTTTTCTTGGGTAAGATGCTGCCAAATATGCAAATTTACATTTATAACAAATGACCTTAAGCGGTTTATAGGTAAGAAGACAGTTTATAAGATTTTCCAACTCATGCCACAAGAATTTTAATCAATCATTAGAAAATTGGGTGTCTATGAGAATATTTGGCAGAGAAAAATGATGAACAAATTTTTACGTGAATTAAATTTAAATGATGTAGGAAGAAATTTTTTATATTTATATGTTTATATTTAAGATTCTCCCAAAAATATACAGTACGACTCCTAGACTAAAAGTAACGAAAATCCTGATATACTGGTAAAACGACAATTTGTATACCCTCACTTTAGTGATACGAGGGTATAAACCATTTGCTACGAGCCAAAATTTGGTATAGATAATATATTTTTCTATTTTTTTTAGCCCAATGACCATCCCTATTGAATTTGGTTAAAATCGGTTCAGATATATATGTTAGCCCCGATTTGACATGTAAGCGCAGTAAAAACTTTATTTTATATCCGATCAGTGTGAAATTCGGCAGAAAGAGGTTTCTTATTATATGAATGAACACTGTTAAATTTGGAAGAAATCGCTTCAGATTTAGATATAGCGCCCATATATACCCTACTCCCGAATTGACATGTAAGGGCTGTAAAAATGTTATTTTATATCCGATCAGTTCGAAATTCGGAAAAAGAGGTTTCTTTCTACATGAAGAAATACTGCCAAATTATTTTATATCCCATCAGTACGAAATTCGACAGAAAGAGGTCTTTTTACATGAATGAGTATTCAGGGGAAATCGTTTCAGATTTATATATAACCTCCATATATATGTTCCTCCTGATTTGGTATCAAAGCGCTATAGAAGTTGTACTTTACTTCCGATCATTAAAATTTTCCAGAAAAATGTTTCTCAATTTAGGAAGGAGTATTGCTTAATTTAGCGAATATCGGTTCAGAATTAGATAATATGTTCCTACCCATTTACCAATTATTACAAATTATTATCGCAATGACCTTATCGCATTGTTAGGGAGGTGTAGGGTATTATATAGTCGACCCGTCCGACTTTCTGCCTTTCCTTACTGGTTACATTTGCTGCAGGCAGTATGCACTGGTCCATTTGTATGGGAGGTACCAAAAGGAGCGTGGCAACTTCGCCCATTTTTCACTGGATTGTAGGTATTATAAAACCATTGTACTGCACACAATTTTCAGTCTTTGTATGCCCAGATACTTATAAGCTGTTAACTTTAGTACATTTGTGTGCGAGGTTCCCAAAGAGGCGTGACAGTTACGCCCACTTTTCACTGGCCTATAGGTACTATAAAACCATTATACTGTACAAAATTTCAAGTATTTGTATGAAGTGATATTACAGTTATAAGGAGTTAACTTTTGCTGCAAAATGGTCCATTTGAGAGGGAGGTACAAAAAGGAAGCGGCAACTTCGCCCATTTTTCTCGAGGTGATAGCGACTAATAAACTAATGTAGAATTTCAGAGGATTCGAATAAGTAGTATAGAAGTTATTAAATAATCAATAATTCACCAAATATTAACCCTTTGTGGGGGAGGTACAAGAAGGAGTTGACCAATATGGCCCATCTTCGAATTTAGCCGGAGATAGAAAAAAATATTACAACATACTAAATTTGGAGTTTGTTTTCTAATTGTTTTAACGACAGACTAAATCGCGTTGTCTACGTGAAAGTAATACTCACAACATTTGTAGCCCTTATAATTTTAATTTAAAGGCTATCACGATTCAATCGGCCTTATACTTAAAAAAATATGGTTCAAGTACCAAAAGCACCTTCCACGAAAATTGCAATTTTAGAAAAAAATTTAAAATAAGTCAGAAAGTTCATTTGGGTAAACCGACTTACGAATCCCCTCACCTTCAGCCCCAAAAAATATTCGTAAAATTAATTTTTGCTTTAATTAAATTATTGTCAATTTAAATTGCATTAATATAATCCATTTGTGTGGGAGCTACCAAAGGGACGTGTCAATGACGCATATTTTACACTGGACTGTAGTGTGGGAGTTACCAAAAGGGGCGTGCAAATGACGCCCTTTTTCACTGGACTGTAGGTACTATAAAATTATTACACTGTACGAAATTTCAAGTATTTCTATGCACTGGTATTAAGGTTAAAAGCTCTAAACTTTTGTAGCAAAATGGTCCATTTGTGTGGGAGGTGCCAAAAGGGGCATGTCAGTAACGCCCAATTTTCTCTAGATACTAGGTACTGTAAAAGCATTACACTGTACAAAATTCCAAGTAATTGTTCGCACTGGTATTAAATTTATAAGCTGTTAACTTTTGGTGCAAAATGGTCCATTTGTGTGGGAGGTACCAAAAGGGGCGTGCCAACAACGATCACTTTTCACTAGACTCAAGGTACTATAAAAGCATTACACTGTACAAAATTTCAGGTATTTGCAAGAAGTGATATTATAGTTATAAGGAGTTAACTTTTGGTGCAAAATGGTCCATTTGTGTGGGAGGTACCAAAAGGGGCGTGGCAACTTCGCCCATTTGCTTGCGGTGTTAGCGACTAATAAACTAATACTATGTGAGGAATTTCAGAAGATTAAAGAGAAGTTATTAAAGAATCAATATTCCACTAAATGTTAACCCTTTGTGGGGGAGGTACTAAAAGGAGTGGACCAATGTGGTCAATCTTCGAACTTAGCTGAAGATAGAGCAAAATATTAGCGCATATCAAATTTGAAGTCAATCTGTTACTCCTTTCGAGAGTTATCGTGTGCACCAACCAGCAGACAGACAAAAGGACAGACAGACGGACCTTGCTCAAATGACTTAAAATTATCCAAATCGAATTTCCATCAAACATACTTCGGGTCTTACGTCACTCCTTCGACATGTTACACTTTTGCCTCGTAGCAAATGATATACCCTCCTCTCTAAGGTGAGGGGTAAAAAAAAACTTTACCATAACCAATTTCTTAGTTTTGGTTCTGTCTACACAAAAAATAAGATTTTGGGTCTCGGACAAAGACAATGTTCTTACATAGTGTTACCGGTTATCGATTGCGATGACCGGATTAAATACAACTGATCCGATTAAATCAACCACGAATGTAGGTCGTATAAGTTGTTGGACAGCATTTTTTTAGATAAATTTAATTTAGAATTTTTTTTAAAAACTGAAATTTTGATAAAAATTGTGATTTAAAGGACATTTTCTATAATTTGCATTTTTTTTAATTAGTTGTCAAGTTAATTTTGAATTTTTATAGGGTACCATATTTAAGTTCAAAAATTTCCATCAAACGTTGCCTTTGATGTTATTAGAAATGTTGTATTCAATTTCCATTTATGTATGTATATGCAACTGCAACAATATCTACAACTGCCTCACAATGATCAGGGATTGTAATGTTAACGAATAAAACCGTTACACGTAAATAACAAAAAGTATGTATCATCTTTGTAATAACTTAGATTTTTTTACCCAAAAAAATCAACATTTTCCTTATTGAATTTAATTAAAAAGGACACATCTCACAAAAATTCTCACGCTAAAAAGTGAAATGAAATTATTTGTTCTCTATTTTTTTTTTTTTGATAAAAAACTAACCCAAAATTTATACGAAATGTTATCTTGGGTTACTTGCCTCTTTCTATGTTTGTCTATTTTTTTCTAAATATTCAAAAAACTATAAGAAAAAAATCATCAAATCTTCTAATGATCCAAACAAACCCTTTGTTCAATCAAATGTGACAAACAAAAGACGGTCGTCCGTGTGCGCGTCCTTACACACTCATTTGCATATGTACGTAGAAGAAAGGATGCTCACATGAAAAGGATGCTCAGCACTCAGCACCACCACCAGGGGCTGCGGCAGCATTGTCTTCAAGAAAGGTAAGAAATAGCCTAAGGATACGTAATCGGAGCAGCAGACGCAGCCGCAGTGAAAGGATTTATCTATTTTTCTACAAAGGTTTGCTCACAGCATACAAAATTAATTTTTTCTCAATTTTTTATAGGATTTTTTCTTGATTTCTTTAGAAAAAAAATACTTTCATTTTTCATTAGAAACTTTTAGAGAATATTCAAATTAGCCTTTACGGTATTTGAGCACTTTTGCCTGGAATTCAGTAAAAGGCTTAAGGGAGTTGTCCTTCAAGCCTGGGAATATTTTTCGGTTTATTCGATAGAAATATATTTTTTAGAAAAACAATTTATCTCTTAAAGTGTTCACAGCTGGATTTATAGTTAGGTCATCAGTGTGTGGTCGTTCCAACCTCATGTTAATATCAGGACACCCCATTGATTTGTTAACTCATTGTTTTTTGATTCGTTGCTGTTTTGAGTTACATCTTCCAATTCTCGCAATTTGCATACACAACTACTTAAAATCGCATTTTCTTGCTGAAAATTTGCATAATGCAACTAATCTTTGCCAATACTTGAGGCATATGCAAAAATCAATCCTTTCTTTCCTTTTTTTTTTGGCTTAAGGATAACAAGAAGATCATTAATTTCACATATTTTGCTATGATCAATTTTGATGTCAACAACTCTATCGTCTCGTTTTCCCTTCATCAGGGTTGAGTGTGTGCATATTTGGCAAAGGCAGTATCGCCTCTTGAATTGCGAATGAAAGTAGAATTTGCAAAAAAAAAAGAAAGAAGGGTTGGTAAATAACATTGCCGTATATTTTTATTGCTTCTTAATTATACAACATAAATAAAGGAGAACATTAAGTCGACATTGGCAAATCAGTAGAACTGCAATTCGTGCAGACATATTTTTTTGTCAATGTTAAATTAGAATTCTAAACGGGGATTATAGTTAGAATTAGGGCTGTGTTGCCTATATATGTGCATATTTGTAAAAAATATATTTTCAAATGACAACAGTTTTAAAACATTTTTGACGAAAAGCTGTGCATAACATTTTCTGGTGTAAAAAAATTATTTTATGATAATTTTTTTTTAAATTCCGATTTTTATGGAAATTGTCTTTAGTATTTGGAAGTATAAGCTCCAAAAAACTGGGATACAAATTATATTAAGGGAATTTATAAGGGCTACAAATGTTGGGAATATCACTTTCACGTAGAGACAGTGGTTTAGTAACTGTCATTAAAACGATTAGAAAAATCGTTTTAATGAAATCATACAGGCAATATCCAGATTTTGATAATTCGGCTGCATCTGTTCTCTGAGCTATATTGAACTTTCTGGAAAATTACTTTTTGGACGACCACCTTTATTTCCTGATTGATAACGGAACAATTGTGTACATTTCATTCAGTATCTTTAGTTCGAAGCCACTCCTCATTGTATTTTTTGAAAAAAAAAACCATAAACTACCAAACTTTTTTTAAATGCTAATTTATCGCAGTTTCCAAGGCATTTATTTTTAAATATGCATTATAAATATCCTCAATAGTTTTAATATTTAATATAATTTCTTATTAAATGTATGTGTATATATATTCAATTTCCAAATATTAAACAAATTAATAAATTGGATGCTATAGTCACAAAAAAAAATAATTATTAAAAAACCGCAAAATTCTGCACTGGATGATTCTTTAAACTTAATGTTCTAAAAAAATAAAACAAGTAAAAAAGTTTCAGTCGGGTAAACCGACTAAGGTATACAGGGTGTGGGTAATGTAATATATAATATTACACGAATTAATCTGTTAACTTGTGTGGGAGGTAACAGAAGGGGTTTAACAAATACACCTTTTATTCGGTAAACATTAGATTCTTTGAATACATTGCACTGCGTCGAATTATAAGCGTTTATGTGCACTGGTATTTATACCCTCACTTTAGTGTGACGAGGGTATATATCATAGAAGGAGTGATCTAAGACCCTAAGTATGTTCGGAGGAAATCCGTTTTGGGTCATTTTAAGTCGAATGAGCAATGTCCGTCCGTCTGTCTGTCTGTCTGGCTGTGTGTCTGTCTGTCTGCTGGCTGGTGCGCACGATAACTCTCGAAAGGAGTAACCGATTGACTTCACATTTGGTATGTGGTAATATTTTTTTCTATCTCCGGCTAAGTTCAAAGATGGGCCATATTGGTCCATTCCTTCTAGTACCTCCCCCACAAAGGGTTAAAATGTTGTGAAATATTGATTCTTTAATAACTACTATACTACTTATTCTAATCTTCTGAAATTCCACACATAGTATTAGTTTATTAGTCGCTATCAACTCGAGAAAAATGGGCGAAATTGCCACGTCCCTTTAGGTACCTCCCACACAAATGCACCGTTTTGCACCAAAAATTAACAGCTTATAACATTAATAACGGTGTATAAAAATACTTGAAATTTTGCACAGTGTTATGCTTTTATATTGCCTACAGTCCAGAGAAAAATGGGCGTTGTTGCCACGCCCCTTTTGGTACTTCCCATACAAAGGTACCATTTTGCACCAAAAGTTAACAGCTTATAACATTAAAACCAGTGTATAATAATACTTGAAATTTTGTACAGTGTAATGTTTTTATAGTGCCTATAGTCCTGTGAAAAATGGGCGTTATCGCCACGCCCCTTTTTGTACCTCCCACACAAAATGGCCAAATCATACCACAATAATGTTTATACCAGTTCACATAAACGCTTATAATTCGGCGCAGTGCAATGAATTTAAAGTATCTACTGTTCAGCGAAAAATAGGTGTATTTGTTAAACCCCTTCTGGTAGCTCCCACACAAGTTGACAGAATAATTCGTGTAATATTCTATATTACATTACTCACAAAGTGAGGGTATACTTTAGTCGGTATACCCGACTGAAACTTTTTTACTTGTTATATTAACAATACGAGCTATTACATTTTGGTATGATTTGGTCATTTTGTGTGGGAGGTACAAAAAGGGGCGTGGTGATAAAGCCCATTTTTCACAGGCCTATATGTAGGAGCTTTAAAAGCGTTACAAATTGTGACGTTTTGTAGTAATTTCGTGCATTGGTACCCACGCTATGAGTTATAACTTTTTGTACAAAATGGTTACTTTGTGTGGGAGGTACCAAAAGGAGAGGCAAAACACCCATTTTTCACAGGACTGTAGGTACTATAACAGCATTACACTGTACAAAATTTCAAATATTTGTATGCACTGGGCTTAAAGTTATAAGCTGTTAACTTTTGGTATAAAACGGTCCATTTGTGTGGGAGGTACAAAAAGGCACTATAAAAACATTGTATAGGCACTATAAAAACATTGTACTGTACAAAATTTCAAGTATTTGTATGCACTTGTATTAAACTTATAAGCTGTTCACTTTTGGTGCAAAATTGTGCATCTGTGTGGGAGGTACCAAAAGGGGCATGTCAACTTCACCCATTTTTCTCAGGGTGATAGCGACTAATAAACTAATACTATGTGTGGAATTTCAGAAGCTTCGAATAAGTAGTATAGCAGTTATTAAAGAATCAATATTTCACAACATTTTAGCCCTTTGTGGGGGAGGTACTAGAAGGAGTGGACCAATACGACCCATCTACGAACTTAGCCGGAGATAGGAAAAAATAAGACCACATACCAAATTTAAAGTCAATCGGTTACTTCTTTCGATAGTTTTCGTGCGCACCAACCATTAGACTTAAAATGACCCAAAACGAATAGCCGCCGAACATATTTAGGGTCTTAGGTCACTCATTCGAAGTGTTACACTTTTGGTCCGAAGCAAATGATATATACCACCGTATCACTAAAGTGAGGGTATAAATAGTGAAATGCATTGCATCAGGTGACAACCCTTTTTATCTCCTCACCATAGAGAGGATGGTATATATCATTTGCTACGAACCAAAAGTGTAACACATCGAAGGAGTGACCTAAGACCCTAAGTACGTTTTGGGTCATTTTAAGTCTAATGAGCAATGTCCGTCCGTCTGTCTGCTTTTTGTACCAAAAGTTAACCTTAATACCACTGCATACAAATACTGGAAATTTCGTACAGTGCAATGGTTTTGTAGTACCTAGAGTCTAGAGAAAAGTGGCCGTAATTGGCACGCCCCTTTTGGTAAGAAAATGTTTGGACGCAAATGGGGTTTGCAACCCCACTCACTTACGGATCAGTTGTATGGTGGAAATCGGTAATGAAGAAATCACAACTCTCGCATCTAGCCAAAGTGCAAAGACTGATTTGCGTCGGGATAACTGGCGCCCTCAGATCTGCTCCACAAATGGCACTGGAGGCGATGCTGAACCTTCAACCAATCGATATATACATAAAGTGTACCGCAGCGAAAGTGACCCTTCGGCTAAGGGAATCAGGAATAGCCATCAATACCACACACGCACATAGCTCAATCCTGGAAAGCATGGGCATAACAGACAAAATCAATAGGCCAACCGACTACTTGGCACCTAGAACAATTCGAGGTAAAAATTTTAATGTAACGTTTCCTAGCCGTGAAGATTGGGCATCAAATAGCGTCATAGAGGACGACGAGATCTCAATCTACACGGACGGATCGAAAATGGAGACGGGCACGGGATCAGGAGTATGTTCCGATACCCTTAATCTCAGAATCTCCACCAGACTCCCAGATGAATGCACTGTCTTCCAGGCAGAGATCTATGCCATTAACATTGCCGCGAAACAGATTTTGGAACGGGATATTTCTCCGAAAAAATTCAAGATCTACGTCGACAGTATGGCAGCTCTCAAGGCCTTGGGCTCTAGAACTATCAAATCACGCTGCACCGTGGACTGCTTTCTATCCTTAACCCATATTCAGGCGCACGAAATCACGCTCTGCTGGGTGCCAGGGCATAGCAACATACAGGGCAACGAATTAGCAGACGAATGTGCCAGGATAGGATCCAGTGCGCGAAATGAAACCGCGACTCTGGACGTGCAAATTCCGTTCGTGGAACTTAAAAACCAAATCGACGAACGCGGAGCAGCACTAACCAGAACGAGGTGGGATATCGTACAAAACTGCAGTACTGCAAAAACCCTTCGGCCATCCATTGATGTGAACCGTACCGAAGAATTGCTGTCCTTCAGGAAGAACACACTTAGCATCCTCACAGGAGTCATTACAGGGCACTGCGTGATAGGTAATATGGCTGCACTAAAGTGATCAAAACCGGTTTAAAATAAACAGGCCCACCGGTTTTTTGCTTCCACCGTCCACGGTTTTTCTCAAAATCATGAATTTCGAACAACCGGTGCAACCGGTTTTTTTCGTTAGTTTCCACCGGTTTTCCGGTTTTTTTATTATCACTAAAATATTAAAAATTTTTTACAACTTTATATACAAAATATCACAAATTAAGATAATAATATGAAAGATCTCCTTATATGGCCTAAAAAGACTCGGCAACTTTGCTAGAGTACGAAGCCATTCACCAATTTCTATACAAATTACAAAAATTTAAAGAAAATAAATGATTCATACGCGCAGAAGTTATGTGAAAAGTAAACGCATTCTCCCACTTCCAAACCGAAACAAAAACAAGTAAGAAAATTTCAATTGGGTAAACCGACTAGTGTATACTCTTATATATTAAAAACTCGTATATACCCACCTGCACTAAAGTGTGTATATAAAATATATATGTATACAGATTTAGTACCTCTATTAAATATTCTATTTAATACCCCGAAATATTAATATTTTCTTGACTGAACTACATATAAGGGGAATTTCATGTCAAGTGGGTTAATTTTTAAAAGTGATGTCTTCTGTCGGGATGAAGATTGCACCAAGTAGCCCTATCAGATAGTAGTTATGAGACACAATTCCAACGAGATCGGTTAAGGACTTTCCGAGTTGGAGGGTGTCAAATATTGACATTTTTGTCAAACGGTTGTTTTTCCCATCTGAAATGCTAACATGTTTGGTTGAACGTTAATTTTTTTTCAGAGTTTTATATTTATTTTGATAGATCAACAGGTCCCATCCCATGAATAGGTCACAAAGCTTTTAAAGGAAATTATCTAAGCTTTCTTTTGAGCAAAAAAATCAAAAAATAAAACATAGGTTTTTACCAAAATTTCAAGAAAGTTTAATTTTGCAAAAAAGTAGTGAACATATATTTGCTAATTTTTTTAAAAGGTTGAAGAAAAGACTATCGATAACACTTTTGGAAAATGTTTCTAAATACAATAGCTAATTAGTTATAAGTATGAGATAAAAGGACCGTTTGACTCAAATGACAATATTCATCACAATCAAACTCATAACTACTATCCAACAGGACTAAATTTGGTGCAAGATTCCTGATCAGAAGACATCGCTTTTAAAAATTTAATATTAAAAAATCGCATTTTTTGTTATTAAAAAGGAAAATGTTTTTCAAACGGCATTTTTTATACTGTTTTGTTATGCAGAAAAAACCGGTTCTACCGGTTTTCTTCGAAGAAAAAAACCGTCCACCGGTTTTTTTATAACTTAAATAAACCATCCACCGGTTTTTTATTTTTTCAAAAAAACCGGTTTTTTGATCACTCTAGGCTGCACGCATGAAGCTTCCTTACGAAGACTTCTGCAGAAGCTGCTTGGATGAAGAAGAGGAGGAGTCAGTACAGCACCTGCTATGCTCATGCAAAGGACTGCAAGAGTACCGTTTGGCCTATTTAGGGCACAGGCTTCGAAAACCTAGACGACCTAGCAGATGCACCGCTCAAACCCCTTCTCAAATTCCTCTTCTAGTCTGTCAACCTCCAATTATTTCTTCTATTCTTCTATTCTGCTCACGGGAAACACAATGGACCGAATTTTCGGCCCCGAGTGAACTCGTCAGTTGTATTCTGAAGGGCGTCCCTTTCAACCTAACCTAACCTTTTGCACCAAAAGTTAACAGCTTATAACTTTAATAACATCTCATAATAATACATAAAATTTTGTACAGTGTAATGCTTTTATAGTACCTAGAGTCCAGAGAAAAGTTACCCTTATTGGTTCGCTCCTTTTGGTACATCTCCCACAAATGGACCATTTTGTATCAAAAGTAAACAGCTTTTAACTTTAATACCAGTACATACACGGGGCAAAATCGCCTTTTTTGATATGTTTGAATCGAAAGTAAATATATTTATAACACAAATTTTTAAATATTATATATTTCTGAGAAAATAAATTGTATTTGAAAATCAATAAAATGCATTTGAAACGCATATATTAATATATTAGATCGAAATATATTTGCAAACTAAGTTTCTCAAATAAAAAATGTGTTTAAATACAAATAAAGTAATTGTTTAGGAATTTATCCAAATATATTTTATTTAAAAAATATTTTCAAGACTTTTGCTTACTTTGTAGAATTTCAGTTTAAAATTTTCCTTAGTTTCGATAAGCAGCATTAACTTCTGTTTAAATCAATAATTTCAAATTTCTGAGTCATCATTTCTTGTCAATCCTCCCAAGTAATTTATTTTGATCCAAGATTTGAATTGGTAAAGAAATTTAACACAATTAACGTATTCTTAAGTGCAAATAAATATTTGTTTCGGAAATAATAGTCCCAAATAATAACATATTGGGATGTAAACAAAGATTTGTTTAGAATAACATTTTCCCAAATATATACTTTTTGTGTGTGTACCCAATATTATATGTTTAGAGTGTACTCTAAACATATATATGTTTCAAGCCGAATATGTTTGGGACAATATACTACAGAAGCGATTTTTTTTCAGCGTGTACTTTATAGCTATTAAATGCAATTTAAAGTGATAATAATTTAAATAAAACAAAAAAAATAAATAAATTTACTAATATTTTTTTGAAACACAAGGTGAGGGGATTCATTAGTCGGTTTACCCGACTGAACTTTCTTACTTGTTTTCGCTTAATTGTTTCTTTTTTAATTCCTTACTTAAAAAGTGCTTCAAATCGGAAAGAGAACAGTATCATTTAATACCAAAAATAAAATTAAACTTTGACAGATGACAAAAAGTCAAACAACTTACGAAAAAACTATGTATGTATGCAGTTGTTACCCCCAAAGTGTCTTCTTTCAATCCATATTAATTTTGTTGGATTTGGTCTAACTTGAAAAATTGGGTTTTGGCCAGAAAATCAGGAAAATTACCCATATGTAGTGCAAGCATATGAACTGCTAAATTTACCTCTTCAATGTACTAGCCTGAGAATAAACATTTCCATTTAGCAAATAAATCAGTTTTTAATTAAAAAAGGAAAACTTGCGTATAACACTTTTCGTCTAGAAGCTGTAGGAATTTCTTCCAATGTTCCTAACTTCCAACATAAAACAATCGATTAATTTTGAATTCCAAATTGTTCCCATAGAATTTTAGACAAAATTGATTAATTTCTATGGCGACAGCATAATTTATGAAAACAATTTTGTTATTAATGATGATTGAATAAAAATGCAATATTTCACTACAGCTGCTAATCTTGAAAGAAATACGGATTTCATCTTAATAAGCCTTTCTTCTGCGATATAGTGAAAATTGCAAATTTGCATATGTAAATCGCAGAATATCCTTGTAAAATCCTACTTATCACAACATGATGTCAAGAACTCATTACAATTGTTTACAAACTTGTAAATAGACATACAATGAACTTGTAAATCTTATTCTAACCCCTTTTTGGCAAACCTCTTGGCATGCAAAAAGAAAGGGAAAACGAAAATTGCATCTCATGAACTGGAATAATTTGCATATGCAAATATTCGAAAATCGCATTTTACTTAGCTGCAGGAAATTTGCATAATGCAACTAATCCATTGTTATTGCAAAAAATTAAAAGAAACCCTCAAGTAACACACACAAGATCATTAATTTCTTTTTTCGCCAACAATCCGACCACTCAACAGGAGTGTCTGTCTGTCTGTCTGTGCCTCAGCAGCCAATGAATACCAGGGGTTAAAGGTTCACCCCGAGCGCGTGACTCTTTGCCAATTTAGCACCTTAACAATCCTCATTTATCTAAGGGTCTTTGTAAGCATTCTTTCGCACTCAAATACATATATGTATTGGCAATCGATCGATGATCATTTTGCGGATTCCCAACTCGAGGTGGTTGCAAAATTGTTTGGGTATTCCTTTTGATATGTGTGGGTATGTGTATGTGTCTTTCTCTCTCGGCGATTGTAAATTGTGATAAACGAAGTGTTTCATTTGTTGATAAAACATCAATAAATTTGCCTCTGCAAATATTATTGGTTAGAGAGGAAATGTTTGGTTTGCACCAAAGGGAGACTTTTTGCGGTATTTTAAAATGCCATAAAAAAAATTGAGATGAAGCAAATTTTATGAAATTCTAATAAGAATACACTATTTAATTGATATAACTTATTATCATTTTGGTATAGCTGTCCTTTATATGCCGATATTTTGAGAGTATGAAATACAAATACAAAAGACTTAAGAGACAAACCTAAAAATCGATATCTTCAAAAGGGTTAATTTGTTGACAAATGAAAACAGAATATAATCAATTTGAATCATGTAATATTTTAAAGGAAAACGTGTTAAAGAAAATTGGATCTGGGCAAAAATGTACAAAATTGCAATTAGCATTGAATCTAAACATTTTAACAATGCCAAATTAAAATAGAAACACAACTTTTTTGAAATCCTTCGTTCATATTTCCTTATTATCACTGACAAGAAGTTAAGTACAATAAGAATTGTGTCACTTCAGTTTCGCAGAAGTACCCACTCACCCCATTCGTGTCATTGTTTGCACGAAATTCGCAAATCAACAACATCTTAATGAACTACATGGAGTCATGTTGATTTTCTTTAAGATGTACAAAAACAACCCTTTTGGGAAATCCTCAAAAGGAGAAGGATTTAAAAGCAAGCTCTTTATGCCAGTACCTGTGATAGCCAAGTCCAACATATGGATGGATGGAATATTTGCAAGCGATTCGAGTGTTGTTAAAGATTAGCTGCATTATGCAAATCCTTGCAAAGATAGTGTGAATTCTATTTCAGGTATTTAAATATGCAAATTTTTGGGAATATATTAAATATATTTCCTTGAGTAGGCAAACAGCTTAAGCTAATGATTTGACAAAACCACAGGGAATTCCAAAAGGCTTTTATTTACAGCCTTATGCGGTTTTTCTATCGTCTGTTTTTGAAAATAGGACAATCCATTAGGAAAATATTTTCCAATCAACCAAATTTACTTTACAAAAATTAGCCATACTTTCATTTTAAAATTGAATTAGTTTAAAAATTCGAATTAATCACTATCACATATTTGAAGCCACCAATTAATTGGTGTTTTCCTGGGCTTTATAAACAACATGTCCATATGTATATACCGACTCCACCATTTTTCTCCGATCTAGATGTAATTTGGTCAAGACCACTTCCTTGTATCAGGGACGAAGCTTATAGAAATTGGTCAAAATCGGTTCAGATTTAGATATAGATAGCCTCCTTAATATATGTACATATCGATTTGGCATTTAAGCGGCATATACGCCTAATTTTCAAAAAGATATTAATGATATTTAGCCTACGACAGTTTTATGAGGCAGTAATGACCTCTGTCAAATATTATGAAAATTTGATAGAGGATAGTTATTTACGCTGATAACACTATGCAACAAAATTGTTGTCCAAGGGATGTGGATAACAGTTTCTGGTGCAATTAGGTCTCACAAACACGAACAAAATATTAAAAAACTTTTTATGGTAAATTTTTTTTTTAAATTCCAGCTTTCATGGAAAGTACATTCAGTATAAGCCTGATTGAGCCGTGTTATGCCTCAAATTAAAGGGAATTATGGGGGCTACATATGCAGCAAATATCACTTTCACGTAGAATCTTTGGATTAGTAACAATCGTCAAAATATGATTTAAAAAAAACACTTTTTCCTGGTACAAAACAAAACCATAAAAAATAGAAGAAGAAAATCGAAAAAATTAACGAAGAAAACACTGTCTATTTGAAAATATATGTAAAAGTTATGAGCCATTTTGTAAATGTTAGGGAAATTCAAAAAAATCTTGTTTCAAATTTTTTCGTTTTTAAATGATGTTTTTGCTTATATTGAATGCGCCATATGTGAGAGAGACATATAAGAGACATTGCACTTGCATTTTATTTTATGAGGATTGATGTCAGACATTATAAAATTATAGAGAGGACGAGGTTTTATGGCCGTTCGTAACCCTCCATAAAACATGATATGCAATGTGAGAGCTATGTATGTATATTGGATGAGGTCCGCTCAGATAGAGGGTCATTCCACAATACGAGGGCGGTTCCGAAATCCTCCAATTCTATCCCTTGATTGAAATAATAGTTTTCCTCAATGTCTTCAAAATAGTGGTTTACAACTGTAATTGCATCTTCATTTGAGGTAAAACGCTTGCCAGCAAGGAATTTTTTTAGATTTGGGAACAGGTAAAAGTCACTTGGAGCTAAATCAGGAGAATAAGGTGGGTGGTCAAGCAACTCGTACTTTAATTGGTTGATTTTAGTCATTGTTAAAACACTCTTGTGCGCTGGTGCGTTGTCTTGATGAAAAATTATTTTTTTGTGTTGTAAGCCAGGACGTTTTTCTCGAATTTGTATATTTAATTGATCCAAAAGGTTGCAATAGTACTCTGAATTTATTTTTTACCCTTTTGCAGATAGTCAATCAATAAAATACGTTTGAAGTCCCAAAAAACCGTTGCCATAACCTTACCAGCCGATTGAATTGTTTTTGCCTTCTTTGGGGCACTTCCTCCAGCTTCAGTCCATTGTTTGGATTGTTCTTTTGTCTCTGGAGTATAGTGGTGGATCCATGTCTCATCAACAGTTATGAAACGACGTTTAAAATCCATTTTATTTCGCTTAAAACGATCCAAACAAGCTTGAGAAATGTTCATTCTTATGCGTTTTTGGTCGACTGTTAACAAGTGCGGCACCCATCTTGCAGAAAGCTTTTTCATCTGTAGTTCTTCATGCAAAATTAAATGGACTCGATCATTTGAGATGCCCATGATATTAGCTATTTCACGCACTTTTATTCGTCGATCATTTAATACCATATCATGCACTTTGGCTACAATGTCTGTTGTTGTTGCTGTTTTTGGACGTCCACTACGTGGTTCATCTTCAATGCTTGTACGACCACGTTTAAATTCAGCAACCCAATTTTTTACTGTTGCATATGAAGGAGCACTTTCACCTAACACATTCGCCATATCATTATGAATTTCTTGTCCCAATAAACCTTTTTTATGTAAATATTTAATGACACCATGCATTTCTAATTTTTCCATTGTAAAAAAATCGCGGATGCGTCTTTTGTGAACACCTGTTTCTATATGCATGAGTTGCCAGATCGAAACAAAATTTAACATGTGTTCATAGCAGAGATGGAAGTTTCCAAAACACTTAACTTTTTTCTGTTTATACCGCGCTTTTTGTGCTAGGCTAAGAAGTTTCCGAACCGCCCTCGTATGTGTGGTTTTTTATTTATGAGGTTTCCATTCAGTTACGCCTTTTAGGGGCATGGACATCCCAGTCGTATATACAGGTAGTAAAATTATACGTACGCAATACAAAGTAGTACGCGGCAGTCTTGAAAATATTGGGTGTCTACTTTCGAAGCAAATTATATATCAGCTACAGGTACTGCATCTTATGCACCTTAAACCCGGAATTTATGAATGAAATTTCTTATTAATAAATTAGTGTAATTCAGCGCCTTAAAGAGATATGTCGATTTTCTGAAAAATATTACAAAGTTATATTTCGAAGTATGAGTAAAAGGCAAAGATCTTTTCAATGTGTAAATGATCCCGACAATTTCTGCTACATCTGCGGAAAATATGTAATTAAAACCAGTAAGGAAAGGCAGAAAGTCGGGCGGGGTCGACTATATCTGTGGTCACAAGGCATAACAGCATAACTCGAGTTATGCTCAAATTGCGTTTTTGATGCCACGATGTTCCCCATATTCGATTACATATTGTGACAAATTTTGGTGATGATACCTTGTTTAGTTGTTCAGATACAAGGCAAGACTTATTAGCATATCTCGCTGTATCACTACATTTCATAACGTACATAACAGCATATCTCATATTTTTTCCTTTGAAAACTATACATGTGTTTTTATTCCCCATTTATCATTGGACTATTGAAGATGTAAATTGAATGAAGTCGTAACAGCATATCTGAGTTATGTTATTAGTCCAAGTTGAACTAAGCCCTAGCACAAAAGCATAACTCAACTTATGCTGTTATTCCAAAATCTAATATTGACTATTGAATGTTGTAAATTTCGAAATCATCCTTTGATTTATCAGCATAAGTCGATATATTCTGCAATATATAATAAAATTCATTTTGTAATAACGACACAACTCGAGTTGTGTGTTTTGTAACTTAATTTATTTAAAAAGGGAATAACAGCATAAAACAGTTTTTAGCCTATAACATTTATAATTAAAATAATTATATAAATGTGTTCGTATTAATTAATTTCACTTCCGAGTCCTGAGAAATTGGAGGCGTAAAATTCAAAATAAGTTTATAAATATTTTTGCTATATCGATGCAAACCTTTAAAATGCTCTCCTGAAAACTTGCAAAAACACACATATGCTGTTATGCCTTGCGACCACAGATATAATACCCTACACCTCCTTAACATTGCGATAAGGGTCATTGCCATGATAATTTGGAATAATTGGTAAATGGGTAGAAACATATTATCTAATTCTGAAATGATAATCGCTAAATTAAGCAATATTCGTTCCTAAATTGAGAAACATCTTTCTGGAAAATTTTAATGATCGGAAGTAAAATACAACTTCTATAGCGGTTTGATACCAAATCAGGAGGAACATATATATGGAGCTTTAATATAAATCTGAACCGATCTTCCCTGAATACTCATTTATGTAAAAAGACCTCCTTCTGTCGAATTTCGTACTGATCGGATATAAAATACAGTCTCTACAGCGCTTACATGTCAACATATATATGGGGGCTATATCTAAATCTGAACCGATTTTCTCCGAATTTGGCAGTATTCCTTCATGTAATAAGAAACCTCTTTCTGCCGAATTTCGCACTGATCGGATATAAAATACAGTTTTTACAGCGCTTACATGTCAATCGGGGGTAACATATATATGGGGGCTATATCTAAATCTGAACCGATTTTAACAAAATTCAATAGGGATCGTCCTTGGGCCAAAAAAAGATATGTGTAAAGTTTCGTCGAGATCAGACCATAATTGCGACCTGTACTTTGATTACAAGAATACATGCACAGACGGACAGACAGACAGACGGACATAGCTAAATCAACTCAGAAAGTGATTCTAAGTCGATCGGTATAATAAACGATGGGTCTATTTCTTCTCCTTTTGGGTGTTACAAACAAATGCACAAAGTTATAATACCCTGTACCACAGTGTGGTGTAGGGTATAAAAATCGACGTGCGTTTAGTAAAATAATAGAAGAAATATATGTGTAATATTTTGGAATACGAGTTAAAATATGAACGAACCGTGGACACCTAGTATTTTGTGTAATTCGTGCCATGTAAATCTTACTCGATGGACTAGTGGAAGAATGCGGTAAATACTTTAAAATTTATGTATTACAATGTTTTGTGGCATAAAACGTTTCAATTTGAGACTTCACGTGCAATTTGGAATGCCAATGATTTGGAGACTATTTTTGTCTAAGTTAATAGATTGTAGTAGGAAGTGTCCAAGTATACCTAACAGCCTAATAACGGAAACATCATCAAGTTCAACTGAGTACTCAACTCTAAGCGATAAGTTTGAGTCAGAAGTCATCGCTTTTAACTCATTTTCAACTCATTGATCTAGTGAGAGATTTGGAACAGACCAAAGATAAGGCAGAACTACTTACATCTGGGATGAAACAGTACAATATTTTGGCCCCAGATGTTAACATATCATATTATAGAGTCCGTGATATACCTTACAAACAACTTTATACAACTGTGGATAACAGATGCTTTTGCAAGGACATTCCCGGATTGTTCAAGGAACTTAATCAAACATACAATTCAAAGGAATGGCGGTTGTTGACAGCAGTAAAGAAGGTTTGAAAGCAGTACTTTTACACAACGGAAATCAGAAACCGTCGATTCCCATTGCTCATGCTGTCAACACTAAGAAATCATACGAAACAATGGCTAAATTGATAAAATACATAAAATATGAACATGACTGGAAAATTTGTTGCGATTTAAAAGTAGTTGGTATGCCACCACGGCATATTAAGCTGCGGCTCTTTAAAAGCCTTAAGGAAATATGGCAATTCACTCTCATATTTAAAAAGTTTATTTAATAGTCTTTCTTTTCAAAAAATCGAAGATGGAGTTTTTGATGGGCCTTAAATAAGGAAACTGATGAAAGATGTGCATTTCGAATCATATTTGACGTCGGATGAAATTGCAGCATTTCCTTGGATCAAATAAAAGATCGCAATATGAAACAATGATTAATGATTTGTTAACAAATTATGAAGAAATTGGTTAGAAATATATTTTGTTATATTTATGTATATAACACATATGTATGTATTTTTCCAACTTATTTTTAGCTTTATGTATTCCAACAGGTGTAAATATGTCCATCAAAATTAATTTCTTGCATTTTCATTTAAACTTTTTCCCCAAGAATCTTGGCGACGTAAGTGACGAACATGGAGAAAGGTTTCACCAAGAATTGAAGTCCATCGAGCGGCGTTACCAAGGGCACTGGGATGAAAGAATGATGGGAGATTATATTTGGTTCCTCATTAGAGAAACCGATTCCGAAATCTACAAACGTCAACAAAGAACTCACAATTACTTCTAATGAAACTTTTGCATGTAAATAAACTCAAATGTACATAATACTCGTATAAATAAAATCGCTATTTAAACAGAAATTAAAAAAAAAAAGATTTTTTGAAATTCTCTTACCTCTACCAAAAAGGCTATAATTTCTAAATTTTCCCATGGTTTTTTTTTCAAATAGGCATTATTTTCTTCGCTAGGATGCAAACTTTTAAAAAATAAAATAAAATATTTTTTTTCGACTTTTTTCTATTTTTATGTTTTTTTTTGTCCAAGAATTTTTTTTTTTTAAAAATCTACTTTTTGCAGTTTGTTTAATGACTGTTACTAAACCACTATCTCTAAGTGGTAGCCCACATTAATAGATTCAATTTAACGTATAAGTCGACCTGATCGGGCATATACTCCAAAAATTATAGTGCAAATACTAAGGGTACCTTCGACGATAATAGTATTTTTAATAAAAAATTTGCTTAAAAAAATTTTTGGTTTTGATTTTATATTACAGTATGCCACAATCTATACAAAAAAAAGAATTTTTAAGTCTAGGACACAAAAAACATTTTTTTTTGTTGCGTAGTGTAATAAACTTTTCAAAATTTGTTAAGGTATTTTTTGTTTTAGCAAATTCTTTTAAAACATGTAAGAAATTTCAGTCGGGTAAACCGACAAAGGTATACCGGATGTGGTGATAACTCCCATTTTTAACAGGACTGTAGGAATTTTAAAAACTTTACCCTGTGCAAAAATTTTGAGAATTTATATGCATTGGTATTCGCGATATAAGCTGTTAACTTTTTGTACATGATAATAACGCAAGACTGTAGGTTCTATAAAACCATTACACTCTGCAAAATTTCAAGTATTTGTATGCACTGGTCTTAAAGTTATAAGCTGTTAATATTTGTTGCAAAATGGTCCATTTGTGTGGGTGGCACCAAAATGGGTGCGGCAACTTCTCCCATTTTGTAGAAGGTGATAGCGACTAAAAAAGTAATACTATGTGTGGAATTTCAGAATATATCAATAGGTTGTATATATATTACACAGTGCGACAGTCCAAAAACCAAAAACCGCGATACTATTTTTCTTGTAGGTCTTGGCGAGTAGAACAATGTTTATTCTACGAAATTTGCCTGACACCCCCAAAATCCGGGTTTATCGAAAAACCGATTTTCTTGCCTCTTTCACATGCACGCGTATAATTTTGTTAATTGTTAACCGATTTTCAATATATTCTTAATCGTCGTAAAATTCTAAGACGATTTAGCCATGTCCGAATGTCCGTCCGTCCGTTTGTTGTAATCACGCTACAGTCCGTAATAATAGAGCTAGGTTGATCAAATTTGGTAGAAATCTCTCTTATAGTTGCAGGTTGTTTGGGATTGCAGATGGGCCATATCGGTCAATGTTTTGATATAGCTCCCCTATAGAGGTCGCTCCAAAATACGGGTTTTGAGCCACAGATACCACATTTTTAAAGCAATTTAGCAGAAACTCTGCAGTTTGTATTCTGTTTTGAAAAGAATTCATCACAGCAAAAATTTTACAAATCGGTTCATATTTGGTTATAGTCAAAATACAAAATATATGTATTTAAGCCATAAGTACCATATTTATACCCTCACTTTAGTGTGACGAGGGTATATATCATTTGCTACGGAAAAAAGTGTAACACGTCGAAGGAGTGACCTAAGACCCCAAGTATGTTCGGAGGAAATCTGTTTTGGATCATTTTAAGTAGAATGAGCAATGTCCGTCCGTCTGTATGTCTGTCTGTCTGTCTGTGTGTCTGCTGGCTGGTGCGCACGATAACTCTCGAAAGGAGTAACCGATTGACCTCAAATTTGGTATGTGGTAATATTTTTTTCTATCTCCGGCTAAGTTAGAAGATGGGCCATATTGGTCCACTCCTTCTAGTACCTCCCCCACAAAGGGTTAAAATGTTGTGAAATATTGATTCTTTAATAACTGCTATACTACTTATTCGAATCTTTTGAAATTCCACACATAGTATTAGCTTATAAGTCGTTATCAACTCGAGAAAAATGGGAGAAGTCGCCACGTCCCTTTTGGTACCTCCCACACAAATGCACCATTTTGCACCAAAAGTTAACAGCTTATAACATTAATAACAGTGTATAAAAATACTTGAAATTTTGTACAGTATTATGCTTTTATATTGCCTACAGTCCAGGGAAACATGGATGTTGTTGTCACGCCCCTTTTGGTACCTCCCACACAAAGGTACCTTTTTGCACCAAAAGTTAACAGCTTATAACATTAAAACCAGTGTATAAAAATACTTGGAATTTTGTACAGTGTAATATTTTTATAGTGTCTATAGCCCTGTGAAAAATGGGCGTTATTGCCACGCCCCTCTTTGTATCTCCCACACAAAATGCCCAAATCATACCACAATTTAAAGTCTCATAACGTTTATACCAGTGCACATAAATGCTTATAAGTCGGCACAGTGCAACGAATTTAAAGTTCTAATGTTCAGCAAAAAAAAGGTGTATTTGATAAACCCCTTCTGGTACCTCCCACACAAATTGACAGAATAATTCGAGTAATATTCAATATTACATTACTCACAAAGTGAGGGTATACCTTAGTCGGTTTACCCGACTGAAACTTTCTTACTTGTTTCTAAGCATTTTAACTGAATCTTTGCAGTTTGTATTTAATTAAGACAAGAAATTATCGCAGTAAATTTTTTTTAAATCAGTTCATATTTTGTTATAGTCCACCTATAGATGTCGCTCCCAAAAATGCTTATTTAAGCCATAAACACCACATTTTCTAAGAAATTTAGCAGAAAGTTTGCAGTTTGTATTCTATTTTGGCAAGAATTCATCTCAATAAAATTTATACAAATCGGGTTTTACACGTATATTGTCCGTTTTGAGTTTGAGTTTGTGCATTTGTTTGAAACAAGCAGAAGGAGAAGTGATAGACCCATCGTTTATTATACCGATCGACTTGGAATCACTTCCTTCCGTCTGTAGATGTATCGTTGTAATCAAGTGTAGGTTGTTGTATGCACAGTGCTCTTTTTTGGCCCGGGGACGATCCCTATTCTGAAAGAATTTGGAGAGAAGAGGAGAGATAGACCTTTCGAACGATGTATATTTGGTTTATTTGAAGCTGTTTGAATATAAATAGGTTTATTTGTCCTACAAACACATTTTTGCCCGTCATTTTCTAGTTTAGGCAACGTTTTTACCAATTATATTTTGGGAGAACCGTACGATTAACTAATTTACATATATAGCACTTTATAAGGAAAAAATTAATAACTCCGTCAATTGCAAACGGATTTTTAAGAGACTGGTTGCATTTTTTTTTGCTTATAAAATATACTATATATGTAAATTAATTAATTGTACGGCTATCTCACAATATAATTGGTAAAAACCTTGCCTAAACTAGATAATGACGGACAAAAATGAAAAAAAATGTGTTTGTAGGACAAATACATCCATATTCCTACAGCTTCAAATAAAAACCAGTAAGGAAAGGCAGAAAGTCGGGCGGGGCCGACTATATAATACCCTACACCTCCCTAACAATGCAAGAAGGGTCATTGCCATAATACTATGGAATAATTGGTAAATGGGTAGAAACATATTACCTAATTCTGAAACGATAATCGCTAAATTAAGCAATATTCGTTCCTAAATTGAGAAACATCTTTCTGGAAAATTTTAATGATCGGAAGTAAAATACAACTTCTATAGCGGTTTGATACCAAATCAGGAGGAACATATATATGGAGCTTTAATATAAATCTGAACCGATCTTTCTGAATACTCATTCATGTAAAAAGACCTCCTTCTGTCGAATTTCGTACTGATCGGATATAAAATACAGTCTCTACAGCGCTTACATGTAAAATCGGGGGTAACGTATATATGAGGGCTATATCTAAATCTGAACCGATTTCTTCCAAATTTAACAGTGTTCATTCATATAATAAGAAACCTCTTTCTGCCAAATTTCATACTGATCGGATATAAAATAAAGTTTTTACAGCGCTTACATGTCAAATCGGGGTAACATATATATGGGGGCTATATCTAAATCTGAACCGATTTTAACCAAATTCAATAGGGATCGTTCTTGGGTCAAAAAAAAGATGTGTGTAAAGTTTCGTCGAGATCGGACCATAATTGCGACCTGTACTTTGATTACAAGAATACATGCACAGACGGACAGACAGACGCACAGACGGACGGACATAGCTAAATCAACTCAGAAAGTGATTCTATGTCGATCGGTATAATAAACGATGGGTCTATTTCTTCTTCTTTTGGGTGTTACAAATAAATGCACAAAGTTATAATACCCTGTACCACAGTGTGGTGTAGGGTATACAAATATACATCGTTCGAAAGGTCTAATTCTCTTCTTTCCAAATTCTTTTAGAGATTGAAAATCGGTTGATAAAAATAAAGGAAAGGCAAGAAAATCGGGTTTTTACCCGTAAATCCGGATTTTGGGGTTGTCCGGGGAATGCCAAAAAAAGATTCGTGTTTAATCGACAAGACCCACAGGAAAACCAGTAAGGAAAGGCAGAAAGTCGGGCGGGGCCGACTATATAATACCCTACACCTCCCTAACAATGCGATAAGGGTCATTGCCATAATAATTTGGTCATATCGGGAGTAACGTATATATGGGGGCTATATCTAAATCTGAACCGATTTCTTCCAAATTTAACAGTGTTTATTCAAATAATAGGAAACCTCTTCCTGCCGAATTTCATACTGATCGTATATAAAATACAGTTTTTACAGCGCATACATGTCAAATCGGGGGTAACGTATATATGGGGGCTATATCTAAATCTGAACCGATTTCTTCCAAATTTAACAGTGTTCATTCATATAATAAGAAACCTCTTTCTGCAGAATTTCATACTGATCGGATATAAAATAAAATTTTTACAGCGCTTACAAGTCAAATCGGGGGTAACGTATATATGGGGGCTATATCTAAATCTGAACCGATTTTTTCCAAATTTAGCAGTATTCCTTTATGTAATAAGAAACCTCTTTCTGCCAAATTTTGCACTGATCGGATATAAAATACAGTTTTTACAGCGCTTACATGTCAAATCGGGGGTAACATATATATGGGGGCTATATCTGAATCTGAACCGATTTTCTCCGAATTTAGCAGTATTCCTTCATGTAATAAGAAACCTCTCTTTGCCGAATTTCGCACTGATCGGATATAAAATAACATTTTTACAGCGCTTATATGTCAAATCGGGGGTAATGTACATATGGGGGCTATATCTAAATCTGAACCGATTTCTTCCAAATTTAACAGAGTTCATTCATGTAATAAGAAACCTTTTCCTGCCGAATTTCATACTGATCGGGTATAAAATAAAGTTTTTACAGCGCTTACATGTCAAATCGGGGCTAACATATATATGGGGGCTATATCTAAATCTGAACCGATTTTAACCAAATTCAATAGGGATCGTCCTTGGGCCAAAAATAAGATATGTGTAAAGTTTCGTCGAGATCGGACCATAATTGCGACCTGTACTTTGATTACAAGAATACATGCACAGACAGACGGACAGACAGACAGACGGACAGACAGACAGACAGACAGACGGACAGACGGACATAGCTAAATCGACTCAGAAAGTGATTCTAAGTCGATTGGTATAATAAACGATGGGTCTATTTCTTCTCCTTTTGGGTGTTACAAACAAATGCACAAAGTTATAATACCCTGTACCACAGTGTGGTGTAGGGTATAAATAGTATTGCGTCATTTGCTTCTCAACTTGAGTTTATTTTGTCGCACTGTGTTATTGAAAAAGTCATATTCGACTAAATGTTAACCCTTTGTGGGAGAGGTACTAGAAGCAGTGGATCGTATCAAACATGAGGTCAATCGGTTACTCCTTTCGAGAGTTATCGTGCGTACCAGCAGACAGACATCCATGCAGATAGACAGATAGACGGACGGATCATTTGACTTAAAATGACCCAAAACGGATATTCAGGGAACATACTTGGGGTCTTAAATCACTACTTCGATGTGTTACACTTTTGGTCCGTAGAAAAAGATATATAACCTCGCTTTACTAAAACTTTTACATTTATTTTATTTTTAAATTCGTATGGCTTGACACCAGAAATAGACAACATTCTAACATTATTATGTAAAGGAAATTGGTTTATATTCTGCACTGATATTAACAAAATGCTAGGACGGGGTCTGGCAAAAAAAAATTAAAAAATCAATTTTCAAATGCAGACAGAAATTAATAACGCCATTAACTATTTAAAAATTAATATATTTCAAAGAAATGTTTGTGTGTTTTGTGGTTTTCAAGAAGAAATAAAAAATAGTCCAGCAGTGTTAAATCACACGATATTAGAGGCCACGCCACAGGCCCACGACGCGAAATAATGCGCCCACCAAAAGTTTCCTTCAATAAATTGATTGTTTCGTTTGCTGTATGACATATAGCGCCGTCTTGTTGGAACCAAAGGTCCCATAGAGCACACCAAAAAGTGACTTTTTGTGGATGTAACGGCGTTTGAACAATGGCTTGTGGATACTCATTCATCCAAAAGTGAACTTCATCGCTGAACAAAATGTTCTTGTTTCCTTGCGCGATGCGTCGCGCGAATCGAACCATTACTTTGGTAATAAATTTGCACGATTTGCAAACATTGTTCCGGAGTAAAAAGACCAACTCCGAAATAAGTATTGCCAGATTAAAAAGCACACGTCTAAAAAAAACACCCAGTATATGCAAAAATCAATCCCACAATTCCCAAAAAAATTTCGAAAATTCCTAAAAATTCAATTTTTTTTGGGTTTCCCGTATATCTACTATACTAACAGCCAAAAATCTACAAATATATATATTTATATATTTATAAATATATCAATTTGTTTTCATCATATAGCTAATTTTGTTGCCAACTCAGAAAGGTTGGAGTGAACGAAATCGCTGCATATTCTGCTCCGATATTCACAAAACACTAGGACAGGGTCTTTGAAAATAGAAAAATTCAATTTCCAAATGCAGATATCTCGGTAACTACACAAGATAACTGTTAGTTGTAAAAAGTCTTGTGTAGACGTCGGGTGAAAACAAAAAAAATACGAATGTGACAAAAAAGACGAAAGTAACACGCTCTCAAACATTTTGTTTACCCGAGGTGACCTACCCTGAGGCCCTGTAGCTTCGGCCCAGTACAGCATTGGGGATCCAAATTCAAAACTTAACTTCTCTAATACCTGTTCTACAAACATGAATGATTTCCCTTTTTTAATTCCTCCCAGATAAGATACAGGAGGTGTTCTACTGATTCCTCAACCTCGTCGTCTCCACAGCTTCTGCAAAAGTAATTATGCAAGACCTTTAATCTCTCTGCGTACCGTCCAATAAGACAGTGACCTGTCATGACAGGCACGATAAGTGAGACGTTCGTTCTCGACAACGACTGCGGTGCTTTGGTTCGTTTTGAGTCTAGGCTGAGCCACATCAGCCTGGAATGTATGCAATTCCTGACTAGTACCACCAGTCATTTGTTACCGTAAGTGCACTATCTCTCAAGAGGAGCTTGCAGGTTGCTAGAGGCATGCCCACACGTTCCAGGTCACCTGGAGCGTGTAAGGGAGTTCCTAGTCATACAAGTTCATCTGCCTTCCATTTCCCTGGTATATCCCTGTGGCCCGGCACCCATATGAGGTGAATATTGAACTGTTCAGCCATCTCGTTAAGAGATCTGCAACAGTCGAGGGCAGTTTTTGAATTCAGGAATATAGTTTCCAGGGACTTGATAGCAGCCTGACTATCAGAGAAAATATTTATTCCTGCAGAGCTGTCCACCAGACGACAATGCCCTACAGCATTATCGGTATAACTACTGCCGTATACAACCAATAACCTATACGCGGGTTCACCCCAGCTTTTTCCTATTGCCCTTTTACAGGTATATAGCGTTACCACAGCCTTATTTGCTCTTTCCAAAATGTTGGGTTTCAAGCGCATCTTCCTGTCTAGTAAAATGTCTATATTTCGTATAGAAAAGTATCATCAGTGATGCTTTTCGTATAGAAAAGTATCATCAGTGATGCTTTTCGTATAGAAAAGTATCAACAGTGATGCTTTTCGTATAGAAAAGTATCAACAGTGATGCTTTTCGTATAGAAAAGTATCAACAGTGCTACTTTTCGTATAGAAAAGTATCATCAGTGATACTTTTCGTATAGAAAAGTATCATCAGTGATACTTTTCGTATAGAAAAGTATCATCAGTGATACTTTTCGTATAGAAAAGTATCATCAGTGATACTTTTCGTATAGAAAAGTATCATCAGTGATGCTTTTCGTATAGAAAAGTATCATCAGTGATGCTTTTCGTATAGAAAAGTATCATCAGTGATGCTTTTCGTATAGAAAAGTATCATCAGTGATGCTTTTCGTATAGAAAAGTATCATCAGTGATGCTTTTCGTATAGAAAAGTATCATCAGTGATGCTTTTCGTATAGAAAAGTATCATCAGTGATGCTTTTCGTATAGAAAAGTATCATCAGTGATGCTTTTCGTATAGAAAAGTATCATCAGTGATGCTTTTCGTATAGAAAAGTATCATCAGTGATGCTTTTCGTATAGAAAAGTATCATCAGTGATGCTTTTCGTATAGAAAAGTATCATCAGTGATGCTTTTTGTATAGAAAAGTATCATCACCTGTCTATTTTGCGCTTTCAGAGTAGGGAATTTCAATACCCCCAAAGGAGACAGGTATAACTCGCTGTACCTTATTTCTCCTGGTGAAAAGAATTAGTCTTGGTCAGGTTAACACCAAGACAATTACCGGAAGCCCATCTTGCGGTTCGTGAAGAGCCTGCTTTACGATGTATCTGAGAGTATCCAGAAACTTCCCTCTAACAGCTATTTCCACGTCATCTGCATAGGAAACAACTATGACACCCATCATCTCCAGAGAAAGTAAAATATTGATCGTGGAGAGATTCCATAGCATATAAGAGATAAGACATCCCCTTGGGGCGTTCCCCTGCTGACAAATCTGTTCTTTAATAATAAAATGAGCATTGGTCTAATCAGAGTTATTAATTTTTTCCATTTCCATTTCGGGAAAATTTTCAACCAAAAGAGAATATTTTGTAATTTGTTATCTAACCTCAGCCCTTATGACTTTCCCTTGTTTGTTCGCTCCTTCTAGATTCAACTTGATTCATCCTTAATGATACAAGTTCTGTGGTGTTTTGAAAACAAATATTTGAAGACAGACATTTAAGATTTTCATTTTTTCCAAAAATTCTCAACAAAATTTTCTCACGATTTAAAGTGGATTTTTTTCATGAAAAACAAACCAAAAATTTAGAAAAAATCGTACATAAGATTTCCCTTTTTTCTGGATGGGGTTATTTTTTTTTTATTAATAACCAACAACTATTAGAAAAAAATCGACTATTCAATCATCTAATGATCGAAAACAAACCCTTTATTTAATCAACTACAAAGACAAAAGACGTTCGTCCGTCTGTCTGTCTGAAAGAATTTGCATATGCTGTCCTATGATGGGAAGATGTTCACAAGAAAGGATGCTCAGCATGCTCAAGATAACCAACCACCATTCTCTCTCTGCTCTTCGAGGAAATAGAAGAAATAGCCTTGGGGTATGCAGCCGTTAACGGATTTATCTGTTTGTCTAGGTTTTATGCTTGGCATGAAAAATGATTTTTTTTACCCAATTTTTTTGGCTCCTTTGAAATATTTGTTTACATTTTTTATACAACTTTCAATTTTTGTCATAAAAATTGAATATTCAAATGAAGGTTACCGTTTTTTTTTTGAGAAAGTGCAACCGAAGTTGTTGTAGCTGTCACCGTGGGGTTAAGTATCCTGGGAAACTAAATTTTAAGAAGCTATTTAAGATGACAAAAAAAGCTAGAGGTAAAAAATTAAAAAAAAAAACAGAATTGGTGATTCGAAAAAACGTGACCAACTATCTACTCTAGTTTTCTTAAATCAATTCTTTACTATTCATACCTTCGATGTTTTTAAGTGGACACCCTGTGGTTTTGCCAAAAACAATCGTCTCAAGGAAAAAATATTTTCAATATCTTTATCTACTTAGCAAAAAATTTGCATATTTAAATATGTGCTTGAAAACTCATTGGCGATAATTTGCATAATTCTGCTAATCTCTAAAAACACTCTTCTCACATGCAAATCTGGCATCAATCGATAGAACTGATGTCGGACACCCAAGAAACAAACCCACATTATGAAAATCGCGTATTTTTCAAATACTCTATACTTGAGTTCGCACCTTAATCTACCCTTTTTGTGTGAGGATTTGCGAAAGGGTTGGTTGGCGATTCCTATACATACATTGTTAAGATGTTTCTTTGGTTTGCGATTTCTTTACATTGTTAAAATGTTTCCTTGGTTTGCGAAAATCTCCTTATGCGGATTTGTGTGCCAAAAACCTAGGGGTGTTTGCGAAACCGAAGTGGCCCATTTGTTATTGATTTCTAATAGAGGTAATAAATAATGTGTAAACATGTATTGATATTTAGAAAATTATCAGATTTTATTGACAATAACATCTATTGTGTTATTGTAACAATAGTAATTGACTATTGCGATTTTATGTGCAAACTGGGAGGAATATATTCATATAGCGTTCATTCCATGTCAAACCGAACGCCATCCCGATTTCAAAATGAAGTGGCATATCAATTCTCTGCTCAAATCAAAACATTTTATAGTTGGCGAAAAAAATACAACAATTTTTTCCAGATGTTATTAGCATCTAAAATCTGAGAAAATTGGAAAATATTCTTAAAGGGCGTACGTTTCAAGTTCTGTATTTTCGAAACACGTGGACGGATTTTTACAAAAGAAGGCTCATTTTAAAGGTCGTAAGTTCTTTTTTTCATAGCAGGGATTTATATTCGCTTCGCTGACGTTTTTGAGTACATCCGATGCATTTGCAAATTTAATTTGTATTTTACACATCAATGACTTAAAATTCTGTAAAAAATATAGTTATGTAGCCCCACATATTCTAAATGAACGCTGAAAATTTGAAGATGGTGTTCAGCCCCGTTCTTTTTTAAAAAAATAGTTATTAAGAAATTCCTGAGATGTGAACATTGCATTTAATATATTTTAAAAACGCGTTTGCAGATTTATACAAATAAGAGCTCTTCTTGAAGGTCTTGACTAGGACATCCTCGACATATGCGAAAATTCACCAATATTTGCATATATAGTTATTTATTGTTCCTCTTTAATTATACCCTACACCACACTGTGGTACAGGGTATTATAAGTTTGTTTCACGGCATGTTTGTAACACCTGAAAATAACACAGCTAGACCCACCTTATACTTTAAGGTATAATCGACTCAGAATCACTAGCTGAGTCGATTTAAATATGTCTGTCCGTCCGTCCGTCTGTCCATGTAAAGTTGTTCGTCGACTACAGGTCGCAATTTCACTCCGATCGTTCTGAAATTTTGCAGTTTAGAGTATTTCGCAGCTGTTAAGATCGCTATTGAATTTGGTTGAAATCGTTTCAGATTTAGATATAGCTCCCATATATATATTTCGTCCGATTTGGCCCTTTAGTCCTATAGAAGCTGTATTTTACATCCAATCGTTTTGAAATTTAGAATGGTAGAGTTTCTTGATCCATGAACCAACATTGCCAACATCGGCTAAGATTTAGCTATAGCTCCCATATATATGTTTCGTCCGATTTTGCTCTTTAGTCCTGAAGAAGCTGTATTTTACATCCAATCATTTTGAAATTTAGAATGGTAGAGTTTCTTGATCCACGAACCAACACTACCGAATTTGAAGAAAATCGGTTAAGATTTAGCTATAGCTCCCATATATATGTTTCGTCCGATTTGGCCCTTTAGTCCTATAAAAGCTGTATTTTACATCCAATCGTTTTGAAATTTAGAATGGTAGAGTTTCTTGATCCATGAACCAACATTGCCGAATTTGAAGAAAATCGGTAAAGATTTAGCTATAGCTCCCATATATATGTTTCGTCCGATTTTGCTCTTTAGTCCTGAAGAAGCTGTATTTTACATCCAATCATTTTGAAATTTAGAATGGTAGAGTTTCTTGATCCATGAACCAACACTACCGAATTTGAAGAAAATCGGTTAAGATTTAGCTATAGCTCCCATATATATGTTTCGTCCGATTTGGCCCTTTAGTCCTATAGAAGCTGTATTTTACATCCAATCGTTTTGAAATTTAGAATGGTAGAGTTTCTTGATCCATGAACCAACATTGCCAACATCGGCTAAGATTTAGCTATAGCTCCCACATATATGTTTCGTCCGATTTTGCTCTTTAGTCCTGAAGAAGCTGTATTTTACATCCAATCATTTTGAAATTTAGAATGGTAGAGTTTCTTGATCCATGAACCAACACTACCGAATTTGAAGAAAATCGGTTAAGATTTAGCTATAGCTCCCATATATATGTTTCGTCCGATTTTGCTCTTTAGTCCTGAAGAAGCTGTATTTTACATCCAATCATTTTGAAATTTAGAATGGTAGAGTTTCTTGATCCATGAACCAACACTACCGAATTTGAAGAAAATCGGTTAAGATTTAGCTATAGCTCCCATATATATGTTTCGTCCGATTTGGCCCTTTAGTCCTATAAAAGCTGTATTTTACATCCAATCGTTTTGAAATTTAGAATGGTAGAGTTTCTTGATCCATGAACCAACATTGCCGAATTTGAAGAAAATCGGTAAAGATTTAGCTATAGCTCCCATATATATGTTTCGTCCGATTTTGCTCTTTAGTCCTGAAGAAGCTGTATTTTACATCCAATCATTTTGAAATTTAGAATGGTAGAGTTTCTTGATCCACGAACCAACACTACCGAATTTGAAGAAAATCGGTTAAGATTTAGCTATAGCTCCCATATATATGTTTCGTCCGATTTGGCCCTTTAGTCCTATAAAAGCTGTATTTTACATCCAATCGTTTTGAAATTTAGAATGGTAGAGTTTCTTGATCCATGAACCAACATTGCCGAATTTGAAGAAAATCGGTAAAGATTTAGCTATAGCTCCCATATATATGTTTCGTCCGATTTTGCTCTTTAGTCCTGAAGAAGCTGTATTTTACATCCAATCATTTTGAAATTTAGAATGGTAGAGTTTCTTGATCCATGAACCAACACTACCGAATTTGAAGAAAATCGGTTAAGATTTAGATATAGCTCCCATATATATATTTCGTCCGATTTGGCCCTTTAGTCCTATAGAAGCTGTATTTTACATCCAATCGTTTTGAAATTTAGAATGGTAGAGTTTCTTGATCCATGAACCAACATTGCCAACATCGGTTAAGATTTAGCTATAGCTCCCATATATATGTTTCGTCCGATTTGGCCCTTTAGTTCTATAGAAGTTGTATTTTACATCCAATCGTTTTGAAATTTAGAATGGTAGAGTTTCTTGATCCATGAACCAACACTACCGAATTTGAAGAAAATCGGTTAAGATTTAGCTATAGCTCCCATATATATGTTTCGTCCGATTTGGCCCTTTAGTCCTATAGAAGCTGTATTTTACATCCAATCGTTTTGAAATTTAGAATGGTAGAGTTTCTTGATCCATGAACCAACATTGCCAACATCGGCTAAGATTTAGCTATAGCTCCCACATATATGTTTCGTCCGATTTTGCTCTTTAGTCCTGAAGAAGCTGTATTTTACATCCAATCATTTTGAAATTTAGAATGGTAGAGTTTCTTGATCCATGAACCAACACTACCGAATTTGAAGAAAATCGGTTAAGATTTAGCTATAGCTCCCATATATATGTTTCGTCCGATTTTGCTCTTTAGTCCTGAAGAAGCTGTATTTTACATCCAATCATTTTGAAATTTAGAATGGTAGAGTTTCTTGATCCATGAACCAACACTACCGAATTTGAAGAAAATCGGTTAAGATTTAGCTATAGCTCCCATATATATGTTTCGTCCGATTTGGCCCTTTAGTCCTATAAAAGCTGTATTTTACATCCAATCGTTTTGAAATTTAGAATGGTAGAGTTTCTTGATCCATGAACCAACATTGCCGAATTTGAAGAAAATCGGTAAAGATTTAGCTATAGCTCCCATATATATGTTTCGTCCGATTTTGCTCTTTAGTCCTGAAGAAGCTGTATTTTACATCCAATCATTTTGAAATTTAGAATGGTAGAGTTTCTTGATCCATGAACCAACACTACCGAATTTGAAGAAAATCGGTTAAGATTTAGATATAGCTCCCATATATATATTTCGTCCGATTTGGCCCTTTAGTCCTATAGAAGCTGTATTTTACATCCAATCGTTTTGAAATTTAGAATGGTAGAGTTTCTTGATCCATGAACCAACATTGCCAACATCGGTTAAGATTTAGCTATAGCTCCCATATATATGTTTCGTCCGATTTGGCCCTTTAGTTCTATAGAAGTTGTATTTTACATCCAATCGTTTTGAAATTTAGAATGGTAGAGTTTCTTGATCCATGAACCAACACTACCGAATTTGAAGAAAATCTGTTCAGATTTAGCTATAGCTCCCATATATATGTTTCGTCCGATTTGGCCCTTTAGTTCTATAGAAGTTGTATTTTACATCCAATCGTTTTGAAATTTAGAATGGTAGAGTTTTTGATCCATG
This sequence comes from Eudasyphora cyanicolor, assembly GCA_963930755.1. Classification (NCBI taxonomy): domain Eukaryota; kingdom Metazoa; phylum Arthropoda; class Insecta; order Diptera; family Muscidae; genus Eudasyphora; species Eudasyphora cyanicolor. The sequence goes on from OZ005735.1 coordinate 208,628,611, forward strand.
AACCAACATTGCCAACATCGGCTAAGATTTAGCTATAGCTCCCATATATATGTTTCGTCCGATTTTGCTCTTTAGTCCTGAAGAAGCTGTATTTTACATCCAATCATTTTGAAATTTAGAATGGTAGAGTCTCTTGATCCACGAACCAACATTGCCGAATTTGAAGAAAATCGGTTAAGATTTAGCTATAGCTCCCATATATATGTTTCGTCCGATTTTGCTCTTTAGTCCTGTGGAAGCTGTATTTTACATCCAATCATTTTGAAATTTAGAATGGTAGAGTTTCTTGATCCATGAACCAACATTGCCGAATTTGAAGAAAATCGGTTAAGATTTAGCTATAGCTCCCATATATATGTTTCGTCCGATTTGGCCCTTTAGTTCTATAGAAGCTGTATTTTACATCCAATCGTTTTGAAATTTTGAATGGTAGAGTTTCTTGATCCATGAACCAACATTGTTGAATTTGAAGAAAATCGGTAAAGATTTAGCTATAGCTCCCATATATAAGTTTCATCCGATTTGGCTCTTTAGATCCAATCGTTTTTATACCCTACACCACACTGTGGCACAGGGTATTATTTAAGTATAAAATGTCCCAAAGGTAGATTTATGTAAACAATTTATACATGAATTACAAAATTTATATATCAGAGTTATTCAATATTACGAGAGTGGTGTAGGGTATTATATAGTCGGCCCCGCCCGACTTTCTGCCTTTCCTTACTGGTTTTAATTTGCATACTGGACCCGGAAAACACAAACGTAGATATGTGATATAAAGGGTCCGCCAAATAACTTTTTTTTTTGAAAATGCTATAAAAAAAACTACTGAAAAAAAATTTTTTTTATTTGAAAGTACAATCCTTCCGGTTAATAACACTGTGCTCGAAATGGACTCTTTAAAAATGTAAAAGAAAGGAGACCCTATGTATATACCTATTTCGACCTTGCTGAATCCATTGGAGCTAACCGTGTTTCTAGGTTAGCTCTTGTTTTCGCGATATTCGACCACAAAGTTTGCAAAAAAATCAGAGAGGTTAGTTATCTCGGAGGTGATTTTGAAGTGTAAGACTTCCGAAAACGCGCTTCAGTCCAAAGAACGAAGTAAAGGGAACCCTTCGAGTATTATTTCTCTCAAGATAGTCAACCACGCTTCTCACCACTTTACCCCCGAAAATGTGCAATCAAATCTTACCATGTGTCAAACGTCATACAAATCGTCGACATTTTTAGTTTGTGTCTTTGAGAAAAATGTTCCTCGCGAAAAATTATTATGAGTCTCCTTTCAACATATTTATGAAAAACTAACAGGTTTCACAATTTAGCAGGTTTTGTTGGTTACCTTTGAAATTTCCATTAACACTAACCAAAAAATAATTTACAAAAATTTAAGTCAAAAAATTGTATTTCAAATATTTTCTGCTATGAGCAGAAAAATACACAAATTATGTAATAACTCGAAATTTGCTTAATTCTCATAAAAAAGTTGAGAAAGGACTTATAGTATTTCTTCGCGAGGAATATTTTTCTCAACGATGCCTACTAAAAATTACGACGATATGTATGATTATTAACATATGATAAGATTTCATTGCACTTTTTCAGGGGTAAGGGGGTGAGAAGCGTGGACGACTGTTTTGAGAAAAATAATTGTCCAAATGTTCCCTTTATTTCGATCTTTGGACTGAAGCGTATATTCCGAAGTCTTCCACTTCAAAATAACCAAAGAGATAAGTCACCTCTCTGATTTCTCAACAAACTTTGTGGTCGAATATCGCGAAAACAAGAGCTAACATAGAAAAACGGCTAATGCCACTGGATTCAGATAGGTCTATCCATAGGGTCTCCTTTCTGTTACATTTTTGGACTAGCACAGTGTATTGGAAAATAATTTCATTCAAATGGCTGCCTCGGCTGGCCATGCAGTAGCCTACACGATCGGTCCAATTTTTAAGTACATTATCGATTGTGTGCAGCTGTATTTCACCAATGGCTTCACGAATATTGTCCTTTAAAGCGTCAATTGTCTCTGGCTTGTCGGCGTAACACTTATCTTTGAGGGCACCCACAAATAATAGTCCAACGGTGTCAAATCGCAGCTCCGAGGTGGCCAAACGACATCAGCTCTGCGGCTGATAATGCGATCTTCAAAAACAGGGCGCAAAACATCGAGTGTAGCTTCGGCTGTGTGGCACGTAGCGCCGTCCTGTTGAAACCAAATGTTGCCAATATCCTCCTCTTCAATTTTTGTGAACAACAATTCGTTCAACATGGCCCGATAACGATAGCCATTGACTGTAACGGCCACTTGCTCATTTTCGAAGAAAAATGGTCCAATTATGCCTCTGGACCAAAATCCGCACCAAACAGTGACTCGGTTTGGGTGTATCGGCTTTTCAATGTATGCGTGCGGGTTTTCTGTGCCCCAAATGCGACAATTTTGCTTGTTTACATACCCGCCAAGATCAAAATGAGCTTCATCTGAAAAGATGATTTTTTTGGCAAAATCGGCATCTTCTGTAAGTCGATCGCAGGCCCACTTAGCGAACGTTGTTCAAGCGTATACACAACCATATTCGTTCAGCGGAAGGATAAAACTAATTATCTGTCAAATCAGACATGAGCTAAGTGTTACCATTCACGAAATAAGCACTAGTTGAAAAAAACGTTAGATAGCGGACCCTTTATATAGCGTGATCCATTTCGAGGTTCCCTACTTTTTTAAAGAAAAAAACACAGAAAATTCACATTGAATGGGGAATGTTTATTATCATTTGAAAGAACATTCTTTGGCATTTATTTTTTGAAGATTACGTCTATCAAATGTTGGCCGCGGCTACGTCTCAGATGGTCCATCGGTTGAGTCCATTTTTCGATGACTCGTTCGAGCATTTCGACAGGCAACTGTCGAATGACACACGTGATGTTTTGCTCCAAGGCCTGAATCGAAGCGGGTTTGTCCGCATAAACTTTAGACTTTACATATCCCCACAGGAAAAAGTCTAACGGTGTGATATCACACGATCTTGGTGGTCAATCGACCGGCCCAAAACGTGAAATTATCTGCTCACCGAAGTGTTCTCTCAATAAATCCATTGATTGATGCGATGTGTGAGAGGTGGCGCCGTCTTGTTGAAACCAAATGTCGCCGAGATCACTAGCTTCAATTTCAGGCATCAAAAAGTCGGTTATCATGGCACGATAACGGCCGCCATTGACGGTTACGTTCTCGCCAGCATCATTTTTGAAGAAATATGGACCGATGATTCCACCGGCCCACAAACCACACCAAACCGTTGTTTTTTTTATCTGGATGAAGTGGCAGCTCTTGAATCTCTTCAGGTTGCTCTTCGTCCCAAATGCGGCAATTTTGCTTGTTTACGTACCCATTGAGCCAGAAATGGGCCTCATCGCTGAACAAAATTTGGCTCGAAAACGTCGGATCTTCTTGGAACTTTTCAAGAGCCCATAGAGCGAAGCGATGTCGCTTGGGAAGTTCGGGCGGCTTCAATTCTTGCACAAGCTGTATTTTGTATGCTTTCAATTTATGATCTCGACGTAAAATGCATCAAGTCGTTCCATACGTCAGTCCGAGTTGCTGCGAACGGCACCGAATCGACTCTCCACGGTCTTCGTGTACATTCTCAGCTACGGCCGCTACATTTTCTTCACTGCGTGCTGGACGTGGTCTATTCGGTCGAATATTATCTAATAATGTATGCTGGGTCTCAAGATGGGTGATGGTGTTGCGAATAGTACGCTCAGTAGGCCGATTATGTTGACCATAAGTTGAGCGAAGTGCACTAAACACATTCCCCACAGAACGTGAATTTTCGTAATAAAGTTTAACGATTTGTAAACGTTGTTCAGGCGTAAGTCTTTCCATGATGCAATGCCAAACAATACTTAACAAAAGAACATGACAGCATTACACGACTCACACGTGATCTGTCAAAAAAAGGCTATTGAAAAATATCTCTACTTGGATCATCCGTTATATAGGCATGGAGCCCTCTCTAATCTGAGCTGATCCTGTTCATTTTAATCTGGTGTTTTCTTCAGTTTCTACATAATAACATTTTTACTTAAAAATGTCAGAAATGGAAATTATTTTTTATTGAAATGATTCTGTCTATTTTGTAATTTCAATATTTATCAAAAAAAGGCTATTGAAAAAAATATCTCTACTTGGATCACCCGTTATATAGGCATGGAGCCATTTCTAATCTGAGCTGATCCTGTAAATTTTAATCTGTTTTTTTTTCAGTCTCTATATAATAGCATTTTTACTTAAAAATGTCAGAAATGGAAATTATTTTTTATTGAAATGATTCTGTCTATTTTGTAATTTCAATATTTATCAATATTGAAAAAAATATCTCTACTTGGATCACCCGTTATATAGGCATGGAGCCATTTCTAATCTGAGCTGATCCTGTAAATTTTAATCTGTTTTTTTTTCAGTCTCTATATAATAGCATTTTTACTTAAAAATGTCAGAAATGGAAATTATTTTTTATTGAAATGATTCTGCAATGACAATTGAATACTATAGACGTCGCATGGTATTTACAGACTTCATCCGCCAGGTGGCGTCCGAGCAGCCTTTCTCTCATTCTCAAATTCCTCTCTCAAATATTTCTCTGTCAAAACATGCAGACTTTTTAGTACTCTCAAATAATTTCTGAAAAGGGAGTGAGTTTTTCAGTTTGTTTTGTTGTTAAATGTTTTGAAGTTGGAATATAATAAAATTAATGATGAAAATATTTTCTCTCTTTGCAGAGTAAATAAAAGTATCTATCCTCTCTTTGCAGAATGCTCTCTTTACAGTTTAGCCAGACAAAGCGCCATCTTCAATATGCAGACATACTAAACGAATTGTCAAACTCCATGCGACGTCTATAGTATTCAATTGTCATTGGATTCTGTCTATTTTGTAATTTCAATATTTATCATTGGCATTTTTTTGTGAATGTTGTTTTAAAAAAGAGCGAGTCTGAACGCTATCTTGAAATTTGTAGGGTCAGTTTAGGACAAACGGGGCAACATGACTTTATTTTTCTCAGATATTTAAGTTGGTGTCATTGATGTGCAAGATGCAAAATAAAGTTGCATATGCAACTGATGCATTTAAGAATTTTGAATTAACCAGCATTAATATATGTACATTAAAGTACAAGTCAAGACCTTACGAACGAGCCATCATTTGTAAAATTCCGTCCACGCGTTTGTATAGTACATAACTTCCAAAATACACCTTTTCAGATATTTTCCCAAATTTTTCAGATTACAGATGCTTATAACATCTGAAAAAAATGTTGGGTTTTTTCTCGCTAACTGCAAGATGATTGATTTTCATATTAAAACTCATATACAAATTTTCAAAACAATCGCCAATGTCGACCAGATTTTTTTCCAAAAATCGTTCGGTTTGATATGGAATGAAGGATAGGAGAAATAGTCACAGGGGTGATGTTTTTAAAATTCCTATAGTCCTGGTAAAAATTGGAAGTTATCACCACACCCGTTTTAGTACATCTTATACAAAAAGGGCCATACCAACATTAAATAGCTCATAATATTAGTAGATATGCCAGTCCATATTTATATTGCTAACAAAGTGAGGGTATACCTTAGTCGGTGTACCCGACAGAAATTTCTTACTTGTTAAATTATAAATATTCCAATTCATCACTTTTTGTAAATCCATCAAAACAATTTATCGTTACCCAAGATAGTACACGGGGAAAAATCGCAATTGTTGTTATGTTTGAATTCAAAGAAAATATATTTGGAAACAAAATTTTTAAATATTATAAAGTTGTGAACAAATAAATGATATTTGAAAATCAAGAAATGTTGTTTGGAACGCATATAATAATATATTATAACAAAATATATTTGCGAGCTGACTTTCACAAATAAAATATATGTTTACACACAAACAAAGTCTTTCAAGACTTTTCCAAATATACTTTATTTAAAAAAGATTTTTAAAACTTTAATTGTAATCGAAATTTACAAACATATAAAATTTCTACAAATTGCACTTTGAGCATCTGAAAAACAGAAAACTTGCCTTTAGGTTAAGACATTGATACATTGACTAAATAATTAATACAAATTATTTTTTTCGGAAATATTATTTGCAAATAAAAAATATTTGGATGAAAACATACATTTTTAGATCAACATTCTCCCAAACATATAATATTTGTGTGTGTGTGTCAAATATTTTATATGTTGAGTGTGCCCTTAACATATGTACGTTTCAAGCTGAATATGTTCCGGGCAATAAACTGCAGAATCGTTATTTTTTCAGCGTGTGCGCCTTAGCTATAAAAGCACGTTGGGAAATTTTACGCAAATAGGTTCAGATTTAGACATATCTTCTATATACACATTAGGGTGGGTCAAAACATTTTCGTCGGATATTGTTGCGAAACTTTAAGTATCAAACCTACAGTCAAATTATTAGCGTAAACCTGTTATTTTTGAAGAATTTTGTAATTTACCTTTAATTGGCCTACTGGCTTTAAATTACATAAATAAAATGAAATGAAATGTAATCTACGGAAAATTTTAAGAAATATTTGCCAAGAAACTAAATATCTATAAACCAGTAAGGAAAGGCAGAAAGTCGGGCGGGGCCGACTATATAATACCCTACACTTCCCTAACAATGCTATAAAGGTCATTGCGAAAATAATTTGGAATAATTGGTAAATGGGTAGAAACATATTATCTAATTCTGAAACGATAATCGCTAAATTAAGCAATATTCGATCCTAAATTGAGAAACATCATTCCGGAAAATATTAATGATCGAAAGTAAAGTACAACTTCTATAGCGCTTTGTAACCAAATCAGGAGGAACATATATATGGAGGTTATATATAAATCTGAACCGATTTTCCCTGAATACTCATTCATGTAAAAAGACCTCTTTCTGTAGAATTTCGTACTGATCGGATATAAAATAAGTCTCTACAGCGCTTACATGTCAAAGCGGTGGTAACATATATATGGGGTCTATATCTAAATCTGAACCGATTTCCCTCAAATTTGGCAGTGTTAATTCACGTAATGAGAAACCTCTTTCTGCCAATTTTTTTACTGATCGGATATAAAATACAGTTTCTACAGCGCTTACATGTCAAATCGGGGGTAACACATATATGTGGGCTATATCTAAATCTCAACCGATTTCCCTCAAATTTGGCAGTATTAATTCATGTAATAAGAAACCTCTTTCTGCCGAATTTTACATTGATCGGATATAAAATAAAGTTTTTACAGCGCTTACATGTGTCAAATCGGGGCTAACATATATATGGGGGCTATATTCGATTTTAACCAAATTAAATAGGGATCGTTCTTGACCCAAAAAAAAGATATGTGTAAAGTTTCGTCAAGATCGGTCCATAATTGCGACCTGTACTTTGATTACAAGAATACATCTACAGACGGACAGACAGACGGACATAGCTAAATCGACTCGGAAAGTGATTACAAGTCGATCGGTGTAATAAACAATGGATCTATCTCTTCTCCTTTTGGGTGTTACACACATATGCACAAAGTTGTAATACCCTGTACCACAGTGTGGTGTAGGGTATAAAAATAGGAGTCTCACTGACACTGTTGAAAAAAAACTACGTTATTATATTTGTGCGAATTAAATATTTTATTTTATAACTGCAAACCAAATAACCTTTTGAATGTAACAATAACGATATTATGTAAATAAAGACCACTGCAAATGTATTTAAAGGCAAATAAAACTGAACTTCTCACTAATTCAATGTTTTGAAGAACTTACTTATGTTTTTTGAAGAACTTACTTATGTTCGTATTTAAAAATCAAATTTAGTTAACAAATTAACTTGCTTTGGCATTGAGGAATTTTCAGTTTTTTTAATCTTTTTTACTGTCCATTCGGGGTATTCTAGTACGACTTTCTACAGTCACCAGCATAACATCATCTCTATTCTTTTGTATAACACGTCCTGTAACATCGCATAGTGGGAGGAATTAAAAAAGGGAAATAATTCGGCCGTTTCTTAACCCGACAACAGATTGCGACAAACTTGAAGAGGTATTGAAGAGCTTAAGTTTTAAGTTTGGACTCCCTGTAATAAACAGGAGCATGTAACATTCGTCTTTATACCCTCACTTTAGTGTGACGAGGGTATATATCATTTGCTACGGAAAAAAGTGTAACACGTCGAAGGAGTGACCTAAGACCCCAAGTATGTTCGGAGGAAATCCGTTTTGGGTCATTTTAAGTCGAATGACCAATGACCAATGTCCGTCCGTCTGTCTGTCTGCTGGCTGGTGCGCACGATAACTCTCGAAAGGAGTAACCGATTGACCTCAAATTTGGTACGTGGTAATATTTTTTTCTATCTCCGGCTAAGTTTGAAGATGGGCCATATTGGTCCACTCCTTCTAGTACCTCCCCCACAAAGGGTTAAAATGTTGTGAAATATAGATTCTTTAATAACTGCTATACTGCTTATTCGAATCTTTTGAAATTCCACACATAGTATTAGCTTATTAGTCGCTATCAACTCGAGAAAAATGGGCGAAGTCGCCTCGTCCCTTTTAGTACCTCCCACACAAATGCACCATTTTGCACCAAAAGTTAACATCTTATAAAATTAATAACAGTGTATAAAAATACTTGAAATTTTGTACAGTATTATGCTTTTATATTGCCTACAGTCCAGGGAAAAATGGGTGTTGTTGCCACGCCCCTTTTGGTACCTCCCACCCAAAGGTACCTTTTTGCACCAAAAGTTAACAGCTTATAACATTAAAACCAGTGTATAAAAATACTTGGAATTTTGTGCAGTGTAATGTTTTTATAGTGTCTATAGCCCTGTGAAAAATGGGCGTTATTGCCACGCCCCTTTTTGTACCTCCCACACTCATCTCTCTCTCATAACGATTATACCAGTGCACATAAATGCTTATAAGTCGGAACAGTGCAATGAATTTAAAGTATCTAATTTTCAGCGAAAAAAGGTGTATTTGATAAACCCCTTCTGGTACCTCCCACACAAATTGACAGAATAATTCGAGTAATATTCAATATTACATTACTCACAAAGTGAGAGTATACCTTAGTCGGTTTACCCTACTGAACTTCCTTACTTGTTTTTAATTTCCCTTACTTTTTGCAATATTGGTCATAACAAATATACTTTGTTTTCTTCGTTAGCATGCTGGATTTTAAAATATGAAATAAAATATCAAAAATATAAAATACCAAAAATTGTTTCTTGAAAGAAAATTGTCAATAAAAAGTTATAATAAACAACATGATTATCTTTTATCACCTGAAACTAAATACTCCTAATTACCTGGCAATCAGTTCAAAGCATTCCACGTAAAGCGGTCGTTCGCTTGCGCACCCGAAACAGGTGTTGTTTGCTATAAGAATTTGCAAATAATTCACAACATGTTTGGAATACCTGATATTTGTCGGTTGAAATACACACCAATACATGCCAATAACACCACTAACGAGACAATAAACATTGTTTATGAGCCACGATAGGATTATACGAGCAAAGGCGAAAACGACGACGGCGATTACTCACAATACCTGCTCAAAGCCTATAAATCGGCTATGACCATTGACCGACCATCTTCCATGTCTTTCCAGCGATTTCGAGTTAAATTAACGTTAATGGGTTTAAGTTTGTGTTCGTGCGCATGCGCAACAGGAGGCTATGCTTTCTTCGGCTGCTTGGACCAAAGCGACACGAACAGATTAGACAAAAGGGAATCTGTGTGCTGCAGAGAGCTCAACATAAATAAAACAAGAGAGAGATATGGAGAGTGGGAGAGAGAAACGACATCAAGCGACAGGTAAATAAATCTTTAAAAATAATCTCAAAGATGCTGAGAGACAGCAGCCAAAGATGAAGAAGAACTAAAGCTAATAATAGTAACATCAAGACGAAGAAGAGGCAACAATAAAGAAGAAATTCTGTTGTCGATGGGTTTGGCCGGCTGGCTGGATGGATGAATGACTGACTGACGGACTGCCCAACGTAGTAGTTGTTGTTACTGCCTGCCTTCATGTTAACTTGTCTTTTTGGTTGTGTCGCTTGTCTACCTCGATTATGAGCAAACCCACCTGCTGCCTCTGCTGCTGCTGTCATTAAAATGTTGCTGCTGCTGCCGCCGCGGCTGCGCCTGTTGCTGTTGGCAATGTAAAAAGAATGTACAACAAATCGAAAGAAATGGCCGCATTACTAGACCATTGGTAATCGTGGACAATTCAGTTTAGCAAGAGCTTTCGTTGGCATAACACACGGTTTAAAGGAATACGCGTAAAGTGGAAACGAAGTCAGTTATATATGTACATATATACAGAAATATATAAAAAATCCAACAAAAAAGAAAATTTTAGAAACCTTAAGAAAACAACTATTATCACATATTAAAAGGTATTAAATAATTTGAAAATAACAGAAACAGTGTCCATTCAAACAACTACATTGATAAATATTCAAGTCCATTGGTGAGAAGATAACAACAAACCCAAATCCTGTTTGGATGTACTAAAAGAACAAAAAAAGAAACTTCTACATTTTTATGATTTTAATCTATAAAAAAAATTATGGAAAAAAACACAAATATCAATTAAAAGGAATCTCATGAGCTTAAAAAACGTAATTAATTAATCCTGTTTGGGGATAAGAAAAAAGAAAGAAAATATTCTACATAAAAACTAACAAAATGAAAATTTTTTTAAAATTAAAATGGAACGAAAACAACCATTCAACCATTGCTGCCAGGACTACTGTTAAGAAAAAACAATTAAGAATTTCAAGTTCGAATTCCTTGTGTTCCATTTCAAGCTCAAATTTCTAGTGTTTGAGTGTGTGTGTGTGTGTTGGAGTGACTGATGTGAAATTAAAAAATATAAATGAATAAAATGACAATAACCGTTAGTTCTAATTTTAGTTCGAGTTTGAACTAAAAAAGTAAACACCCCAATCCCCACTAAATCCAAATATGTGACTTGCGCGTTTTTTTTAGCTATTGCGGTCAATAACACAGTGGGTTGAAGAACATCAAACTATGAGAAGAAAAAATGTATAACTGAATAGTAATATTTTGTTTATTTTGGTTTTATTATTTGTTAGGTTTGAGGTGACTGGTACAATAACTGGACAATAACTTTATTTATTATTTATTTTACTTTTATTTGCCAAATATTTCGGCCAACATCGTTTGTCATCATAACAAAAAATGATCCTTCGCCGTGTGCGCCTTCATTAGTTACTGTCAAAAACGCACACGGTGAAGGATCATTCTTAGTTACAATAATATTAAATATAACCCTGATGGTGAACAAAGAAGTTGGCAGAAATATAGATCAAATAAAGAAAAATAAATACTAAATAAAAGTATAGTCTGTTATCTACCACAGACCTCAAGCCAAAAAACAATAAAACCATAACAACAAAAAGGTCTACAATACATATGTATATCCAACATTTTTGTTATTTTTTAAGAAAATTATATGAAAACCAGTAAGGAAAGGCTAAAGTCGAGCGGTGCCGACTATATAATACCCTACACCACTCTCGTAATATTGAATAACTCTGATATATAAAATTTGTAATTCATGTATAAATTGTTTACATAAATTTACTTTTGGGACATTTTATACTTAAGTAATACCCTGTACCACAGTGTGGTGTAGGGTATAAAAACGATTGGATCTAAAGAGCCAAATCGGATGAAACATATATATGGGAGCTATAGCTAAATCTTTACCGATTTTCTCCAAATTCGGCAATGTTGGTTCACGAATCAAGAAACTCTACCATTCTAAATTTCAAAACGATTGGATGTAAAATACAGCTTTTATAGGACTAAAGGGCCAAATCGGACGAAACATATATATGGGAGCTATAGCTAAATCTTAACCGATTTCTTCAAATTCGGTAGTGTTGGTTCATGGATCAATAAACTCTACCATTCTAAATTTCAAAACGATTGGATGTAAAATACAGCTTTTATAGGACTAAAGGGCCAAATCGGACGAAACATATATATGGGAGCTATAGCTAAATCTTAACCGATTTTCTTCAAATTCGGCAGTGTTGGTTCATAGATCAAGAAACTCTACCATTCTAAATTTCAAAATGATTGGATGTAAAATACATCTTCTTCAGGACTAAAGAGCAAAATCGGACGAAACATATATATGGGACCTATAGCTAAATCTTAACCGATTTTCTTCAAATTCGGCAATGTTGGTTCATGGATCAAGAAACTCTACCATTCTAAATTTCAAAACGATTGGATGTAAAATACAGCTTCTATAGGACTAAAGGGCCAAATCGGACGAAAGATATATATGGGAGCTATATCTAAATCTGAACCGATTTCAACCAAATTCAATAGCGATCTTAACAGCCGCGAAATACTCTAAACTGCAAAATTTCAGAACGATCGGAGTGAAATTGCGACCTGTAGTCGACGAACAACTTTACATGGACAGACGGACGGACGGACGGACGGACATCGTTAAATCGACTCAGCTGGTGATTCTGAGTCGATCGGTATACTTTAAGGTGGGTCTAGCTGTGTTATTTTCAGGTGTTACAAACATCTGCCGTGAAACATACTTATAATACCCTGTACCACAGTGTGGTGTAGGGTATAAAAATACAGCCAAACCATGGAGGACGTATAGGCCTTGGATTGAAATATCAATTATTTAAATTTCTGCACAATACTGGAATTTGAATATTCTACAACTAATCCATTAAAATTTATTGTAAATCTTGGAAAAACTTGTTTCAAAGTATTTTTAAACTCGTTAAAATAATAAAAACATTGGCTAACAAATTGTTAGTAGCCTCTATTAGTGATGGATAGCTTCAGTACATTTATACCCTACACCACACTGTGGTACAGGGTATTATGACTTTGTGCATTTGTTTGTAACACCCAAAAGGAGAAGAGATAGACCCATTGTTTATTATACCGATCGACTTGCAATCACTTTCTGAGTCGATTTAGCTATGTCCGTCTGTCTGTCTGTAGATGTATTCTTGTAATCAAAGTACAGGTCGCAATTATGGTCCGATCTCAACGAAACTTTGCACATATCTTTTTTTAGGCCCAATTTATTTAATTTGGTTAAAATCAGTTTAGATTTACATATAGCTCCCATATATATATGTACCTCCGATTTGGCATATATGCACTGTATAAGCAACATTTTTGAACCGATTTGTACAAAAATTGACAGAGAGTAGTCTCGTGATACACTTAGATACACTACAAAATTTGGGGGAAATCGGTTCAGGTTTAGATATAGCCCCCATATATATGTTAGCCCCGATTTGACATCCAAGCGCTGTAGAAGCTGTATTTTATATCCGATCACAGCGAAATTCGGCAGAAAGAGGTTTCTATTTTACATGAATGAGTATTTAGGGAAAATCGATTCAGATTTATATATAACCTCCATATATATGTCCCTTCTGATTTGGTTACAAAGCGCTATAGAGTTGTACTATACTTCCGATCATTACAAAATTCTCCAGAAAGATGTTTCTCAATTTAGGAACGAATATTGCTTAATTTAGCGATTATCGGTTCAGAATTTGATATATCCACATATATATGTTCTTACCCATTTACTAATTATTCCAAATTATTATCGCAATGACCCTTATCGCTACGCCCGACTTTCTGCCTTTCCTTACTAGTTTTTGACTACAGTTTGGCACCGAAAAATCTGATCAAGCCCAAAATTGGTTTCAATAGAGTTTTTTTGTAGAGCAACTAACAGAATTAAACGTGATATCATAATAACATCAAATAATTTTAATAAAATTATTTATTTTAAATTAACTACAATAATAATAGAAGACTTAAGACCCAAACCTTCTATAGCAATTTCTTCAATACTCGTATCGAATGGAATTAAAAATATAACAAACTAGCTGACCCCAGCAGTCGTTGTCCTTGGTTAGGAGCGGAGCCCATCTAAAACTCCTGCCATTCTAAGGGTCATGGCTCACGGTTGGTTTGCAACTCCACATCCGAGAATATTCTCTCCGAGCGATTTTGGTTTCAACCACAGCCACCACGTTGCACCCAATTGGGTCCTCACCAATAGTCAGGCCGGGACCTGCGTCCCGAGGGCTTTCCTGACTCCCGTGGTACCAGATTAAGTGCTCTGGTCAGACTGCGTAGCCGAAGATACTACCAGGTAGACTCCAGAAAATCTAGGACTGGTGACCAATCTGGGATCACTGTCCAGCCCCATCCTGGGAATAGATGGGGACTATAGGATTCGTAGATCCCCCTCCTAAAAAACAACAATACGACGGAAACAAATATTTGCTTAGAGCAACTTCTTACCAAATATATACTATTTGCGTGTGCCAAATATAATACATTTCGAGTGCACTCTAAAAATGTATATATTTCAAGCAGAATATGTTTGGGACAATATACTACAGAAGCGATTTTTTTCAGCGTATTGGAATAATGTATTTGGTGTGAAAGAACAACAAGGAGAAAGGTGGATAAAAGTCTATAGTAATTGCAAAAGTTGTAAAAAGTACAGAATATGAAAAGATTTATATGATTGCAACAGAAATTATTGGAATGTTGTGTTGGAAGAAATATGAACAAGTAAGAAAGTTCAGTCGGGTCAACCGACTTATAAATTCCCTCACCGTCAGTCCCAGAAAATATTCGTTAATCTTTTTGTTTTTATTAGATTTTTATCAATTTAAATTGCATTTATTAACTTTAATGTATGTTCTGTTACTAAAGTTGTATGCTATAAACTTTTGGTGCAAAATGGTCCATTAGGGTGGGAGTGCCAATAACGCCCACTTTTCTCTTGACTGTTGGTACTATAACAGAATTACACTGAACCAAATTTCAAGTAATTGTATGAACTGACATTAAGGCTATAAGCAGATAACTTTTGGTGCAAATGGTCCATTTGTGTGGGAGGTACCAAAAGGGGCGTTGAACGACTAATTTACACGGGCCAAAATCGCCTTTTTTTGATATGTTTGAACCGAAAGAAAATATATTTGGAACACAAATTTTTAAATATTATATATTTCTTAGCAAATTAATTTTATTTGATAATCAATACAATATATTTGGAACGCATATATTAATATATTACAACAAAATATATTTGCAAACTAAATTTCTCAAATAAAATATGTGTTTATTTACAAAAAAATATTGTTTAGGAATTTTTCTAAATATATTTATTTAAAAAAAATTTCCAAAACTTTTGTTGACTTTTTCGATTTTCAGTTTTAGTTTTTCCTTGGATTCAAATTGTACCTCCCAGTTATGATACCATATGCAGCATTAACTTCTGCTTTAAATCAATCATTTAAAATGTCTGTGTATACCAGGTCATCATTAGTTGTCATTCGTCCAAGTAATTTATATTGATCCAATATTATACGATTTCAATTATTATATGTAACATTGAATTACTGTAAAATTTAACACAATTTAGGTATTTTCTGAATACTTAAATGCAAATAAATATTTGTTTCGGAAATAATAGTCCCAAATAAAAACATATTGGGATGTAAACAAAAACTTGTGTAGAACAACATCTGCCCAAATATGTAATTTTTGTGTGTGCTGAAAATTATGTGTTTAGAGTGTATCCTAAACACATATATGTTTCAAGCCGTATATGTTTGGGACAATATACTACAGAAGCTATTTTTTTCAGCGTGTACTAATACTATGTGTGGAATTTCAGAAGATTCGAGTAAGTAGCATAGACGTTATTAGATAAGCAATATTTCACAAAATATGAAATTCTAGCGTACCCGGTCCACTTCGTTGCCCCAGACTTCAGATTTCCGATCCCGTCCATTTTTGGACTGCTCAAGATATATAAATTTAAAACCAGCAGAAAGTCGGGCGGGGCCGGCTATATAATACCCTACACCTCCCTAACAATGCGATAAGGGTCATTGCGATAATAATTTGGAATAATTGGTAATTGAGTAAGAACATATATATCTGGATATATCTAAATCTGATCCGATAATCGCTAAATTAAGCAATATTCGTTCGTAAATTGAGAAATATCTTTCTGGAGAATTTTGTAATGATCGGAAGTAAAGTAACCAAACCAGGAGGAACATATATATGGAGGTTATATATTAATCTATCGATTTTCCCTGAATACACATTCATGTAAAATAGAAACCTCTTGTTGTCGAATTTCGTACTGATCGAATATAAAATACAGTCTCTACAGCGCTCATATGTCAAATCGGGGCTAACATATATATGGGGGCTATATCTAAATCTGAACAGATTTTCTCCGAATTTGGTATTGTCTCTAAGTGTATCACGAGACTACTCTCTGTCAATTTTTGTACAAATCGGTTCAGTGCATATATGCCAAATCGGAGGTACATATATATGGGAGCTATATGTAAATCTGAACCGATTTTAACCAAATTCAATAGGGATCGTCCTTGGGCCTAAATAAAGATATTTGCAAAGTTTCGTTGAGATCGGACCATAATTGCGACCTGTACTTTGATTGCAAGAATACATATACAGACAGACGGACGGACAGACGGACAGACGGACAGAAAGACAGACAGACAGACAGACAGACGGACATAGCTAAATCGACTCAGAAAGTGATTACAATTCGATCCGTATAATATACAATGGGTCTATCTCTTCTCCTTTTGGGTATTAGAAACAAATGCACAAAGTCATAATACCCTGTTCCACAGTGTGGTGTAGGGTATAAAAAAAACAAAAAGATTTTGGGGAAATCTGTTTTGATAATGTGCTATTTTCATTCTATTTGATAGGAATTTGTTTCAACCTTATTTTGTGCCCAGTAAAAGCACTGTGCACAGTTTACTTGCGTACCAAACTTCAATGTCCGTCTGTCCATGGATGTGTTTGTGCGATTTAATTTGGAAATTCTGACGTTTTTCTATGCGTTGTCGCTTGATCTGTGACTGAGTCGTTCTGTGGCTGTGACAGCGCGCGGCAGTGCCTGTCCCAGAACCCAGGCCTCAGACAAGCAACAGCAGCGTCAGTAGTAGTATTCATATTGGAAGCACGATCGTTTTTTCGTATTTCTTTCTCTGCGCTTCTGTGTCAACTTTTTTTTATGCAGTTGACATACTTTCTGTTTTGGTTTAATGTGCCGCTAAAACTCTTTTTTCGTTGTCGTCGTTGTTGTTTTTGTTAAGTCTTCGCTTTGTCATCTTTATTCTTTTGTTGTTGTTGTTGTTGTTTTTGTTTATTTAAGATATAGCCAAGTCAATTTTGTGTATGAGTGTGTGTGTGTGTTTGTGAATTGTCCACCTTCTTCTGGCGACTACCACTCGATTGGATCGCTTGGATCGGCGGGAGCTAGCCTCTTTATTTGCGTACTCGGTGAGAAATTGAAATTGGCAGAGGGTCAGCACCGTGTGTCGGTGTATTCGTATTTCTTAAACCGTTAACTCACGTACGATACGATACACTGTTTTTGGATAAACATTTAGTATTTTTCGCTTTTTGCAAAGAAAACAAGTTGAAAAGCAAATAACAAAACGTAAGATAAGCTACACATACGCGTGTGTAATGAGACAATTGTCGTTTTTGGAATTCTCTGGAATTTTTAAAATTGAAATTACAGAACAAACACATGGCAGTGGAGGGAGTCGGAAATAAAAAAAAAAAATTATGACTTTCTTCAGAATAACCATTTCAATTTCATAACTTGAGGAATGTGCTAAGTGCTCTCTTTAATTAAACTTGAATATTTTCTATGCAAAACAAAAGACTTAAGAAACGAACTTGAAGTTGTAATATAAAAGTATTTCATAAAATTCAAGTTTTTTACTTCAGGAATATCTTAAATAATGGTATGTTAGATACATACACTGATACTAATATTGTGTAATATGACACAATTGTATTTGTTGATGTTAAACAAATCTGTTTGGATAAAGCAGGCCACATTATAAAAGAATTTATGCATTTCTGAAGAATTGTCGCTTTTATTTCATAATTTGATATAACATCGCTTAGGCCAAACAAAAAACTTAAGACACAAACCTTAGGTTGGGCAGTAAAAAGAATTTTCAATAAAAAGATTTTTCAATAAAATTTTACAATACAAAATATAATAAATTTATAAAAAGGCTAACATTAGCTTGATATTAATTAAGTCCAAAATGTCCATCAAAATATGTTTGTTTCGATCATCATTTAAATAAAAGATTTAAGACTCTAACTATCTGCGGTAGTTTTAAGAGATTATAATTCTCTGGAATTTTTGAAATTTACATTACAGAATAAAACAAATTTCAGTGGTCAGAAATAACGATTTTCTTCGGGAAAGCCTTTTCTTAAAATTGAATAATTTGTGAAATGAGCATAGGGATCACTAATTTAACTATATTATTTTCTATGCTAAACCTAAGAAACGAGCTTGAGTAGTTATTTAAAAATTCAGCTTAAAATGCAAGCTTCAACTTCAAGATCATCTTAAATGTGATTTTAGTTATGTAATATTATGACAAAATTGCCTTTGTTGGCTTTGCTGTATATATAAGAAAAGAACATTTATAAAATGCTGTATACATTTCTGCACAATAGTCGCTTTCATAATTGTATATAACAGCGCTTAGGTTAACAAAAGACTTAAGACACAAACCTTAGGTTGGGCAATAAAAAGAATTTTCAATAAAACTTTATAATATATAATAGAATTAATTTATTAAAAAAACAAGTAAAAGCGTTAAGTTCGGCCATGCCGAATCTTATATACCCTCCACCATGGATAGCATGTGACCTCACAAAATAACTCAAACCTAAAGAAAATAACACCGAAAACACAAAAAATATAGTAGATGAGAACAGTAGGAATCACAACAAGTTAGATGCTATATATGGGAGCTATGTCTAAATATGGACAGATATGGCCCATTTGCAATCCCAAACAACCTGCAACTATAAGAAGTATTACTCCCAAATTTGATCAACCTAGCTCTATTATTGCGGACTGTAGCGTGATTACCACAGACGGACGGATGGACGTACAGACGGACAGACGGACATGGCTAAATCGTCTTAGAATTTTACGACGATTAAGATTATATATACTTTATGGGGTCTCCGGTCAATATTTAGAGGTGTTACAAACGGAGTGACAAAATTAATATACCCCACATCCTATGGTGGAGGGTATAATAACATTTGCATGATATTATGTCAAAAATTTCCATTAAAATACGTTTGTTTTGCTCATCATTTATGCAAAAGATTTAAGGCATGAACTTTCGTCAATAAGTTCAACAGACCAGATTACTAACACAACTATATTATATGTTGTTTATAGAACAAAATTATATATTAATACTGACCGCATTAATGAAGTACATATTTTCTTCAACCAAAAGAAAATATGTATTGGGGAAATTGGGTAAAAAGAAAGGAAAATAATATAAAAATTTCAATTGCATAGACTAACTTTCTCAAAGATGTAGCGCCAAAACAGGCAGTCTTCCTCAGAAAAGTTCAAGTTCCTCAGAAAATACGCAAAAAACCCAATTGGTTGATGAGTTTGAAACAGCCTGTATATAAGTTAACGAATCTGCTATGTCCTGGGATACGACCTTTCCATTCTGATCTATCAGGTATAAGAGTGAGATAGTTCTTATTAAAAAGTTGTTTAGTCATAGGGTAATCAACAGAGCCCGGAATGACAGGCATTGTGTTTAAAATGACACTATGTCTGTAGCCATTTTCTGACCATAGTGACCGTTCCCCAAGTCTCATCGCAGTACATACGGCATATTGCACTGCTATAAGGTCTATCGGCATTAAATGTAATATAACATTTAGTGCATTATAGCAGACATTCGCTTAAATTTGTTTAATATCGCGCAGAAGGTGGATTTCTGCAGAACTGTCCACCAGAAGACAATGCCCTACAGCATTATCGGTCTGACTACTGCAGTATACAACAAATAAACTATAAGTGGTTCCAGACCCCAGCGTTTTCCTATTGCCCTTTTACAGGTATATAGCGCTACCACAGCCCTCTTTGTCCTTTGCAAAATGTTGGGTTTGAAGTGCAAATTCCTGTTCAGTAAAATACCTAAGATTTGTTCGCTTTCAGAGAAGGGAATTTCAATAACCCCCACCGAGACAGGTGTAACTGGTGCTACTTTATTTCTTCTGGTAAAAAGAACTAGTTCCGTCTTGGTTGGGTTGACACCAGGACCATTGCCGGAAGCCCATCTTGCGGTTGTATGAAGGGCCTGTTGTAGGATGTCTCTCTAACAGCTATTGTCACGTCATCTGCATAGGAAACAACTCTGGCACCCACCATCTCCAGAGAAATCTAAATATTGTTCACGGAGAGATTCCATTGCTGAGGAGACAGAACACCCCCTTAGTGCGTTCCCCTGCTGACAAATCAATGGAGGTCAGTTGACCCTTAGCTAGCTGAAATGCGTCTTTTAATTAGAAGGATATGAAGGAACCTACGTATACTGCTGTCAATCCCCATGGTTTCTATTGCCGTAATTATAGCGTCTGGACTTATCTTATTGAAGGCCCCCTCTATATATAAGAAAGCTACCATAGTACATTCCTTAACAGGGAGGGATCCTTCAGTAAAACTGAGTATACGTAGTATGTTAAAAAAAATTGCAAATTTTGTATTTTTTCAAAAAGTACTTATTTATTCATGAATATCTATTTTGTCCCCTTCAAAGTAATTCCCCTCGGATATAATACACTTCTGCCAAAAGTTTTTTCCAATCCTCGAAGCACTTCAAATAATCATTTTTTGTGATCTTGTTCAGCTCCTCCTTCGATGCCGTCTTTATCTCCTCAATCGTGGGGTAGCGTCGTCCTTTCATGGGCCTTTTCAGTTTTGGGAACAAAAAATAGTCGCAGGGGCGTTATCATGGTGCAAATGCCAGATTTTGTTCTTCCACAAATTCGGGCCTTTTTGGCGGATTGCTTCGCGCAATTTGCGCATAACTTGCAGGTAATATTCTTTATTGACCGTACTACCCTGTGGCAAGAACTCATAATGCACCACGCCCCTGCAATCAAAGAAAACTGTGAGCAAAACCTTTACGTTCGACCGAACTTGACGCTGTTCGTCCTTCGCATCTTCTCGGCCCTCTAAGAACATTTTGTACCACCGATAAACGTTGCTTTTGTCCAAGGTAGCTTCACCATATGCCACAGTCAACATTCGGAATGCGTCAGCGCACTTTATTTTGTTTTTCACACAAAATTTGATGCAGATTCTTTGATCCATTTTCTGAAATAGATAAAAATCTAAGACAAGTTAAAAAACATCCAAGCACAACAGCTGTCAAAAATTAATTAACTAAACATTCAAAATAGCCGATCTTGTCAGCATAAGTAAGGGACATGAGTAACAACATTACGCTACAAAAATATCAAAAATCAAATACACGTAGCCCGCGGAAATTTGAAAATTCCCGATATTTTTTGAACATACCTCGTATCATGCAGAGCTGTTGAGTGGACAGCAGCCTGAGATCAATTTTAGTCCTAAGGTAAATGTCTATTAATCTCTCTTGGATTTTAAGGACAAATGACGATAGACTAATAGCCGGAAATCAATAGCTCCAGTATGGGACGGCTTTCCCGCTTTTGGAATGAAAACAACCATTGTTTCTCTCAATGTTGCTGGTATGAAGGACTGATTGGTACAGCATGTGTATAGCTCTCTGAGCCAGGGAGCAATTGTATCAGCCACTGCCTGTAGCTCCGCCGGCGAGACTTTGTTTGGTGCTGGCGACTTAAAAGGTTTAAAGCTTTTGATATCCGAAATAATTCTAGATTCGGTTACAATCTCGTTGGCGACCCCTGATGGCTGCCCTTCAAAACCGGAAAAAAATTTCGAAAAAGCGCTAAAAATCCACCTTGAGCAAAGAAAAATCGTATGGCCATTAAATTATTAATTGAGCCAACTTGACTAAACAAATGATGTAGAAGTTTTTATTTTTGGGGCTACATTCACGTTCAATTCTCAGAATTGAGTCCCAAATCAATGAGCTGAAAAATGCTGTACTGTGTTATTATCAATTTAAATTGAATTTATTAACTTTAAAGTATGCACTGGTATTAAAGTTATAAGCTGTTATAAGCTTTTGGTGCAAAATGACCCATTTGTGTGGGCGGTACCAAAAGGTGCGTGGCGACTTCGCTCGAGGTGATAGCGACTAATAAACTAATACTATGTGTGGAATTTGAGGAGATTCGAATAAGTAATATAGAAGTTATTAAAGATTCAATATTTACTAGTATTTACAATACTAAACCAGTAAGGAAAGGCAGAAAGTCGGGCGGGGCCGACTATATAATACCCTACACCTCCCTAACAATGCGATAAGGGTCATTGCGATAATAATTTGGAATAATTGGTAATTGAGTAAGAACATATATATCTGGATATATCTAAATCTGATCCGATAATCGCTAAATTAAGCAATATTCGTTCCTAAATAGAGAAACATCTTTCTGGAGAATTTTGTAATGATCGGAAGTAAAGTACAATTTCTATAGCGCTTTGTAACCAAATCAGGAGAAACATATATACATAGAGGTTATATATAAATCTGAATCGATTTTCCCTGAATACTCATTCATATAAAATAGAAACCTCTTTCTGTCGAAATTCGTACTGATCGGATATAAAATACAGTCTCTACAGCGCTTACATGTCAAATCGGGTGTAACATATATATGGGGGCTATATCCAAATCTGAACCGATTTCCCCCAAATTTTGTATTGTCTCTAAGTGTATCATGAGACTACTCTCTGTCAATTTGTGAACAAATCGGTTCAAAAATGTTGCTAATACAGTGCATATATGCCAAATCGGAGGTACATATACTCGTATATGGGAGCTATATGTAAATCTGAACCGATTTTAACCAAATTCAATAGGGATCGTCCTGGGGCCTAAAGAAAGATATGTGTCAAGCTTCGTTGAGATCGGACCATAATTGCGACCTGTACTTTGATTACAAGAATACATCTACATACAGACAGACAGACGGACATAGCAAAATCGACTCAGAAAGTGATTACAAGTCGATCGGTATAATAAACAATGGCTCTATCTCTTCTCCTTTTGGGTGTTACAAACAAATGCACAAAGTCATAATACCCTGTACCACAGTGTGGTGTAGGGTATAAAAAGGTGGACCAATAAGGCCCTTCTTCGAACTTAGCCTGAGATAGAGAGAAATATTACCGCATACCCAATTTGAACTCCAGCCAAGAGACAAACAGACATACACACGGAAGGACATTGCTCAAATGACTTAAAATTGCCCTAAGACACAAATCGAATTTCCACCAAATATTCTTGGGGTCTTAGGTCAATTTGAAGTGTAACATTTTGGCTCGTAGCAAATGATATATAATCTCCTCTGTACGATGAGGGGATAAATATTACTACATACCAAATTGAAGTCAATCAGATACTCCTTTCGAGAGTTATCTCGCGCACCAACCATACACGCTGAAAAATAATCGCTTCTGTAGTATATTGTCCCAAACATATTCGGCTTGAGATATACATATGTTTAGGGTACACTCCAAATATATAATATTTGATACACACAAATATTGTATGTTTGGGAGGATATTGATCAAAACAAAAATATGTTCCCATTCAAATATTTTTTATTTGGAACTAGTATTTCCGAAACAAAGATTAATTTGTAATTATTTTTTTTTTTTTTTCAATGTAATAATGTCTTAACTTAAAGACAAGTTTTCTGTTTTTCAGATGTTCAAACAGCATTTTTTTATAATTTTTATATGTTTGTAAAATTTTATTAAACTTAAATCTAATCTAATAATCTTTCGTAAATATAAGTTGCATTGATGGATTGACAAAAAGTGATGAATTGGAATATTTATAAATTAAATGACATTTTTGGCTATACATTTTAACACGAAAACTAGGAAAAACAAACTAATATTCGAACAAGTCAGGAAAGTTTTAAAAATCTTTTTAAGAAAAATATATTTGGAAAACTTCTTAAACAATAACTTTGTTTGTGTGTAAACACATATTTTATTTGTGAAATTCGGTTTGCAAATAAATTATGTTCTAATATATTAATACATGCGTTCCAAACAAAATTTCTTGATTTTCAAATAAAATTTATTTGTTAACAAATATATAATATTTAAAAAAAAAAACGTTTCCAAGTATATTTTCTTTCAATTCAAACATATCAAAAATTACGATTTTCCTCCGTGTACAGACATATGGACGGACGGACATTGCTCATTGCCTTTAAATGTCCTAAAACGGACTGACTTGTTCCATATATGTTCTCAGAAGGATTTCAAAATATCGCAAATCAATAAAATAAAATAAATAAAATAAAATCAAATATGTACTATCATTTATTGAAATAATAAATTCAATTTGCATAAGATAAAATGTGCATAAAATAAAATCCTTAATGTCCATGACTTTATTTTGCTCAAGTTTAAACAAAAGACTTAAGACATGAACTTTTAGAAATCGTATCAGTACAAGAATTCACTTGTTCTGGATCACTTAAAACTAAGTATTTAAAAAAAAACAATAGTACATATTCCAAATCACAACATGATAACTAATATGTTAGATAAACATTTTATAACACGACTATACTTTGAAATATTTAACAAAGCAGCAATGCATTAATAATTCAAATATTTTTCAAACACCTGTCAATAGACCTGTCACAACGATGACTCAATCAAATGATACAATACCATAAAACGCCCATTGTCGCCTATAAAAATATACAAAACCAATGCACAAATATTTGTTACCGAAATTGAAAACATGACATAAACATTAAATACACTACAATTAATTACACATATCAATGGTCAGACAGACAGACAGACATGTGGACGAAAGGACAGACAAACAAACACAGCTGACGAGTGAAAAATGAAAGTTTGGGCAATTAACCGAAAAGAAGTTTAATAAGAAAGTTAACAACACTTGGAATACAAATCTTCATTGGACACATCTTCAATTACAGCAGACCCACAGACGGACGGACAGTAATTGAAGGTAATTTCTATTAAAAAGAAATAATAAAAATAAACAACGGCCACAAAATAGCATTGCAATAAGAAAATACCTGTAACAAAATATTTGATGATTAAAGATAACATTTAAGTTATTTTGATTACTTTCGCTTTAATGTATTTCGTTTTGAGAAGAAAACAAAAATGTGTTATTTTCGTTTGACAAAAATATTTACAAATTTAATTTTAAGTTTTAGAAAAAAAACATGAAGAAAAAGAGTGAAAATACTATGTTCTCTCTGGAGGGGGGGGCGGGACAAACTTGTGCTTACCGGAATCCTAAAAATGTGTGACATATTTTGACCCAAATCCATTCATTAACAGGTTATTTGGGTTTATGGCCATACATATCCATGAGAGTGACAACAAAATCAAAGACTTTAACTGAATTCTAAAATTGAAATACCGAAAGAGTAACAAAAGCATTTGTCTTTAGCGTTGTGTTGCTGGTAGAGGCGGTGGTATCGGTGTCGGTGTCGGCGGTAGCGGTGGCGCATACGCTACGTTTGTCATGAAACCAATCCGAAGGCATTTCGAAGCCAATCCAAGCCAAAGTGTTAACATTTTTAATTAGCATTCAACACTGATAACTTTCGTTCACTATTTAAGAACACTATGGAGAAAAGAAATCTAGACGAAAGAAATTCAAACGTATTTAAAATACACCAACCCAAAATACTTGCTTTACAGCACTGGCTTTGTGCTAATACTGCGGATGATTTGAATAGGGAAATATATCGATACCACTAAATACGAAGCGTATCTTATAGAATGAACGTGAACAATACATTGTCTTAAATTATTTCAATATATTATTTTTGAATATTTATAGTAGTAAAGAACGTAATGCCAGTATCTAAATTTTGGTTGTATGAAGAAGTAAGAAAAATGTAATCATTATAGAGTTAAACATAGAAATATTTTTAAATTTACAAAATAAATTTAACCAATGCCTATAAAGCCAGAACTGATCCGATTTCACTACTGTTTATTTACTGTTTTTTTCAAGCTATTCTAGTCCCTTTGGTTCACAATTTGTATGTTTTATATATGTTTTCTAAGGATGGGTGCATTTATATTTAAGAAATTGTCTCAGCTTGTTGTAGATTATTCTATGCACAAAATGTACATAAGAAAATACTCAAGCTCACAACAACAGTACAATAACAAGTATATAGAAGAAGTAGATTTAAATAGTATGGAATTTAATTACTGTTTTAGATTAGCTTAGTTAGTGAAGACAATCAGTGATTGTTAATGCGCACTTATGCAGAACTCAAAGCATTCCTTAATCTAAAAATGTTGTGAAAGGGGTTTGTGGATATTATATCTTCCCAATCAAATTTTACTTTATTATGATAGGCTCTATATATTTGTAAATAATGAATCAACCAAAAATGTGGAAGTTGCATTCAACGTTGGCGGACTAATTTTCATGAAATTATATCCGAAAAAAACTAGCACCAAAAGTGAAATAAATACCAAGACTTTAAAAGCTAAATATGTTCTAACCAAAATGTAGTAATAAAGATAATCCTGCACAAGTTTTGAGTAAAATATTTTTTTTGGGAATTATTTTAAAATAGAATAATCCGAAACTAAAACCAGTCGGGCGGGGCCGACTATATAATACCCTACACCACTCTCGTAATATTGAATAACACTGAGATATAAATTTTCTAATTTTATTTATCTCTAAACTCTATCATACTAAATTTCAAAATACAGCTTCTACAGGACTAAAGAGCCAAATCAGACGAAACATATGTATATATGGGTGCTGTAGTTAAATCTTAACCGATTTTCTGCAAATTCGGCAATGTTCGTCCATGGATGAAGAAACTCTACAATGCTAAATTTCACAACAATTGGATGTTAGATACAGCTTCTATAGCGCTTAAGGGCCAAATCTTGTTTTCAAATTCGGCAATGTTGGTCCATGGATTTAGAAACTCTACAATTCTAAATTTTAAAACGAATAAAATTAAAATACAGATTCTATAGGACTAAAGGGCAAAATCGGACGAAACATATATATGGGAGCTATAACTAAATCTTAACCGATTTTCTTCAAATTCGGCAACGTCGGTCCATGGATCAAGAAACTCAACCATTCTAAATTTAACCAGTAAGGAAAGGCTAAAGTCGGGCGTGGCCGACTATATAATACCCTACACCACTCTCGTAATATTGAATAACTCTGATATATAAGTTTTGTAATTCATGTATAAATTGTTTACATAAATTTACTTTTGGGACATTTTATACTTAAATAATACCCTGTACCACAGTGTGGTGTAGGGTATAAAAACGATTGGATCTAAAGAGCCAAATCGGACGAAACATATATATGGGAGCTATAGCTAAATCTTAACCGATTTTCTTCAAATTCGGTAGTGTTGGTTCATGGATCAAGAAACTCTACCATTCTAAATTTCAAAACGATTGGATGTAAAATACAGCTTCTATAGGACTAAAGGGCCAAATCGGACGAAAGATATATATGGGAGCTATATCTAAATCTGAACCGATTTCAACCAAATTCTATAGGGATTTTTACAGCTGCGAAATACTCCAAACTGCAAAATTTCAGAACGATCGGAGTGAAATTGCGACCTGTAGTCGACGAACAACTTAACATGGACAGACGGACGGACGGACAGACATGGTTAAATCGACTCAGCTAGTGATTCTGAGTCAATCGGTATACTTTAAGGTGGGTCTAGCTGTAGTATTTTCAGGTGTTACAAACATCTGCCGTGAAACAAACTTATAATACACTGTGGTACAGGGTGGTCGTTTTGGAGACTAACAATCTGCTTAACTAAAGGAATGGTTTAATAGACCAGTCCAAAGAAAATTTTTCGTTCCAAAGAAACGAATCAAAAGAGAACATTTTAGAGCATACACGTACATGGCCTAAAATCGAGGATAATCGAAATGGGCCATACCTTCGACAGACCAAAGTGGTGCCACCGCATTTGATATTTCTCTATATCAAGATATCTAAAATGTAATGTTTTTCTTGCACATCGGCGAAAAATTAGTGTATTTGTCACAAACTTTCTGAAATCTACAACAGAAATTGGCAAATTCAAACAAACATCTATTCCCGGTAACTCCCGAACCAATTATCTCAAAGTCTTGAAATTCGGAGCATTTTCATCATAAAAATTTCAAAGTCTTGAAATTTAGAGCATTTTGTAATCATAAAGACTGGTAAATATTTCCCCACCCGGTAACTCCCAAAAAAAATATCAAATTCCTTATTATATTTCTCTTAAGATGATGGAATACTTTACTGAACTGAATCTGTATTTTAGTGTACATTTTTATTCAAATTTAGTAAAAAAAAAACACATTAATCTTTTATTAATGCGACTCACAGTGTATTTCTTCCCCAGAGCTTAGATTCTCATTCATTCAAAGGTGAAGTTCAACAGCATTTCATTTTTATAATAACCGACAGACAGACAATATACATATGTAAAATAAATAAACATAGAAATTGATTAGCACACATTGGGTGGGGTAAACACAAACGTCTTCTCCTTTTTGTGCTTTGTTGACCAACATTTAATCTTTTCAAGATTCTTTCTCTTTTTTTTGGGATCACCTAAAGTTAAAAAGCGGTATTAATTTTTTTGCTCTCTTTTTTCGACTTCAAGCTTTTCTACTTGAGCGAGTTCTTTGAGGAAAACAGAAGAAATGATGATCGTGTGCACCTGGTTATGTCACTTCAAGTTTTGTTTGGGGAAAAGTTGATGGGGGTCGGTAACCGGAAGGGGGCCCTCTGGTCATTCATGTTTGTGATTTCTATGAATGGGATTCTACCGTTATGACTTTGATATTTTCAATGCTCGTGGTCGTAGTCTTGATCATAATCATGATCGTGAACATCGTCATAATCGTCATTTTCATTGTACGAGTACGAGTATACTCATACGAGTATGAGTACGAGTACATTACATGACAGCACTGACATAGTTTTATGATTTGATTTTCTGGTTTTTAGTTTTTTGCACTTTACCGTAAAAATTGTTTTGGCCTGAGCTCTTATTCGCGCTGATCACGATGTCCACTCACTCATTTTGTGAAGAGCTTAACTGAACAAAACTGAGCTGGCTTTAACTGTCTGCTAGCCAGCCAGGCAACCAACCAACCAATAAGCCATACAGGGTGTTAAACGCGTGCGTGTCTGGTTTTTTCATTTATTTTCGCTTTATTACGTCTCCATACTTGGCAAGGGAAAGACTTTCACTTTGCATTGGAATTATTGGAACGGAAGTCAAAGTACAACTACTTCCCCCTTCATCATATTTTAAAGGCATTTAATGTGCAGTGACATAAATGCAATTGATTTAAGTGTGTCTTGAATAGAGTGAAAAGTGAGTGCATTTCGTGGAGGGTTATGTGAACCATACATGTCTTTAAAAAATGAAACTATGTTTGTGACGGAAAAAGTGTGCCATTCTTTTTCTGCTATAAGTTTCGGACAATTGATTTCAGTATAAAACAAATTCTAATAAATTGAGTTAATGTTAATGTGTCTGGATTTTATGCCAAAATTGAGCGGATCGATAACATAGTCCGCAAATAATATAAGATATTTTTAAATTGACTATTATTTCATAAAAAATCTAGATATTTCACAAAAAATTGAGACGTTGTTCCGCCGATGTTGATTTTGAATAAAACACAAATTATTTAGGAAATTATTGTAATTTCTTTTATTATGATAATATTGATATGGTTCAATTATAACGGTTGATCCAAGTAGATATACTTTTTTCAATAGCCTTTTTTTTGACAGATCACATGAGTCGTGTCGTGCTGTCATGTTTTTTTGTTAAGTATTGTTTGGCATTTCATCATGGATAGACTTACGCCTGAACAACGTTTACAAAACGTTCAACTTTATTACGAAAATTCACGTTCTGTGAGGAATGTGTTTCGTGCACTTCGCTCAACTTATGGTCAACATAATGGGCCTACTGAGCGTACTATTCGCAACACCATCACCCATCTTGAGACCCAGCATTCATTATTGGATAATATTCGACCGAATAGACCACGTCAACACGCAGTGAAGAAAATGTAGCGGCCGTAGCTGAGAGTGTACAAGAAGACCGTGGAGAGTCGATTCGGCGCCGTTCGCAGCAACTCGGACTCACGTATGGAACGACTTGGCGCATTTTACGTCGAGATCTTAAATGGAAAGCATACAAAACACAGCTTGTGCAAGAACTGAAGCCGCCTGATCTTCCTAAGCGACATTGCTTCGCTCTATGGGTCTTGAAAAGTTCCAAGAAGATCCGACGTTTTCGAGCCAAATTTTGTTCAGCGATGAGGCCCATTTCTGGCTCAATGGGTATGTAAAGAAGCAAAATTGCCGCATTTGGGACGAAGAGCAACCTGAAGAGATTCAAGAGCTGCCACTTCATCCAGATATAACAACGGTTTGGTGTGGTTTGTGGACCGGTGGAATCATCGGTCCATATTTCTTCAAAAATGATGCCGGTGAGAACGTAACCGTCAATGGCGACCGTTATCGTGCCATGATAACCGACTATTTGATGCCTGAAACTGAAGCTCGTGATCTCGGCGACATTTGGTTTCAACAAGACGGCGCCACTTCCCACTCATCGCATCAATCAATGGATTTATTGAGAGAACACTTCGGTGAGCAGATAATTTCACGTTTTGAGCCGGTCGATTGGCCACCAAGACCGTGTGATATCACACCGTTAGACTTTTTCCTGTGGGGATATGTAAAGTCTAAAGTATATGCGGACAAACCCGCTTGATTCAGGCCTTGGAGCAAAACATCACGCGTGTCATTCGCCAGTTACCAGTCGAAATGCTCGAACGAATCATCGAAAATTTGACTCAACGGATGGACCATCTTAGACGTAGCCGCGGTCAACATTTGATAGACATAATCTTCAAAAAATAAATGCCAAAGAATTCAATTTGAATTTTCTTTAAAAAATGGAACCTCGAAATGTATCACGCTATATTTATTTAATTTAAAAAAATAATTAAAATTCTTTTCGTATGAAAATTTAAATATTTTTGTAAATAGTATAAAACATTTGTCAAAAACTATTTGGTTAGGTAGAAAAGAGGTATTTTAACGTCGCATGTTCATGGACATGCACTTAAGCCGGTGGTTCGACCTGCTGTGCGCTCCTTATTTATGATCTTTGTTATTTGAGTGTCCTGTTAGAACACTCATAATGTTACTAATCTCGATCTTGTTTAGTTTCAGAAAACTACTTGTTTTCTTCTCATTTGGATCACTCCACATTATCCTTGTGTGCGCAAGATACCAACATTTCACTAGAAGTTAATCCTTTGTGGCGAAGGTACTAAAAGGAGTGGACCAATATGGCCCATCTTCAAACATAGCCGGAGATAGAGAAGAATATTACCGCATATTAAATTTTGAAGTCAATCGATTAATCCATTCGAGAGTTATCAGACGGACGGACAATGACTTAAAATGATCCAACTCGAATTTTCGCTAAACATACTTGAGGTCGTAGGACGCTCCTTCGGTGTGTTACACTTTTGTCTCGTAGCAAATGATATATACCCTCCTCTCTAAGGTGAGGGGATAAAAATATACATTTCTTTATATAAGAACGAAAATAGCGAAATATGAAAAAAATACGTACAGATTCATACGCTTGGCCACTCTTTCTTGGTTTCTTTTTGAAAACTTGCATTGTATCTATTACAATACTAAATTTGTTATTTTACATAAATATGGTAAAATTATTAAATTTGCTGTATACTTAATGCAATTTAACCTATTTGCTATTCTTGAAATGTTTAGATTTCCAATATTCACATATACATAAATACCTAACTGGTTGAAATATGATGATATTGACATATTCCAACTTAAACAAATCTCTGCTAAAATATTACGACTTACATTTCCGCATTTTTGATTGGTTGTCTTCTTGTATTTCCTTGAGTTATATCAATGATATCGATTTACATCACATATGTTGCCTTTTAAACTTGCTGCATAGAAAACTAATGGTACATTCTATATATTCAGAATATGGACTCGAACATTCTACAACAATTATGTATTCAGAAGAAGCAGATATGTAACATTGCAAAAATACCATATACGTCAAAATTCCCAAGAAGTGTTAATTTGTTTTTAAATCATTTCTTACACTTTTACTCTGGCCATATGTAGAGAGTACTTATCGCGTCAGCAGCAACAGCAACAACAATAACAATGATAATGAATAAAAACACTGGAAAAAAAAGTAATAGCAAATCTTTGTTTTGCAGGTTATTCATCCATTTAAAGGGAAATCAATGATGAGCCATTAAGCGAAAGTTTCTAAAACTGAACGTGGATCAGATAACAAATAACAGCGTCAATAAAATCAAGCAAAGCCGAAAGCCGGCAAAGAAGAGGAAGGAGAGGACGCCACTGAGTATTTTAGTAATATCCATAGCGGCGGCAAATAACAGTAGCAGCAATAGGAGGCAGAAGCGGCAACAGCAATCGCACCATGATCAAACATAAAACCCCAACGTTAGTCTTAGGACTAACACTGCTACTCTTGTGGACGTCACCGCCACCGATTGCCGCACAAGACGACTCACTGGCCGGTAGTTTTCTATCGGGTCTCTTGGACACCATCACCAGTACTGCAGATTCTAAAGATTGCCCCGGCGTTTGTGTTCATACATTAGCCACACTCATTTGCTATGAAGTCTTGGAAGATGTACCGTGTCCATCGCCCAGCATGAAATGTTGCATAGAAAGCGCACCAGCGAAAAATGTAACATCATTGATGAGCAGCAGCTCCACCAGTACAACGACGACCACAACAACCACAAAAGCAACCACCAAACGCCCCACGACGACGACGAGCAGCACGTCCAAACCCAAACCGAAGACAACCACAACGACGACCACTCACAAACCGAAAACCACACAAAAGAAACCCACAACAACGGTGGCCTATAAGACGACCACGAAGAAGCCGGCGGGGACCACTACTACTTCGGCGGCCGCTACCAAGAAGACGGACAAAGATAAGAATGAAGAAGAAAAATCGGGTAAGTCTTTACAGTTAATATGCGCTCTAAAAGAGATTCCTAAATGAGCATTTATCTCTGTCTTGGTTTTTGCAGCGGACAAATGTAAGGGAGTCTGTGTAACAGATCGTATTGCCGAATATTGCGAAGCCTATTTGACCAGCAGCGATTGGTGTAAGGAGGGCACCAAGTGTTGCGTCTCCCTGGATGATTATGCAAATACCAAAATGCCCAAGGATATCTATATACCAGCCAGTAAGTATCGAAGGAATATGAGATGCCGGAGTATTATTACTTTTTGTAATATTAATGAAATCCTTAATTAAGTGTTCATATCTTAAGACGAGTTTGCAAAGATAGTTTTCGAAATTTTAAAAATAACTCTTTATTTAATTTAGATCCACATTAACAGGTTAGTTGAAATGTAGTATCTCTCTAAATCACCGATTCACCTACATAAAGTTCGGTTCTGATACGGGCTTTGTATTGATGTCACCTATAAATGGATATCGCTACTAATCTACCAGCTACTATTTCATTTTATTTATGAATGAAACATTTTATAAATTTCATACGATAAATTGGATCGATGCAAAACCAAACCTGTGATAGATTCTTCAAGGACAGGGATCGGTTCGCAGATAGTCCCATTTATATGAAAACAACCGGTAACATTAACAAGTCTATAATAATACCTATAGTACCATTCAATGTCAGTCACAACATAAGTTACATTTGAAAAAAATTAATGGTTAATATATTAAGGCGTAAATAACTGAACGAGTCGTCAAGTTAAAAGTAAAGGGTCCGCTATCTAACGTTTTTTTTCAACTAGTGCTTATTTCGTGAATGGTAACACGTAGCTCATGTCTGATTTGACAGATAATTAGTTGTATCCTTCCGCTGAACGAAAATGGTTGTGTATACGCTTGAACAACGCTGGGAGCGATCGACTTACAGAAGATGCAAAAAAAAAATCATCATTTCAGATGAAGCTCATTTTGATCTTGGCGGGTATGTAAACAAGCAAAATTGTCGCATTTGGGGCACAGAAAACCCGCACGCATACTTTGAAAAGCCGATACACCCGAAACGAGTCACTGTTTGGTGCGGATTTTGGTCCAGAGGCATAATTGGGCCATTTTTCTTCGAAAATGTGCAAGTGGCCGTTACAGTCAATGGCGATCGTTATCGTGCCATGTTGAACGAATTTTTGTTCACAAAAATTGAAGAGGAGGATATTGGCAACATTTGGTTTCAACACGACGGCGCTACGTGCCACACAGCCGAAGCTAAAATCGATGTTTTGCGCGATGTTTAAAAAAAAGTTATTTGGCGGATCCTTTAGATAAACCCGCTGGTTGTCATCTCAGGAGTAGATAACCCAACTGGTCCTCTACTAAGTATTAGATAACCCAACTGGGCAGCTTCTAAGGAGTAAATGACACAAATGATCGCCTACAAAGGAGTAGGTAACTTAACTGGTCGTCAACTAGTGGGTTAATAACCCATCTAGTCGTCAACTAAGGAGTAGATAACCCAACTGGTCGTCAACTAAGGTATAGATAATCAAACTAGTCGACTACTAAGGAGTAAATTACCCAAATAGTCGTCAACAAAGGCGTAGATAACTCAACTGGTCGTCAACTAAGGAGTAGATTACCCAACTGGTCCTCTACTAAGAAGTAGATAACCCAACTGGTCGTTTACTAAGGAGTAAATAACCCAAATGGCCGTCAACTAAGGTGTAGATAACTCAACTGGTCGTCTACTAGTGAGTTAATAACCCAACTGGTCGTCAACTAAGGAGTAGATAACCCAACTGTTGGTCTACTAAAGAGTAAATTACCCAAATGGTGGTCAACTAAGGAGAAGTTAACTCAACTGGTCGCCAATTTAGAAGTAGGTTACCCAACTAGTCCTCTACTAAGGAGGTGATAACCCAACTGGTCGTCTACTAAGGAGTAAATAACCCAAATGGGACTTTTCCCATAGGATTTTACCCTATTCGAGAACCAAAAACTAAGCGGTATTAGGTTTACTCTCAGACAAATCAAGTTAACCCAAGCGGCAAGTTATAGTTAAGCGGCACTGCAAGTTATTATTGATCTTGGCAAATTAAAGAAATGATTACCATTTTCATCCTCCAAATCTCCCTTTACTTGATCTTTCCACCGATGTCTCGGTCTATCCCATCTGCGTTTTGCTGCATCCTTCCGACGTAACCCAGCCAACTTAATCGTTCTTACTTCATGTTTCTCACTATCGCATAAGGCTCATGACTCAATTGACGTCTATATTCTCATTCTGCCCACATGAATCCACATATTAGAACATCATCATCTCCTTCCGCAAGTACCCATGATTCTGCAACGTGAAGTGCAATAGCACGGGTGACTTTGTGACTTCATTATTGTATAATTTTCGTTCAAACAAAAATCAGTCGAACTAGTTCGGATATATTGCATTGCAGTTTCCTTTGAGTGGATGGGTTCGGTTAGAATGGGTGTCACAATCCCGTATATATGAGTTCCTTTGTGACATCATGGATCTAGTTTCTCTTAAATGGTTATCTATTTGCCTTACGATCCATATAACTTCCTTGTCCCCACAACGAGACAACAGAAGACAGTAAAATAAGACCTTCATCAGGATTCTGTGTATCCAGTGTTACGTCGTATGGAAATCCTCGCGTGGAATGGGGGCTGAGGTCCCACCACACGATTTAAAAGCAAATCCACAGCTAAGGAAGTATTTAGCCTACACTGCTTTGTATGGCAAATCACCTGGTTGTTTCACATCTCCACATTACCAAAACATTCCCCAGCTTTTTTCGGTATTGAACCACAGCCAGCTCGTGTTGTGCAATTACCGTAGGACCATTCTCAGTTGTTAAGTCCGTAGAAACAGCTATGAGACAACATATGTGAATTAGAAATGGGTAGATACCAGTCGCAGTATTCAAACTTAATCTACGCTGCTCTTTGTGGCACTGCACCCGGACGATGCGAAACTCCACATTAGCCAAAATATTTCCAAGCTTGTTTTGGTATTGGACCACAGCCAC
Organism: Eudasyphora cyanicolor; assembly: GCA_963930755.1. Taxonomy (NCBI): domain Eukaryota; kingdom Metazoa; phylum Arthropoda; class Insecta; order Diptera; family Muscidae; genus Eudasyphora; species Eudasyphora cyanicolor. The sequence continues at coordinate 208,664,931 of OZ005735.1, forward strand.
CACGTAACTTTCCGTAAAATAGTTCCAAATAGATCACTCTGCTGAGATCACTCTGCAATAGCTGTGAGACAACAGATGTGAAAGAGATTTGGATAGATACCCAACCGTGAGCCCAACTCACAGCGAGTCACTTCAAGTTACAATTGAAGCCCTGCAAAATGGGTTAAGCGAACAATATCACAAAAATTGTGTCAGAAGCGGCTCCCTATTTGAAGCTCTGTTCTTGATATTATCAAAAGTTAGCTACCATACATGCATCCATCTAGGAGTAGTGCACAAATACCTCCCAATATATGTATGTATGTACATCTAGCCTTGCCAAATTGTTCAGAAAAACTCGCAAAATATTCGAAAACATTAGTATTTCTCACATAAGCAAAAATGGCCTACAGATGTCGATGAGATTTCGAACTTGGATCTTCCTTTCTGGTATTTATCGTCATGGTTTCCTTAGAGAGTATCAGTTCAGTAACTGTCATTAGAACTACACCCTTAGACGTCTTCTTCGTATGGTTTTTTTTTAAAAGGCCCTAATGAGACTAAGCTCTTTGCAATCCCACAGATAATATCATCATTGTGTTCAAATCCTATTCCAAATGATTATCCGTTCTCTGAAATTTCATTGATCTTTATTCCACTATATTTCTCAGGGAGAGTTTCATTACATCATTTCTCACAATTCATTAAAGGATCTAATTTACTTAACCGCGAAAGGATATTTTGATGGGACAACACGATCGATCTTCCTGTTCATTGGATCCTGTAGAACTGAACTTCTCAAGTTGGAAACCCTGACTTGCTAGGGAGTCTTTTTGCTGCTTCATTGGAGCCGATGCGAGATGAAAAACGCAAACTTTTTTAACACAGGAGAATTACATTAAGGACGTTTCTATATAAAAATGTCTTTCTGTGAAAGAGTACACTGAAAGCAATTTTTCATAAATTTAAAGAATTGATCCAAAGACGTCATTAGTTTTTAAAATAAGTACATTTTTCTCTTAAAATACAGATAATTTCATTAATATTAAGTAATTTACTTAATGTTAAGTACATTTACTTAATTTTAAGTTCAAAATGTACTTATTTTGAAGACTAATGACGTCTTTGGAGCAATTCTTTAATTTTATGACAATTTTTTTTCAGTGTAGTTTTGGATTCTAGGAATAGAAGTTCTACATTAAATTAAGATTGAAAGAAGAAAATACAATGTCCAAGAGAATAGCACAACAATTTTAAAGAATATTCGGAAATGCTAATGAATAACTTATTATATTTATTGTATAATTCTTCCTCATTAATTTCTTACTATTCACCTTTGTTTCTTACAGAACACATGACCAATTTGAACGGATCACACAACAAGACCAAAGTCATCCCAACTACCAGCAAAACTAAAGTTACATCAACTTCCACCACCTCCACAACATCGACTACGACGACAACTTCAACCACACCGGAACCAGCTCGCACCAAAATCATCAGCAGTAGTTCTAGTCATAACAAACCAGTGAAATCGAAAAAACCACAGCCGACAGCTGCCACAACGACCACCACTACCGAAGATCCGACCGAAGATGAGGAAGATGCCGATAACGAAGATCAAGATCAGCAACAAGACGACGAAGAGTCCAATGCCAATGAGAAAACTGAAAATTCCAATGGTCAAGTTCTCAAAGAATGCGAAGGCGAATGTATGAACGGAATTCTGGCCATTTTCTGCGATGATATTGATGCCGAAGCTTTCTGTCCTAATGAAGGTAGTTGTTGTATTACTGGTAACCCGGTACAAGATACCTCACCGGCTACCAAAGTGAATCCCACAAAACCTCCGACAAAAATCTCTTCAAAACCTGCCCCTAAGCCAGCCCATAAACAACCGCCTCCACCTCCACCACCCTCACAATCAGGCGGTGGCAATGATCTTTTCTCACAATTCCTTTCATTTGCCGAAAATACTTTAAGTGGAGCCGGCAGTCCTCCAGCCCCAGCACCCACACCTCAGGCTCCTCCTAAAGTGCCACGTTGTCCTGGTTTCTGTTTGCTCAACATTATGGCTGCCTTCTGTGAAAGGCCTTCCATTTTGTTATCTGGGCCCACAACTTGTGCCAAGGGTTCCGTATGCTGTGATAATTCCCGCTCAGGTTCACCCAAACCACCACCACAGGTTAGGTATCCACCTACAACATCGCCAGCTCCACCACCAACACAACCACCTTATGTTGTACCCAATACACCTTTGCCAGATCCTCGTGAAGAATGTCCCGGGTCTTGTATTGTCAGTTTGCTTAGCTTCACCTGCTTCAAAAATGCCGAAATGACAGATTTGTTCAAATGTAAACGTTCCGGACAGACTTGCTGCGCTCCCAAGAGTAAAATTCTCGAGAAACAACAATTCCAAACACGCAATGATACAGCCTATGGACATTATCAGCCATTGCCTCCGCCTCCTCAACTGGGCGTCCAGCAGTATCCACCTCAATCAGTATATCCACCACCACCACCTGCATACATGCCCACACAACAGCCGCCACCACAGATGCATCATCATTATCCACAACAGCCACAAATGCAAGTTCCACAGCAACAGCAACCGAACTACGAGTATTCGCCATACGGACCGGGAATTCGTGAGTAGAAACAATAAATTCCTTCCAAATAATACCTTCCATTGTATTAATTAGGAAAATTAGTTGAAGGTTTTGTGAGGCAATAACAAATGTTGATTAAATTTTCTTTCTGAGGAATAATGAAGATATTAGCTACCAGAAAGGACAATTGAGATATGTTCACAAAACGTTTCTTAGAAATATACCCACATATTTCAGATTCATGTAGTTCATAATGTTGCAAGTGAATTTGCTCATTCCCTGTGACCCGGTACCTAAATCCGGTGAATATTGAAATATTCAGCCAATCTTGTTAGATATCTGCAACCGTCGAGGGCAGTTTTTGAATTCAGGAAGACAGTTTTGGAGGATTTTTTGGTAGCCTGACTACCAGATATAATATTCAAAGCGAATTTATTGAGAGCATTAATTCTCCGTTATTCTGCTATAGCAAAAATTTGTCATAGCTAAATCAACAATGCCTGGAAGGAAGGTCAGGCAATAAGCTTTGTTAATATAAATTTTATTATTCTCGAATAGTGACTGAAATCACTTCTGCAGTACATACATATATAATTCATCCTATGTAAACGTAATATTTGAATCCTATTTCTCGTCAATCATGGAATTATCTAAATACTTTTAAAATTGTAAGATAAAGTTTCACTCTGGTTAATATTACCTCAATTATAAATAATTTCCCAGTTAATTCTTAATGCCTCTACACACAGTGTGGCCAGAAAAGATGTAACAGGTTAGGTTATAAAGCTGGAGTTACCACCTCACACAGACCAATTGAGGTCCCTAGCCCATAACCCAATTTGTTTGATGCACAAAGTTATCGAATATGGGTACGGGTATGATCTGTCAGACTACCTACGAAGTCCGATCCCAGTTTAGCTGGGGTTCCGGCTCACATAGATCAGTTTAGGTCCCCTGTGCTACCACGGGCCGAAAAGCCCATCATTGAAACCAACCTGTTTGATATGTATAGAAAGTTATGTATCCAGACATCGTTTACTCAAAACGAGACAGTGGCATATCAAGCAATCAATGCTCCCCACTTCTTCCTCATCTCTGCAGCTTCTGCAGAAGTCATTGAAGTCAATACCCAATCTTCTGGCGTGTTCGCCGATCAGGCAGTGTCCCGTGAAAACTGATACTAATGTAGACAATCGTTCCCTCTCTAGAGCGAAGAGATATTTTGACCTTTTCACTTCATATCTTGGCCCAATTGTCTACCTACCCTACAGGTGCCGATTTCTGTTCATCTTTCGTTGGACTACATGATTACCTCTTGTACTACAATGTGATAATATCATGTGTCAGTAGTTCTTCTAATTCCACATTGACAGACAAGTTCATCCTAATGCCGCTCTGGTTGCTAATTCTCTAGCCACAATTTCAATCGGAATTAGATTGGGTAAGAATTTTTAGAGATTCTGTCGCTGTAGTCCTTAAATCTCTATCCTGGAGATTTCGTAATAATATCAGAACTTTTAAACCAGCATTACTCTGTCGTCTTAGCTCTGCGGCTTCCCCGAAGACTTGCAAATAGGATAAGTAAACATTCTCGCATAGAAATGCTATAAACATGATTCTCCTGAATAATAAATGTTTGCATTTTCAACTGTAAACGGCTCCACTTGAGTAGCAAATGGCTTCCTAAGGAGCAGCGGCTCCCCATTTCAGAAGCGCTGCTCTAAACCGTTGGATCTGTCATTTTTAAATGTATTAGACATATGTAGTGTCGGAGTTAGGCTTTATGGAAATGGGACAAAGAAAAATGTGGTACAGGTAGACATACCCCTTTTGTAGTTTTTAATCTTCTAATAATCTAAGATTTCAAAAATAATAATCTAACTAAGGTCGCGACGCGAAAACTTTCGTGTGGGTTCAACCTAAGTAAAACAAAGTGATTGTCGTTCGGACTCTACCGCTTTCCTGATGCCCTGCGAACAGGTTGAGCAAATATTCTCACATAGAAAAAAATTCGTTTCTGCGAAACGAAATATTAGACAACTACAATTTTCGTTTACGACGACTGAAATTTCTTTTGGTCAGAACATGTTTCTGTCACAACAAACGAAATTTCAGTTCCGGCAAAAGAGAATTGTAGATGGCCAATATTTCGTTTCGCAGAAACGAATTTTTTCTTTTCGTGTATGGAAATGTTGCAAAGGAAGAAAGTGATACAGGTAGACCTTTTGTAACTTGTAACCTTCTAATAATCTACTATGGTCGCGATACGAAAACATCCGTGTGGGGCCGAACTAAGTAAGACAAAGTGATTGATGATACCTTTTACCATATAACAAATTGCAAATATTCTTCTTAGGGCTAAGGACTTTATTTTGCTATAGTCTCGAATCTATATATCTATATATTCGATTTCTTGATGGTCCATTTTTGAATCAATCGGGTTGAAATTTAGGAGTTTGTATATTATCTTTCCATAAACTGTTTTCAATTGGTCGGGAGAAAATTGAATGTGGGTCAGAATTTTTAATATTAACCTATAAATTTTATTTTTGTATAAAAAGTTTATAAATCGTTGGTTAATGCTAAAATAAGATCTCGCTACCATTTATTTTTTTCAATTTTATTTTTTAAATTGTATGGGGATCTTAAATTTTAAAATATTGAAATTAATTATTTTGGCTTTACAACATTTTTAATTGCTAATTGGCCCGATTTTTGCAAAGTTTACGTCGTTTGAAAGTGAACATAACGGGACATTTTTGGTTGAATTTTGTTTCTTTAAATGTATAAAATAAAAAAAATCCCAAATAGCCGGAGATGACTTAGTATTTCGCCCGTAACTTTTACAAATATTGCGTCCACAAAAATCCAATTTCATTTTTTAAAATTAAAGTTTTTAAAAAACATTCTAAAATATTGTATACATTTAAAAAAATCACTCAAAAAATGGCCCGTTATTCTTCTCTTTCATACGACGTAAAGTTTGCAAAAATCGGTTCAGCCGTTCAAGAGCAATTAAAAATATCATAAAATCCAAAAATGCGTTTTTTGAATTTTTTAAAATTTTAAATCTTCACAAAATTTTGGAAAAAAATTTCCAAAAAAAAATGCTGGTGATATCTTATTTTACCATTTACCAACCGTTTTATAAACTTTTTAGGCAAAAATAAAATTCATATGTTAATAATTACAATTCTGATCCATATTGTATTTTTTTAAATCATATCTAGTAATAATGACAACTTAATAAAAAGGTTCGAATGTGACATAGCTAATAAGCGTATAACGGGTTTTCCAATAGGGATGATATGATTTTGAAGTGACATTTCGGCCATTTTTAATATGTCATGATCTGTCATTTGTTTTTCATTGTATTCAGTGGTGTTTACAATTTCATCGTGGAGAGATATACGCAAGAACAACTTTTAAAAATTATTCAGTTTTAATATCAAAATAATCGTTCTCCAATTGCAACCTTTTGTGCGTTAAGTCCATTTTTTTTAATCCAAAAAAACACTTTCCAGTCGTCCTACGACCATGACTTTTTAGCTCTCGTTAAGAGCTATCTTTTTGCACTTGACCGATTCCCGATCCGACGTACCGTTAAGGAGCGAGAGCAAAAATAAACTTTCCGTTCACATTTGAAAATGATGTTAAGTCCATTTTTTTTAAATCCAAAAAAAAAACACTTTCCGGTCGGCCTACGGCCTTGACACCCAGGTGCAATATTTTAGCTCTTGTTAAGAGCTATCTTTTTGTCATTGACCGATTGTGGCTAGGTGCCACACAGCAAACGAAACAATTGAATTGTTGCGAGAAAAGTTTGGAGATTCGATTATTTCAAGAAATTGTCATGTCGAATGCCCTCCAAGAAGTTGTGATTTGACACCATTAGACTATTACTTGTGGGGTTATTTGAAGTCATTGGTCTTTCGAAATAAACCAGACTCTCTTCAAGCTTTACAAGTCAATATTGAACGTGCCATACATTACATACGACTTGATTTAATGGAAAAAGTGCTCGAAAATTGGGTTCATCAATTTCTTTCCTGCGGAAGAAATCGTGGAGGACATTTGAATGACGTTTTATTTAGAACTTAATTGTATCGATTGTACTTCACATTAAATAAAAAATTTGAATTTCCCTAACAATAAGTATGTTATTGGAAAACCCTGTATAAGACCCTTCGAATCATATCAAAATTTGAGTGTAAATCTTGTTTTAATAGAGTATAAGTCATGTTTTTCAAACATAGCTGGCAAACATTTACATAAATATTTGACCTGTAAATTACACACTTTCGATTCGACCGATTGACGCTAGTATCAGTTTTAGCCGAACTGACTGAAATTCGTAACCTTGCTTATGACTTTTCCTGAACACTATCTCAGATTATATACAAAATATAGGCCCTACTTTTGTTCATAAAAAGGTCTCTCCCGATTTGAATTTGTTAGGCTATAGAAGACACACAAAATACAAGGACCTTCGAATCGACTTTTGAAGCTATAGTCATAGTTTTCAAACCTATCTTGCAAACTTTTAGAAATATCTGTATACGTAACCATAAATGATTTATATAGGTTCAACTATTGATACAACTCCTGAATATTAGACCCTTCCGATTCGTCTTTGTGGCGCTATAGAAGCATCCATTTTAGACAATCTGCCTGACGATTTGTCACCTGGCTTTTTACTTTACCTGAAAGCTATGCCAGTTAATATAGCAAATATAGGTTCTTATAGTGATATAGTTCCCATAGAATATGTCCCTCTTGATTTAAATTTTTCATGTTATAGAAGACAAATAATACGCTTTCAGTTTTATAAGTAGTGTTGTATGTAGAGTCTAAACACTTATTTTTTTCTCTATACGAAATCTCTCCTCTCTTTGCAGTTCCCCATCAAGGCGGCTTACCTCCTCAATTACCTCCCCAACATCAGCATTTACCACCCAGCACCATGCCCACCACCACTACGACTACTACTACCACAACAACTCCCCGTCCTCATGTCTACTCCAAATATGTCTGTGGTGTTAAGGGTACTCTACGCACTGGCCGTTCTTCTCCCGCCATGTCATTGGTCTCATATGTCCGGGCGAAGTATGGTGTCCATCGCCAATCGCGACAGTTAAGTGCTGACTATGACTTTAACATGCCCACGGGAATGCAGAAAACAAATGAGCGTTTAATTTTGGGTTCCGACATAGTGCCCATCCAAATACACAACGATAAGTTGGGTGATTTGATACAGGAAGAAGTTGATAACTCTAATCAGGTACGTTCGTATCCCGACAGCTTTCCGGCTACCGTATTTGCTCAGTCGTACTTTGGTAATTACACATCGGGAAGGAGGCGGGCTCGTGTTGTGGGCGGTGAGGATGGCGATAATGGAGAATGGTGTTGGCAAGTTGCTTTGATCAATTCAATGAATCAATATTTGTGTGGGGCAGCTCTCATAGGAACCCAATGGGTATTGACGGCGGCTCATTGTGTTACAAAGTGAGTGAAGAAAATTAATTGGGGAGGGTTTTGATTTTAATAGTATTTTCTATCTTATTTTTATTTCAGTATTGTTCGCTCTGGTGATGCTATTTATGTACGTGTGGGAGATTATGATTTGACGCGGAAATATGGCAGTCCTGGAGCCCAAACCCTGAGAGTGGCCACCACTTATATTCATCATAATCATAACAGTCAAACTTTGGACAATGATATAGCTCTGCTGAAGTTACATGGTCAAGCTGAGTTGAGAGATGGTGTTTGTCTGGTAAGTTAAGCAAACAACAAAGTAATTAATGGTCTTTGAGTTCAACCAAATTTGTAATCCTTCTCTTTCCAGGTCTGTCTGCCCGCTCGTGGTGTCAATCATGCGGCCGGCAAGCGTTGTACGGTAACCGGTTATGGTTACATGGGAGAAGGTAAATGTTCTTTTTTAAATCTCAATTTCTTCCCCCAGAAAATTACTAACACACTCTCCCTCACTCACTATCCTGTTTTCAGCTGGCCCTATCCCATTGCGCGTGCGCGAAGCTGAAATTCCCATTGTCAGCGATACCGAGTGTATACGTAAAGTTAATGCCGTCACCGAGAAGATCTTCATTCTGCCCGCCTCCAGTTTCTGTGCCGGTGGTGAAGAGGGCAATGATGCCTGTCAGGGTGATGGTGGCGGTCCTTTGGTCTGCCAGGATGATGGTTTCTTTGAGCTAGCCGGTCTGGTTTCGTGGGGCTTTGGATGCGGTCGTGTGGATGTTCCGGGCGTTTATGTTAAAGTGTCATCATTTATTGGTTGGATCAATCAAATTATAAGTGTCAATAATTTATAGTCGCATTAAACAAAAGTGTTTTAATAGGATTTTTATAAGTTTTCATTCGCTTAGTAGCGAGCCAATTCAAAATAATAAGTTTTGAAAAAACACAGAATGCGAAAAACATTTAAAGAAGGACAATGCTGTTCTCCCCTTCGTCCCTCATGAATGAATTGTTCTACTCGTAATTTACTCACTTTATGTGTGAGTATCCTGCGATTATAAATGATTCGTAATATATATATATATAAATATATATATTTAAAATTTAAATGCTATTTAAACATAAGTATGAAAATACATATGACTTTTCTTCGAATACAACGACTGTTATTTTATTAGTAATTTTTAATATTTACTATATATATTGTATTTCCCTTTAGTATGCTACCTACATATATGAATAATTATTACTAATGTTATTTAATCTATGTACTATTTTTTAATGATAAGACTTTTTATTGACAAAAAGAAAGAAAACCACACAAAGACAAAAAGAGAGTATAATTTATAAACAAAATCATAAACAACAAATAAGTGAAAAATTACTATATAATTTGTATATATTTTAAGTATTTTAATAATAAAGTAAAGAAAATTCATTGAATTTTAAAAGATGAGTTTAATTAAGGTGAGGTAGCATAAAACAAATAAAGAAAAGAGAAATTTGGATGGAGCCGACTGATATGATAACTAACAATGTTTGTAAACAGAGGGACCGCAAAAGTATGATTACACTATGCAACAAAATGTTTGTCCAAGGGAAGTGTATAACAGTTTCTGGTGCAACTAGGTGTCACAAACACGAAAAAAATATTAAAAACATTTTTTATGGTAATTTTTTTTTTAAATTCCAGCTTTCATGGAAAGTACATTCAATAATTGGACCATAATTAAATTTCAAGCATAAGCCTGATTGAGCCGTGTTATGCCTCAAATTAAAGGGAATTATGAGGGCTACATATATCGCTTTCACGTAGAGTATTTGGTTTAGTAACAGTCGTCAAAAATATGAGAAAAAAAATATTTTTTTAAAAAAAAAAACACTTTTTCCTGGTACAAAAAAAAAAAACATAAAAAATAGAAAAAAAATCGAAAAAAATATTTTATTAAATTTTTAAAAAGCCAGCGTCCTAAAGAAGAAAACTCTGTCTATTTGAAAGAACCCATGGATAGATGTAAAAGTTATGAGCCATTTTGTAAATTTTAGGGAAATTCAAAAAAATGTTGTTTCAAATTTTTTCATTTTTAAATTATGTTTTTGCTTATATTGAATTCGCCATATGTGAGAGAGACATATAAGAGACATTGCACTTACATTTTATTTTATGAGGATTGATGTCAGACATTATAAAATTATAGAGAGGACGAGGTTTTATGGTTGTTCGTTACCATCCATAAAATATGATATGCAATTTCAGTGTAATTCAACGCCTTAAAGAGATAAGTCGATTTTCTGAAATATATTATAAAGTTATATTTCGAAGTATGAGTAACCGGCAAAGAACTTTTCAATGTGTAAATGACCCCGACAATTTCTGCTACATCTGTCGAAGATATGTTATTAAAAAAGATCGACGTGCGTTTAGTAAAATAATAGATACATATTAATATATGTATGTGCAATATTTTGGTATACGAGTTAAAAATATGAACGAACCGTGGACACCTAGTATTTTGTGTAATTCGTGCCATGTAAATCTTACTCGATGGTACTCAACTCTGAGCGATTCAAGTTTGAGTCAGAAGTCATCGCTTTTAACTCAGTTTCAACTCATCGATCCAGTGAGAGATTTGGAACTGACCAAATATAAGGCAGAACTACTTGCATCTGGGATGAAACATATCATATTATAGAGAGTTAACATATCATATTACAGAGTCCGTGAAATACCTTACAAACAATTTTATACAACTGTGGATAACAGATGCTTTTGCAAGGACATTCCCGGATTGTTCGAGGAACTTAATCAAACATACAATTCAAAGGAATGGCGGTTACTTGTTGACAGCAGTAAAGGAAGTTTGAAGCTTTTACACAACGGAAATCAGAAACCGTCGATTCCCATTGCTCATGCTGTCAACACTAAGGAATCATACGAAACAATGGCTAAATTGATAAAATACATAAAACATGAACATGACGGAAAATTTGTTGCGATTTGAAAGTAGTTGGTATGTTATGCCTCTGGGATGGCCGATATTTTGCCAACACTGCATATTAAGCTGGGGCTCTTTAAAAATTTTGTAAACGCCTTAAGATGGCAATTCACTCTCATATTTAAAAAGTTTATTTAAAAGTCGTACTTTTCAAAAAATCGAAGAAGGAGTTTTTGATGGGCCTAAAGGAAAGGAAACTGATGAAAGATGTGAATTTCGAATCATATTTGACGTCGGATGAAATTGCAACATGGAAGGCGTTTCAACTTGTAGTTTCAACAATGATTAATGATTTGTTAAAAAATTATGAAAAAAATAGTTAGAAATAGTTAGAAATAGGCGTACAAATAAAGGTAATAACAATGTTAAACTGCAACTGTGGCAAATAAGCAAAATAATTAAAATTTGCAATAAAAACCTAATGCAAGATTTTTATTCACGAACCTTGAGTTCGTACAAAGGAAATGTGAAAAAAACATGGCAATTTTTGAATAAGCAACTAGGTCGTACCAACAAATTGAATAAAGAAATTTTTACAGTTGATGGTGCATCTATCTTAAATGATGCTGATAAAGCCTTTGCTTTTAATAGATATTTTTGTAATTCTGTAATTGAGCTCAATGATAATATTCAGCACTATTATAATGATGACGTCAATATGTTAAGAACCCTAATTCCTGAGTCCACAAATTTCCATCTTAATCGAGTTGATGCATCGCAAGTTGAGAATATTCTGGATGATTTAAGAGTTAAGAAAAGCCCTGGTTATGACAACATTACGCCGAAGATGATATTTATTAAAAAACAGTTAATAATAGATATTCTAGCAAAAATATTTAACAACATGATTGTAGATAAAAAATACCCTGAATCCTTGAAAATTCATAAAATTTTACCGATACCCAAAAAAGCTCAATCGAGCAATATTGTTGACTTTAGGCCCATATCCGTACTATCAATTATAGACAAAGTTTTGGAAAAACTTATATTTGATAAGTTGTCTAAATATCTTCTTGTTAATGACATTTTGTTTGAGAGACAATATGGTTTCAGAAAGGGATCTGGCACTGAAGAAGCAGTTATAAATGTAGTAGAGTATATTTGTAGTGAAATTGATGATGGGTCTAAAGGAGTTGCAGGTGTCTTCTTTGACTTTTCAAAGGCGTTTGACTTGGTTCAACATGACATTTTAGTGAGGAAGCTTAAAAATATAGGGTTGTCTAATGATACTTTGGCACTATTTAAGGATTATATTAGTAAAAGGTACCAGTATGTTCAATTTGGGGATTCCAGAAGTAGTATGTTACCTGTTCAACATGGTGTTCCTCAAGGGAGTGTTTTGGGCCCCCTATTGTTCAAAATCTACATTGATGATCTTAAAAATATAAATTTTTATGGAAAGCTTTACATGTTTGCGGATGATGTTTGTTTGTTTTATAAATATAGTCACGAAGAGGTCCTCAAAACGCAGATTGAGTATGATGCTGCTATTCTAGCTGAATTTGCCCGTTTTAATAAATTGGTTTTAAATTCTGGTAAAACGAAATTCATACGATTCAAGCCCCATGTTAATCGTAGTGACGGTGATATGTTTGTTCACATAAATGGTGCTGAATCAAGAACAGTAAAATACTTGGGAGTTACTTTTAGTCATAATCTGTTGTGGGATTCTCATATAGAAGATGTAAAAGCAAAAATATCTTCAGCTACAGGAATCTTATACAAATTCAAGAACAAGTTAAACACAGAAACGAAAGAACTGATCTATCAAACCCTTGTACACTCTCATTTAACGTATCTTCCGATAATATATGGATGTAAAGTGAGTACTCCATTAAAATCCTTACAATCTGCTCAAAATAAGGCTCTAAAAATTGTACATAACCTACCAATCAGATATCACACACTAAATTTGTATAAATATAAAACTAAAAATGTGTTACCAATCAGAGGTTTATACAAACATCAAATCCTAATGTACATGTTCAAGTCAACAAGAGGTGCAACAACTATGACATTTGGAGAAAATCGAATGAGAACTGGTAGAAATACCAGACAAGCAAATAATTTGGTAGTTTCAAGATGCCGACTTGATTTAACTAAACAACGTATTGGTTTTGCTGGACCAAGTGAATATAATGATGTGGCTGATGATTTGAAGAATATATCGGTAATATAAACTATTAAACAAATGGTAAAACAACACCTTTTAGAGAATTTAGAAACACTTCTAACATAAAATTTAGAATTATTTTCAATTTCGAATTATAATTTATGTACATTCATAATTATTTTATTTTTTTATTTTTGAGATATTGTTTAATATTATAGATATTTTGTTAATGTTGCCAGTCTTGCCTCTATAAAGCCTATAAGGCGCTGGGGCTCTAAAGATATATTGTATAAACAAATCTATGAATAAAACTAAAATTTCTAAAAAAAAAAATACATATTTTTATATTTATGTATATAACACATATATATGTATTCTTCTAAATTATTTTTCACTTTATGTATTCCAACATGTGTAAATATGTTCCTCCAAATTCATTTCTTGCATTCTCATTTAAACTTTTTCCCCGAGAATCTTGGCGACGAACATGGCGAAAGGTTTCACCAAGAATGGAAGTCCATCGAGCGGGCACTGGGATGAAAGAATGATGGGAGATTATGTTTGGTTCCTCATTAGAGAAACAGATTCCGAACTCTTCAAACGTCAACAAAGAACTCACAATTACTTCTAATGAAACTCGTTCATGTAAATAAACTCAAATGTACATAATATAAATGAAAGTAATAAATAAAATCGCTATTTAAACAGAAATAAAAAAAACGATTTTTTGAAATTCTCTTACCTCTACCAAAAGGGCTATAATTTATACATTTATCCATAGACTTTTTTCAAATAGGCATTATTTTCTTCGCTAGGATGCAAATAATTAAAAAATAAAATAAAATATTTTTTTTCGATTTTTTTCTATTTTTTTATGTTTTTTTGTCCCAGAAAAATTTTTTTTGTTGCGTTATTAGCTCTTAAGGAACTTTTAAAAGCAGTGAAATAATGAAAATTGCGCTGCACTGACCACAATGTGAGAATTGGAAATTGTTTTTTCGCGAATATATTTGTCGGGTATAGTACTTCATATTTACAAAGTTTAAAATTTTATACCTTTTAAGAGGCTTCTGAAAGGACAAGAACAGTACTCAAGTTTTTGATAAAGCTAGAACAAATGGTTTATAAAACACTCCTGTCTAGCTCTAACAGGAGCCTCAGCGGTCAAGTGGTCGAAAGTCACTTTTCGGAAAATCAAAATTCGATGTAGCCTATTTCAACATCCGGATATTGGTCTATCTGTTCACTAAGTTTCAAGAAAATCGGTTTAGACTTTAAGGCGTTAATAGGATAATATGATTAATAACTAACTAAACTTGGCAACATTTTTATACGGCATACGATTTTGCAGTAGATTTTTTGATATACGGGTCGATTTAAAAATCGCCCATTGCTCAGTGAAAATCGTATTCTAGGGATCAAAATAAGAAACTTTGCCGAACGAACCATACCTCTAAAACGAATTCTGATGTCCCGGAAAAAATCCCACTTTGACCCATTTAGAGTGCTCCAATCGAGTCCAAATGTATGACTGACCCCCACTCAGTGAAGTGCTCAGTGAAAATCGTATTCTAGGATCAAAATAAGAAACTTTGCCGAAGGAACCATATTTCTAAAACGAATTCTGATGTCCCGGAAAAAATCCAACTTTGACACATTTAGAGTGCTCCAATCGAGTCCAAATGTATGGAACCCCCAGGGGGTTCCAGGGGGTGTGCCACTGGCATGGGTGGGTCGGGCCACCAAAGTTAGTGGGGGTCGGTCATACATTTGGACTCGATTGGAGCACTCTAAATGGGTCAAAGTGGGATTTTTCAAAATTTGCCCCTACCCAAAAGTTCGACACAAATTCCGGGACATCAGAATTCGTTTTAAAGGTATGGTTCCTTCGGCAAAGTTTCTTATTTTGATCCCAAGAATACGATTTTCACTGAGCAATGGCGACTTTTATATATAGCATTTTCAGATTAAATGAAACCATTTTCAAATTAAACGAAAACTTTTCCAAATGAAATTAAACCCTTTTCACCTGAATTGAATCTATTTCCAAATGAAATGAAACTATTTTCAAATGAAATGAAATCTTTCTCAAATGAAATGAAACTTTTTTCAGCGGAATTGAAACTAATTTCAAATGAAATGAAACTTTTTTCAAAATTAATGAAACTTTATTCAAAGATTTCGAATTTATAAAAACAAAACTAACAACAAACCATTAACCATTTCCGTATTTGAATTTCTGCGAGCTTGGAAGTACCATATTCATCACTTAATTGAATACATAACTCTGAATGATCTTCTTAACATTGGATCAATAGCGTACACAGATTTTCTCTGTACAAGGAGGGAAAACCCATTGCCGAAGCTGTCCAAATTACATCAATCAAACTAAATACTGCTGAAACGTTAATATCAAAATATAAAAAAAAACGGAGACGTCTTGGTAGAAAAAAGACGAGGTGGTAATAGAACAAAAAAAATAAAAGCAGAAATTCTTCAACGGATCGAACAGTACGTAGAAAGAGACCCGGGAATTACTCTTAAACTATTAAGAAAAAATTGTTTCGCCAAAAAAATGTTAACCTTTCAATAACCTCTATAGACAATTCACTCCGCGAATTGAAGATTACATTAAAAATGGCATCGGTGGAAGTGGATAGAATGAATGAGTCTCGTTTTTTAGATTTGCATCAACAATATGGACAAGAATTTACAGAACAAAGGGAAAAATTAATAATCATCGATGAATGTGGATTCAACCCTCATCTTTGTAGAACTCAAGCCCGATCCAGAGTGGCCACCAGAGCAAACATCGTTTTACCCATATTGAGAGGACTTAATGTTACTTTGATTGCTGCGATAAATAATAGAGGTGATGTATTTACATCAAATGGTAATAGCCAATTCTACTGTAAATGGGGACCGATTAAAATTATATATTGAGGGGTATTGGAGCAAATAAGCCCCCAATTATGTCAAAAATTAAATTTTATACTCGAGCAGTGCTGAATGACCTTATTACGGAATACAATATAGTGGATATTATAAATCAAAGAGTTCAAAATCTGGCTCAAAGTGACTGTTCCAACTACGTAATGGATATTGTTTTGAAAATTTCGCAAGCAGCACGTCGCGGACCACTTCACTAACCTAAATCTGATCACAAATAACAATATTAGGGAAACAAAACTAATTATGTTAAAAAATACCTGATGAACATTTACTTTATAATTAACACCCCTATTCTCGACCGAGTGACAAGAACATTTTTGTGATAGTAACAACATTTGTGATAGTAAAAACAATTTGCTATTCTGGGTTTCAAATGGAAGCTCTTTTTGTTATAATTTTCAATGATAGCAGTCACAAACCCAATAGCTCATGATAAGATATATTTTGTTTATAGAAAACTGTTTTTTCAGCATTTTCTTGTTAGTGTTGTTATCGGAAAGGAAAAAAGGCGATATCTGGATGCGGGATTTTTGCATCTCAGACAATTTACCTGACCCTGCGCTATGATTTTCTTCCTTTAAAGAAACATCTCTATTTGTTAAATTATTATGCTATGTGGGGATATACATGATGGGGATTAATTAAGAATGGGTGCAGAAAGACCTCAAATCTTCCAACATACCTACATATTTCATGCTATTGTACATATATTTTTTGCCTGAAAAAATTTGGGGATGATTTGTTCATTTTCAATTTATTTTTGAATTTTTTTCTATGTCATAATAAAAAATCATGCCATATTTGAAAATTTTGAATTTCAGTAAATTTCTTCATACACAAAAGCTTTAAATAATGTATTTTTTTCATTGGGCAGCAATGCCGAAATTTTTTAAATTATAAAGCTTTTAATTTTGTCACAGGAATTCCAGAATAGGTATTTAAAATTCCAATGATAAGAAATGTGATAGTAAAAACTCTTGAATGATTATTGTTATGTATTCGAGAATAGCACCGTAAGTCTTAAGTTAAAGTTTTTCTGATATACAGTCGAAACTCTCTATAACGAACTCCTATATAACGAATTTCTCTTTATTACGAAGCAATTTTAAGAACATTGTGTTTTGGGACTAATTTGAGTGTATTATAATCTCCATATACCGAATTTCCCTATAGCGAATTTTTCCTTATAACGAAGCATTTTTGCGACTGTAACATCAAGATTGAAGCGTTTTCAATCTCCATATAACGAAGTCGCTTTGTTGTGTGTTATTATTGTTGCTCTGTGTGTTCTTTGTTGCGTTCATAATGCACAAGCCATAAAATTGAAAGTGTATTTTGCGGAACCCCCGAACTATGCAAGTGACAACTGGAATCATTACCATCTCTCACATTTCTTGCAGTCGCTATCAGTTTGCCTTTGCATATCGCGATAGTAAGTTGTAAAATGAATCCGCGCATAAGTATTACTGTGGAAAAAAGCTATTGATCATAAAAGAAATTGAAAAGGGAGAAGCTTCAAAAAAAAAAAGACATTGCTAACAAATTTGGAATTCCTTTCAGTAGCTTATCCACGATTTTAAAAAACAAGGATATGCTTTTAGCCAGTGTCACAGATAATGCATACAGTATTAAACTCAAGAAGCTTCGAACTTGTACCTTTGAGGATATTGACGAAGCAATGCTGAAATGGGTATTCGCCGCAAGTGGTTGGAATCTTCCTCTGTCTGGACCAATCCTGAGAGAAAAAGCAAAACAATTCGCTGAAGCATTGGGCCACGGAGAATTTGAAGCAAGTTTAGGCTGGCATGAAAAATTTAAAAATCGTCACGGCATTGTTCAAAAAACATTGTGTGGTGAAAGTGCTGCCGCCAACATCCAAACTCGAGATGAATGGGTGACGAATGTCTTGGCAAAATTGTTAGAAAAATATGACGAAAACGACATCTATAAAGCCGATGAGACGGGTTTGTTTTTTAAGCGCTTACCAAATAAAACGATGGCGTTTAAAAATGAGAGATCACTGTTATGGAGGCATGCAATATGAACGGATCGGAGAAAGTTAAATTGCTTATTATAGGGAAGGCCAAGAATCCGAGATGCTTCAAAGGAATCAAATCTCTGGACGTGGATTATGAATTTAATACGAAAGCATGGATGACAAGCGACATTTTCTTGAAATGGCTCTTGAAATTGGACCGAAAGTTTGCTTCTCAACTAAGAAACGTTTTGCTTTTTGTTGACAACTGCGATGCCACCCTAGGGATGTTAAGGAACAATTGAAAAATTATTGAAATTGTTATTTCCCACCCAACATGACTTCGATACTTCAGCCAATGGATCAGGGCATAATTTGTAACATTAAAACGCATTACAGAAAACGCATTTTGACAAACATGTTGTTACAAATGGAGGAAAAAGAACCTCCCACGCCCATAAATTTGCTGGATGCCATACGAAACTTAAGCAAAGTGTGGAATGTCAATGTAAAATCCGAGACAATGGCAAACTGTTTTAGAAAAGCAGGATTTGAAAAAGTTGGCACCACAACGAACAACAGAATGCTTTGGGACGAAGAAGACTATCTACCACTATCCCACTTCGCATTTTTAGAGTCTTCATTTAAAACAGTTGCTAATATTAATGCAACATTTGAAGACTACATCAATGTTGACTGTGACGTCATTACCACAGGCAACCCTTCCGACGAAGAAATCCTCGAAAGTGTTCAAGAAAATTTTGGAGCACCAGCTATCTCAGGTAAAGAAATAATAATAAAAATATCCGTGGCTAATAATTTTCTGATGTACATTATTATTTATCTTTAAACAGATTCATATGAATACGAAGAATAATCTGCCGATATTGCGAAACCGTTACACACATATGGACAACTTTCTTCATCAGTTCATCGTTTCCGTACCTATTTGGGAATGAAAACCAACGTACCAAATACTGTATTAACTTCTCTAAATGTTTTAGAAAATTATATTGAAGAAGAAAAGTGGGAAAATGTACTTCAAACCAAAATAACTGACTACTACAAATAAAAACGTTAAAAGGAACAAACTTGTTTTTATTTTCTATATAGCGAATTTTCTTTATAACGAAGTGTTATAATAATTTCGAGACGAAATTTAAGTCGAACGTTTCTAACACATATACTCCCCCTAGAAATGCTGCTTGTAGCATATCTATTGAAGGTAACTCGTTTTTTATTAATGGGTGTTCGACTTCTTTTTTCATGATTTGTTGGTTGGGGTTTTGGCAAGTACAACGATCTTGAATTTTCTTCTATGTCTGGGTTAATAAAATGTGCTGGTTTCAGTCTATCGATGGATTTGTAAGTTCAGGATATTTCAGAAGTAAATTGTGGTAAGATATTGTATTGATCACAGTTTTTATTTCGAAATAGTTAGGCAGATGAGCGGACTTTCCTTTCGAGGTTAGTCCGGTTGTTGAGTCAATAAGTTGCGCGTTTTTTAAATCGACAATGAGCCCGAACTTATTTAAAAAATCTGCACCAATAATGGGATAAGAAACATCTGCTAATATGAATTTCCATGGAAAATTTCGTCGAAGACCAAATGATGGCATTAACATTTCTTCTCCATATGTGTGAATAGGCGTGTTGATAGCTGCAAAAAGTTTGTACTTCTGGCTTTTCTTTTTTAGTATGTAACGGGCAGGCAAGACGGATATGTCGGCGCCGGTATCCACAACAAAACGTTTACCAACTGACATGTCATATATGAAGAGGCGATTTGTCACATTTTCCCGATCACCTGCCTCCTCTAGTGACCGGGTTGGCGTTTTCCCGAAGAATTGTTTACGAACGAACATGGTTGACGACACTTACGCGCTTTTTCCTTAAATCTACGATGGTAGTAGCAAATTCCACTCTCCGATGAACTTCTACTAGAGGTTGAATCTTGAGAAATACCTCTAGATCTATTTCTAGATGTACTTCTATTTCTTTCGAGCTTACTTAACTTGGAATTGATGTTTTCAATCTGTACCATGACGTCATTCAGTGAATAAATTTCGGCCATGAACGAGTTTCCAGGAACCTGAATATCACCAATTTTGTCAGCCATTTTAACAAGATTCTCTACGGGTTCGGAAGATGTTGCTAAGATAGCTTGTGTTTGCGGTGGCAGGCGTTGTAACCAAAGAGTGCGCAGGAAGTCGTCCTTCACTTCACCGTTAGCAAGACTTTTCATTTGACGAAATAGTGCACTCGGTTTTATATCTCCAATCTGCATATTCGTAAGAAGATTCTTGATTCGTTGCTCCTCAGAAATTTCGAATATATCGATTAGCCGTTCTTTAATTTTTATGTACGCATCAGATGGTGGATTCGTGACGATATCACTAACCTGATTAAGAATTTCGTGGTCCATATTAGCTATGATGATGAAGTATTTTGTTTTTTCGTTTGATATCTGGTACAATTCGAACTGCGCTTCAATTTGAGCAAACCAAAGGCTTGGGTTTTCCTTCCAAAATCTTGGAACTTTTACCGCTATTGTTGGGTTTCCGGTGGGTCCATCACCCGATCCTTGTAATGCAGCCCCAGCGCCAGCATTTGTCGTATTTCCTCCAGAAGTAGAGCGTGTTTCTGGCATTTTATCAAACGCGATTGGTTTTCTAATGTCGGGGTCACCAGTTGTTAGAATAATTTCGAGACGAAATTAAAGTCGAACGTTTCTAACAAAAATTCAAATTCAATTTTTATTTTAAAATTGAAAATATATACATCGACAAGAAAAGAAAATATTTGACTAAAAACTAAAATGAAAAAAAGTTAGGATTTGACTATTCTAAAAAATGAAAGTATTTTTAGCTGCCACAGAAGTAAATATTCAGTCCCTTGGAATTCGTTATAGAGAGTTTCGACTGTATATATACCTTATTTATGGATTTAAATAATTAAATAAAATCAAGTTTCATTCAATTTGAAAAAAGTTTCATTTCATTTGAAAATTGTTTCATTTCATTTGCAAAACGTTTCATTCAAAATGTAAAAAGTTTCATACCATTTGAAAATGGTTTCAATTCAGCTGAAAAAAATTTCATTCCATTTGAAAATGGTTTCATTTTATTTGGAAAAGGTTTCTTTTAATTTGAAAATGGTAAAAAGTGATTTTCTTAAATTGTTTTTAGTTCTCGATAAATGCAAAATATATTTTGGGAATGCGAACACTCCACAGTTGTTTTTTTATGCGAAAGCAAATATTCGAAAAAACGCGAATAATTCGCATATGCGAATATTCATTACATTCCTAATAAAAATATATACATAAGAAAAATTCTAATACTAACTCATAAAATTACTGTACATTTTAGATCCATGGAGACTCCATTACAGTTTTTCACGGCAGTTGATAATAGTTTGACCCTTTAGTACCAAACAAAATTAAGAACCTGAATTTATACTTTTCCTGGATATTCAACACGGGGCAAAATAGTCTTTTTTGTTATGTTTGAATCGAAAGAAAATATATTTGGAACACACATTTTTAAATATTATAGATTTCCTAGCAAATAAATTTTATTTGAAAATCAACAAAATATATTTGGAACGCATATATTAATATATTACAACAAAATATATTTGCAAAATAAAATTCTCAAATAAAATATGTGTTTAAATACAAATGTAATTATTGTTTAGAAATTTATCCAAATATATTTTATTTAAAAAAAAAATTGCAAAACTTTTGTTGACTTTTTCGAACTTCAGATTTAATTTTTCCTTGGTTCCGAGTTGTACCTCCGTTAGCATTAGCTTCTGTTCTTAATCAATAATTTAAATTTCTGAGTATTCTAAGCCATGATTAGTTGTCAATCCGCTAAGTAATTTATATTGATCCAAGATTATACGATTTCAATAATTATTTTACAAACATTAACAATTTATAAAAGATTAACATTCAATTACTGAAAAATTAAACATAACTTATGTATTTTCTGAATACTTAAATACAAATAAATATTTGTTTCGGAAATAATGGTCCCAAATAAAAATATATTGGGATGTAAACAAAGATTTGTTTAGAACAACATCTTCCCAAATATATAATTTTGGTGTGTATCAAATATTATATGTTTAGAGTGTACCATAAACATATATATGTTTCAAGCCGAATATGTTTGGGACAATATACTACAGAAGCGATTTTTTTTCAGCGTGAAGGATTAAGAATGTTTTCGCTATTTTGAACTCCTCTTACCACAAGGACAAGCTCTGCTACTCCTCTTTAAGCAGTGAATAAAATATGTGTTCACTGCTTAAAGAGGAGTAGCAGAGCTTTTCATTGGTACACGGGGAAAAATCGCCTTTTTTGATATGTTTGAATCGAAAGAAAATATATTTGGAACACAAATTTTTAAATATTATATATTTCTGAGGAAATAAATTCTATTTGAAAATCAATAAAATATATTTGGAACGAATATATTAATATATTACAACAAAATATATTTGCAAACTAAATTTCTCAAATAAAGTATATGTTTAAGTACAAATAAAATTATTCTTTAGGAATTTCTCCAAATATATTTTATTTAAAAAATAATTTCAAATCTTGTGCTGACTTTTTCGAATTTCATTATTAAATTTTTCTTGGTTCCTAATTGTACCTCCCAGTTATTATACCTTATGCAGCATTGACTTTTGTTTCAAATCTATCATTTTAAATTTAAGTATTCCTAGCCATCATTAGTTGTCAATCCACCGAAAAATTTATTTTGATCCAAAATTATAGAATTTCAGTTATTCTTTATTATTTTTACGAACATTAAAAATTTCTAAAAAAAATTGTTTTGAATTACTGAACAATATAACGCAATTTAGGTACTTTCTGAATACTTAAGCGCAAATTTTTAATTTGTTTCGAAAAATAGTAGTCCCAAACAAAAAAAAATGGAGTAAACAAAGATTTGTTTAGAACAACATCTTCCCAAATATATAACCTTTGTGTGTACAAAATATTATATATTTAGAGTTTACCCTAAACATTTATATGTTTCAAGCCGAATATGTTTGGGACAATATACTACAGGAGCGATTATTTTTCAGCGTGTATTACTATCTTCAAAATACGTGAAGCGATTAAAAAGATATAACAATTTTTAATAAATTGTAATTTTGAGAAAAAATTTGGAGCACAAAAACTACAACGAATTTTGAAAAACTAACAACGTCAAAATATTCCCACAAACTACACGCTGAAAAAAATCGCTTCTGTAGTATATTGTCCCAAACATATTCGGCTTGAAATATACATATGTTTAGAGTACACTCCAAATATATAATATTTGACACACATAAATATAATATTTATGTTTGCGAGAATATTGTTCTAAACAAAAATATGTTCCCATTCTAATATTTTATTATTTGGAACTAGTATTTCCGAAACAAAGATTAGTTTGTAATTAATTATTTTGGCAATGTATCAATGCCTTGATTTAAAGACAAGTTTTCATGTGTTTCAGTTGCTCAAAGATAATTTTTTTATAAATTTTAAATGTTTTTAAAATTTAATTAAAACTTAAATCGTATAATCTTTCGTGAATATAAATTGCATTGATGGATTGACAAAAAGTGATGAATTGGAATATTTATAAATTAAAAGACATTTTTAGCTATAAAGTTTAAAACGAAAACTAGGAAAAACTAACTAAAATTCGAAAAAATCAGCAAAGTTTTAAACATTTTTTTAAATAAAATATGTTTGGAAAACTTCTTAAACAATAACTTTGTTTGTAGGTACACACATATTTTATTTGTGAAAGTCAGTTAGCAAATATATTATGTTCTAATATATTAATATATGCGTTCCAAAAAAGATTTCTTGATTTTCAAATAAAATTTATTTGTTAACAAATATATAGTATTTGAAAAAATCGCTTCCAAATATATTTTCTTTCAATTCAAACATATCAAAAATGACGATTTTCCCCCGTGTAGGAGAATTATTGTGCTAAATTTTGTTAAAATTTATTTGGAATTACCCAATGTTATTTTTTTTCTTGAAGGCCAAATTACAAAAGCCAAACTGCTGTTCGCTATTGTTATTAGTCCAGATTCACACTCGGCAACTTTCCAAGCAAGTTCTCGAAGAATTTGCATATATTGGTGCGCCACTATCCACGTGCAAGCTTTGGCTTAGGCAAGAAGCAATCAGGCAGTCCAACGAAAGATGGACAGAAATCGGCACCTGCAGGGTAGCTAGACAAATCTGGCCAAGGTATGACCTGAGAAGGTCAAAATATCTCCTCGCCCTAGAGAGGAAACGATTGTCTACTTTAGTACAGGTTCTGACGGGACACTGCTTGATCGGCGAACACGCCAAAAGATTGGGTATTGACTCCAATGACTTCTGCCGAAGCTGTGGAGATGAGGAAGAGCATTGAGCACTTGCTTTGCGACTGTCCCGCTTTGAGTAAACGACGACTGGACATACTGGGGTCGGCCTTTTTAGGCAGCCTAACAGATCTTTCCAGTACTGATATTCGTACTATCGATAAATTTATATATCAAACAGGTTGGTTTCGATGAGGGGCATTTCAGCCCGTGGTAACACTAGGGACCTAAACTGGTCTATGTGAGCTTGTAAAAAAAAAATACGGCTGCCACCCTAACCTAAACCTAAACCTAAGTGTCGAAGTTTGTAGGAGAGAGAGGCAGAGAGCTCTGTCCGCCCGCCTCTCTCTCCATCAAACTTTGACACTTGCTTGGAAAAAGTTACGAAGAAGATTACTATATATTGCTGTTTGAACAACAATTTTTCTTTTAGCTTTCCAACAATTCAAGTGAAGGGGAACAGAACATTTAAATATGTATTTATATGCTGCTGGTGATTATTAAGTCAGGAAACGTTTTATTGAAATCATAGACCTTATTAAAGTAACCCTGACGAAATGAAATTTAGTTGACAGATAGCTTTGAAGCGAAGAAGTTCTTCTTTATTAAGTTACAAAAATGTCTATCACAGCTGCGGCAAATATGCATACGCATTTCATTTTATAATTCCTTTAAAAGAATTCTCATAAAACTGTCAGTCATAGACAATACAATACGTAAAAATAATTCTAAATTTCCCAAAAAAAAAACACGTGCAGTAAAGAAAGGATGAATCTCGAACATACAAATATTCTGTGGCTAATCAAAAAATACGTTAGATTTCAATGCTGTTGCTGCAGTAGTAAAAAAATAGAAGAGGCAAAATCTAAATTTATTAGCCTTTCAAGAAATTCAAATCCGTTATTTTCCTTTATAAAAATGTTTTGAGAAGCAAAGAAAAAAACTTTGCGCCAAAATCTAATGGCAGCTTCCTGAAACTTAAGATGTTTAATATATAAAATGCCTATGGCATGGCACCTAATAGAAGAACAATAACGCTCAAAACAAAACAAAAGCCAAGAGTCTTTGAAAATCTAAACAAAAATCCTTAATTTTTTCTAGAGTCATTACATAAGAAAGAAGGAGAGAGACAAATAAATATGTTATGTACACAGCACCCATACTAAGAAAGAAAAAACACAAGGCCGTGAATGAAAAACAAGAAAGAAATGATATTGTTATGCAAATAATAACAAAACTTTTTTGTTGCGTCCCTGCACAAGGACTCACGCAATAACAACAGGATCAAATGATAGTACAACAAAAAATATAGGATTATGTACTCGCACTCTCATAGGCGGAGTTGAGAGAGTGCAATTTGCCGTTTGTCGAATGAGAGTGGTTTCCCAATAAGATAAGTATTATCTGATTGCTCTCTATGCACCCCATGAGTGTGCGCGCTCACCTTTGACAGGAATGGGTGAGCCCCGTGGAGAGAGGGCAGAGATTTGTTGTGTTGTCCTTTAACCCTTTAGTCTGATTTAACCTCATTTGCATAAAAGAGAGTGTCCGCAAAGCAGGCGCAAATGCGTGAGTGTGTGTGCGCTTAACTTAAAGAACATTTCCTTCCCTTAGGAGGTTGAGTGTTTGATATGCGTAAAAAAAGAAGTTTTACGAGATTTCGTAGAGTATATCGCAAGTGAGTGAGTGAGAGTGTATGTGTGTTGTGTGTACGGCTGAGTTTGCGTCGTGCAAGGGTTACGAAAGTGTCCACTAAAACTGAGACTCAACAGAACGCAGTCTGGTCTCGACAAGAGCGGTACTACAGTTTTTAAACAAAAATCTTAAAGAATAAAAAATCCAAAAGTGCAAAACACTAAAGAATTTTTAGAAAATAATACGAAATAAACTTAAGAGAGAAAGAGAAAACGTGTTAAATTTTATAATAATTTTTCGATTAGTTAAATTATTGTTTAGCTTTTAAATTTCTCAATTTAAATGTGTTTTTCGAGTAGTTAAAGTAGTTCGAAGAATTTTGCATGGTTGTGTCCTTAGAGTTTCGGGTTGTTCGTTGTTGTTTTTTCTTGTTGTTTGTTGTCCTTTAACTCTGTGTTGTTTTTCAACGGAGTTAAGTTTGTTTTGTTTTGGTCGTTGTGTTTGAAAGTTTAAGAGAAGAAAAAAAAAACAAAATATGGAATCCTCAAACGGAAGTTCTGCTGCTCAGTGCTTAACCACATCCGCCAGTACATCAACAAATCCCTCAACTGCCACCATCTCAATAACCTCCTCATCGTTAGCCTCGTCTTCGTGCACACCTTTGGCTCTGACGACATCATCATCATCATGCTCCTCGGTGGCTGCCTGCTCTACGCCAGCGGCCATAAGCAGTAGCTGTAGTGGTTCTTTGACCACCACAGGAAGCCTGCCGCCAGTTTCACTGGCATCTGCCTTCACAGCTTCGGCCTCATTCCAACATACGCCGCTATTGCAAATTTTACCTTTGGATACGGGCAAACAAGACGATAGTAACAATTTGTCTTTGGCCAGTGGTATCTCAGAAGGTCAGCGTTCGCTGTCGGCCGCCCCGTCGGCTTCATCCAGCCCCATTCTAAGCCCCCCAAATAAGATTTTTGGACGCAATGCCAATGGAACAAGTAAGTACCACAAAATATTTTTTTACAAATTTAAAAGATTAAGCAATAAACTTACAAAGGGGAAAGTGAAAAAACTAAAAAAAAAACATAAAATCCCTAAAACATAGCTAATACGAGTATTAGCTATTGCACAGACATGAATGAGTGGGTGTTCAGTCTTTAGAAAAGCCAAGATTAAAAAATTATAAAAAATATTATTATGGACTTAAAAAGGGAAATTGAAAAAAAAAAGAATCCTTACATCTATATTCGATTAGCAAATTAAAATTATTTTAGAATGATAAAGAGTTCTGCAGTCTAAAGACTAGGCTATACACTAAAATCCAGTTTTTAAATCCGAGAAAAAAATAATTTTAACCTCCATTTAATAACAGAGTGATACTTCAACCTGTCCTGCAAAATCAAATCTGTGTCTTCAAAACTTTAAATAATATTTAAAAAAGGAAAAACTAAATCATCTTTAAAATTTAAACAAAATCAAATTACCTCCCTTTCTCATAAACTGTACAAAAACGTCTTTCGTTCGCCACAAAAAATTATGCAAATCACAGAAGAAAATAACAAAAGCCGACCGGCGACCCTTAATGGACTTCATATCTTCATGTGTTCAGGTATTTCAATGCCACCACATGCTGTAGTTAATCCTTTCAACATCCTTCATGATTGGAATTTCAATTACTGACAATAAGAATTTTTCTTTTGGTACATAACAAACCAAAAAA
The DNA here is from genome assembly GCA_963930755.1 of Eudasyphora cyanicolor. Classification (NCBI taxonomy): domain Eukaryota; kingdom Metazoa; phylum Arthropoda; class Insecta; order Diptera; family Muscidae; genus Eudasyphora; species Eudasyphora cyanicolor. The sequence continues at coordinate 208,692,781 of OZ005735.1, forward strand.
GATTCCAATAAGAACATTTTCTGATTTATGTATACATATACAAGATTTTTTTTTCTTGTCGGCCGGTAACTATTCCTCAAAATCAGGGGTAGTTTTTTTTGTTGTTTCAACATTTGAGGGTAGCAGTTTTTTCATTCGCTATATATAGTAAACACCAACAAAAACAACTAGTTTTCGGCTAGAGGAAATTTGATTGGATATTATCTTTCATCAATGTTAGTTTCATTTTAACAAAAATTAGGGGTGATTTTTCAAAAATAAAAATGAATTGCATTGAGAAATAAATTGCTTAACGTTAACGGTTGAAAATTGTGAAACCGGAAAAACTTGTCTTCCCAATACTTCATTGTGTTATTTTAGGGTATTCTTTTTTTTAATGCTGGAATTCAGATGTTGCAAAAAAACCATAACAAGTTAAGGACATTGTTACTATATGTCATATGAAATAAAGGGTTAATTGCAAATTGTTTTGTTATGGAAACATGTTTATTGAAATGAAATCATAAACCGTTAAAACAACTATCAATAAAAAACCTAACACCACAGCAATAAAGCCTTCATAGATTCATTTATAAAAATTTTACACAAGTTTTATGACAGTTATCTAAACTTTGAGTTTAAGTTGAAACAAACACAAAATTGTTAAGAAAATTTTTTGGCGGCATAGCTAAAAAAATTTATAATAAAAAAATGCCACAGATCTTACACAAGTTTCAAGTTGAGATAAAAGGAACTTTTCAGATTTTAGAAATTTTTTTAGGGATTTCAATCAAAACGGCAAAGCCAATGTCGGAAAGGTTTATAAGAATTAAACAATAAAATACTAATACGAGTATCTTTCAAAATTTATAAAAAAAACTACATCGGTTTTAGACAAGTTTTTTTGATGTTTTCAATTCATACAACAGTTTCCTTATATTAGGTTATAATGATTTGATATGATGCAGTTGAAACCAAAGTCTGCCGCACTTTATTTAAACCTAGAAAACTTGTAAGTAATTATAGGTAAACAATTTTCATCCATCATTATTCAGGGTCATTAAGTAGAAACAATGTTTATGCTAAGTTATTTTGTGAAACAGCCAACATTTTTTCAAAGTTTTGAGAAACGAAAATTTCCTAAAGATTGTTCAGTTCTTAAAAGTTGATAGGTAAATTTGGGGAAATCATTCTAGATTAGGCTAGAAAGCTTTAGTCATTAGCAACCTTAAACAGAATTAATGTCAGTTCAGTTTCCTGAACTTTGCAAAAAATTCAAAATAAATAGTAACTTCAGGAAAATAATTACGGATAATTTTGGAAAACGTAAGTTTTGTCAATCGTTGAATAGAAACAATATCTAAACAAAGATAATTTGTGGATTTTTTAGCATTTTTTAAAAAAATAAAACCGACGTAACAATTTCCTAAACTTTGAATAATGATTGAAAATAATTGGATAGTCAATTTTGGAATATATATTTTCCGCTTTCTTTCAGAAAATATCACATTTTTTAGTTGATTTCGTGGAAAACATTTTTTCATTGAAGCGTTTTATAAGCATTGTAATTTAATGCTTATATTTACTTAAAATGACTTAGGCTATTCATCAATTAGAACATAAAATAGATGCAAATGAACTCACTATCGGTGATAAATGCTCTCCTCACTGTTGACTCCATTGTAAATGTTTGCTTTCTCTCGCTCGCTCTCCTCCCATATGGCAAAAAATGCTCACACTGACACTTTAGCTTTTTATTTCAATTATATATTTTTTTTGAGACTTTTTATTATTTATTCCTGTAATTTAATCATTTTCCATTGTATTTAATTGCATCTTCCCAAAATTGCTCACTGGAGACCGATCTCTCCCACTTTTTATCATTTACTTCGCTTTTAGGTTATGAGACTATCACAATTTTACACTTTTGTATTTGCATTTTTAGAAATAATTTTTTAAGATTTTTTGTCGGTAAGCCCGCGTTATTTTATGATTTTATTTATTTTGCTTTTAAATTTTTAACGTTTTCTCCACTTCTTTTTCAATTTAAATTGATTTTCACATTTATAAATGAATATGCAATGGAGGACTGACTCTCCCTCTCCTTATTTTGTATGACAATTTTACACTTTTTTACTTGAATTTATTTTTGGTAATAAAACTCTTCTATTCTTTCAGAGAAATTATAAGGGTTTGTGTTAGCAAAATGTGTTTGTTGTTTTGTGATTTTATTTATTTTGCTATGCTATTATTTTACTTTTTTACTTTCTTTCCATTTATTTTCCTATTTAAATTGATTATCACGTTAGAAATTTTACATTTATAAATATGCAATGGAGGACTGACTCTCTCTCTTTATTTTTTATCACAAATTTACACTTTTTTTACTTGAATTTATTTTTCTCCACATTTTTTGGTAATGAAAATCTTTTATTTTTTTAGAGAAATTATTGGTATATTTCCATTTATTTTCCAATTTGTAAAAAAATTACACAATTAGTCATAATGTGTTGAAGACTGCAGAAGTCAGCACTGTACTTTAATCACTCTTTGCTGTGCTTTTCATTTAATATGACACTTTTCACTTCTGTCCAAGTATGTATAAAGCGTTTCTCACAGACATCACATGTTATAACGTCGCTTCTTTCTATACCATTGCATTTGTTGTAGGCGTATGTATATTATGACAGTCTCAATGACGTTTTCTTCAACGCTCATATAGCACAGAGTAACAAATGTGTTATAATTCTCACAAGTAACACAGCATCACCACACTCACTGAAAATATAACTATTATATTTTGCAATTCTATAGTTTTTCAAGAAGATTACTATCTATTTTCGTAATGCTTTTCTCTATAATCATTTAATTGACATTTTCACACAAAATTATGTTTTTTTTTTTTGCATTTTCTCTATTTATCTATTTACTATGCATATGTTAGTTTCTCAGTTCTTTTCTTAAAGATTTTTTAGAAATTGTAATACTCCACTTAATGCAAATATTGCAAAATATGTACTATTCCATTTAGTTTGCTTTAAACTTCAATACATTTTTTGTCAGTGATTAATTATGTATTCATTATCACTTGTTTTGTTATGAAATATTAACATATGTATGCATATTGTCCAAAACACTTTTCTCGCTCCTCTATTTATTCTTCTTCCTTCCATACACTCAGTCAGTTTTGCATTGCCTTATGAAATTAATTTTACTTTTTTGTTTAATTTTTTTTATTTTAATTTATCACTGTAACATTTAATGCAATTTCTAATGTTTTTTACCACACTTTTTGTCATCGAAAACAAATTACTTCTTTGCACTAATGACTTTATTTGTTTATTTTGTTGTTTTGTTATCTGTCGCCCACACAATGTTATTTTTCCCCCCATCATATTATTGGGGCTGGTCAGCTTCTGAAATCGTCTTCTTTAACACAGACATTTTATATTACACTTGTTTGCATTACATTATTATAAGATTAAAACGACAGAATTACGAGATTCCCTTTTATTTAATTATTTAAATTTTTTTATTACGCTGCACTGCAATTGATTGGCATTTGTATGCGATAGCAGCTAATGACTAAGCAAGGTTGTTGTGAGTGGTTAAAAGAGAGTGGGTGTGGAAAGTGAACGAAATGTAAACAACAGAGATGTCAACTGTTATATGTGTTATATTTGTCGAAGATCACCTGTTTGCTTTAAATGATGATAAAATTGTGATATTCTGAAAGATTATTTTATCAGTTGGCAATTGTAGTGATCTACAAGGATTTTTTAAGGAATGCTTTATTGGCAATGGCAATGTTTTTTCGATGCAGGATAAAATATAAAATGATAATATAATTCAGAGTTTTAATATTTTTTTTAGTATTTTTTTACGATTTAAGGAATTTCCATTTATATTTAACATACTTTTGCTGTTTTAAAACTGCATTACAATTTAAATGTTAAATATTTGAGCATTTGAGAACCCATTTGAATTTTTTTTAGCTTAAAAAGTTTCCTCTGGAGACCTTTGGATTCCCCCCCCCCCCCCCCCTCGAGTACTCTTACCAATTCTGACTTAGTCATTGCCTTCTTGCGAAAAGGTATGCAATTTGTTTTTATATGCCAATGTTTTGTAAGGATTTGTTGTTGTTATTGTTTTTCTCTGTGCATTTAACATCTTCTTAAACGAAAACATAACTCTTTTGTCAATTTTTATGACCGTTTTTCATGATTTGCTGAGCATTGAGAGAGATCGAAGCAAAAAAATCATGCAGTGACCATCAATTGCAAAAAAAAAAACCGAGGGAAAAAGATTTGTATCTTTTTCCTCGCTTTGAGGCTTGCAACTTTATAAATTCCAAAGCATTTCTTTAAATTCTAAAGTAAGTTTTTTTTTTGTCAAGCCACCCTTTCCTATATGTAGGTACGAGTGAGTAGCTACATATATGACTGACTGAGTTTGCTTTCTGGTCATCGTTTGGCCATTAGCACGTCTTTCAATTGCTGTGTCTGTCCGTCTGTCTGCCGCGTTTTTCTAGATTGTATACGTTTCGTTTTTTTTTATGATTGTTGGTGGCTCCAAAAGAATTTTGATCGACAAGAATTTGGCCATTTAAGAAAAACATTTTCTTTTTTAATTTATCATTGTGGCCTCATAAAAACAAACAGCCATACAGTCCTGTCCAGTTCAGTCTTGTCCCGTCCAGTCCAGGCAGGGCCCCAATGCGTGTATATGAGAAATAGTTGTGATGTGGTAATGATGATGATCAACATTATCATCATCATGATCATGAAGAAGGATGCTGCCGATGATTTTTTGTGTATGTCTTCGGTTTTGTAGGGGTTTTTCTTCCTTTGGCAATAATCAATTGCTTTAAATGACCAATCGCTGTGGTAATTTTTCTGTTGTTGCATTGTCGCCGTTGTTGCTTTTTGCTGCTTTGGGGATCATTTAATATTACACATGCAGAGCAGAGAGCCAACGAGTCATCAGCACCATCACCAGCTCCTGGAGCCTTACCACCATCACTCTTCCGCTCAACGCTGTTGTATTTGTTTTTAATTTTTTTTCTTGTTGAGAGTTTTTCTGCTCATTTTTTGTGAGTGTGTCGCTTTTGTCATTTTAAAATGTTGGCGGGTACTTAGGCATGTGGCGTCGTATGTCATTATAAATACTGTTGTTCGGTTCATAGGCCTCCTCCTGCTCCACCTCCGGAGGCCGTAGGCCTTGTGGTGGTGGTCAAGTGCTAAAGAAACTGATTCTAGAGTTTTGTTCCTTTTTTCCTTCCCTGTAACAATTGTTATTTCTTTCACCTTCGCGCCCCAAATGTCCAGAGACACAGAGAGAAAAATGTTGGTTTAAATTAAGGAATAGTTAACATTTTAAAACTAAAGAAAATGTGCTTAAAATAAATAAAATAAATTGGCAATGATTCCGATTTAAATACAAAAGTCTTTAAAATAACTATTATTATGTGTTCTTAAACCTAATTATACTGAAACTTAATTTCTCATATCTGAAATCAAGTACAGAATACTCTCATTTTAAAGTCTGTTGTCTTTTTGAAAATTGCTTTAGTTTAATTTCACATGGCTTTAGATTAAAAACACAATATACTTAGCTTAAATTAAGATATAGTTAAACTTAAGACATGAGGAAATAATCTAAAGATAATTTGCTTTAAAGATTTTTTTTATTAATTTGGCAATGATTTCGAGTTATAAATGAATATCTTTAAAATAAGTATAGTCTGTACTTAAACATAGGTATTCCGGATTTTATTTGCTCACATCAGAAATAGGGTACATATTTTGAAAGTCTTTCGTCTTTAAGTAGAAAATTTCTTTATTTTCTTATGTCTTTAGTTTAAATACAGAATATACTCGTTTAAAAGATTTCTGTCTTTAACTCGAAATCATTTGATTAAAAGTAAATTTCATCACTTTCTATATAGTTTCTGAAATTTAACTGTTAAAAAGGTATAAATAAATTGGCAATGATTTCGAGTTAAAGATAAATATTTATGAAATAAGAATAGTCTGTACTTAAACTAAAGTATTCTGAAGCTTATTTCATTATATCTGAAATTAACTATATAATCATTTCATTGTCTATTATCTGTAAATAGAAAAATTCTTAAGTTTATATCCTCATGTCTTTAGTTAAAAGACTGAATATACTAGTTTTAAAGACTTTTGTCATTAACTCAAAATTATTTCCAATTCCTTTTTTTACCTTTAAAATTAAAATCAAAAAAAGGAATTTGGCAAAGATTTCGAGTTAAAGACAAATGTCTTTAAAATAAGTATAGTAAATACTTAGTACGCTGAATTTTATTTCCTCACATCTGAAAAACTCGTTTCAAATTTTTTGTCATTAACTAGAAAAGGGCAAATATCATTAACTAGAAAAGGGCAAATAAGTTTAATGGGTATTAAAACTTAAGTATTCTGCAGTTTATTTCCTCATATCTGAAATTAAATGCATAATGCATAATGCATAATGCACTCACTTTAAAGGCTATTGTCTCTAACAAGAAAAAATCTTTAAATTTCCTTTTGTCTTTAATATAAAAACTTAGTGTATTTATTTTAAAGATATGTTTTAAATTTACTTTAAAGACAGAATAAAATTATTTTAAAGATTTTTGTCTTCAACTCAAAATCATTTCTAAATCCTTTTTTTAACTGTAATGAAAATATTTTTAACTGTAATGAACATTCTAAATCATTTCTGCAAAGTGTTCTTATTTTTAAGCTTTTTATCCTTAACTGAAAATCATTGTCATTGTCCTTAGTTCAAGAAAAGTCAGCATTTTTTCCCGTGCACTAGTTTAAGGCGTAGTAAGACTCTGCTGTAAGAGAGGGCGAGGGATATTTACTACCATGTTTACGCTCATTTTCACATTTTACTTATGAGAAGACTGTTGTAGTAACAACAGGCAATGCTCGATCGCCTGCTGAAGCCAAAAGCGATGCTGCAGCAGGAGCAGCAGCAAAAAAAACAACATATTTAGCAAATGACAATGTTTGCAAAATGCTACAACATTCATTTTGTGGCAGAGCATTGTTAAATAGGCCCATACGTACGTACATACGTACACATAAGTGCGTCCCCGTACACATTACCAGGCCAGGCCACAGACCAGACAAGGCAGTCATCATCACATTAAGTAATGAAGGCACCATCACCACCGCCACCACCACCAATCGATGCGCCGGAAAAAAACTTCTCTCTGCCCGTTCTCTAGTAAATTTTAATGAAACCAATAATCATGATCATGATAAAAAGTCCAGAAGCTGCGGCTGGCTGGTAGGCCGGCAGCAACATGATAATGTTTTTTTTCGCTTCACAAGCTACTTCAGCTTCTGCTTCTTCTTCTTCATTGCTTTGCTTTAGATCATTTCTTTGCATTACTTACTTTGCCAGTCAGTCATTTGCTAGTAGTTTCAGTTTCCCGCCACATTCGAATTTTTAGTATTGAAATCACGTATCATTTATTTATTGCTGCAAAATACATTCCGAGTTTTTTTTGTTTTTTTCTTCCCAGTTTTTTTGCGCTGCTGTCTGTCTGTCATTTCACTTTGTCACTTGGCCCAAAAGAAAGGTTTACTTACCCAACTACCAACCAAATATTGAAGTAAGGTTTTGTTCAGGGTGCTTAGTTAGTTCGGTTTTTTTATTCCTTTCTCAATTGGAGGAGAGCAATGCCCACATTGACTAAAACGCAGGGGTCAACTTCATTCTTATCCTGGACCTAAACCGCTGTGGGAAAAAATAACTCAAAAATATTTACATTCACCATTTGATGATACGAAACTGATACAACTTGGATTAATGTTGGATTAATCTTAAGTGAAAGTTTAGCTAATCTAGCTTAAATGGGTTTACATAATTATAAGCCAATACACTAAGCATTACCTAGTTATCTTAGTTTATTGGCTTATAACATTCACTTGAAAACTAATCACAAGAAAGTGATTTAATATAGATTAGCTAAACTATAATTTTCTAATATAGAGTGATTTAGGATATTGTTAAATACATTCAAGCAACTTAGGACAATATATGTAGTCGTGATATTAGCGAGAAGAAATCAGCTGTTATCTTACGATGCTATACATAGATACTAATTTTAACTCTAAAATGTCTGTAAAGTCTTAATTATTTATTTATTTATATGAATTACAATACAAAGTAAATTTATATTCTAATTTTACGGTCCAGGGAGAAGCCGGGTTTTTGTTGCGGGTTTTTGTTGCGACAGACCAGAGCCTCTGGTGGGAATCGAACCCAAGACCCCCCAAACTCATAGGTGAGCTCGCTACCAACTCACCTACTGAGGCGCTCAAAAAGTCTTAATTAAAATTTTGAAATACAAAAAGTCTTCTTAGGAATTTGTTTTCATAAATATTAGTATAAAATAGAGCAATTAATATGTCAATTGGAACTCCAAAATGTTGTTAGGAGTGACTTAAGACAATATATGAACCTAGTCGCGATATTAGCGATACACATTTGTTTATATAAACGCATGACAGCAGAAATCAGCTGTTATGTTACGATACTATACCTAGGCACTAATTACTTTAAAATGTTTGTCAAACCTTAATTTAGGGTTCTGGAAGTAAGAAAAGAATTCTTATAATTTTTATACCCTCACTTTAGTGTGACGAGGGTATATATCATTTGCTACGGAAAAAAGTGTAACACATCGAAGGAGTGATCTAAGACCCTAAGTATGTTCGGAGGAAATCCGTTTTGGGTCATTTTAAGTCGAATGAGCAATGTCCGTCCGTCTGTCTGTCTGTCTGTCTGTCTGTCTGTCTGCTGGCTGGTGCGCACGATAACTCTCGAAAGGAGTAACCGATTGACTTCAAATTTGGTATGTGGTAATATTTTTTTCTATCTCCGGCTAAGTTCGAAGATGGGCCATATTGGTCCATTCCTTCTAGTACCTCCCCCACAAAGGGTTAAAATGTTGTGAAATATTGATTCTTTAATAACTACTATACTACTTATTCTAATCTTCTGAAATTCCACACATAGTATTAGTTTATTAGTCGCTATCAACTCGAGAAAAATGGGCGAAGTTGCCACGTCCCTTTAGGTACCTCCCACACAAATGCACCGTTTTGCATCAAAAATTAACAGCTTATAACATTAATAATGGTGTATAAAAATACTTGAAATTTTGCACAGTGTTATGCTTTTATATTGCCTACAGTCCAGAGAAAAATGGGCGTTGTTGCCACGCCCCTTTTGGCACCTCCCATACAAAGGTACCATTTTGCACCAAAAGTTAACAGCTTATAACATTAATACAAGTGTATAATAATACTTGAAATTTTGTACAGTGTAATGTTTTTATAGTGCCTATAGCCCTGTGAAAAATGGGCGTTATCGCCACGCCCCTATTTGTACCTCTCACACAAAATGGCCAAATCATACCACAATTTAATATCTCATAACGTTTATACCAGTGCACATAAACGATTATAATTCGGCGCAGTGCAATGAATTTAAAGTATATACTGTTCCCACACAAATTGACAGAATAATTCGTGTAATATCCTATATTACATTACTCACAAAGTGACTCAAATTGACAGAATAATTCGTGTAATATTCAATATTACATTACTCACAAAGTGAGGGTATACCTTAGTCGGTTTACCCGACTGAAACTTTCTTACTTGTTTTATAACATTTTGATATAAAATCGAGCAATTAATCAATTTAAAGCTCAAAATTTTTGTCTCCGCTCAGTTAAGGTTTTTTGGACTTTGTATTCGATTCAATTTTTAACAAGCTAATACTACTGTACCCACAATTTTTCAGTAAAGCCAGTAAGTTCCTTAGTTTAAGATACGATTTGCAATACCCATCTGTTCACTTGCCCTCTTGCCAGAAGAAATCAGCTACTATACGTAGATACTTATCTCAGCTAGTCGAAGAAGTTAAGGGTATTTTTTGGCTTCGTATTCGAAGCATATTCTAACAAACTTCTATAAACTTCTATTATCTATAATTTGCCAATAAAACCAGAGAGTGACTCAATTTAAGATACGATTTGCAATACCCATCAGATCATATGACCTCTTGTCAGAAGAGATCAGCTGATTTGTTACGATACTATACGTATACGAAATAAGAATTTAAATCGCATTCCATAATTTTCCAATAAAGCTAAAGACTGACCTTGTTTGAGATAAGATATGCAATGCCCATCTGATCGTATCGCTCACTTACTTCAAAAATGTCGTAACTCAATATTGAAAATTTTTTGGTTGTCTTATAGAAATGCCAATTTTGTAAATATTCATAAATTAATCTCAACAAAATTTAGTTTATAAATAAGCAATCATATTTCGGATTATTCCACCTTTTTTAAACTTCCCATTTCATCTTATTTATCTTTTTATACATCTCGACAATTTTCAATTTTGAATTACGGCAGTCTTGAAGTAAGTGAGCGATATGACTTCTCGTAAGAAGAAATCAGCTGATTTGTTATGGAGAGTCAGTTTAAGATAACATTTACATATGACCTCTTGTCAGAAAAAATCTGCTGATTTGTTACGATACTATACGTAAACACTAATCTGAACATTAGCTTGTCTAGGAAGTCTTCATTTAAATTTTTGGAAGACAAAACATGTTCTTACGAATTTTTAACAAAATTTAAAAAAAAAACTTTTTTTCTAAAATGTATTAATTATCTTTGCTTAGGAAGTTTTAGCATTATTTTATTACGATTTAATGATTTAAAACTCCAGATTTTAGATTTATTTTTTCTTTCATCTAAAGTATTATAAATGGATTTTCAGAAACAGTTTTAAGGCTTCTGTATTTAACAAAGTTTCTCAAGAAAACTAAATTTTAAATGTCATCAAGGCAAAGTAAAATTCATAAAGTGTTTTATTTAGTTGAGGGAATTTTTAAGATATTTGATGATTAATCTGTCTCGCTTTAAAAATATTTTATATAGATTTTTTTTAATCAATTCTTACAACCTCTGTGCTTTTACAAATTTTCTTAAAAAAACTGCATTTTATATGGCACTCGTTTTACCCATCTCTGAGCTATGCAATAAAGCTTTTGCCACTTAAATTACACGGCTATGGCCAAAACAATGTTGGCTTTGCGGTATCGTTTTCTTACTTTTTAAAATAATTCATATAGAATTTTTTTGTAACAACTTTTATATTTTACAAAGTTCCTTCAGTTGAAGTCTCAGCAAGTTTTCCCGCATCTGAGCTAGGTTATGCCAGAAAAAATTAGTTAATTTAGTTAAATCACAAGCTTGGCTACTTCTTCCATTTAGAATATTTTATGTGGAATTTCATAATCATTTCTTACAACTTCTGCTTTTTTACAAAGTTTTTTATGAAAACTGAATTTGATGCGCCAAAGTGATTGTCCATCTGTGAACTGCTCAGCATAGGTTTTGCCACCGAAACTACAAAGATATAGTAATAAAAGATTTCTTTGATTATTTCCTTTACTTTTCTCTCTATTAAAATATTTTTAAAGAGAAATTCTCTTTTAGAACTTGTTTATTTTACAAAGTTCCTGAATTTGTTAAGAAAACAAATTTTACCAAGTTTCCCCGATTCTGAACTATTCTATGTCACAAAATTGTTGATTAAATGACATGTTGGGCCACTTTTCCTTCTCAAATATTTTATATTGAATATTTTAAGCATTTCTTAAAAATTTTTTGTTTTACAAAGTTGCTTAAGAAACCTACAATTGTGAGCGCCGCCACGTTTGCCCGCCTCTGAGCTACGCAACACAGTTTTTGCCACCTAAGCTTTCAGGCTATGACCAAAAGAATGTTGGTTACATGACATTGTTGGCTGCTTAACATGATGTTAACAAGAAATTACGTTCACTGGCCACTCGCTAGAGTTTTTTTTGCTTAGAGCTTCCGTAAATGAAAGGAAACCGGAATTTAAGGATTTTTCCTTAAATATCTTTAAAAAAAAATACCCATAAAGAAAAGACCACCAAAGTTTAGGAAGACATCAACATCAAGATCATCAAAAACTAAAATCATTTCTCTTAAAAATTCTCACGCTAAACAATTGATATTTAAATTGTTTGAATTTTTTAGAGAAATCTTCACAAATCTCATTAAAAACTGAAAGTGATAAAAAAATTAAGGCAAAAAATCCTCAAAAACCCGAGAAAAAAATCTTAAGCATAACGAATGATGGTGATGATGATCCTTTTTTCTGTTTGATATTCAAATTTTGTGTCTGACGCAAAACAAAAACAAGTCCCAGACTTCCCTCCCCTAACGCAGCATGGAAAGTAGGAATGAATGAATCTCAGCCAGACACACAGAAGGACGGACATGTGTACACACAGCCCTGAAGAATGATGTTCGGCGGCCTCAACAACGCACTTATGCAGATTAGTTTGAATGGTCTTCGTGGCTAAGCGACCGGTGTGGTGTAGTTTGGCGAGGGTAGTCGTAAAGCGAGGGCCAGTTTTTTTTGTATTTTTGTATTTTATTCTTGCTATAAAAGGGTTAAGTTAGGTAAAAAACTCCACGTTTTTTTTTTGACAAAAATAATTTGAATTTTTTTCTTATGGTTTTCGTAGTACATTGAGAACCTTTGGATCTCTCCCTCCCCTTGTGAAACAGATAAAAATATTTTTTTTTATAAAAAAATGAACTGGTTTTTAAAGATTTTTTTCTCCTTTTCTCTTTACTTTCAGTGGTGGCTACTTCACGTCCTAGCAATGAAGCCGAGGTCCAGCTGTATCGTGTTTTACAAAAAGCCAGTCTCTTGGCCTACTATGATACTCTGCTGGAAATGGGTGGTGATGATGTGCAGCAATTGTATGAGGCTGGTGAAGAGGAATTTTTGGAAATCATGGCTTTGGTAGGCATGGCTTCCAAACCTTTGCATGTGCGGCGCCTGCAAAAGGCTTTGCATGAATGGGCTTTAAATCCAGCACAATTCCAGCAACCGCTCAATCATAATTCCGGTAAGTTTTGTGACAGAGATCCGTACGCACCCTTTCCTAGAGACAATTTAATTAATGGTGACATTTTTTCTCTCTTCTTTCTCTTTCCAGCTCAATATGAAACTCCCGCCAAATCCACTACTCCTCTTTACAGTAGCGAACTTTCACGTTCTCCTGGTCCCCTACGCCCCAAATACCCCTCGTTTAATCCTAGTGCTCCCTTTAATCCCACACCCTTGGTTAGTACTGTCACCCCCACCTCAGCCGCCTCAGCTTCGGCTCATTTACTTTCCCAAATCTGCTCGTTGCCTTCATTGCCTCCCCACAATGCAGCGGTGAGTCATGTTTTGCCTCCTTCTTCCTTGCCCACCCCCCATGAAAGACCCCAATCCATGGTGAACCATTTACCTACCATAACTGCTGGAGTGGTGGCCTCGAATACCTCACATCAGGTTACTTCAAGCTCTCCCCAGTTGACCCCTGTCCTTAGTGAAATGCAAGTGGCCCGCATTACCTTGGGCGCTGAGAAAATAGCCTCCCAACTACCTCAGCGTGAACCCAGAGCTCATACCTCGAAGAAACGAACCAGCCGCGAATTGGAGCAGGTCATTGCCATGAGTGAAAATGACCCCCGGCGTATGGATGAAATCCGTAAGTATTCGGCCATTTACGGACGCTTCGATTGCAAACGTCGCCCTGAAAAGCCCTTGACTCTGCATGAGGTCTGTGTGAATGAAGCTGCCGCTCAACTGTGTCGTTTGGTTCCCGCCTTGCTCACCCGACGTGATGAACTTTTCCCTTTGGCTCGGCAAATTGTCAAAGATGCTGGTTTTGGCCATTCGGCCTCCATAGCCCGCTATGGAAATCTACTCTCGCAAATGGTTGGTAACCAAGTTGCCGGTGCCCAAATACGTTCTGCCTCCGCCATGTTGGAGTGTGAGTCAATTGAGAGTGGCAATTCAACACCGCTCAAGAGACAAAGATTGGCTTCCTCCGATGCCTCTTTGTCGGCAGGCGATAGTAATCGGGTAAGAAATCCCAAGACCGAACATTAAACCTTTAAAAAAGCTTTGAAGCTTTTCTGGCTTTTTGAGCTTCTTCCATTGATGGTTATGGCTTTAATCAGAGATCAAACAAAATTTCGACGCTACTCATTTCTTTACAGCTTTTTGTTTTTGGTGATGTGCTTTTTTTCTTACAGCTTTTCCCTCGAAAATTACAGCTTAAAGTTATATTTGTTGAAAAAAAGGAAAATATTATGATTCTGCCAAATTTGTATTTGTATCCACTACTCTCAGCTTTTATCTCTACCCTTTCCCAAAGCTATGAGTTTTTTTCACTTACAGGCTTATGATACTCTTGTAATAGCGTAAGCTTTTAAAAGCTTTTCTGCTCTATGCCTTTCCCCTTCTGTTTTTTATTTAAAAGACTTTTCTTCTTCCATATCTGTCTTGCCTTCTCTTTTATATTTGTAAATAGATGGTTATTAGTTTGCAAGCTTTAGCTTTAACTAAAGCTTTCCATAAAGACCTTAGCCAAATGATTCGCCCAAAATTACCCAAGATTCCCAGTGTTGCCATTTAGTACGTAAATATATATATACATATTGGAAGCTTTAGATTTAACTAAAGCTTTCCATAAACCACTTATACGAAACAAAGCTTAAAAACTGCTTAAACTATCCCACGTTCCCGTAATGCTGCCATTAAGATTGTAAATAAATGAATATTCATTAGAAAGCTTTAGCTTTAACTAAAGCTTTCTTTATAGACCTTATCCGCACGATTCTCCCCAAATTGACCAAGATTCCCAGTGTTGCCAAATCTCTCTCTACCTTTAGGAAATAGCTTAAGTCAATTCTTAACTTTTAGTTACTAATGTATAAATTAAATTAACCACTTTAAACGTAAGCCTAACCCTAAACTGTTAGTTAACCTTAAACTAAACCTGTTAACTGTTGGTTTAATTTTTTCGTTATTCAACAAATCAAAGTTAATTTAATTATTTTTTTATTTATGTTTGTTCCTAGTAAAACGTTGATTGGTAGTAAGTAGTAAACAGGACCAGTTTTTCAGTTGGTGTTGATTTTGAACTTTGGTTTATGTGGCCGATGTTAATAATCCACTTTTGTTAAATGGTTCTTTAGTTAATAAAAGCTTTTTTTGGTTGATCTTATTTAGTTTAAATACCCATCTTTTTTATTTTGTTATTAGTTTTGTAGTATGTTGCGCTTAAACCTAGTTTAACTTATGTTAATGTTTCCCCCCCAAAAAGATTTCCTGTATTGGCTTTTATTTTTATTTCGAACACATACAATAAATATTAGCAAAACGCTTAAAGAAAAAACCAAACAAAAACCTGCTGCGTATTTATTTCATAGAGCTTAAATAGAAAACAACAAGAGAAAAATGCTAAATATACAAAATAATCAATAAATAAAATTAAAAAAATAATCCTTTAAAGGATTCAGTGGAGGATCCACGCTACAACCTATTTGCCATGTACCAGAAATTTGCAGCAAAGCCGCCATTCGATTTGGCTGATATAGCCAAGTTTACGTAAGTATTGGAAGAACAAACCAAAAAGGTTATTTTCACAGTCGTAGGTTAACTATTAACTATTGGTTAACTAACCAGACAGAGTGAAAATGACTTTATAACTATACAAGATAATTCAATTCATAGCCGGTTATCTTTAACCTGTAGATTAACTAAGCCGAACGATTTCGATGACCAAGATCAAGAATCCAGATTTTCTTTTAGCAACTCAAGTTCTCCTTCAATGCCAGTGAGTATGTGTTTTGATTTTGGGATAACCCTAAAAAATTACATAATATCAACTAACCTTAACTTTTACAACCCTCCACCCCGGCCACTCCTTTTTTGCTTTTCCCACCTTCCCCATAGAACAATGGTCCGGAAGAGGATCGTAATGCCAATTCCCTGGATAAAATGCTGATGAAATCTCATGATTGCTCCAACAATAACAATAACTCGGTGGTAGATCTACCCACTGGCTCACCAACGCCTTCGTCGTCAACCAACTGCCGCCTGGTGGCCGATTTAAGCACTACTTCCTCCAAACACTGCTCACTCTCCAGCGATGTTCATGTTATATCGGCCGCTGGTAGCCAAATCATAGCTGTGGCCAATCCCGCCTTGGCTTTGAGCCCCACCCTACAAGAGGCTATTAGCTTGAAGAGGGAGACCTCATCACCGGATCTATAGTACAGATATGTTGAAGTTTTTTATTTTCTCATAAAATATGATTTGTAAATATTTATGTAAACGAATAAAATGTGCAATTTGTTATATTAGTAAAGGATGATGAAGACGGAGACGGACGCGAAAGGTCCATTAGGATAGGATTTTGTTAAAGTAAATTATTATGTATTAGTACTGTGATTGAAAAACAAAAGAAAATTAAATGTTTACAACATAAGAATTAATAATTAAGAAATAAAAATATGAAGCGTTAACGAGAATTTCTAGAGACATTTCCGAAATCTTTCTATTGACATAATCTGGCTAAAAAATAATTCACATACCTGCGGTTGGTGTTCAGGATAGTTGAGGTCATGAAGAGACAGAAACTTTAAACTACTGCACAGTGGGAAATTGAATTCTCAAGAAGGTTTTTATAGGCTTGCTAACATTACATTTGAATAGCCAAGACACAAACCATGTAATGAAACCCGAACGGAAGGCCTAAAGTCGGGCAGAGCTGACTACATATATGATTCCCTGCACGACCCTTTCAGAACAGAATAGGAGAAACAAGTAAAAGCGTTAATTTAAACGTTACCATGGATTGCATTTAATTTTATTACTGGAAAAATCTTTGCATATGGAGCAAATCATGAAACGATTCTTTTTGTTTAAGTAAATTATTACAAAAAACGATCGCTGCAATTTGTAGCCAAATTTCTTCAGCCAAAACTCTTCACCTGAAAAATGTGGTATTTATGGCTTAAGATAGCATTTTTGAGAGCCAAAATACAGGGTGGTTAAATTTTAAGGACCAATGTTGATTTTGAATAATACACAACTATTTGTATTTGGAAATTATTGTCATTTCTTTTTATTGTGATAATATTGGTATGGTTCAATTATGTATGGAACAAAAAATCGGCCAAATGGCCGTCGCGTCCTCAGCGGCACACCTCCAGCCGATGGTCCAAATTTTCGATGACGCTGAGGCATAATTGAGGTTCTATGCCGAATTATCTCATCCTTTAGCTCATGAATTGTTGCTGGCTTATTGACGTACATCTTTTCTTTCAAATAACCCCAAAGAAAGAAGTCCAACGGTGTCAAATCAAATGATCTTGGCTGCCAATTGACATCGCCACGACGTCAGATAACACGGCCATTGAATTTGTTGCGCAAAATAGCCATTGTTTCGTTAGCTGCACTGAAAAAAAAAATAGTAATAAAACTAATGATGACACATTCTTATATTAAGTATGCTACCTCTGCATCAATTCAATGACAATTTTCATTAAAATAATGAAAATTTACACGTTTTTTACGAAATTTTCCTTAATATAAAGTTTTTTGAATTTGAATTAATGACTATCTAATCATTAGTTTTGTATACGCGCTTCTTTAAATGTACGCATTTAAATTAAAGAAAAAAATCATTATTTTTGTGCCAATCCTCATTATTTTAAGTAATATTTCAATACTTTTAAGGATTTTCTACATTAACACTATGACGTAGACATGTCATAGTTTTAATGCCGAATCGGACTTAATTAGCAGTATGAGATATTTGAGTAATAAATTTAAGGCTATGCTCCCCTTAAAGGAAAGGCTGCCTTGGTAATAAATTTTATGACTATTGTCATTATTTTTAAGAATACATACGAGAGAATTATACAATCTCTCCCTCTCTCTCTCGGAGAATCAGTTTTGTTTGGTAATGTGTAAATCAATTATGGAATGCTAGAAGAGAAAATAGAGAACAGTTCTGTTCTTCGTTTTCTTTTAAATCGTCAGTTATTTACAAGCGATGGAAGGAAACGGTTGTCTGTTTTCGGGACGCGGATTGTGAAAAAATTTGATTGCTGTGAATATGTAAGTATACGTGCATACATACGTGCATATTGCACCGAAAATAATTTTAATATGGGCTGTTAACAGTGATTTTTGCTAAAGCATAGCAACAATAACAAATGAAACCGTCGTGTACATGTGTGTATGCATGTGGTTATGCCGTCGGCGTTACCATCGATCTCTGTTATAAGGCAGTGCGTGAGTCATTGTTATTTTTGCTGTATGTTATTTATGGCGATGTATGTACGTGCGTTTTTGAAGGAGATCTTGTTTGTAAGTCCTGTGAAGAGATTTGTGCCAAATGAATGATAAAAATGTGAGTAATAGATTTTGTAATACTGAAAGAGACAATGGGAAAATGTTTAGGTACGTGAAAAATAACATTATTATCCTGAAATAAACATCTTATTGGCAATTACAAAATTAACAAAACACATTTTAATTGAAAGTATTTATTTATTAAAAATACCAGCGCATAAATGTAGAATTATTTGTGGCAATAAAGAAATTTATTATTAATAATATGTTATACATATAACTATCTTTTTTTAATTTTTTTAGTAAAACAATTTTAGAATGAGTCTTTTGTGAGAAGAGTGGCAAATTTTACAAAATATTTCAACGTAAGTATTATATATGAACGGCTGAAATATTTCTCTTAGTTTTCAGCGTTTTCCAATTGTGATATGATAAAATTTATTTGAATTTTTTTTATAGATAATTTTATTTGATTTATTTTCAGAAAAAATTTAATTATTTTAATTTTAGATCACGCAATATTTGAAGGTAAATGTGATGGATATATGAAAAATGCAGTGCTGAATGCCATTTATAAATTACAACAAATAAGTGAGATTTGGAAACAATAGATTTGGAAACAATATTTGTAAGTATTATGTATTTCTGAACAAATATATTTTATTTGAAAATCAAGAAATTTAATTTGGAACGCATATATTACGGTATTAGAACCAAATATATTTGCGAACTGGCGTTCACATGTAAAATACGTGTTTTCACACAAACAAAGTTATTGTTAAAAAGTTTTCCAAATATAATTTATTTAAAAAGATGTTTCCTTTTTTGAATTTTAGTTTAAATTTTTCCTTGATTTCGTGTTCATAATTGCTTCATAAGTACTTCATAATTAAACCTGCTGTTAGATTAGGCCCACTTGGTCCAATTTTTGTATCGTTTCCTTTATAAACGGTAATATATGTATGTATAAATATTGCCTTATAATTTGGTCCAAGGGATATTTTTGTTTTACTAAAATCAAAATAATAAGCGTTTTTGCTCAAAAATAATTGTAAATAAGCTGCTTTCTTTTCACGAAGTATTGAATAAAAATAAATATAAAATATTGTCTTCCATATTAATTTTATATGAAAAATGTAATGTTGACCAAATGGACTCTTAATCTAGGATTCGTACAGATTTGCTAATCTAACACCAGGGTTAAGAATGTCATGTTTTTGAGAAAATTATTTTTGATAACTCAATTTATATGAAAAATGTCACTTTCGCCACTTTCAAAACAATCAGTTTCTATTATTAATAATATCTTACATAAATATTTTTTTAACTTTTACACGCTGAAAAAAAATCGCTTCTGTAGTATATTGTCCCAAACATATTCTGCATGAAATATACAAATGTTTACGGTACACTCTGAATATATTATATTTGGCACACACAAAAATTACATATTTGGGAAGATTTTGTTTTAAACAAATCTGTGTTTTGATCCTAATATTTTTTATTTGGGACTATTATTTACGGAACAAATATTGATTTGCATTTATGTATGTTTTCAGAAAATATATCAACACTTTAATTTTAAGTTTTATTTTTTTTGTTGTGTAATTCGACGCAAATTTTTTCAGAAATTTTAAATTTTCGTAAAATTCCTTTTATGGTATAATCTTACACGGTTCTTAATGGGTTGACAACAAATGATGACTTGAAATAAAGACAAATTTAAAATTATATCTTTAAAACAAATGTTATTGCTACAGATGTCATTTTATTACAAGAAATATTAAAAATGAAATTCGAAAAATCTTCAAAGTTTTGAAAATATTTATTTTTTAAACAAAATTTGTTTGGAGAAATTCTAAATAATAATTTTATTTGTTTATAAACACAGATTTTATTTGAGGAAATTAGTTTGCAAGTATATTTTGTTGTAATATATTAATATATGCGTCCCAAAAAATTTTTATTGATTTTCAAATAAAATGTATTTCCTCAAAAATATATAATATTTAAAAATTTGTGTTCCAAATATATTTTCTTTCTATATATGATCAAATTTATTTTAATACTTTATCGTATATAAATCATTCTGTTTGATTTCTATTCAAATTATTTTTATTTTAGTTCGCGCAATTGAACTTTATTTGGATATATGAAAAATGCAGTGGGGAATTAAAAATTTACAAATTGCAGGAAATGAGTGAGCATACAATCTATATGATATAATAATATAATATTTGTTTTATATAATTTCTATTTAAATTCCAGCCAGTCATGGACAACAAATAGAGAAACGAATCCCGCTATAGAATCGATACATAACAATACAATATTCGAATAAAAGTCAAACTTCATAGTGTGTTGGCCGATTTGTCTTTATACAATTACATATTGTTTTAAATTATAAAATGTTCAAGGTTATCCATAATATGTGTTATATTTTTTTCTATTTTCCAATATAAAATATAACAAATAAAATATTTATTTAAAAAGATAAAGTGTTGTGTTATTCAATTTTCGATGAATATTAAATGATTTCAAAGAAAATGATTCATTTAAAAGAGTAACATTATAATCAATATAATGTAACGAATTTTCCATACATATTTAATAAAACTGTATTTAAATTCATGTAGGCCTTAAATTAATTACCAGTATATTCTTATATCAAGGACAAACATTTTAAATTTTATTACGATAATGTTTTAAATTATATGATATTTTACTAAAAATAAGCACGTGCCATACTTAAATTTACGCAAAAATGTGCTTATTTTAAGACCAAACATAATTAGTTTTATTACCCAAAATTCTTAATTCTATGAAATGCATCCTCAAAACAAGTACTATTCACGTCTTTAAATTAACTATAAAACCTTCTTATTTTTATAGCGATTGTCTTTGGCTCGAAATCATTGCCGAAATCTTAAACTTTACGAAAAATTCATTGATTTTCAGTACGCTTTTTTTTTAGTGTGTGTGGCAAGTGGCACGTCCACATCCATATCACCGTCCTGTCCACATCCATATACCGTCAGTCCACATCCATATCTTACAAATTCGGGCCATATACGATGGCGAACAACATTCACAGTAACTGCCTGACCGGCCTCATTTCGAAGAAGTATGGCCCGATGACGCACAGTGGGAGGAATTCCATAAAAAGGGAAAGTAATTCTGCCGATTTTTAACCAGACATCCGATATCGACCAAACTTGACATGTTTGTAGAAGAGATATTAGAGAAGTTAAGTTTTGAGTTTGGGCCCCCTGTGGCATACAGGGGCGGAGCTGCAGGGCCCCAAAGTTTGCCACCTCGGTTGAACAAAATGTTTAAGCGCGTGTAACTTTCGTATTTTCCGGCCGATTCATAAAATCTTTTTTTGTGTGTATTCTAATAACCGAGGTCTACAAAAGGCTTTTCGCACCTAACAGTTATCTTGTATACTACCGAGATATTTGCATTTGAAAATTGATTTTTTTTTTTTCCCCGACCTTGTGCTAGTATTTTGTAAATATCGACGCAGAATATGCACCAATTTTATTCACTTAAGCATGCCTGGATTGGCAATAAAATTTCTTATCTGATGAAAAATAAATTGGTTCGATATAACCTACAGGACAAAAGTTATGGCCCCTTGAAGTCATATTTAAAAAAAAAATAGATTTTTTGTAATTTTTTTAGGAAAAAAGTTTATTTCGTATTTTTCAGTTTTAGAAGAAGTTAGTTAAAAAATGTATACCATATTTACTATCATCTTAAAGGAAACTTTCCAAAGTATGCTCTCAAAGAAAGAACGGGTCAAAATATTTAATGGTATTGTTACCAAGCTTCTCACATTTAAACAATTTTTTAGACAAATTTCAAAAGTAAGCCACATTTTCTCCAATCGCAAAGCTAAAATGTTAAAAAATTTAGCATATTTATGTCTGGCAAGGTGTTGTAAGTTGAACTGCAAAGGGAATCTGAAACCTCGCTTTTAGTATAGTAGTTATAGGGGAAAATCCAAAAATCCCATTTTTGGGGATTTTCAAAATTATTTTGAGATCGACTTTTGGAAATATAATGATTCGTGAATTACATTCGATTTGTTATGTCAGAACCTACAAACTACAAAATATTTCATCGAATAATTTTCATTTTTAAACATTTTATGTAGTTTTTACATTTTTGTCTGCATTTGAAAAGTGTTTTTTTCACTTTTTTCCTGACCCTGTCGTGGAATTTGCTTAATATCAGTGCAGAATATGAACCGATTTCTCTCACATCAACTTCTCTAAATTAACAACAAAATTTTCTGTGTGATGCAAAAATTTGGGTAAAATGTGCCCACCTATAGAAAAGTTATGGTCACATCAATTTACACTTTCAAAATATAGAAAATTTTTGTATTTTATTGCGAAAAGGTATATGTAGTATTTTGGTGATGCAGAGGAATTTATCAAAAGAAAGTATAACATATTTATATTTGTCTTAAAGGAAACTTCCTGGAGAATATTTTCGAGAAAAGAACGAGACAAAAATTTGTATTAATAGTGTTGCCACGCTTCTCCAAATTACACCATTTTTTACGAAAATTTCAAAGCTAGGCCACATTTTCGGCAATCGCAAAGCTTGGATATGAAAACCTTTACCATTTTTATATTTATAAAGGATTTTTGAGCCCGGCTTTTAGTATAACAGATTTTGGAAAAAAACAAAAAATCACTTTTGTGGGGATTTTCGAATTTATTTTGGGAATTGTGGGATTTACGTCCACAAATATATTAATGTTAGAATTAGCCTCGATTTCTGGTGTCAAGGCGTACAAATTACAAAAATAATTGAGATATCTTAATTTTTAAAGATTCAATGGAAATATACAATTTCCTTTGTTGTTTATTTTTTCCTTTGTTGTTTATTTTTTCCCTATCCTTTCCTACGATACGCTATATATTATTATATACCGATTCCTTTCTCATTATCTTTTGAAAGTGTAAATTGATTCACACAGAAAATTTTGTTGTTAATTTAGAGAAGATGATGTGATAGAAATCGGTTCATATTCTGCACTGATATTAAGCAAATTCCACGACAGGGTCAGGAAAAAAGTGAAAAAAATCACTTTTCAAATGCAGACAGAAATGTAAAAACGACATAAAATTTTTAAAAATTAAAATTATTCAATGAAATATTTTGTAGTTTGTAGGTTCTGACATAACAAATCGAATGTAATTCACTCGAATCATTATATTTCCAAAAGTCGATCCCACAATTCTCAAAATAATTTTGAAAATCCCCAAAAATGGGATTTTTGGATTTTCCCCTATATCTACTATACTAAAATCGAGGTTTCAGATTCGCTTTGCAGTTCAACTTACAACACCTTACCACACATAAATATGCTAAAATTTTTAACATTTTAGCTTCGCGATTGGAAAAAATGTGGCTTACTTTTGAAATTTGTCTAAAAAATTTTGTAAATTGGAGAAGCTTGGTAACAATACCAGTAAATATTTTTGACCCGTTCTTTCTGTGAGAGCATACTTTGGAAAGTTTCCTTTAAGATGATAGTAAATATGTTATACATTTTTTAACTAACTTCTTCTAAAACTCAAAAATACGAAATCAACTTTTTTCCTAAAAAATTACAAAAAATCGATTTTTTTTTAAATATGACTACAAGGGGCCATAACATTTGTCCTGTAGAATATATCGAACCTATTTTTTTTCATCATATAGGAAATTTTATTGCCAATCCAGACATGCTTAAGTGCATGCATATTCTGCTTCGATATTTACAAAATACTAGCACAAGGTCGGGGAAAAAATTAAAAGTTAAATTTTCAAATGCAGATATCTCGGTAAGTATACAATATAACTGTTAGTTACAAAAAGCCTTTTGTTATTAGAATACGCACAAAAAAGATTTTATGAATCGGCCGGCAAATACGAAAGATACACGCGCTTAAACATTTTGTTCAACCGAGGTGGCCAACTTAGAGGCCCTGCAGCTCCGCCCCTGTATATCACGGGGGCCCAAACTCAAAACTTTTCTTCTCTAATACCTCTTCTACAAACATGCCAAGTTTTGTCGCAATCGGAAGTCTGGTTAAGAAACGGCAGATTTATTTCCCTTTTTTTGGAATTCCTCTCACTGTGTGACGTCGCCAGCCCATAAGCCGCACTACACGAACTGGGCGAGCATGCACAGGTGCTTTCCCATCTCCTACAGACCCGGTTTGCTGAAATTTGCGCACAATTCTCCCGATTGTGGACACATTTGGTCGATTATGCTGACCAAAAAAACATCACTAAGTGCACGAAATGCATTTTGACTTTAAGTCGTTGCTCGATTGTGTATCTTTCCATTGTTCACATTGAGTTAGTCTGAAATTGAGAAATGTCAAATTAAATGCAGAAAAAAACTTGACGTTTAGGTGTGGTTCACATTCAACATCGGTCCTTACAATTTGACCACCCTTTAGAATACAAACTGCAAAGTTTCAAATAAATTTCTTAGCAAATTTGGTGTTTACGGCTTAAATAAGCATTTTTGGGAGCAACATCTATAGGGGGTCTATAAAAAAATATGAACTAATTTAAAAAAAATTTACTGCGATGAATTATTGTCTAAATTAAATACAAACTGCAAATATTCAGTTAATATGCTAAGAAAATGTGATATTTATGGTTTTAAAACGTACATATATTTTGAAGCGACCTCTATAGGGTGAATATAACAAAATATGAACCGATTTGTAAAATTTTTGCTGTGATAAATTCTTGTCAAAATACAATACAAACTGCAAATTTTCTGCTAAATTGCTTTAAAAATGTGGTATCTATGGCTCAAAACCCGTATTTTGGAGCGACCTCTATAGGGGAGCTATATCAAAACATTGACCGATATGGTTCATTTGCAATCCCAAACAAACTGCAACTATAAGAAATATTTCTACCAAATTTGATCAACCTAGCTCTATTATTACGCACTGTTTTAGGCTATGAAGCCGACGCAGCGCTAATCAGGGAATTTTAGCCAAAATACGGGTTTGGTTAGAAGTTCTTGTTAAATTCAATTTACTGCTTCCATAAGTATTTCAGCTGATTTAAGTTAAAGACATACACTATTGCTACTGAATTCTGAAGATGATAGAGTGGTGTCTATCGAAACTGCAGTCAATTCTACCAAGCAATTAAGACTCTCTACCAATTTTTGTATTTGTTTCTAGTACTTTTTTGCAATAGACAGAAAGTAAATGAAACATATGGTCTCAAACCAAAATAAATTCTGACTTAAATTAGTGTGTCAAAAAGATTTTTTTTATGCAACCATGAAAATAAGGAAAGTGTATATAAGCTACTAAGTAATACAATAAGGTCAGCCATTGGTGATGAAGTTCAGTTTTGGGTAAAAATTTATAAAAAGTTTCTAAATGGATCTCGCTATCATTTATTCAAAAAATGTATGGGGTTTGAAATTGAAAAATGCTTTTTTGGTTATTACGGAAATTACAATAGCTCTTGAGCGACCGCACCAATTTTTACAAAGTCTACGTCGTTTTAAAGAGAACACAAAAAGCACTATGTCATTCACAATAAATTCTCTTTCACAACTAAGACCAATAAGTAGAGCTTGATTGAACCGATTTTCGACATTACATCAAAACTTCCAAACCTTTCCTTGCATTTTTGTGTTAATTTTCAGTTTTTTCATCTAATTACACTTTACAACAGTGAAAAAAATAGACGGACTTGACAGCATAGGTTCGATTCCATTTACTATCAAAGGGTAGTACAAGGTGGCGCAAAAGTAACCTTTCGATGTTTTTTGGCTGTAATTAAAAAAAAAATGAAAAACTTTGATTCTTCTTGTGGATTATTTTTATTTGGTCTCTTATATTTTTTTTACATCAAGTCGAGAATATGATGTCATGTAAATGGCCGCCGCCACAGTTGATTGTCATTTGAGCCCTTTTTATGGCATTTTCCATCACTTTGGCCAAGACTTCCGGCGATAGGTCCTCACATTCTTGACGGATATTGTCTTTAAGAGCTGCAAGAGTCTGAGGCTTGTTGTCATAAACCTGCGACTTCAAAAAGCCCCACAAAAAGAAGTCTGGAGCGGTCAAATCAGGCGATCTTGCTGGCCAGTGCAAATCGCCAAAACGGGAGAAATGCATCCTTCAGCATATCGTTTGTGGCACGTGCAGTGTGTGCCGTTGCACCGTCCTGTTGGAAGCACATGTTTTCCAATCCCAATTCATCAAGTTGCGGCAAAAAGAACTCGTTGATCATTGCTCTGTAGCGCTCACCATTCACAGTAACCGTTTGGCCCGCGACGTCTTCGAAGAAAAATGGTCCGATGACTCCTCCAGCGAAAACAGCACACCATACAGTGACTTTGAGCGGGTGTAATGGCTCTTCGTGGGTTACACGCGGATTTTCAGTGCCCCAGAAGCGTAAATTTTGCTTATTTACGTTCCCGCTAAGATGGAAATGGGCCTCATCACTCATGATTACTTTTGATGAAAAATCATCTTCCTCTTGGTGGTGATTAAGGATGGCTTGAGCGTATGTTAGACGCGATTGGCGGTCAGCAGCTAACAGCTGATGCACCGTCTGGACTTTGTACGGAAACATCTTCAAATCTTGTACCAAAATTCGCTGTAGAGACCGTCGACTGATACCCATTTGCGTGGCACGTCGTCTGGTCGATGTCGACGGCGCTTCCATGACATCCTCGGCTACAGCAGCAATATTCTCTGCAGAACGGCTACTCCGGGGTCTGCCACGCCTGGCAGCATCTCGTGTTGTGCCAGTCTCTTCGAGGCGAGCGGCTAAACGTCGCAGTGTTTCATCAGTAGGCGTTGGACGGCCAGGAAATCTGCGACGAAATTCACGTTGTGCCAAAGTCACCGACCGATTATTGGTCAAATAAATAGTCAGCAATATTCCGCATTCTGGAGCAGTGTAGCGTAACATTGTTTATTAACGTGTATTTCGCATGTGTTTACTACACAAATGTCAAAACAGAACTGACATTAGGGGCCAATCGCAAAATTTATTGCATTTTCTGATAGAAGGATTACTTTTGCGCCACCTTTTATAGCCCTATACTCGGCTTGGCGAAATTGGTGACCAATTTTTTTTTATGGGCCTCCAAAGTTTCTGAAAATCAATGGGCCCCTCGAAAAAGGTGTCATCAGCTTTTGTCCAACAACTAATTCAGGCTTGGTGATACCGCTTAACTATATTTGGCAATAATGTAGCTAAGAATATGCTGAAGAAAGTTTCTTAACACTTTTTGAAACAAAAAAAAAATGTTCCTGTAATTTTTTTTTGAAAAGTGATGCGAAAAATATATTTTTCACTTTTTTCAGCATAATTTTTAGGGACTCGTAATTTTTCACTAACCATGTTTGGCAACATTGTAGCCAACGTAAATCTGAACAACTTTTGTAAACATATCAAAACAATCTGAACGTGTCTAGGCACCCTAAATAGCTCAAAAAACCACATTGTATCCCAAAAATTTTAGTATTTCACGATTATGTAATAAAAATATTTTTTTTGGTATAGGGTATGTTTAGCAACTTTATAGAAAATAGTAAGGTCAATATTTTTGTGGAACATATTAACCCTCTAGCTCCCCCACATAACTGTAATTTTTTGCCCCATTTTAACAAATCGTAAAAAACACCCCTTAAAATATTCTACAAAAATGTTGGCCATAAAATTTATACTATATGTGTCAGAGCACACCAATGCTCTAAACTAAACACAAACACCAAATAAGGTCAAATTCCAGTCAAAAACGCTCTTTACTGGTATCGTTATTGCTTCGACCACTAGTTTGTATGACTAACATTGCAGCATGAACAGGAATTTGGCCTTTTTTGGTGTTTGTGTTATGTTTTGAGCTTTGGTGTGTTCTGACACATATAGTAAAATTGTATGGCCAACATTTTTGTAGAACATTTCATCCCCGCCCTCCTTATTTTCAGGGGTATTTTTTACAATTTGTTAAAATGGGGCCAAAAATTACAGTTATGTGGGGGAGCTAGAGGGTTAATATGTTCCACAAAAATATTGGCCTTAATATTTTCTATAAAGTTGCTGAACATACCCTATACCAAAAAAAAATATTTTTGTTACATAATAGTGAAATACTAACATTTTTGGGGTACAATGTGGTTTTTTGAGCTATTTAGAGTGCCTAGGCACGATCAGATTGTATTAATATATTCACAAAAGTTGTTCAGATTCACGTTGGCTACAATTTTGCCAAACATTGTTAGTGAAAAATTACGAGCTATGCTGAAAAGTGAAAAAAATATTTTTTTCTTCACTTTTTCAAAAAAAAAATTACCGGAAATTTTTTTTTCGCGAAAAATGTTAAGGAACTTTGTTCAGCATATTCTTTGCTACATTATTGCCAAATATAGTTAAGCGGTATCACCAAGTCTGAATTAGTTGTTGGACAAAAGCTGATGACACCTTTTTCGAGCGCCCACTGATTTTCAGAAACTTTGGAGGCCCATAAAAAAAATTGGTAACCAATTTCGCCAAATCGAGTATAGGGTTATACTACCCTTTGATAGTAGAATCGAACCTATACTGTCAAGTCCGTGTATTTTTCAAAAAGTGTTCATTTGTTGCATAGTGTTATAAATATCTTAAAACGCCATCTTTGCCTGAGAATGACATTCGTGCGCTGTTTTCTAGAAGGAATATAAAATGAAATTTAAAACCAGTTGTTTTCTGAAACTAAACAAGATCGAGATTAGTAAGATGATAAGTGTTCTAACGGGACACTCAAGCTTACAGGCACATCTTCATCGCATAGGATTAGCAGAAAACGACGAGTGCAGGGCATGCAGGGAAAACATCGAAACGATGGAACATTTTCTGTGTCACTGCCCAGCTTTCACACATGCAAGATCCCGATATTTCGGTTCCGACATATTGCCAGACTTGACTCATGCCAGAGGATATGACTGAAAGATACTGAGAAAATACGTGTCTAGTACCGATTTTCTGTAATCCGTGGGGTATACAAATCATAAATAAGGAGCGCACAACAGGCCGAACCACTGGCTTAAGTGTATGTCCATGGATATGAGACGTTTAACGTCTCCTCTATTCAACCTAACCTAACATAACCTAAGTATAAAGGTCTTTCCTTTAAGGCAATAAACTTGGAAAATTCGAAACTTTTCGGTGCCACGAAAAATTACTTAAAGCAATGAACAGTAATGGATAACCACCGTGGTGACCTATATGAGAAGATAACAAGTAGTTTTCTGAAACTAACTATACAATATCGAGGCTAGTAACATGATGAGAGTTCTAATATGACACTCAAGCTTACAAGCACGTCTGCACCGCATAAGACAAACAGATAACGTCGACTGCTCGGCATGCTGGGAAAACTTCGAAACGATGGATCATTCTCTATGCCAATGTCCAATCTTTCGGATCCAAAACATTAACCGAACCCGACTAATCCGGATGATCTGACTGGAATATACGGAGGATTTTCTATAACTCTTGAAGGTTAATAAGTTAAAAGGGCGTTTAATTCGGCCGGACTAAATTTTACATACCCTCCACCATGGATCGCATTCCACAGTATGGTTAGGTTAGGTTAAGAGTGGCAGCCTGTAAAACAGACTCACTCAGACTACTCAGTTCATTGTGTTACCACAGGAACATAAAGGAAAACATAAGTTATCCCTAGCCCCTCCCGTTGAACAAACTTGAGTGCTTCAAAAAGCTCAAACGTTGACGGATTCCAACATCAGGTTAGGTTAGGGTGGCAGCCGTATTTTTTTACAAGCTCACATAGACCAGTTTAGGTCCCTAGTGTTACCACGGGCTGAAATGCCCCTCATCGAAACCAACCTGTTTGATATACATATTTATCGAAAATACGAATATCGGTACTGGAAAGATCTGTTAGGCTACCTAGAAATGCCGACTCCAGTATGTCCAGTCGTCGTTTACTCAGAGCGGGGCAATGCATAGCAAGTGTTCAATGCTCTCCTCATCTCCACAGCTTCTGCAGAAGTCATTGGAGTCAATACCCAACCTTCTGGCGTGTTCCCGATCAAGCAGTGTCCTGTCAGAACTGATACTAACGTAGACAATCTTTGCCTCTCTAGTGCGAGGAGATATTTTGATTTGCTCAAGTCATACCTTGGCCAGATTTGTCTAGCTACCCTGCAGGTGCCGATTTCTGTCCATCTTTCGTTGAACTGCCTGATTGCCCCTTGCCTAAGTAAGAGCGGGGCACAGGCAGAGAAGGTGATTCGTCCTCCTCTTCGTCGCCACAGCTTCTGCAAAAGTCATTATGCAAGACCTTTAATCTCTGTCATGACCGACACGATAAGTGAGACGTCCGTTCTCGACAACGACAGCGGTGCTTTGGTGCGTTTTGAGTCTAGGCCGGGCCACATCAGCCTAGATTTTATGCAGTTCCTGACTAGTGACCACCTGTTATTTGTTGCCGTAAGAGGAGCTTGCAGGTTGCTAGAGGCATGTCCACATGTTCCAGGTCCTCTTGAGCGTGTAAGGTAGTTCCTAGTCTTCCACGTTCATCTGCCTTGCAGTTCCCTGGTATATCCCTGTGGCCCGGCACCAATATCAGGTTATTAATTAACTGTTCAGCCATCTCGTTAAGAGATCTGCGATAGTCGAGGGCAGTTTTGAATTCAGGAATATAATTTCCAGGGTCTTGATAGAAGCCAGACTATCAGAAAAAATATTTATTTTGACTTTGGTCAGCACATTTATTTTCAGCCATTCCGCTACCTCTTTCAAAGCTAAGATTTCTGCCTGGTAAACACTACAGTGATCAGGCAGTTTTTTTTGCAAGTGATAGTTGAAGTTCCTTAGAAAAAAAACACAAAAGCCCACTTGGTTCTCGAGTCTGGAACAGTCTGTATAGAAGTTAATGAATCTCCTCTGTCCTGGAATATGACCATTCCATTCTGATCTATCAGGTATAAGAGTGAGATACTTCTTGTCAAAGAGTGGCTCTGTCATAGTGTAATCAACAGTGCCCAGAAGGTCAGGCATTCTGTATAGAATGACACTATGTCCGTTGACATAGGCATATTGTAGAGCTTTAACATCTAGCGGAATTAAATGTAGTATAACATTTGGTGCCTCAGTTGGTGTCGTTCTCAGCGTACCAGTGATACATATAGCAGCCATTCGCTGAACCTTGTTCAATATCGCACAGAATGTGGATTTCTGCAGAGCTGTCCATCAGACGACAATGCTGGACGGACATGGCTAAATCGTCTTAGAATTTTACGACGATTAAGAATATATTTATGTACTTTATGGGGTCTCTGATCACTGACATGTCCACATAGACCATATTCCCATTCCCGTGTAGCATGTTAGGTAGATCATAGCCTTTCAAGCTAATTTGCACTACAGTTCCCTGGAATGGCCCTGGGACTCGGTGCCTATCACGTTAAGAAATTTTTGACAGTTAATGGCTGTTTTTGATTTTAGGAATATGTAATTCTGAAATCTAGTGTCAGTCTGGCTTTCGGAGAACATATTTAATCCAAACTTATGTTTCAGGCATTCTGCTACCTTCCTAACAGCCAACATGTCAGCCCCGACAACACTGCAGTGATCCCACAACCTACGAGCTGTATATAACCCTCCCTAAGTCTTTTAAATAGACCCCACGGCCAATCCTACTATTTAGTTGGGAGCTATCAGTGGGGAAAGATACACATATCATAACAATCTGGCTCATGCAGAGTGTCAACAATGCTGACTTCATTGCGTTAACATAATCCCTAGCAACATTTATAACACTGTGCGACACGACTTCCCTCCCAAGAACGAGACTATATAGGAATGAAACTATAGCCCAACAGTAGATAAGCTGCATACTCAGTTTTTTATTTCGTGATCGTTTGTCCTTTTTACAGGACTTTGAAAATTTCAAGGATAACAATTTTAAAATATTTTTATTTGCACTTACAACAATGCGAATTGATAAATATGGGTATCAAATGAAAGGGGAGAATTCCCGCTATTTAATAAAATTTTTGGATAAAATTTCCAAGGACGAAGGCTACAAAAAATGTCCTTTTAAACTTTAATCCTTTAATATCCTTCAAAGCTTTGCAATTAAAAATCGTAAAAAAATACATGTTACAGAACTCTAACTGACACAACACATATTCAAATTTCAGCTTTCTATCTTTAACGGTTAAGGAATAACAAATATTTGAATTGCACAGCCTATACTCGTATAGCATATTAGGACACCGATACCTGTTGTCTCTCACCTGTTGAGAAAAGGGCATTGGTATGTTTCCAGAGCGTAGTAGAGAATGTCCTAGGGAACAAAAAAGATGAAAATTATGAAGACATTGTTCGCAACATGCTGGAAAGTTTCCGAGAAATGGGTGTTAATATGTCGCTACACTTTCTTGCGAGCCATCTCGATTTCTTCCCCGACAATTTGGGAAATTTCAGCGACGAACACGGTGAACGGTTTCAGCAAGACCTCGCCATCAATGAAAAGCGATTTAGTGGAAAAAATGATTGTCATATGCTGTCGGAATACCTGTGGTCTATATGTCGCGATTCAGATTACCAACAATAACGGAAATGCAGAAGAGTTCATTTCAACCAACTGAAAGAATATTATTTAACATAAACATTTAAAATATATAAAATACATACAATATATGTAAACATGAAAAATATTAATATATTGAATAAACACTCGTAGCATATTGTCTTTGTACGGTGCGCGAGTATTTTCCTTTCTGTTTTAAATACTTTGCATTTTCTTTACGATATTTATACCCTCACTTTAGTGTGACGAGGGTATATATCATTTGCTACGGAAAAAAGTGTAACACATCGAAGGAGTGATCTAAGACCCTAAGTATGTTCGGAGGAAATCCGTTTTGGGTCATTTTAAGTCGAATGAGCAATGTCCGTCCGTCTGTCTGTCTGTCTGTCTGTCTGTCTGTCTGTCTGCCTGTCTGTCTGTCTGTGTGTCTGCTGGCTGGTGCGCACGATAACTCTCGAAAGGAGTAACCGATTGACTTCAAATTTGGTATGTGGTAATATTTTGATCTATCTCCGGATGAGTTCGAAGATGGGCCATATTGGTCTACTCCTTCTGGTACCTCCCACACAAAGGGTTAAAATTTAGTGAAATATTGATTCTTCTTGATTCTTGATATTGATAACTTCTATACTACTTACTCGAATCTTTTGAAATTCTGCACATAATATTAGTATATTAGTCGCTATTAACTCGAGAAAAATGGGTGAAGTTGGCATGCCCCTTTTGGTACCTCCCACACAAATGGACCATTTCGTACCAAAAGTAAACGGCTTGTAACTTTAATACCAGTGCATACAAATACTTGAAATTTTGTACAGTGTAATGCTGTTATAGTGCCTATAGTCCTGTAAAAAGTGGGCGTTATCACCCCGCCCCTTTTTGTACCTCCCACACAAAATGACCAAAATTACATAGCTCGTAACTTTAATATACCAGTGCACATAAACGCTTATTGTTCAGCACAATGCAATGTATTTACCGAAAAATACGTGTTTTTGGAAAACCCCTTCTGGTACCTCCCACACAAATTGACAGATTTATTGGTGTAATGTTATATATTAAATTACTCACAAAGTGAGGGTATACCTTAGTCGGTTTACCCGACTGAAACTTTCTTACTTGTTTTTTTGATATTTTTCTTAAGATTGCAAATTTAAAATAATTGCCATTCCTTAACTCACACTGATAGAAGGCTGATTTTGTTTAATGAAATTGTTCTACTCACAAAATTAAAGGATATTAATGGATAACAGTTAAAAGGACATTTTTAAATATTACTCGTCCTTGGAAAATTTTTCCTAAAATTCTAGTGAATAGCAGGAATTTTCCCCTTTCATTTGATAACAATATTGATGTTATTCACATTTTAAAATGTGTAAACAAGTTATATCAAAATTGTTAACCTTGTAATTTTAAAAGTCCTGTGAAAAGGACAAAAGATCACGAAATAAGGAAGTTAGTACGTTATTTTCCTACTAGGGCCATATATTTTAAATTTTATATAGTATTATTTATTTTTTTTTTTTTTATTATTTATTTATTTGCTCTATCATTATGTACTATTATTATAATAAATTTTAAATCTTAGTCTATGAGATACTATTAGAAGAAATATTGCAACATGTATATCATAAAAATAATTAAATATTAACATTTACAAATAGCAGTGACTAAAGGAAAAAAGATAGTAAAAACCTCTGTCTATTATCTATATATATTTATAGTGAGAGCTAAGCATCCTATAATAACACTACAAATAATTTTTTTAATAAATTAAAGAGTGTGTTCCGATATACTTCGAATAAGATCGTAGTCAGAGTGTCTGCATTTACTCAAAAATGCTTGATTCTGCGCATCGATAACCTCCCTTATTGTCAGTTGACAGTAGTTGGTGTGAAGATACCGCGTAGGATATAAACGATTAAGCTTAAAAATGGTTTTGAGAGCTCGATTTTGAAGTACTTGTAGTTTCCTTATATGAACTGTTGAGGCACTACCCCAAACAGGGCAACCGTAGAGCATTATTGGTCTTATTATGGTCTTAAAAATTATTATCTTATTGTCGGATCTCAGTTTTGACTTTTTGTTCAATAGTGGGTAAAGACAGCGGAAACATTTTATAGCTTTGTCTGTTGCATATTCAATATGTTTCTGAAAAGTTAACTTATTATCAATAACGACACCAAGATATTTGATAGAAGAACTAAATGGTATGACATTATTCTCATGATGTACTTGTATCGAGGGTATCCTTTTATAAGATTTGTTAAACGGAAACAATATAGTTTGCGTTTTGTTCACATTTATTTTAATCTTCCATTTCCTATAGAACTGCATACATGTTTTAAGGCTTTTTTCAAGTCTTTTGACTATAGAATTCGACAATTTACCCTTCACGATTAATGCTTTATCGTCAGCATATAAAGCGATTGTAGATCCTTTTCTGGGCACAAAATCTGCGACGTAGAGAGAGTATAATGTTGGGGATAAAACAGCGCCCTGTGGAACACCAGCTGGTATTTTACGTATGGATGAACTGGAATTATTTACAACTACTTGGAACGTCCGATCTTTAAGGAATGAACGAATAATTTTGATAATATAAAGAGGAAATCCATATTTTTTTCAATTTGAAAATTAAGCCGTCATGCCATATGCTGTCGAAGGCTTTCTCTACGTCTAGCAGGATAATCCCCGTCGAGAGTCTTTGACGTTTATTTTGTTTGATGATATTAGTTAGTCTTTTGACCTGATGTATTGTAGAGTGCTGTTGCCTAAATCCGAACTGTTCTTTGTTAATTATTTGATTATCCTCAACGAACACATTTATCCTGGAGAGAATAATTCTTTCAAATATTTTGTCCAAACAACTTAGTAAGCTTATGGGCCTGTAGCTACTAGCATCTCTTGGATCTTTCCCTTGCTTGGGTATGGCAACAACCTTTGCTCGTTTGAAATGAGAAGGAAACAGACCAAATTTAAAACATGCATTGAAAATGTTTTTCAGAAACGTAATAGCTTTACCCGGAAGTTTTTTTAGTATAATATTAGGTATACCATCAAAACCTGGCGCTTTATTATTTTTTAAATTTTTAATGTGAGTTTTAATTTCATTCTCAGTTACCGATTCTTCAGGATTAAAATTTGTTATATTAGTTGAATCAAGATTTCGAATAGTTTTTGATACTTTCCTCTCAATAGTGTGAGACATATCTTCCGTCAAATAATGAGCTTTTTCAAATTGATTTGCTATGAGCTTAGCTTTATCCTCGTCCGATGAGAACAATTCACCATTGTGTCTCAGGGATGTAATGTAGTTCCGCTTTTTGCCTTTAAACGCCTTAGTTATATGAAAGAATCTTTTTGAACCCTTTGGAAGCCTCGACAATATCATACTCCAGTGGTGGTTGTTATCATTAATGATGTTGGTATCAACAAGTTTATTTACTTGTTTTACTATAGATGCTAAAGCTTTTTTAGTGTTTATATTACAAGCTCTTTGAAATTGACGTCTATACATATTTCTCATGCGAATGCATAACAAAGTGTTATTTGAGAGTTTTATGTTTGTAGGAAAAAATCTTTTCCTCGGGAGTAATGCCTTAGATGTATTTATTATTCCAATAAGTCTTGTTAAAGCATTTTCAACTTGTTCTGCTGATGTAAATGTGTTGAGATTAATGTTTGGTAGTGAGAGTAAACACTCTACGTTGTTTTGAAATTGGGTCCAATTAGCTTTTTTAAAATCAATGCTCATTAGGTTACTATTTTCTATTTCTGCTTCTATCGAAAAAGTTACGGGAACGTGGTCAGATGGTAGAATACTTTCATGAGAGAGAAGTGGTGATATCAAAAGGTTCGTATTCGTGAGCATCAAATCAATTGTCGAAGGCGTTCCTCGATTGCTTTGCGGGTAACGCGTATGACCAGCTGAATGGTATATGAAGAAATTGGAACTTAGTTGTAGATTAAAAAGTATATTTCCAGAAGTATTTGCTTGAGAACAATTCCAGCTGGAATGTTTTGCGTTTAGGTCACCACAAATTATGAAATCTTTGTTAGATGGTATAATTTTACGTAGATCTTCTTTAAACTTGGCGTTGTATCTTGGAGAATAGACAGCAGTTAATACTAAAGAACGATTATGTATTTTTAAATCCACAGAGACATTTTCAATGTTATATGTGCGATAGGTTGGTAGCTGTGTGGTATTCAGATAGCTTCGAACTGCAATCGCAACACCACCTCCAGTTGTAATTCTATCACATCTGTATATACGGTAACCTGGGAGAGAAAAACTATTTCCTTCACTTAGAAATGTTTCACTTAAAAATAATATATCTATATACTTATCTCTTAAGACATGTTGCAATTGTAATTTTTTAGAATAAGAATTGATGCCCTGAGCATTCCAAAACATAAATTTCAAATTTGAGTTATACTGCATACTTAAGTAAATTAACTATTACACTCAATTGATCCAATTTGTTGGTACATTTTTTTAATTCCACAGTAGCGTTTTGGAATATAGTGAAAAGTTCTTCCATAGAGAAAAGATCATTATGATGTTTGAGTTGGCCAGCATATGTTTGGTTACTACTTGCTGGCATAGCTTGAGATCTGTTAGCTGTCGATACATTACGTTGTTGGTTACCCTGTGAAGTTACAAAATGTGTTGCAGCAACTCTTCCTTGGTTGGTTGTGTTTCGTTGTGTAGCATTCAAACGAGCTTCAATATACATGGTTCTGCAGGGGCAATTGGGATCGTCAGCTCTGTGTACAAAATCGGGTAGCCCCTTTGCCACACAATTAAAACATTTGAAAATTTTCCCTCCAGGGGTATTATTCATAGGACAGTAAGCGGTATCATGAGTTATACTAGAACACAAAAAGCAAATTCGTTGACGATGACAATTTTCCGTGCCGTGGCCATAAAGTCCACATTTGCGACATTGGGTTGGGCCTTTGTCAGGGCTTGATTTTTAAATTTTATATATAGTGCCTTTCGTGGGAGGGAATAAAATATTTTTTTTTTTTATCGGTATCCTAAATATGCTATATGGGCTGTGAAATTCAAATAATTGTTATTCCTTAACCGTTAAAGATAGAAGGCTGAAATTGTAATATGTGTTGTGTCAGTTAGAGTTCCGTAACACGTATTTTTTACGATTTTTACTTGCACAACTTTGAAGAATATTATAGGATTAAAGTTTAAAAGGACATTTTTTTGTAGCCTTCGTCCTTGGAATTTTTTCCAAAAATTTTATTAAATTGCGGGAATTCTCCCCTTTTATTGGATACCCATATTTATCAATACGCATTGTTGTATTGTTGCAAATAAAAATATTTTAAAATTGAAATTTTCAAAATCCTGTAAAAAGGACAAACGATCACGAAATAAAAAACTGAGTATGCAGTTTATCTACTGTTGGCCTATAGTTTTATTTCTATATAGTCCCGTTCTTGGGAGGGAAAAAAAGTTCGAATTTGTCGCACGGTGTAATGCTTCTAAAAATAAGCGGGGTTATTGGAGCTACTCTCGGCTTTGTTCGTAGGACGTAACAACTTCGTTGGTAGGAAATTCCATTCTTCAGATATGGCCATCTATTTTTTGTGACCTCAATTTCCAACTGACGACTTTTTTGCATTAAAAAATAAATAAATTTCTAATAACTTCTGAATCAATAATCTCATTGTCTAAAAATTCGGTAATTTAGTTTACTTTTCCAATGACTATAGTTTGGCAAAATATAATTTAAAAAAATATATTTCTCTGCTCGTTTATTCCGTAAAAACTAAAAATTTTAATTAATTTATCTCGTATATAACTTTGTCTTTATTTGTATATAACATGTAAGACTTAAGGCACAAACGTGTTTTACATTGAACAACCCGAACGCCTTAGCACTAAAGTGATCAAAAACCCGGTTTTTTTTTAAAAAAATAAAAACCGGTGGACGGGTTTTTTCAACAAAAAAACCGGTGAATACCGATGGAACCCGTTTTTTCTGCATAATAAAAAAATTATGTAAATATGCAACTTTAAAAGGATTTTCTTTATTAATAAAGCAGAATAAGTAGACAAGATTTATCAATGTTGTTTTCCTAATAATAGTTAACGCCTTAATTCAAACTCGGAATAAACCTATATACCGGGGCTAAATCTGAAGTGATTTTCTTCTAATCTGACAATACTGTTATTTTCTAAATTTTATTCAAACGGCAGATTATAGAGCCTTAGATGCAAAAGCGTGATATAGTTATACGATATATGGGGGGAATATAAATCAGAACCGATATTCTTAAAATGTGCCAAGTATAGTTCTTGGTACAAGCAACTGTTATCTGCTAAATTTCATAAAACTATGTTCAGAATTGCGGATTCTGTATCCCTTATATGCAAAATCGGGATATAGATATGTATGGGAACCATATCTAAAACTGAACCGATCTACAGTGGTATTTACTGCCACAGAGAAATACCTTGTGCTAAATTTCAAAAAATAAAGCTTTATACCGTTTAAATTCCAAATCTTGGAGCTACACGGAGAAAAATAGCCATTTTTGATATGTTTGAATTGAAGGAAAATATATTTGGAAACGAATTTTTTTAATATTATATACTTGTTAGCAAATAAATTTTATTTAAAAATCATGAAATTTTGTTTGGAACGCATATATTAATATATTAGAACAAAATATTTTTGCGCACTCACTTTCACAAATAAAATATGTGTTTACCCACAAACAAAGTTATTGTTTAAGACGTTTTCCAAATATATTTTAATTACATTTTTTTTAAACTTTGCTGAATTTTTCAAATTTTTTAGTTTTTCTAGATTTCGTGTTGAACTTTGTAGTTAAAAATGTCTCTAGCAGCAATTGGCTTGTTTTACACCAATAAATTTTAATTTATAAGTATTCCAATTCATCACTTTTTGTCAATCCATCAGTGCCATTTATAGTTACGAAAGATTATGTGATTTAAGTGTTAACTGAATTTTACAAACATAAAATTTATAAAAAAAATTGCTTTGAACTTCTGAAAAATAGAAATCTTGTCTTTAAATTAAGGAACTGGTACATTGCCAAAATACTTAAATACAAAATAATCTTTATTTCCAAATAAAAAAATATTAGCATGGGAACATATTTTTGTTTAGAACAACATCTTCCCAAATATAATTTTTTTGTATGTACCAAATACTATATGTTTAGAGTGTACCCTAAACATATATATGTTTCAAGCCGAATTACATATAATACCCTGTAACACAGAGTGTTGTAGGGTATACAAACTTAAGACAAACTACTATATCGTAATCTGAAACGAAAACAGGCCAATCATCATGTTTTAAAATTTTATATTAAGAACATTATGATACATACAATAAATCGCAATAGCATGATAAATTCGTCATTTCTTTATAGTAGTGCGATACAAATTTGTCGGGATGAATTTTAGTTCATTGGCCCTCTTTTGTTTCTGATGACAATATACAGAAGCTCTGTCAATAAAATAATACTGTTTTAGGAATTTGACGAAATTCCACAAAAAACACTGATAGAGAGGATGGGGTACTTATCAAGCGAATAAAATATAATCGTTTAAAGCTACACTTACAACTTCACACAAACATTGCAAAATTGTACACAAACTTACTATGTATTTTCTATTTTTTAAACAAAGAAAGAAAGAAAATAGTAAAGTTTATTGCAATTATATTTTAGGACTATGTTTAAATTTGTTTGAAGTTATGTGAAGATCGCGCTATCTGTATTATGCAGATTTTTTCCACAAGGTGGGGACTAACATAAATCCTATGTTGTTTGTATGTTTGTACATAATTTTTTATATTTTAGTGATAATAAAATAACCGGTGGAAACAGATTCAAAAAACCGGTTGCATCGATTTTTCGAAATTCATACTTTTGAAAAAACCGGGGACGGTGGAAGCAAAAAACCGGTGGGCCGGTTTATTTTAAACCGGATTTGATCACTCTACTTACGACACAAACTTCTTTATTGCAGAACAATCCATAAGACGACATTCATTATTGGAGAACTTTGCCAAAAGACTTAAGACGTCATTTTCATTATCGAGGAATCAGTTTTTATATTTCAGTTTTGAATATTGACCCCGAATTTAAGATCATTAACCCCGACTAAAGGTCATTGACCCTGATTACATGTCATTAGCTTCGGATTAAGGTCATTGACCCCGGATTAAAAGTCATGAACAATGGATTAAGGTAATTGACCCCGAATTAACGGTCATTGATCCCAGATTAAGGTAATTGACCCCGAATTAACGGTCATTGGTCCCGGATTAAAGGCCATTAACGCTGATTAGAGGTCATTAGCATCGGATTAAGGTCATTGACCCTGATTAAAGGCCATTAGCCTCGATTTAAAGATAATTGAGCCTGCTTAAAGGTCATTAGCCTCGGATTAAGGTTACTGACCTCGGATTTAGATCACTGATACCGGATTAAATGTGATTACCCCGGATTAAAGGTCATTGACCCCGAATTAAAGGTCATTGACACTTGATTAAAGGTCATTGACCCCGATTAAAGGCCATTGACCCTGATTACAGGACATTGACCTCTGATTAAATGTCATTGACTTCGGATTAACGGTTATGGATCCCGGATTAAAGGTCATTGACCCTTATTAGATGTCATTAGGAGCGGATTAAGGTCATTGACCCTGATTAAAGGCCATTAAACTTGATTAAAGGACACTGACCTTGATAAGAGGTTATTGACTTTAAATTAAGGTCAACAGTCATTAATATCGGTGCATGTTTTTATATGTATAATTCCCTTATGAAATTAACGTCTTTAAACCTATGCACCTGTAATGTAATTTCGCTTACTGTAACTGCCATGTATACCGCCGGCGCACAAAGAACACCAAACGTAACACTACGCAACAAACAAAAATTTTTTTTGTGTCCTAGACCTAAAAATTTTTTATGTATACATTTTTTTTAAAAAAATTTGTATTAAAAATACTATTATTGTCGAAGATACCCTTAGTATTTGCACTATAATTTTTGGAGTATCAGGTCGACTTATACGTTAAATTGAGGCTATTAATGTGGGCTACCAATGTTAGAAATATCTCTTTCACTTAGAAACAGTGGTTTAGTAAAAGTCATTAAACAAATTGGAAAAAGAAGACTAGCGAAGAAAATAATTCCTACAGTGGGAGGAATTCCAAAAAAGGGAAATAATTCTGCCGTTTCTTAACCAGACATCCGATAGCTTGTTTGTAGAAGAGGTATTGAGTTTGGGCCCCCTGTGGTATACAGGGACGGAGCTACAGAGCCCCAAAGTTGGCCACCTCGGTTGAACAAAATGTTTAAGCGCGTGTAACTTTCGTATTTTCCGGTCGATTCATAAAATCTTTTTTTGTGCGTATTCTAATAACCGAGGTCTACAAAAGGCTTTTCGCACCTTACAGTTATCTTGTATACTTACCGAGATATCTGCATTTGAAAATTGATTTTTTTATTTTTTCCCCGACCTTGTGCTAGTATTTTTTTAATATCGAAGCAGAATATGCACCAATTTTATCCACTTAAGCATGTCTGGATTGGCAATAAAATTTCCTATATGATGGCCCCTTAAAGTAATATTTAAAAAAAAATCGATTTTTTGTCATTTTTTAGGAAAAAAGTTGATTTCGTATTTTTGAGTTTTGGAAGAAGTTAGTTAAAAAATGTATAACATATTTACTATCATCTTAAAGGAAACTTTCCAAAGTATGCTCTCAAAGAAAGAACGGGTCAAAAATATTTACTGGTATTGTTACCAAGCTTCTCCAATTTACACAAGTTTTTAGACAAATTTCAAAAGTAAGCCACATTTTCTCCAATCGCAAAGCTAAAATGTTAAAAATTTTAGCATATTTATGTGTGGTAAGGTGTTGTAAGTTGAACTGCAAAGGGAATCTGAAACCTCGCTTTTAGTATAGTAGATATAGGGGAAAATCCAAAAAATCCCATTTTTGGGGATTTTCAAAATTATTTTGAGAATTGCGGGATCGACTTTTGGAAATATAATGATTCGAGTGAATTACATTCGATTTGTTATGTCAAAACCTACAAACTACAAAATATTTCATTGAATAATTTTAATATTTAAAAATTTTATGTCGTTTTTACATTTCTGTCTGCATTTGAAAAGTGATTTTTTCACTTTTTTCCTGACCCTGTCGTGGAATTTGCTTAATATCAGTGCAGAATATGAACCGATTTCTCTCACATGAACTTCTGTAAATTAAGAACAAAATTGTAAAATGTGTCCATTTAGGGTGGGCCTAAAGAAACCTAGGGGTGTAAAAGTTTAATAACTTTTTCGTTTTTTATTTTTTTTTTTATTTTTTTTTTCAGATTATATAGACAACACTTGGAGAATTTATAATGGAGAGGTTCACAATTGAACAGAGAACCAGAACAATAGAATTTTATTATTTAAACCAGAGAACAATTATTTTAACGCAAAGTGCATATCGTCGACATTTTAACGTCAGAATTTCGCCCTCTGAAGCAATGATTCGTTGCTTAGTTGATCGTCATCACCAACATGGCAGCGTAAGAGATTTGCCTCGAACCGGTAGACCACGTGTAAGTCGCACTGCGGAAAATATTGAACGAGTACAGCAAGTGTTAACGAAGCACCAGAAACATCTGTCAGAAAGACGTTCTGCTCAGCTAGAAATGTCTCGTACGTCACTACGGCGCATTTTAAAAAAAGATTTACAGTTATACCCATATAAGGTCCAATTGGTGCAAGAATTAAAACCCCCAGATCATCGACAACGTCTAAATTTTGCAGTTAAATTTAAAGAGTTGGCCAGAAATGAAATCAACTTTATTAAAAATTTGATTATGAGTGATGAAGCTCATTTTCATTTGAATGGCTTTGTTAATAAGCAGAACTGTAGGTTCTGGGGTTCTCAAAATCCAAGAGCCATTCATCAACGCCAATTGCACCCCATCAGGTGTACAGTATGGTGTGGGATCACATCTGAAAATGTCATTGGGCCTTACTTTTTCGAGAATGAAGATGGAAGTGCTGTAACCGTAAATGGAGAGCGGTGTATGATAGAAAATTTTTTACATCCTGCTCTTGGAAACAGACCTGGTATGTGGTTTCAGCAGGACGGAGCCACTGGCCATACTGCCCGAGACACAATGACACTTTTAAGTCACATTTTTGGAGAGCGAATAATTTCCAGAAATTCGGAAATTATTTGACCAGCGCGATCGCCAGATTTGACAGCACCCGACTATTTTCTTTGGGTTTATTTGAAGGAGCGAGTGTATGTGAACAAGCCAGAGACAATCCTTGAACTCAAGGCAAACATTGTTGCAGAAATTCGAACGCTACAATCACAAGTTTTGAAAGGTGTTATGGAAAATTCTCTAAAAAGAGCCCATCAGTGCGAAGCTGAAAACAGTGGTAATTTAAGAGACATTATTTTTCATACTTAGTTTAAAAATTTTGGCTTTTGTATATTATATAATCTGGAAGAAAAAATAAAAAAAAAATAATAAACGAAAAAGTTATTAAACTTTTACACCCCTTGGTTTCTTTAGGCCCACCCTTATAACAGATTTTGGAAAAAAACAAAAAATTCCCTTTGGTGGGTATTTTCGAATTTATTTTGGGAATTGTGGAATTTACGTCCACAAATATAATGATGTTAGAATTAGCCTCGCTTTCTGGTATCAAGGCGTACAAGTTACAATAGAAATAATTGAGATATCTTAATTTTTAAAGATTCAATGGAAATATAAAATTTCCTTTGTTGTTTATTATACCCTCACTTTAGTGTGACGAGGGTCTGTCTGTCTGCTGGCTGGTGCGCACGATAACTCTCGAAAGGAGTAACCGATTGACTTAAAATTTCGTATCTGGTAATATTTTTTTCTATCTCCGGCTAAGTTCGAAGATGGGCCATATTGGTCCACTCCTTCTGGTACCTCCCCCACAAAGGGTTAAAATGTTGTGAATTATTGATTCTTTAATAACTGCTATTATACGTATTCGAATCTTCTGAAATTCCACACATAGTATTAGTTTGTTAGTCGCTA
Source organism: Eudasyphora cyanicolor (assembly GCA_963930755.1). Classification (NCBI taxonomy): domain Eukaryota; kingdom Metazoa; phylum Arthropoda; class Insecta; order Diptera; family Muscidae; genus Eudasyphora; species Eudasyphora cyanicolor. The sequence goes on from OZ005735.1 coordinate 208,737,762, forward strand.
TCAACTCGAGGAAAATGGGCGAAATTGCCACGCCCCTTTTGGTACCTCCCACACAAATGCACCATTTTGCACTAAAAGTTAAAAGCTTATAACATTAATACCAGTGTTTAGAAATACTTGAAATTTTTTACAGTGTAATGCTTTTATAGTGCCTACAGTCCAGTGAAAAATGGTCGTTATTGCCGCGCCCTTTTTGGTACCTCCCACACAAATGCACCATTTTGCACCAAAAGTTAACAGCTTATAACATTAATACCAGTGTATAAAAATACTTGAAATTTTGTACAGCGTAATGTTTTTATAGTGCCTACAGTCCAGTGAAAAATGGGCGTTATTGTCACGCCCCTTTTGGTACCTCTCCCACAAAGGTGCCATTTTGCACCAAAAGTTAACAGTTTATAACATTAATATCAGTGTATACAATTACTTGAAATTTTGTACAGTGTAATGCTTTTATAATGCCTATAGTCCAGTGAAAAATTAGCGTTATCACCACGCCCCTTTTTGTACCTCCCACACAAAATGGCCAAATTATACCACAATTTAATTTCTCAACGTTAATATACCAGTCCATATAAACGGTTGCAATTCGGCACAGTGCAATGTACTTAAAGTATCTACTGTTCAGCGAAATATAGGTGTATTTCTTAAACCCCTTCTGATACCTCCCACAAAAATTGACAGAATAATTTGTGTAATATTCAATATTACATTACTCACAAAGTGAGGATATACCTTAGTCGGTTTACCCGACTGAAACTTTCATACTTGTTTTTTTCTTTGTTGTTTATTTTTTCCCGATCCTTTCCTACGAATCGCTATATATTAGATCCTGTTATATACCGATTCTTTTCTCATTATCTTTTCTGGATAGAAAACAAAATTTACTATTTGATGCCAATATATTGCAATTTGGTATACCCACTGAGACAAAAGTTATGGCCATTTGAAGTTATACTTTACCAAAAATATTTTTTGTATTTTTGCCATTTATTGTATTGTTAACAAAGGTAATATCTTATATCTCAATTATTTTTTTTTGTAATTTGTACGCCTTGACACCAGAAATCGAGGCTAATTCTCACATCATTATATTTGTGGACGTAAATCCCACAATTCCCAAAATAAATTCGAAAAAATCTGTTATACTAAAAGCCGGACTCAAAAATCCTTTTGCAGTTTATCGTATAACAGATTACTGCATATAAAAATGGTAATGGTTTTCACATCCAAGCTTTGCGATTGCCGAAAATGTGGCCTAGCTTTGAAATTTTCATAAAAAATGGTGTAATTTGGAGAAGCGTGGCAACACTATTAAAACAAATTTTTGTCTCGTTCTTTTCTCGAAAATAGTCTCCAGGAAGTTTGCTTTAAGACAAATATAAATATGTCATACTTTCTTTTGATAAATTCCTCTGTATCACCAAAATACTACATATACCTTTTCGCAATAAAATACAAAAATTGTCTATATTTTGAAAGTGTAAATTGATGTGGCCATAACTTTTGTATAGGTGGGCACATTTTACCAAATTTTTTGCATCACACAGAAAATTTTGTTGGCAATTTAGAGAAGTTGATGTGAGAGAAATCGGTTCATATTCTGCACTGATATTAAGCAAATTCCACGACAGGGTCAGGAAAAAAGTGAAAAAAACACTTTTCAAATGCAGACAGAAATGTAAAAATGACATAACATTTTTTAAAAGGAAATTTTTTCAATGAAATATTTTGTTGTTTGTAGGTTCTGACATAACAAATCGAATGTAATTCACGAATCATTATATTTCCAAAAGTCGATCTCAAAATAATTTTGAAAATCCCCAAAAATGGGATTTTTTGGATTTTGCCCTATATCTACTATACTAAAAGCGAGGTTTCAGATTCCCTTCAACTTACAACACCTTACCACACATAAATATGCTAAAATTTTTAACATTTTAGCTTTCCGATTGGAGAAAATGTGGCTTACTATTGAAATTTGTCTAAAAAATTGTGTAAATTGGAGAAGCTTGGTAACAATACCAGTAAATATTTTTGACCCGTTCTTTCTTTGAGAGCATACTTTGGAAAGTTTCCTTTCAGATGATAGTAAATATGTTATACATTTTTTAACTAACTTCTTCTAAAACTCAAAAATACAAAATCAACTTTTTTTTCCTAAAAAATTACAAAAAATCGATTTTTTTTAAATATGACTTCAAGGGCCATAACTTTTGTCCTGCAGGTTATATCGAACCAATTTTTTTTTCATCATATAGGAAATATTATTGCCAATCCAGACATGCTTATGTGGATAAAATTGGTGCATATTCTGCTTCGATATTTACAAAATACTAGCACAAGGTCGGGGAAAAAATAAAAAAAAAAACAATTTTCAAATGCAGATATCTCGGTAAGTATATAAGATAACTGTTAGGTGAGAACAATTTTATGAATCGGCCGGAAAATACGAAAGTTACACGCGCTTAAACATTTTGTTCAACCGAGGTGGCCAACTTTGGAGCCCTGCAACTCAGCCCCTGTATACCACAGGGGGCCCAAATTCAAAACTTTACTTCTCTAATACCTCTTCTACAAGGTGTCGCAAAAGTAATCCTCCTATCAGAAAATGCTATAAATTTTGCGAGGCCCCTAATGTCAGTTCTGTTTTGACATTTGTGTAGTAAACACACCAAATTTGATCAACCTAGCTCTATTATTGCGGACTGTAGCGTGATTACCACAGACGGACGGACGGACGGACAGACGGACATGGCTAAATCGTCTTAGAATTTTACGACGATTAAGAATATATATACTTTATGGGGTCTCAGATCAATATTTAGAGGTGTTACAAACGGAGTGACAAAATGAATATACCCCCCATCCTATGGTGGAGGGTATAAAAATGTGCAAACTATATAATATAATGCATCATTGCATATCTGCCCTGGGTAGAGAAAAATGTTACTGTAAAACATTCTATAACATAAGATTGCCTAAACAAAGACATGGCACCTTCGAAAGTTGAATAAAAGCATGAGTACACGGGGCAAAATTGCATTTTTTGATATGTTTGAATCGAAAGAAAATATATTTGGAACACAAATTTGTAAATATTATATATTTCTGAGCAAATATATTCTATTTGAAAATCAATTAAATATATTTGGAAAGCATATATTAATATATTACAACAAAATATATTTGCAAACTAAATTTCCCAAATAAAACATATGTTTAAATGCAAATAAAATTATAATTTAGGAATTTTTCTTAATATATTTTACTTAAAAAAATTTTCAAAACTTAGGTTTTGTTGAATTATTGGTTTTTTTTTTGGAATTTCAGTATAATTTTCCCTTGGTTTCAAATTGTACCTCCCAGTTATGATACCATATGCAGCATTACTTCAGCTTTAAATCAATCATTTAAAATTTATGAGTATTCCAAGTCATCATTAGATGTCAATCGTCCAAGCAATTTATGTTGATCCAAGATTATACGGTTTCAATTGTTGTTATTTATTACTTTTACGAACATTAAAAATTTAACTTTAAATTACTGAAAAATTTAACACAATTTAGGTATTTTCTGAATACTTAAATGCAAATAAATATTTGTTTCGCAAAGGATAGTCCCAAAACAAAAACATATTGGGATGTAAACAAAAATTTGTGTAGAACAACATCTTCCCAAATATATAATTTTTGTGTGTACCAAATATTATATGTTTAGAGAGTACCCTAAACATGTATTGTTTCAAGCCGAATATGTTTGGGACAATATACTACAGAAGCGATTATTTTTCAGCGTGTATTAATAATCAAGATATCTGCAGTTTACTTACCTGTAATTTACCCCATAATATGCATTTGTCACAACCAACACAATCCATGATACGATAAATATTTCTAAATTTCTCTTGTGGATTACCTTCACTTCAAAGCAACAATTTTGCTAATTTACATACGCAACCATTCAACCAAAAATGAGCTTCACTGCTGAACAAAATTTTGTATGGATACCATTCACGAGAAGAACCATTATTTTTATTGAAAATGTCAACAATTTGCAAAGCTTTGCTCTTATGTAAGTCTATTACACGCTGAAAAAAAAATCGCTTCTGTAGTATATTGTCCCAAACATATTCGGCTTGAATCATATATATGTTTAGGGTACACTCTAAATATATAATATTTGATACACACAAATATTAAATATTTGGGAAGGTGTTGGTCTAAACAATTTTTTGTTTCCATCCTAACAGGTTTTAATTTGGGTATATTATTTCCGAAACAAAGATTTATTTGCTTTTAAGTTTTCATAAAATACACCGATACCTTAATAACGTTAAGATTCTCAGGATTCAAAATTAATTTTTTAATGTTTATAAAAATAGTTTATAATTGAAATCGTATAATCTTAAAACAATAATTTATAATAAAATAATTTACTCGAAGGACTTACACACGCTGAAAAAAAATCGCCTCTGTAGTATATTGTCCCAAACATATTCTGCTTGAAACATATATATTTTTAGGGTGCACTCCAAATATATAATATTTGACAGATACAAATATTATATGTTTGGGAGGATGTTGTTCTAAACAAAACTGTGTTTACATCCTAATATTTTTTATTTGGATATGTTATTTCCCAAACAAAGATCTATTTGCGTGAATATATATCTATTCTTTAATTGTTTAAGTTTTCAGCAATTCAAATTTAATTTTTAGAAATTTTTAATGTTAGTAAAATTTCTTTATAATTGAAAATAATGAGTTGGAATAGTTAGAAAATAAAAATAAGTGGTTTCAAATAGAAGTTAATGCTATGCAAGCCAGTTTTATACCTATTAAAATAGGCATAATTCGAAAACAAGGAAAAAATTAAAACTAAAATTCGAAAAATTCAGCTAAGTTTTGAAAATCTTTTTTTTAATAAAATATATTTGGAAATATTCATAAACAATAATTTTATTTGTATTTAAACACATATTTTATTTGAGAAAATTAGTTCGCAAATATATTTTATTCTAATATATTAACATATGGGTTCTAAAAACATTTTAATGATTTTCAAATAAAATTTATTTGCTCAAAAATATATAATATTTAAAAATTTGTGTTCCCAGTATATTTTCTTTCGATTCAAACATATCAAAAAAGGCGATTTTGCCCCGTGCAGCTAATGATGAATTGGGATATTTAGAAATTTAAAATTAATGCTTTTAAACAGAAGACAATGTTGCATATGCCATATTTAGTTGCGAGGTACATTTCTAAATCAAGGAAAAATTAAAACTGAAGTTCGAAAAGACAGCAAAGTTTTGAAAATCTTTTTTAAATAAAATATATTTGGAGTAATTCCTGAACAATGCTTTTATTTGTATTTAAACAAATATTTTATTTGAGAAAATTAGACTGCAAATATATTTTGTTGTAATATATTAATATATGCGTTCCAAATAAATTTTATTGATTTTCAAATAAAATTTGTTTGCTGAAAAATATATAATATTTAAAAAATTGTGTTCCAAATATATTTTCTTTCTATTCAAACATATCAAAAAAGGCGATTTTGCCCCGTGTAACATTGATAAACGTTTTTAATAATTCTTCTTAATCTGCTCCGACATGGTGGAATAGAGTATAGTATCGTACAAGTATTTTTTTTCAGTTAATAAGTTAGGGTAATTATTTTCGACAATATTTAAAGTTGTTGTACAAATTCAATTTTAATTCTTCAAATATTCAAAGGTTTATTACTTTTGGAAAGGGAAAATGGTTTCATTTTTGTGGTTTACCAAAATTTACCTCTACTCGCAGATCGACTCAACATAATATTTGAATTATTAAATACCCCTTAAACTGCACAATACGTAACGCTAGCATGTGTTGATGTTAATGATATTTTCCATGCATTACATCTGTCTTAAGGATCCCACAAATGACACTGATAATGATCTTCAAAAGCCGGTAATATTTAGCTGGGATTTGTTTTGAAACCATAAACATTGAACTCTTTAATGGCTTAACCACAAAGCACATTTACTTTACATCCTTTGTTTGAAATAATCAAGACAATCACAACTATGAATACCCACAAAACAAAATTTACATCTGCATTTGATTCACTTACTCCGTCATCTGTTGCGAAGGTGAATGAGCGCCATCCTTCTTTGAAAAGAAAAGTAAATTTGATTTGCATCAAAAAGAAAAGGGCGTCTGTGATTAAAACCAAACCATATCTAACAAACAAAACAACCCTTTCCCTCGCTTTGGCATTTATTCATTCATCCAAAAACAAAACACATTCACTCGAAATCACTTTTTTTTTTAAATTACAAACAAAATGTTTATTTAAATCATAATTTATAATAAGAATAAAAAAATAAAAAAATAGATCTGTATAAATAATCTCTAACATCCACCTTCTTCAGTTCATCTGGCTCTCCTCTCATGCAGTCTCTGCAATCTTCTGTATGATCCAATCCATGAAATACTGCGTACTCGAGTAGACACCGGGAATTTCGGGACGAGCACAACCAATACCATAGGACACAACACCGATCAGATAAAAACGTATACCGTTCTGATAAGTCTAAAGAGGGGGAGAGTAAAATACTTTCTACTTTAGGCGTTCCTTACGTTTTCTTTTTCTCTACTTACCTCTGGAATCATTAGAGGTCCACCAGAGTCTCCTTGGCATGTATCTTTGCCTCCCGACAGAACACCAGCACACAGTATAGCTTTATCGAATTGATTGTCGGTAAAGAGACGATTTTGTTTCTCATAACGATCTCGGCACACGGCATTGTCGTAGACGGGAATTTGCAGTTCTTGCAAAACATTAGCGGAGATTCCTCCTTCCATTGTCTTGCCCCAACCTACCACAAATGGAGAGTATTTCACATATGACTTTTGTCGCAGGGCGGGAGTTTGTGGCAAGCAAATGGGCGAAATGAATTCTGAAAATATTATAGAGTAGTTAATAATAAATTGAAATGCAAATCAATTTTCGTGGAAGGGCAAAAAAAATATATTATCATAATCGAAACAAGTAAGGAAACACCGGTACGAATGTATGTTAATATCCTCACTTTAGTGGAGGAGGGTACATATATATATTAACTGTTTGTTTTGAAAGTGTCCTAATAAGTAGCTAAGATTTCTGCCTGGTGTTCAGGCAGACTTTTCCATTGGATGGATTTTGTTGTTGAGTTGTGAACCGTGTGTGTATAGATATTCACGAATCTCCTATTTCTTATGATCTATCAGGCATAAAATTGAGATACTTCTTGTCAAAAAGTTCTTCAGACATTGTATATGGCTAATCGCAAGGTCCGAGGTCAGATCCAGCCTATTAGGTTTAGGTTTAGGTTAGGGTGGCAGCCGTATTTTTTATACAAGCTCACATAGACCTGTTTAGGTCCCTAGTGTTACCACGGGCTGAAATGCCCCTCATCGAAACCAACCTGTTTGATATACAAATTTGTCGATAGTACGAATATCGGTACTGGAAAGATCTGTTAGACTGTCTAGAAAAGCCGACCCCAGTATGTCCAGTCGTCGTTTACTCAGAGCGGGGCAGTCGCATAGCAAGTGCTCAATGCTCTCCACTTCTTCCTCATCTCCACAGCTTCTGCAGAAGTCATTAGAGTCAAACCCCAATCTTTTGGCGTGTTCGCCGATCAAGCAGTGTCCCGTCAGAACTGATACTAACGTAGACAATCTTTGCCTCTCTAGTGCGAGGAGATATTTTGATCTTCTCAGGTCATACCTTGGCCAGATTTGTCTAGCTACTCTGCAGGTGCCGATTTCTGTCCATCTTTTGTTGGAGTGCCTCTTGCCTAAGCCAAAGCTTGCACGTGGATAGTGGCGCACCAATATATGCAAATTCTTCGAGAATTTGTATTGTCGTCCCTTTCCTAGCAAGGTCATTGGCTTTGCAGTTCCCCGGGATATCCCTATGCCCAGGCACCCATATGAGGTGTATGTTAAACTGCTCAGCCATCTCGTTAAGAGATCTGCGGCAGTCGAGGGCTGTT